>CM060923.1:121685000-122935000 GCA_030737875.1 Allium sativum
CATCATTATTTTTCTTCTCGGGCTGTATGCTACTTTCAGGAATATATATGGCGTAGGCTGAATCTTCATCCACACCTATATATTCCTTATCTATGTCAAACAATTCTTCAAGCATACTTGGTTTCTTCTTCTTAATCCATCGTCCAAGCTTAGTCTTCTTGCTTACGGCTCCCTTCAAAGCCATTAAAACCAAACGAGGCTCATAGTTTCCAACTTCAGCTATGACAACGTTGAAGCGGGTGAGAAAAGCCTTAATAGAATCCCCTGGCCTTTGCTCGAGTTCGTTCACCTCCCCTGGCCTTTGCTCGAGTTCGTTCACCTCCATGACATCCCGCACCTTCGTTGCTTAGAGTCTGAACTGCTCTCGGAATAGCTTGGCCAAAGGAGCAAAATCATCCACACATTTTGGTGGAAGCTTTGTGAACCAAAGTGACGCCACCACTTCAAGGTAAGTTGGAAAGTATAGGCACTTCAACTCGGCTGTGGCATGTGCTCCATCCATATGTTGATAATATTTTAACAAGAACACGTTGGGATCACTTGTCCCATTGTAGGCTTGGACTATCGAAGGTTTGAACTTTTTTGGATATGGATCCATCTTGATCATCTCCATAAGTAGGGTTTTGGTAGGAAAGAATCCCCAACCCTTCTTAATGTATTGCTTTTTCAGACTTTTCTCCATTATCTTGCGAACCATTTCCGATAGGCACTCCTCCTCATTGAGCTGTCCATGGGGTGTACGCCATCATCCTTACCGGATGTTTGCCTAAGCAAACGGTCACGGTTCGGATTTCGAGGCCCTGGGCTTCTCCCTTGGGGAGGTGCCCCTTTGGTGGTACCAAGCGCTTATCGAGAAATTTCTTTATCGGAGCGGTTGCGTGTAAGAGGCTTGGCTTCCTTTTGAGGATCATTAGGATCTGCGACCTCTTGGACACAATTTCCTCGACTTGGACTTGAAGAGGAAGAACCCGCATTTTCTGTATGATCCGCTTGAGCAGATTTAGCACGAGTGGTATCCATAGCTACCTTTGTCGTAGCGGCTTGCCTGGCGAACATAGACTCAAGCTTCTTTATAATGGCATTGTTTGCAATGTCTATTTGACTTGCCAAGACTGCAACAACTTCATCCAATTCTCCTCATGTAACACCTTTTCCAGTCCTAGAAGTTTCTCTAACTTGGAATTGGTTGGTGAGGGGAGTAGTTTTGTTGTCAGCGGTGTTGTCGATCCCTTCGATAGTCACACTAGCAGTCTTCCTTGACGGTTTACCTATGATTTCAGATAAGGACTTGAATTTGAAAGCAAGTTCGTTGATTGTCCTAGACCAAAGCCTTGTTGGATCTATGAAAAAAATGGAATTAGAACCTCAATGCAAGGCCTTCAACCTTGTGAGAGAGTGTGAGAGAAGGAAGCACGAATCGGCCCTACGGTGGGTGCCAAATGTTAAAACGCAAAAATGGATTAAAACACCAAAGGTACACTAATGGTACTTCACCAATGCGATAAGAGAATAATTGGAGCCAAAATCATTAAATGCAAGTAAGAAACAACGATTTTATAGTGATTCGATCTTATGAAAGATCAACGTCCACTTTAGCAACAATTTCCATTAACAATTCAAAAGTTACAGGTGTAAAATCTCTATAAAATACATTTATCTTCTCTCTAACGCTTGGATCTCACTTCAATCAAATCAAATCAGCGAGGAATCGAGTAGATTCCTCAAAATGCAAGGAAAATGGCGGAGAATCTTCACTTTCTAAAATGCTTGAGCACTTTTGGTGGGATTCGTGATGGATTCAATGCTTGATCTTTGCTTTGGAATGGTAGGCAGTGTTAGGATCACTTAGAACAGGAGAGGAAGCAATTCAGTAGCCCTTCGGGATCACGGAAATCAGTCCCCCCTAAAGTAAGGAAGCCGTGGCCTATTTATAGGAGAGCTTGGAGTGAAGTGGTGAGCTGAAATATGTATATGCAGGCTACAGGTCGAACATACAAGTAATTACAAAAATGGCCCTGCCAGCTGTATCCAGCTGTCTTTATGGACCAATGTTTGATCGATCCACTGGGAGCTTGCTCGATCGACCAAAAGAGAGCATGTACGACCCGTCACAGAGAGCATGTTCGATCGACCCTTTTGGAAGTTCATGATTGGGAGATCCTGTTGCACTACCATGTTCGATCCTGCTTATGGCACTTGTTCGACCGACCATTGGTGTTCGATCCTAACTTGTCTGACCCATGCCTGTTCGGTCCTATGATGCCCAAGTCCTCTATGTTGTCCTAAAGCCTGCTCGACCTTGGATCGTTCGGTCATGAGCGTTTGATCCTTATGAGTGTTTAGTCCTTATGCTTGTTCGAGTGGCTTTATGACCATAACCACATTTATGCTCGACTTACATGTTCAATCTATTAATGGATGCATGATTTTTATGGATTAACATAATCCATTCGACCATTTTCCTCTTTGAAACCTCATTTCTGTGACACCCCACGTCAGTTAATGTCACTCACTAAGGGAATGCATTAAATTTCGTGAAACATTATAGGTAAAAAGACATAGAATAATTACAAGACAGACAAAAATAAGGTAGCAGTGGAAGTTTAAAATTTTATTTCAAACATAAATCATAATACCATGGTCCAAAATACCATAAGTCACAAAAACCATTACAATAAAATAACTTATGTCTTGCACCATCAAAGTACATTAGTATATAAAAAGCATAATTCCCCAAATAAAAGAGTTAAGCCATAGTAGAGACAATAACTTGAGCCATACTTCAGAAGTAGCTCCTAGCAAGATAATATCTGAGTCCTGACTAAGCCTTAGTGTTTCCTCCCTGAGAACCTTGGGGGAGGGGAACGTACGAAAGAAGGAGAAACAAAAGGGTCAGACATAAAGTTTGGCGAGCCTAGTTACTTTTAGCCAGTAAATAAGTAAAAGTAACATGATAGGCATATAAAGTGGATAAGAGAGATCACTGCATAAATGGTAGGTGTAACAAGGTAGACAGGGTAAGGTGTATACACTTTTCTAATGATTACTCTGCACTATTACTAGTATAACCAGAATGAGATGATCATTTCCACTATAAGTTGGTAGACTTAAGGCATATGTCCGAGTGTACCCTAACCACTACCCTAATCGATCGGCTCCCTACTCCATAGATACCCTGTGCTCGCCCTACTGTAGGAGGTATCACTTCCTAAAGTGGCAACCCTTCATTTCCCAAGATATGCACAACCATATATACTGGTGTCATAGTCATATTATCCCCCTCTGCCCGGCTCATGCACGCACATGGCCCGGTCGGTTTGCGCCGCCTAAACCGTCCTCCACGTTTGGATCTCTTACAATCAGTCAGTAAGCGTGTCCCCTCTCTGCCTAGTACGGGGTACTTTTATTTGATACCTACTACGGGTTACTGACTGAAATGGCTCCCACAAAATATGGTACAAGCTCTCCCCTTTGTCTTGTATCCCCCACTCGGTTTTCACTGTCTATGTATACCATTAGGTGTCTTTAATTACATAGCCCTATTCAGTTATGCTTACCCTAAAAGGTGTCTTTAATTACATAACTTATATACTTTCCTCCTGTTATGACTACCACTAGTTGTCTTTAATTGCGTAACCTTGTCGGGTTAAATTTGTGGGCCTATATGTAAATATTATCCACCCCCTCCATATTTGCTTAACCCATCCACTATTCAAATCAATTTACTTAACTCTAACCTTAGTTCATAATCATACAATCCCTATGGATTAGATTTGGTTAAGTAGTCCAATTCATTACCATGTCCATTTATGGTTTATAATGGGCTAGACCTCCTACATTAGGCCTACAATGTGTGGATGTTGGATATGCCGGTCGGGTCCAGGCAGTCTTATTCCAACATTGGGCCTAACCTCGCGTCTTAGCCCAATTCGTATTTGCGTACTTAGACCTCCCACATTAGGTTCAACATTAGTGGCTGCTAGATATACCAGTCGGGTATGGGAAGACTTTCACCACTAATACAACCTAACCTCGTGTCATAAGTACAATTACAATTCCTAATTGTGATTACTAGACATTCCATTAATTAATTAATTAATCCATTCCCCAATAATTTGGGTTATATGTCCAAAAATGTTCATATTCAAATTATGCCAATATTAACCCTTTTTCCTCCGTTTCCTAACTAGCGCACTCATAAACTGGTGGCATGCTTAGGCTAGACAATAGCCTAGTCATAAACGATAATAGGGAAAATAATGGGAATATAACCAAAGTGATCATCTTGGCATAAACATAAACTAGCATGATAATAAGGTGAACATACATACTGACATGGACATGTAATTAACATTATAACAAGGTGGACATAAGACAGATGAACTGGCGGCAGTCAATTGATTCTAACATAACTATGATGTCCCAATAAGCATAGTAAGATCTAAATTAGCAATTTAGATGTCCAATTGGTTTAGATCTAACATGATAAACACAAGGTGATAAATTAGATCACATAATTCAGATCTAAAGGTTAAAATAGACCTAATACCATTAGGATGACATAATAGCATGTTTAGATCCAAATATGAGTTCACATGTCCAATTTACAACATATCTAAGTTGATCGCAATATGACAGGTGAAAGGTTATTTACATAAAGAACTAGATCTAACCAATGTTGCAACTGTCCAAATTAACAGATTTACATTCACCACAATATAGTTACAAGTCAAGATCCATATATGTAACATAATAGAGTAACCGCAATTGCATTAGATTTAAAGGTGTAGATCTATCAAGACATAGTATCAGATTTGACAATAGCATAGATTCATAGTTTACAACATATCCAATTCATAGTCTTTCACAATTTACTTTTATTTATTTAAACCTAAAAGGAACTAAAAACTCACTGCGTTAGGTTTAGAGAATAGAGAGAATTGTTCTTGAATTTCTGGACTTGGTTTGCAGAGTTGAATGTTGTACGTTGTTGAAGAAAATGAATCCATCTTAGTTCCTACACCGGCAGCATTTGGCTCCCATAAATTCCAATGAAGAAATAGGATAATTAGATACATATATATATATATAGCTGCAGAACCCTCTGAAATCGAATGCCACCTCAGCTTTAGGGGTGTTGACACCCCTGTGGGTGGATCGACCCATAGGTCGACACCCCTTAAGGGGGTCGACCCCTGTGTCGACACCCCTCTAGTGAGGTCGACCCCTTTGTCGACACCCCTCTAGGGGGGTCGATCCCCTAGAGCGGGAAATTTGCCATCTTGATGAATTTTTGATTTTCGAACTGTTCTAGATAGGGTCTGACTCATATCCGACTCATACGTGACTCATATGTGTATATATGTTCTTTCTATGTGTATACAAACTTAAAACCATCATAACTTCTTCATACGGTGTCCGTTTTACGTAAACCAAATGTCTATCTTGACCAGAATTTTGAGACAGTCGCGATGGCGCAGTTCGTTTTTCTTAATTTTGAATATTAAATTAATTATTATTTAATTTATCTTCTTTTAGTGTCGTTAAAAATTCGAGGTATTACATTCTCCCCTACTCAAAGGATTTAGTCCTGAAATCTCTAAGTTGAGAAGAATGCATATCCTACCATCCATTTACTCATCCAACAACCACTGGCATTCATTGTCCTTAAAGACCTCTAATGCTTATATGAATATATGCAACGGTGTGTGTATATATCCCAACACTAATGAGAAAGATTAGGCGGTCTAATGATTCAGTTGACCTCCTTGATGCAATGTATGTTAGTGCCATTAATCCAATATGTATGCAAATAAACCTATTATATCATATAAGTTCAATATGTGTGCACACTCATTCGTCCAAATGCAACACCCAATTGCTAGTTCATCCATTTCCATCCATAAAAGAAAAGAAAATGCAAACACATCCATATGCAGTATGAAAGTGATTGAACCGATCTTAGTGCCTAATGTGTGTATATGCATCCATAGGGAAACACTTGCAAACACTTGCATCCATCAAGCACAACACTAGTACAAAACAGGGTATTTGCGTCTCTTCATTTGCGTCTACTGTACAAGCAACAGATGCAAATAGTACAATTTGCATATGCTTCTACACAACATTAGACGCAAATAAATGATTGTCAAATATTGCTCACACTTTTGCATCAGTTCTTGTTTGTGACCAGACGCGGTAAGTAGGGAAGGAAAATAAATGCAGCTGTTTGCGTCTGTTTGTTCTATGGTTGGACGCAAATGGGAAGTAGAATAGTTTGCTTCCGGTCCATTTTAAACGGACGTAAATGTGTGGAGGAAAAAAAATAATGGGTTCTAAAATTTTGGCCTTTGCGTCCACTCTTTTTTGAAACAGACGCAAATATACCTAGGGGGAAGAAGGCTCCAACAGGTTCAAATAATTTGGGCTTTGGCGTCCGCTTGGTTAACAGACGCAGATATAATCTGAAGGGAAAAATAAAAAAGCCCTCTCTGACAAATGCATCATGGCGCAAGTTTAATAAAATTGGTAAACCAAAAAAAAAGAAAAAGAAAAGAAAAATCTTCGATCGAAATAAAAATTATGCCGCTCTCCTTCATCTCCCCCAGCAACCGATCTATTTCTACCCTACATTCAGTCCAATTGAATTTCCGGTTCTAGTCACTGCAATGTTTAAAACTTATAACGTTGTCTGCACTTTTTAAGGTTCTATTTTGCAAACTTATAATGCTGTCTGCAATTTTTAAAGTTCGATTTGGGTATTTCAATTGATATGTATAATTTTATTTGGTTCGATTTGGATTGATTTCGTCTAATTTCGATTGATATGAGTAATTTTATTTCAGTATTTTAACTGTATAATTTGGGTGTATTGATTGATCTTTTGCTCTATAATAGCTTAACTCGATTTGGATTTGACTGTAATTTAGTTTTAAAGTTTCGATTTTAGTAATTTAACCGTATAATCTTGATTTTTGTTCACAAGTTCCGACTGTTAAATTTAGATTTGACTGTTAAAAAAATGATAATTTATTAATTGTTTTTTTCACTTGAGCGGTAAAAATTATAATTTACTAACTGTTTAAAAAAATGCTATGTGAATATGCAGGCTTGCAACTGTACTAGGACGATAAAAAATATATTGGTTGTCACATGGTCAAGACCTCTTTATTGTAAGTTCTTATTACCCAGATAAGATGATTTGTTTGCTTCTCATAAATTGTTATTTCTCCTACACAGTTTTATTATCTATCGTAACTGACAAGGATAGTGTAGGCGACCATTCAAGCACATCATCAATAATGTTGGATACTTTCTTTTGATACCTGGAAAAAAGCAATAGGAACTGAATTAGAAACCACGGAAATTTTCAGTGATCACAAAGGTTTATGATAAATCAAGCATTAATGTTAAATTAACACTAGATAGCTCAAGATGTTTGGTTGATATAATTGTCGGTAAGAGAAAATTTGACATTTCATAAGTACGGCACAACCACTTTAAAAAGACATCTAACCTTGCTCTAGCAGCCTCATCGGGAGCATGATGTCTAAGCAACAACATAATGAGTACTGCAACATTGGTATAAGCAAGTCTTGAAGTCCACTTAGATGGTTCACCCTCATCTTTCTTACGCCAAAACTGAATGAGCTCTCTAAACTTGGTTTCTTTAGCATTTATATTAGGGAAGAACCATATACGCTTCCCAAGAAGCACCCACAGAGCACCAAATATTGCACCTCTTACTGTAAACATATATTCAGCCTATTATAGTAAGTAGAGGAATCCCATAATATGAAATTAACACAAGGGAAAGGTCAAAGAAGTATTCGTGTTTTTGAATAGTTTAAAATGGCAAGTATAACAAAGCTTATGACACTTGAATGCTAAATATTTTCATCAGGTAAGAAAAATTTCAATATCCCTTTCCAAAGTACATCTTATTATTTCTTATTATAGCCTCTTTTTGTCCTTAATTTCTTTAATGTAATTGGAAGAACTTGCTTAAACACAATTAATCAAGATCTGTACTTAGATATTGTTTTAGCAGTTTGAATGTTTTTCTACTCAGATTCTTGTTTATATACTAGATACGATTTGAATAGAAAACAGTAGAGTATACTCTTGCTATTCGTTAACTAATGTTCAACTTGTCAATGATAACACTTAAACCAATTTAGTGATTGGAAGAAAAATAATTGTTGCACTCACAATTCCATTGCATTTTTTAGTATTGGTCTAGTTTAGATGAATATTTGAATCTCAATCTTTTATAACTCCACATGCACACATGCGCATGTGTGCACACAGAGGAAATACATAAAAACAATTAAACCTTTGGAGGTGGATTTATACTTGCATATGTACAATAGGTTTTTTGTTAGCCTGCACAATACCAGCTTATTTTTATAATTACCAGTCAACCATAAATTTGTGACTGATTATGTACCTACAGCCATGACAACCGGAACTATGCCAAACTAAGAATAAGTAACCGTGCAGAAATACTAATCTAGCTGCAGCATAGACCCACTCAGTTCGTCCATTAGTATGTATGCAACTATTTTTTCACAGATTGTCTACAAATAAAAAAGCTGCTATCTAACTAGAGACTTAATTATACTGTACATAAAACCTACACAAAGAATATAACTTATACAACTCAAGATGCTCTAAGTGACCTGGTAAAACAGGCATGGTGATGGTATAGATAACTTGGTAAAACAGTCAGAATTTACCTTAACAGACACAAATATTATATATAAAAGTGCATTTACGATTTTATCTTTTAGGTCCCTTTCCTCAGTATAATGCTTATCATAGTACATTCATTGTTCAGTGGAATAAATGCACATATAAATGTATATAAGCATGTTTAGGTTGGATATGGTTAAACCATTAATGATTTTTTCACTCCTCTTAAATGTCTAATTTTTGCCTCATTTACCAGGTTTATTCATTTTGGCTTGAACTCATATTCCAATAAGTTCGCTCAAAATTGATAATTCAACAGATCCAGTTCAGCATTCTACTGAAGTTGAGGAAAGGTACAAGAACTATGATACACTTACTTCATTTCTCAAGTTTACTTATTTTACTAGATTTTTTTCACTGAAGCAAATGCAATTCATTAAGCAATAAAGACTTTTGTGGTTCAACAATTCACACTCATGTATTGGTTAGAAAGTGTGTGCGAACCAAACCAAAAGGAGTCACTAAAGGTAATTTGCTTGCATTGGGTTCAATTTTTTTAGTAGCAGAACATAATAAAAGCATATGGCCACATTCTTAGATAACAAAAAAATATGATAGAATTAATATAAATTAACAAGGGGAAAGATTTTTCCTGCAACATAGTGTTTCTCTTCATTTATAATTTAAGAGAGACTAACCTAATGCACTTAACCATTTATATCAAAAGAATTTTGTTAGTATTGTAATTTATGACATGATGATGGTAATTGTTAATACAATTTTAGTGTAAATAAAAAAAATTGTTTTTTAGCATTACTAGCATTTCATTTTATCTTTCTAATTTTTTTTTATCTTGCTCGGTCTCCTTAAGAACATAATCTTTATTGTTATTAAGCTATATTCTTGTGGAACTATAGACGATTTAGGCATTACGGCTAATTCAAAAAAGCATAAAACTTGCTTTGATTATGTGAATATTTCTACTAATTATTTGGACATAAACAAGTTGAATCTAATATTTTTTGATTAAATATATTTTGCAAAAATAGATAATTCAGGTAGCCTCAAATTTTGGACTTTATATTTTCATCAAAGTTTTGAATAAGGTATGTAATTATTTATCTAATTTAAATTTCAAATATTTTATTTGTTTTTAGATTAAAACAATTCGGATGGAAAAAAATGAAAATGGTTTGAAATAAAATGACGATATTAATAGTAAACTTTGTAACAATTTTGCAAAAAAAAATTTCATATAAGATCGTATCAAATTTTTATTTTTGTAAAGTTTTCTCCTTAAATTTTCTTCTTCTTAATCAAAACACTTCGCCCTTTAACAGTTAATATTCTTAATTTGTTAGTTCATATTCTAATTCTGAGAAATCCTGGTCAGATATTGATATTTATTGATGGCTTTGACAAACAATATTATGACTATGAAGTTTGAAATTGTTCTCTTTAGTCTCATACATACTACAAATATACATTTACTGCAAATATACATTTAACTACAAATAAGTTTAAACTTATTGTGATATTTGTTTCCACTACCAGATAAATAAATATTGCAAATTGCTTAAAGTCATGTTATCAAACCAAAAAATTGTTATTTCCATAAATCAATACATGATTTTTGTCTGTCATTTCTTTATATAAATCAATCCATAAATCAATTGCTAGGTACAATCCACCATGGACTTTGCCACCTTTCAGGACCAACGAAATCAAGCCTCCCATCGAGTAGTGTTTGCATTCAGTGCTCTTTTGGTATTATTATAATAACATACAAAAACAGCACCCCTTGTGTGTAACATTATATTGGCTTGTATGATATATCCATTACCATTAAGGTTTAAACAACAGAGAAGACAACCCATAGATAAACAAACCTAGATACTAAAAGCATTGTAATTATGTACATTGACTAAGCCTGGTCAGCAAAAAATATAGGAGTTCTGTATACAAAAATGAAGTCCACCCCTATGATAAAATGCATGCCAAAAAAATATTACATAAGTTAGCAAACTTTGACACGTAAAAACAAATCAACGCTCAAACTAGGAACCGAGCTTCCTCTCCAAATCAACCGTTATGCATTATGTTAATAGCTTCCGGGAAAAAAAGGAAGTATTTTTTGTGTTAGTAAATCACACAGAGGTAGAAATGGAATGTTTTCTCCTACGTATGTACTTGACTTGGTTTCCACTTTTGCTGTATAATATGAGCGTGCAGACTGTACTGTTTTACCTGCATATTGTAACAAACCGTGTTTTTATAACGTGTAATAACCATAAATCAAGGCAGAATTAATTTTTAAAATAAGAATCAGGGGAAACAGGTTGTGCCATTGCGTTCGTCTCGAAATTCTGCTTGGAAACGAGTCCGAGTTTTCAAAAATAGGAGTCTATATGACCAAGTTATGACCATTCGAAGTTCTCAGAAGTTTTCAAGTTCAAAAACAGTTCAATTCGAATTCAAAATTCGAATTCCAAACCTCAGAATCGGCTGGGCGGGAAATTTCTCGCCCAGGACCAGGTCGACCTGGGGGTCGACCTGGTGCCCGAGCCCATTTCTGAAGCTGGATTCACTCTGATGTATTTGGCCTCGTTTCTGTCCACATTCGTTGAACTAACCCTATAAATACAGCCCCTAACACCAGTCTCTCTACACAAAATTCTTTTTGACTTTATGCTGTTCTAATTCTGGTCGAAAAGTTTGAGAGAGGGACTGCTTCTTCTACGTTGAGTCTGTGTTTAGGGAATTGCATATTAGGGGATTTCTATTAGGACTTGACTAAGCATATAAAGATTCAACATCGACTCTCCTTTTCTAATTCTCGAACCACGATCTGTAAGCCCCAGTTATCTTTAGATTTAAATTGTAAATGTAATATGAATATGATGTAAAATTGAAATTGGACCTATGTATGATGACTGTTTTACAACCACTCTTGTTCATCTTGGATCTTGACTCTTGGATATTATTATGACATTGATTTGGGGCTTATTCATGTTGTAAATCAAAAAGAGAAACCCCACATATTATCATGTTGAATCTGCTATTAGTCACAAGTTTATGACTATCATTTTATGTCAATCGTTACCATGACTATACTATCACCTTATGACAGTCGTTACCATGACTATACTATCACCTTATGACAGTCGTTACCATGACTATACTATCACCTTATGACAGTCGTTACCATGACTATACTATCACCTTATGACAGTTGTTATCTTGACTAGTACCTATTTTTGCTAGAATTGGAATCCTTATGTTTGAGGCCAATATTCCATATGCCAGTAATATTTTAATCTTTTATTTCAAGTCATACTATGCTATGCTAGTAATCACTTTTGCCACCTTATACCCGTTCCTTTTTATGTTATTCCCTAATTAGATTTATTTGTATCGATTCGAGCTTACGTGCGATGGGAATACGATTTGGGTAGACTAGGTAAAACATGAATTAGCTTTAAACTTGAACAAGAACGTTGTTATGACTTGAAAATGAATATGGACATGAACTTGACACGATTTGACACGAAACATGACCTGAAAATTGGACATGAATCTAGACATGAAAACTTGAACGTGGGCATGACAATTAGATAACTTGAAAATGGCCAACCCAGGTTGGGTTGAGTTTGCAGTGTAAATCTGGTCGGAACTACCCAGCAAATCCAGTGGCTGCAAACAATAGGATCCAATGTGGGTAGTTGGTAATATCGCATGTAAAACCCGAGGTTAGACTATGTTCTGGTGTAAATCTGCCCGGAACCGCCCGGCAAATCCAGTAACCACAACAGTTAGTCTAATGTGAGAGGTTGGCGTGCACTAATGAATTAAGGACACATGATAGGGTTAAGTCATGAACCACTTGAATATACTTAACCAACTTGGCATAATGATTTGATAGGGTTAAGTCATGAACTGCTTGAACACACTTAACCAACTTGATACATGATCTGGATAGAGTTAAGTCACGAATTTGAATGACAACACTTAACCCATTAGAAACCCTAGTTACGTGGTCCTTTTCAACAATAACCCACTTAGATGTATCACGATACCCTGGGACTAGGCAGGGTGGGGCATGATTACTGGGCTGATTGTAAGCGACCAGAACGACGGCTGAGTAGGTGCGCCATTGTAGGTTCAGGCGGGCTATGGTCATGCACGTAGTCCGTAGTTGAAAAAGCAAGCATTGGGCACCCGTAGATTTACAATGCGCGTGCTTGATTCGTGTCGGTGGTTGGCACCATAGGACTTGATACACCCTATGGTGGACCTAGCACAGGTAACTACATTTCAGGATAAGGCCGTATGACACAGACACATAACGAGCTAGGACTTGTAGGGAGCCGATCGATTAATAGATCGTACCGTAGGACCCCGTAATGGGTAACTTTGTGATACTGGGCCAAGGGATCATTTCATGGTTAATACTTGACATGGGTTAGAATACTAGTACAGTTGGTGCATCGAACCTTGAACATGCGATGCTAGACTTGACTTACTTGTTGTCTTGATTATCCTACCAGTTCTGTTATCACCCTTATGTTTAATTCTAGTTTTCACATATCATGTTACCTTTGCTAGTTTTCATACTGAAAGTCACTAGGGCTTACAAGTCTTTATGACTGACCCTTTTTCTTTCGCCTCTTATTCTTTCGTTCCCCCCCCATAGGTTCTCAGGGAGGAAACATTAGCTCTTAGCTTGGATTTGGCTTGCTTTCTAACATCTCATATACAGTTTGTCTTGAGCTATGCTATGGCTGCTTCTGCTATTTATGGGGAATATTTTACTCTTGGTTATCTTAAGTTTATGCTTCTTTGGAACTTGATGTAATGGAATAATTTGTATCTTGGATATATGAGCTTTTGACTCTTTTCTTGGAAATAATAAGAAGTTGGTTTTTAATTTCTACCGCTGCTTTATTTATGTTCTGCCTTGTGTTATCTCTGTGCATGTTTACCTAGATAATACTCCACCAAAACTAGTGTATTCCCTTTGTGAGTGACCCTAGCGGAGGTGGGGTGTAACACATATCATGTTCATGTTCAATAAAAAAGAAAAAAAAACTTTTGGAGCATAGATTGTGCTAGTGAACACTTACATACATTTCTGCTACCAATGATAATAAAATTCTGGATTAGTCCAATAGTGTTTGTTCTTGCTCTACCATTTTGGATAGCTCGGAAGCCAGGACAGTGGATCCTTCTACTTGTTTAATGTTGACGTTGTAGGATTTTTTTTTTTAAAAATAAAAAAAATTTACTTTTGTAGGTTGGATTTTCTAAGATTTAAACAGGTTTGAATACAAATATATAACCTACATAAAACACAATATAAAATAATTAACTATTATTAATTAAATAATTAACTAATATCCATTAAAATGATGTTGATGCTACCTCATAGGCTACAGTAACAGACACTGTTAAAATACAAACCAATTTATAACACTAAATGTAGAACTTAGCTTGTCTAATATTGTAAAGCTAAAGTAAATAATTACCCAACTTATAACACCAACATTAGATATGTTAACATACAAGGATTACAGGTTGATCTATATAAGTTGTACAGCTACCATTTTAGCTTATGAAGTTGCACCATTTAACAGTATAGTTTTGGCTGTTTTATTTTATTGTTTATGTAGGTGAAAGATTAGCATTCAGTATACACATTTGTAAAAAAATCTAATAGTATAAATGAAAATTGCAATGTCAACTATTATATAAACGAAACCAAAAATTTGTTATTTCCAAAAAAATTACCTGCCTTAAATAAAGACATTTGATTAAAAAAATTACTTAAATAAATAAACATGTTTTAACAAGTATTAGTTTATGTAACTTTTTTCCCAAGTCGTATATTTTTTGATTCGCTGCTATGGTCAGTCTGATTACAGTTTATACTTCTATATGATTATTTATAATTTTTGCGTAATCACTATAAAGTTGAGTGATAAAAGATTGTGCTTACCCATGTGTAAAGTCCATAAAACTGAACTAAAACATGAGACTAATGCCAAAAGCGTCCACAATGAAGCTATTGTCAGTCAAGTTAATGTCATAATTTTTTTAGGATAAGTTAGAAAAATTAACTTTACTAATTGGGTAACATGTTAAAAATTTCGCTAAGTTTGGCTAGCATTATAACTAGTGGAAGTAAAATATATAAGTTTGGCTATAAATGGTAATGATGATTGGACAAGAGTGGTTTGGATGAGTGGAGCGATTGAGTTTGGTATAGCAGCTATAGATGTGTTATGGATCTTGCATGAGTGGAACGTTGACATGCAATGATGGAGATTGTGAAAAGTGGGTAGGTAGCTTGTGAGGGTTGTCCATAGGATTGTTAAAAATGGTTTATTTTGTATGTTGGACCATCGGAGAGTTTATAAGTGGTGTAATGTTTACGTTGAAGACTCTAAATTGTGCATAAAAAACTATTTACATTACATAATACTTTCAATCCGAAGTCTAACTAAATTTTTGTCAATAAATGCCACAACCTTTAATACAGTGTCCATGAACGCAATCATAGTCTAAGTTAGGATGGGTAGGCTGAAATTGGAAAGAAGGAAAACTTCCTCACACAAACGTAGCATTTTGTTAATTTTTTTGAAGTACTCAACTCAAGAGTTCAACAGTTATGATTCTATTTTCTTTATTGTTTTTTTTGCAGTCTCTCTAGCATTTGCACATGGATCGTACTTGGATGTACAACGTAAAACGTAAAGAATTTGAATTTTTACACAAATTGGAAGAGTTCATCAGTTGTGCATTGAATGATCAATTAAGAACAAGGGAAGATATTATTTGTTGTCCTTGTAGACGTTGCAACAATAGGAGGAGATTGTGTAACACAAAACATGTTAAGGATCACATAATTCATAATGAGTTTAAAGATAATTATACATGGTGGATATGGCATGGTGAAAGCTTACTTAGCAGAACTCATTCTAGCGATCACGCGTTTGATGAGAGCGATCAAGGAGGTAACTTGAATAATGAGGTGAACGATGAAAATGATTGTGTTCATGAGATGTTTCGGGATGCTGAAGAACATTTGATGAAAGATCCAGAAATTTTTGAAAGAATATTAATCGATGCTGAAAAGCCATTATTTTCTGGTTGTGTGAAGTTCATAATATTATCTACTATGCTCGAGCTTTTCAATTTAAAAGCAAAACACGGGTGGAGTGATAAGAGTTTTACATCACTGTTGGAACTTTTGAAAGACATGCTTCCGGAAGATAACGAGCTTTCTAGCTCTAACTATGAAGCAAAGAAAATTTTATGTCCAATTGGTATACGGTACAAAAAGATACACGCGTGTCCAAATAACTGTATATTGTATCGAAATGAATATAAGAGCATGCATGAGTGTCCCAAATGTGGATTATCCCATTACAAGCCACAAGGGAATGTTCATAACAACTCAAATAAAAAAGGGCTTCTGGCAAAGGTATTATGGTATTTGCCCATTATACCAAGGTTTAAACGTTTATTTGCCAACAAAGAAAACGCAAAAAACTTGAGATAGCATGCAGATGTGAGGAAAGATGATGAGTTATTTAGGCATCTGCCTGATGCTCCACAATGTAGAAACATTGATACAATGTATCCTAGATTTGGTGAAGAAATTAGGAATCTCAGACTTGGTCTTTGCACAGATGGCATAAACCCATTTGGAAATCTTAGTAGTCAACATAGTACTTGCCGGTTCTTTTGGTGATTTACAATCTTCCACCTCACTTAACTATGAAGCGCAAATATATCATGTTATCTCTTCTAATCTCAGGACCACGACAACCAAGAAATGACATCGATGTTTACCTTACTCCTCTTATAGATGATCTAAAAATTTTATGGGATAAAGGCGTACGTGTGTTTGATGCGTATACCAGAACTGATTTCACATTGCGCGCCATGGTTTTTTGTACCATAAATGATTTTCCTACATATAGTAACTTGTCTGGCTATATTACAAATGGTGCAAAAGCATGCCCAATTTGTCAAGACGATATGGTTGATGAGCGCTTGCATTTTTGTAAGAAAAATGTGTATATGCATCACCGTAGATTTCACCCTATCGATCATCCTTATCGTAAGAAGAAGAAGCCTTTCAATGGGAAGATAGAGAGTGGAGTTGCTCGTATGCCATTAACAGGAAATGCAATTTATGAACGGGTCAAGGATATTGAAAATGCATTTGGTAAAACTTTTCCTCTTATACAAGGCTCGTGGAAGTAGAAATCTTTATTTTGGGAACTTCCATATTGGAGACACTTACATATTAGGCATTGTCTAGATGTAATGCATATTGAAAAAAAATGTCTGTGACAGTACCATTGGAACACTCTTGAATATACCTGGTAAGATAAAGGACAGCGAGAAAGCTATGCAAGATACGCAAAGAATGGGTATTCGAAAAGATTTAGCACCGATGGAGAAGGGTAAGCGTACGTATTTGCCTCCTGCGTGTTACACATTGTCTAAAAAAAAATTAGTTTATGTGAGTGTCTTCGTGGTGTCGAGGTTCCAACAGGCTATTCTTCAAACATTAGCAGTCGTGTATCAATGAAGGATTTGAAATTGAACGGCATGAAGTCCCATGATTGTCATGTGTTGATGCAATATTTGTTACCTGTTGCAATTCAAGGTATATTGCCTAGACACGTTAGACATGTTATTACAAAGCTTTGCATCTTTTTTAATGTAATTTGTAGCAAGGTGATCGATCCTGAAATGTTAGATGATCAACAAGCTAAAATTATCGTTACTGTATGCCATTTGAGATGTATTTCCCCCCTTCATTTTTTGATATTATGGTGCATTTGGTTGTTCATCTGGTAAGAGAAATCAAGATTTGCGGACCTGTGTTTATGAGATACATGTATCCGTTTGAAATGCATACGAGAACTTCAAAAAGGAAAACAAAGAATAAATATAGACCCGAAGCTAGTATCGTAGAAGGTACTATAGCCGAGGAGGTTATTGAATTTGTTACTCAATATTTACTGGGTATTGAACCTATTGGACTTTGCAAATCTCGGCATGAAGGACGACTTGATGGTCAAGGCACAATTGGGTTAAAATTGATTTCAATTGGTGATGAAATGATGCACAAAGCAGAGCTACTTGTTTTGCAATATCTTAGTGAGGTCGATTCATACTTGGAGGAGCGCATGGCAATTCTAAAGTCTGAGAACCCTTCAAAGAATGAAAGGTAATTAACAAATGAACATAATCGCCCCTTCGTTAAATGGTTTAAAACCAAGGTAATGAAACAACGGCCTCAAACAAATCATAATATATCTGATACAATAAAATGGTTGGTGTATGGGCCTCGAGTTCAAGTCAAATCTTATGAAGGATATGATATTAATGGATTTGTCTTTTATACTAAGCGCCAATATGAGAAGAGTAAAATGCAAAATAGCGAAGTCAGTATTGTTGCATCTTCAAGAGTGTTTTCTAGTGCTGAAGATAATAAGCATGTAAATGCGACATTGTCATATTATGGGATAATTGACGATATTTGGGAACTTGAGTACAGAGAATTCGCTATCCCTCTATTTCTACGTAAATGGGCAGACAACCATCGTGATGTTGAATGGATGAACATGGATTCACACTTGTTAACTTTGGTGCAGTGAGTCGTGATAATGATCCACTCATCTTTGCGAATCAAGCAAAACAAGTTTTTTATGTGACCGACCCAGCTGATCATAAGTGGTCTGTTGTTCTTCCCGGTAAAAGGCGCATTGTTGGGATTGGTGATGTGGTAGATGAAGAAGAGTGTAATCAATTTGATGAGAACCCACCTTTCTCTATCGGTGTAAGTCTACAAGAAAAAGAAGTTGAATTAAATGCAAATTATGCACGTTCTGATCATAATGAAGGGGTTTGGATAGTGGAGTAATTTGGTGTATGAGATCTAATATAAAGACTAAGACAATAAGATAGATTTCAAATTTAAACAAAGGGCAATTTTGACATTTTACAATCAGACCAAAAATACGTGTTTTTAATTTTTTTATTATTAAAGATGGATGGATCTAGTGTTTGCAATATTTTTTTTGTCTTTTAATAAATAAATGTGATTGTTCATATGTGTCGTTAAGACATAAGAGAAACTAATGTTTACATTTAAAACATCATTGTATTAAAACCAATTTGACATTTGCTAGTTAGATTTTCAGGTTAAGGTTCACATGCACCATTTCATCTTTATTTGAGTAGTTTCAGTCCACTCAGCTTCTAACTAACAAATTGGATGGCCAAATTGCATAATAATAAGTTAACTTCCTATTAAAAAAACATAAATTTTGAATGATTTTCACCACTCAGTTGGTCTAAGGCAGATATTTTATTGTAAATTTTAAATCTCTCTGACACTTTTATCGGGTAGCCTAACTGTATGGTTATCAAAATGTAGTGAGATGCCAATGGGAGATCCAACAGCTGAATTCCAACATGACATAAATCACTTTCTATTTGCTGGACTGTGTTTTGTGTATTAATGCAGTATTTTATGAGTGTACACATCCATAAATGGTAGACCAAATTTTCTCAAGTCAGTAAAAATACACATCATATTTAAGTGTACAGAAGCACACAAACAAAGAATTATAAAATATTAACATGTTTTTGTGGTGTACTATACAATTAGCTCATACGATTGTCTAAATTCATAGTGTTAAGGCCTTTAGCTCTTGAAATTAAATGTTGTGTCATAGAGACAAGTAGCTTAATCAGATAGAGGATTACCTAATATTATGTTCATCCGTATTGATTTTTAGTTTGCCTTAGCCATGAAGCTTCAAGAATTCTTATAACAATATTTCTTACACTAAGGGATGACTATAGAGTAGAAGTCTTTGTAACATTGGCTTTTATGTATATGGGAGTATTTATTGCTGTTGTCGGCACTTAACATATCAAATCTCAAGACCAGATCAATAAGAAGTTCTAATAGTGGGCTTCGGGTTAGTTATGATTTTTGTGAGCCCACGTAATTTTTTCGATGTTATAGTTCATGCGATGGGCAAATTTGAAACTAATTCTGCCTTGAAGTTTAATCCTCAATTCAACTTTGTTTCTTTATTCAGTATTTTTACTGACTAGTTTATGCAAAGGACAAACCAGTTAGTTGCCTACAAATATTAAAGGAGTCATGACAAATTTATTGTATAGGAAACAAAGCAAAAGTATGATACGAGTGTTTTTACTTGATTTGTTTTTGTATGTGAAAGGAAAAATAGCAGCCAAGCTACGAAATTGCTCTTCACTGTTATTTCCACCGTTGTTAATATGATCTATCGGCGCATTATTTCAGTACTATACTTTGTACTGCCAATTATTGGAGCCAAATTAGTACCTATTAGATGCTTGCTTATGATTATAACATGTGATTATCCGCCAGTAAAAATTGGCATAGCAGACTACACATGTTATTACATGTGATTGACAAACACTGGCTAAATTTTTTATTTTGCTTTGTTTGATTTTTTAAACTGAACTGCATTAGGTTCGACTTATGCTATTTTACATCTTCTTCCATAATATGAAAGTATGCTAAGTCTAAAGCATGTCGCGTTTCTCAAATAACAGTCACCAACCGATGTCGCAATGTACAATAAATTAAAGCATGCCGTCATTCTTAGGATTTTATGTGTTACTGGATTTGTAAGTAAAAAATGTCTTATTTCTTCAATTTCCTTTGACACCTTTGTCTGCCTTTATTACATAGAGAAATGGTAATTTGGTGGATTGCTTAGTGTCAGGTTTGAGCCAAATTTCATCTTAGTTGCTTGTTGTAATGTTTCTCTTGCATTTGTGTATAAGGATAACTACTTTTATTTTTAACATGTATATGATTTGTACAAATTGGTTTTCTCTTGCATTGGTGCTGCAACTCCAACAAGGTCAGGTATGGCTATTGCTTTGTACACGTTTAAGCTAATTTTAATGGAACTGAACCTTGTATATTGGTGTGATCAAAGGAATTGAACCACCGAATTCATTAATATACCAAATGTATATTTTAATTGAATTGAGCCTTGTATATTGGTGTGATCAAAGAATGAGATTTTTGGCATATAACCTCTAATGCTAATTTTTAATGGCATGGTTTTTTGATTACTCGTAGTTATTGGAATTTAATAATACAATATTTCCATATCTGATTAATTATGGAGATATGCATGGTAATTTTGTTACCTGTTTTGTGCAAGGAATGAATGGAAAGAAATGGATGGAATATTAATGAATAGGGGATATTGGAAATGTTTGTCATTTAATTAGTTGCCATGTTTCATGAAGAAAAGAAACAGAAGGAGACTAAAATTGCTAAAGGGATTGATTGATGGAGAAAAGGAAAATTGTCAATCAATCATATGATAACTAATTAATGGGATTGATTGATGGAGAAAAGGGAAATTATCAATCAATCATATGACAGTTAATTAATGGGATTGATTGCTGGAGAAAAGGGAAATTATCAATCAATCAATCATATGACAATTAATGAGATATTAGTTTTCCATAGATTGATTTATTTTACATAAATCAATTGTTTCTTCCCCAAGTAACCTTTTTTCTCTATTTAAAGAGAAACATAGAGGATGCTATGTGAGGAGAGATCATTGTATTCTTCATTTCTTTTGCTTTACATTAAAAAACTCTGTAATCTCTTGAATATATTAATAAAATCTCTTCCCCATTGAAGTGGACGTACACTATCTTGCAATAGTGGAACCACTATAAATTTGTGTGTTCTCTATTTTTTTATCTGTGATTGAGATTCATTTCAAGCTGTTTGTTCTATCACATCAGTGCAAGATCCTATTCAGGTTTTTCCGCTGCAATGGATTGATCACCCCTTACAACTGGTATCAGAGCTAGATTCGCAAAGAAGGTGTTTGGTAGAATGACAGGAGGAGATGAAAACAAGGCAAATAATATGTCAGTGCCAGTAGTTGCTCCATACACCAGAGGCTCCTATGTGGCATCAGGATCACAGTTGACGATAGAGAAGTGGAATGGTGAAGGAGATTTTGAAAAATGGCAGTGGATGATGAAAGCGGTTTTGAGAAGAAATCGCGTTCATCGAGTAGTATTTGATACAGAGACATTGCCTGCTGATATTTCATCAGTGGAATTAGAAGAGATGGAAGAATGGGCCTTTACTACTCTTCAGCTTGCTATGGGAAAAAAATGTAATTTCTGAAATCAGTCAGGAGACAACAGCTAGAGGCATTTGGAAGAAGTTGGAGGACCTCTACATGAAGAAATCCCTAATCAACCGCCTGATCCTATTGAAAACTTTCTTCACTTATAAAATGAAGGAAGGTTCTTCAATTAAGACACACCTAAGTGTGTTTGATGACCTGTTGATGAAGATGAAGTCTGTTGAGTTGAAAATTGATGAAGAACAAAAAGCAATGGTTCTGTTGTGTTCGCTTCCAGAGCGATACACTGGTTTCGCTAATAGCCTTATCTATAGTAGAGACACATTGAAATTAGATGATGTGAAGACAGGTTTGCTCAGTGAAGAGGTGAGAGATCAGATGAAAGACTTTGGTGTTGGTGATAGTAGTGGAAGAAGTAGTAGTTCAGGCTTATTTGCAGAGAGAGGAAGAGCAGAGAAGAAAGGGAAGAATAATAGAGGGCGTTCCAATTCTAGGAAGCCTAATTCGCAGAGTAAGTCTAAAGATGGAAAGTGCTATAACTGTAAGAAACCAGACCATTGGAGAAGAGACTGCCCAGAGTTGGAGAAGAAGACTGTTATCTATTGCGATGGAGAAAGGAGGTAGCGACTTATTAATAGCGGTTGTATCAGATGTTGTAGACCACTGGATTCTAGATTCTGGAGCATCATTTCACATGACTCCTAATAAGGATTATTTTTCTTCCTTCGATGCCAAAGAAGGAAGTTCTATCCTTATGGGGAACGATGCTACATGCAAGTCTATGGGAGTTGGTTCAGTTCGCATTCGCATGTATGATGGGATTGTTCGCACACTTTCAAATGTTCTCTATGTCTCAGGTCTTCGGAAGTCATTGATATCATTAAGCCAATTGGCATCATTGGGATGCAAAACAACCATTGTCAAAGATGGTTTGAGAGTTTCTAGAGAGGTACTTGTATTGATGAAGAGTGTTATGGTGCAAAATCTATATTTGCTAATGGGTACCACTGTCCATGGAGAATCATGTGTTAGAGTCGATAGTTCTAAAAGTTTGGATGCTACCAAGCTTTGGCATATGAGATTACGTCATACTTTGGAGATGAACTTAGAGTTGCTTCGTAAGAAGAAAAAGATCAAAGGAGAAATCTTCAACAAGTTGGACTTTTGCAAGGAGTGTGTATTGGAAAAGCAAACCAGAGTTTCTTTTGGCGACGACATGCATACTTCTAAGAGGGTACTTGATTATGTGCATTCAGATGTTTGGGGGCCATACTCTACAGCTTCTACTGGTGGAGCATATTATTTTGTTTCCTTCATTGATGACTACTCGCGCAAGGTTTGGGTGTATGTAATGAAAGCTAAGTCGGAAGTATTTGAGACGTTTAAGGTTTGGGTAGCTCTTGTTGAAAACCAAACAGGAAGGAAATTGAAGATTCTTAGATCCGACAATGGTGGTGAATATGTCTCTAAAGAGTTCCTCGACTACTGCAGACAGCGTGGTATTAGAAGACATTTTACTACACCTGGTGGTCCGCAATCCAATGGGGTTGCTGAGAGAATGAATAGGACTCTACTTGAATAGGCCCGTTGCTTGATATTGACTGCGGGCATGTCTAAGGGTTTTTGGGCTGAAGCTATTTCGACTGCAACACATATTATTAATCGGATTCCGTGCTCAGCCATTGATGGGAAGATTCCAGAGGAAGTATGGAGAGGTAAAAACACTTTATTAAGTTATTTTCATATATTTGGATGTCCAGTTTATGTTCACAATACAGGACATGACAAGTTGGAGCCTAGGGCCTCCAAATGTGTTTTTCTTGGTTATACAGATGGCATAAAAGGATATAGAATTTGGAATCCAATTACGAAGAAAGTTATACATTCCAGACATGTGACTTTTGATGAGTCAGCAATGTTCAAACCTTTAGAAGGTTTATCAGAGGGTTCAGACTCAGTTGATGAGAAGCCTGAAAAGACCGCGATTCCCAGTTTTCAAACCCAAAGTATAGCTATCACTATTGATAATAGTGACGGAGCAGTTGATGATACATCACATGATAGTCCACATATTTCCTCTAATAGTGATGGTGATGGTCATGAAGCTAGAGATGATTCAGCTCAAGGTGGAGCTCAAGGTGGAGCTGAAGGAGACTCGGGCGATATAGTCATTCGGGCTAGTAAAAGACCAAAGAGAGCTCCAATTAGATATGGGGAATGGCAGTATGCAAATTTGAGCCTTGATGATCAGTTTGAGTATGCTTTACATGTGATTCATGATGAACCATTGAGCCTTGAAGAAGCCATGAAGTCGAGTGACAACTCGAAGTGGAATTGCGCTATGGAAGAGGAGATACAGCCTTTGCAAAAGAACAAGACTTGGGATTTGGTACCACTACCTCAAGGAAGCCGAGCCATAGTTTGCAAGTGGGTGTTCAAGGTAAAAGATGATGGTAGATACAAGGCAAGATTAGTAGCCAAAGTGTTTTCACAAAGAAAGGGGCTAGAGTATGATGAAATATTTGCTCCAGTTGTTAGACAAACTTCAATTCGAATCCTACTTGCAATAGTTGCTGCTTACGATTTGGAGTTAGAACAACTTTATGTGAAGACCGCTTTCTTGCATGGTGACTTGGAAGAAACCATTTACATGAAGCAACCAGAAGGATTTGTTGTAGATGGAAAGTCAGATTGGGTATGCAAGTTGAAAAAATCTCTTTATGGTCTAAAACAGTCGCCTAGACAATGGTACAAAAGGTTTGATTCTTTTATGCTTTCACATGGTTTTAATCGTAGTACTAAAGATGCATGTGTTTATTTTAAGCATTTAAAGAATAATAATTGGGTGTATTTACTTTTATACGTAGATGATATGTTGATTGCTTCGAAGGATAAAGCTGAAATTGATGCGTTGAAGTTGAAATTAAAAGCGGAATTCGATATGAAAGACCTGGGAGAAGCAAAGAAAATTTTGGGGATGGAAATCCAAAGAGATAGAAAGCTTGGACTTTTGAGACTTACTCAAAAGGAATATATTCAAAAAGTGCTTGCTCGGTTTAGCATGGATGGTGCAAAGGCTATCAGTACACCCATGCCTTTGCATATACAGCTTTCTAATCAGGGCTCTCCGATCTCAGAAAAGGACAAGGCCTATATGAAAAAGGTGCCTGATGCCAGTGCAGTATGTAGCTTGATGTATGCTATAGTGTGCACTAGACCTGACATTGCTCAAGCTGTTGGATTAGTTAGTAGATATACGGCAAATCCGGGAAAATCGCGTTGGGAGGCACTGAAGTACATTTTTAGATATCTTAGAGGAACATCAGATTATGGGCTTGTTTTTTGCGGCAGAAATAAGGATTTCAACTTGGTTGGATTATGTGATTCAGACTATGCCGGAGATAGAGATAGAAGGAAGTCAACTCAGGCTATGTGTTCACACTTGGAGGAACAGCTATTAGTTGGAGAGCGAGGTTGCAGACTATAGTTGCTTTGTCTACTACAGAGGTAGAGTTGATAGCTGCAGTTGAGGCAGCTAAGGAGGCACTTTATTTGAAGAAGTTATTGTGTGATTTGGGCTTCATGCAAGATGCTTGTTTGGTGAATTGTGACAGTCAAAGTGCAATTCATTTAGCTGAAAATTTGGCTTTCAGTTCTAGAATAAAGCATATAGTGGTAAGAAAGTCTTTCCTTATCTCTATGAATGAAGAGAAGTTAGTTCGTCTTCAGAAAATTCACATAAGTGACAATGCCGCGGACATGTTTACGAAGGCATTACCTGCTACGAAGTTCGAGCATTGCTCGAACTTGATTCACTTGATGAAGTGTTAGGTGCCACATGGTGGCACAATGGGGAAGAGAGTGACTTGGTTGAAGTCAAAAGAAGATATGGTATTCTTCTTGTATGAAGAGATAGGAGTTGGTTGCACAATGCCTACCTTGTTTCTGAATGCTTCAAACACTTTGTTGGTGGGCGGTGGCCTTGCCGGAGTTCACTGACAAAGTGCAATGAGGGGTGGCTTTAGCAGGAAGTCATTGGGAAGCATTCACATTGGAGTCTCTAGGTTGCATGAGATATTGTGTCAAGGTGGAGATTATTGGAATTTAATGATACAATATTTCCATATCTAATTAATTATGGAGATATGCATGGTAATTTTGTTACCTGTTTTGTGCAAGGAATGAATGGAAAGAAATGGAAGGAATATTAATGAATAGGGGATACTGGAAATGTTTGTCATTTAATTAGTTGCCATGTTTCATGAAGAAAAGAAACGGAAAGAGACTAAAATTGCAAAAGGGATTGATTGATGGAGAAAAGGAAAATTGTCAATCAATCATATGACAACTAATTAATGGGATTGATTGATGGAGAAAAGGGAAATTATCAATCAATCATATGACAATTAATTAATGGGATTGATTGATGGAGTAAAGGGAAATTATCAATCAATCATATGACAATTAATGAGATATTAGTTTTCCATAGATTGATTTATTTTACATAAATCAATTGTTTCTTCCCTAAGTAACCTTTTTTTTCTCTATTTAAAGAGAAACATAGAGGATGCTATGTGAGGAGAGATCATTGTATTCTTCATTTCTTTTGCTCTACATTAAAAAACTCTGTAATCTCTTGAATATATTAATAAAATCTCTTCCCCATTGAAGTGGACGTACACTATCTTGCAATAGTGGAACCACTATAAATTTGTGTGTTCTCTATTTTTTTTATCTGTGATTGAGATTCATTCCAAGCTGTTTGTTCTATCACATCAGTGCAAGATCCTATTCAGGTTTTTTCGCTGCAAGGGACTGATCACCCCGTACAGTAGTGTCTTTGTGCTTTTCTCAAATTATATAGTGTATCGTGGGGCATATCATTTATTTATTTTAATTGTGTAGTTACAAAGTACATTTTTCTTCATTATTTTACCATTGTCTATCAAGTTGTTGAAAGTTAATTCCGAGTTTTCATATATGCTTACTAGTCAAGATTACATATGTTAAAGATTATAAATGAAAAAATGCAATATATTCATGTGATCTGACTCGTTAAGATTTTAGATGACAAAATACAAATATTTTTCCTGAATGACAGAATGCAATATTCATGTATTCTGTATTATTTTTTTGGGTTACAAATAATGACTACACACATTGGGGGTTGAATTCACATGTATTTGATTCATGAAGATAATGATAGTAGGATAAGATTACTTAAACTTACAAGTTTTTATATGAAAATTAACTGATTTTCATTTAATAATTGATACAAGAATAATGGAATCAGTGCATGAACATAATGAGGAGCAGGGCTCTTCTTCCCAAACACCTAAGAAGAAGCGAAGAGGTCCAACTACTGGAAAGAAATATAAAACACGCGAGCCAAAATTCCTTGAGTGGTCTGATAATGGCAAACCCATCTGAATGTAGGCTAACTTTTTTAAGACATATATAGGCGATATTGTTAGAACCAAAATTAATATCACTATTATTCACTGGGATGGCATTAGCGATGGGCTTAAGGACATTATCTGGGAAGATGTTCAGGTATTATTTATTTCCAAATCGATTTTGTTTATTGTAATTTCATATATTAACTGTTTGATGTTTATTTTTTATTATCTCAGGCTGAGTTTCAGCTCGATAACAAAGTGAAAGGCATTGTGTTAAAAACTGTTAGAGAAAGATGGAAGGGTTTCAAAACAAGATTAGTTAGTGGTTGGATTACGAAGAATAAAAAGCTTCCAGCCGACCGTGGAGAGCCCTATGAATATTATGATGCTATCACACAAGCACAGTAGGAAACATTCAAAAAGACTCATGAAATAGAGGAATTTAAAGTATATTTCTTTTTTTTGTCTATTTGCATAAATATTGAACAATGAACTAAAATATTTATTTATTCAAAATCTAAATTAGAAAAAAAGCGAGAAGGCTAGGAAGTGTCAGGCACGCAATGTGCATCCTCACTATTTAGGCCAAGCTGGATATGCTGGGAAAAAGGCTAACTGGATAGTTGAAGGCCACCATTCCTCAGCCACATTACCAAGTGGACTTGTTTTGGATTGAAGCGTTGATTGGATTATGGCAAGATCGAAGAAAGGAATTGATGGAAATTATGAAATCCCTAATGAGAAAACTAAGTTAGTTGCAGAAAAAGCGGTATGACTCGTTTTTAATTAAATGTATCACTTTATTAGTTGTGAGTGCTTCTATTTTTGAGCATCTTGTGAACATCTACTCTTGCTACCGTTGACTAGTTTTCAATTATATAAGTTTTAAAATTTATTTAGTCCCCCAATAGTTTTTGATATGTCTAATTCTGGTTAATGATTTTTTTACCAATTTGATACAATGCATAATCTGGTTATGTCTTTTGTTAGATATATGTCTAATTTTAAATTTTAAGCCCAACATAAGGCGAAGCAAACTATTTTATATTATTGACCGTAACCAGTGTCATTAAATTTTAATTGAGCGTCATTTCTTGCTGGTTTTCCATTTAATTCTGATTTTCCAATGCTTTATTCAATTTAATTTTATAAATAGTCTTTTTTTTCTTTGGGTTATTTTCGAAAATCAGGTTACAAATATGGTTTCTGAATCTGATTAACTTAATAAAATGTTCACTTGTTCACACACACACTTCATTTTAGCACGACTTCATTTTAGCTACTTGAATGTGTTTTTAGCATCTGAACTTTAGTTTGGACCATGTAGTTTTGACCTAACTGCTACTTAGGTCAGCATTATGGACTTTGAATGCAGTATTTGTGCCTAGAATAAGGCATCCACTGGACCCCTTTTATGTATGGTTCCTTTGGTGCTATGGCGTTCCATTAAAATCTTGTAGATAAGTATTTGGATTGAAAATTTTGGTTTTTATTTTGGTATAGCCACTGTTTTTTGTATAAGTTTGATTTTAAAAGAAATTTTCGGGGCAACTTCAGTACTATTGTAGAATGTATAGCTTCGCACAAAATTATAGTCACTTATGAGCTGATGATACTGATTTATAATATAAAATGACAGAACGAAGGAAAACTTGAGACACATAAAAGATTTAGGATGAAAAAACAAAGAAGAAATGTGCACTTTCATTTTTTTTTCAGCCTAAGATTTCTTTCTCGTTTCTTTTTTTATGTAGCAATACATTGTGTAATCAAGGAATAATGGCTTTTTAATTGCCATACAATGCAATCATTTATAGCTAATAAGTATAAAAAGAAAAAAGTAATTTGTTATAACCAAACTCTGCTATGTACTTGTCAGTGTAACACTTTCATAGGGTAATGTGCATGTTTAAGTGCTCCATTTCTATAAATGCATTGTGCCTTAATACTTTCTGCTATGTTTTATAATGATCTGGAAATAAGAATAGCCTGCACTGTGCTTAAGGTTATATTAATGCCTATCTTGAACCACATTCCTATTCCTTTAAAAACAGCCTTGTACGTTGAATTTCAGAATCAGGTTGGCTTATCCGGCTCTCGAATTGGTGCTTCCGGATATGATTTACTTTTTGGTAATTTGAATATTAATACACTTGCTATTTGTTTACAGAATGATTTGAGACAAAAAGCAATCGAAGGGGAATGGACTCCAAATAGACATGATGATGTCTTAAGTCGTGCACTTGGAAAAAAAGAACATCCGGGTCGAGTTAGAGGAATTGGTGGGACAGTTGGTATCAAAGTTGTATTTGGAGAGGGAGAGAAAACGAATGGTCCAAGGGGTGTAATGTCTGCAGATCAGCTATATCTTATTACTCAAGATTTAGAGGCTAAAATGAGACAAGAAATGGAGGCTAAAGTGAGCTAAATGGAGGGTATGATGCATTCAATGGTTCAGCAGCAAGTTGCAAACATTTTGAGCAAAGTGGGTATTCAGATGCCTACTGCAATGGGGGTCAATAACATAACATCAGATAATCATAGCAGTAGCCATCAATCAATACACCCGACGAAAGTACAAGTTGCAAACAAAATTCAAGCGAAGGAACCCTTTCCAGAGTTGTTGGTAAACAATTCGAAAAGTTGATTTTAATTTACGTGTATGATTTTATGCATTTTACAAGTGTAAGTGAAAAATGATGGTTTTGTGCTTTCATTTTAGAAACCAACAAAATGTCGTTTAGTTGTGAATTTGGACTCCGATATTATCGTTGTGTGCAGTGGGATAGTACATCCTGCTTCAAAGATTAGAGACCAATGTCACAATCAGCCAATCTTGGTTGATCATGTAAAAGTTGGGATTGATGCAGTGGATTCTAGTCATGAAGGAACCCCACTTCCAGTTCCAACTAAACATTTCAGCATGATAGGTGAAGCAGTTGGTAGTTTTGTTCAATGGACTTAAAGAATTGTGTTTCTAAGAGATAATACGAAAATATGAAAATTTTGTTTAGTGAAGTATAGTGAAATAACGTTACTGTTTTATATTTGAATTAATATGATTTTCACATTAGTGTTTTTTGATTTATTACATCAATATTGTAGACATCAAATAATTGAGATACTGATATTTTGTTAACATCAAGCACCTTAACCACTTTTGAACTAGGGATCTATATATCAACCAAACAAGAGCATGATCAGAAGTAATAATGACAAGGCCATTAATGCAATAACAAACTGGTCTGTAAAGCGCAATACACTAGTGGATGAAGGAATCCGCAAAACTTTAACGAAAGAGTGTCTATATTTTTACGACCTGGTAGTTAAAGGGCCATCAGATGATAACATCATTAATACAATTCTAATGAATAAGGATTTATTTAAGTGCGACAAGGACTATGAAATCAAGATTAGAAACAGTGACATTGTCCAATTTCTTAGAATGGCGTGGTTGAATGCATCATGGTTACAGATTTACGTCATGTAAGCATTTCACTCCTATTATGTATACTTGAACATATAGTATTATAGCTAATTTTGTTTTGTTATTTAATTATTTATTTTGTTAAAAAAATAATTTTTACATACCCTTATAAATTTACGGGCTTGGTATGAGAAGACAATGATACAAAGGAAACGTTCGACATTGTATGTTAAAAAATTAGCAAAAAAATTATACTAGACAATTACATATCTAAAGTACGGAATAAGACAAGTGCAAAATTGGAATCTATATAAGGGTCCATGTCCAATAATATAAACTTAATTGTTTACATAATTTGTAGGTGGTTAAATTATAGGTTCAATGACGTCGAAGTGGAGACCATCGGGTTTATGTGTCCTCATAAGCTTTCCCAAGTACAGAAATATCCAGACGCGACTAATTCATATATCCTCAAAACCTGGTGCGAATCACCATCAAAAAGATTAATCTTAGCCCTGCACTACGAGGAGTATACACTATAAACTTTTGTTAACTACTTTATTAAATTTGCTACTAATTTTAACCTTCTACAAATTTATACCACAGAAAACATTGTCTACTGCTTGTTTTCCATCTAGAAAAGAGCGAGGTTTATGTTTTTGACTCTCGGGCTGAAAGCAAGCGTAATCCGAAAATTAAGGCACAAGTGAACGTGTAAGTGTAGAATATCAATCTTAATTTTATATAATAACTCGTTTTAATAATAAAACTTATGATTTTGTGGTTATACAAATTGTTTTAACATTTTCTTGTATGTGCAGGGCGTTTAAACTTATAGAGCATATGGCTACAAGTCTCTAGGAGCCACGTTGCATTGGAAAAATGTTATGGTGATTGATTTTCTACTATAAAAAATTGTATTTCATTTGATATATAAATTCATTTCGAACTGACAATTAAATTTTCTTTTAATATTGTTAGTGTCCTAAACAATCTACATCAACAGATTGTGTATATTATGTGATGCGATATATGTATGAGATAATAAGAAATCAGCATCATAGCATCAACTTACAAATGGTGCCACTTTAGTTTTTTTCTTTTTTCTTTTTCCTTCAATATTAATGTTAATTAATTATATGATTCAATTTTCAAAACAATCTCTTAATTGCAGGACTTTGTACGAGATCATTCTTATAGCCAAAAAGAGATGGATGAAATTCAGGATCATTTATCTACTTATATCGTGAAAAACTGGATCTAGTTGCCTTTTATTTGGACAAGGTAAGTTTTGCATTGGTTTCTATTGAAATCATTAAAGTAGTTTTTGTCTTTTCTGTTGATATTTGAAAGAAGAATGGCTGTGCATAATTTATGTAACCTGACATAGGGGAAATCAAGCACAGTATATTAAATTTTCAATGAAGAAACAACCTGATCTAATAACATATAAGAAATTGTACCTATCACAGATTTGTTCAAGTTATCCATTTTTTTTAAACAAACACGTTTAAATATTGATAGTAAATAAAAGTTTCTAAGTTTATGCATAAAACATTTAGCGAAATTGTATGCTTTTCCCCGTTCTTGTCTGTCAATATGTTTTTCGATTTTTCACTCTTTTGGTCCACCCATTTTCTTCAATTTTGGAAACCCTTTGTTCATCAAATCATGAATATGATTTGTCAAGAGACATTTTCCACTGAATTGTTGAAATAATTACCCAAAAATTATAATAATGTTTTGACTCATATGTGATTCATTCTAGTATTGGTTCATTCGTTGCAATGTTTTCACTCATATGTGTAACAAAAAAAAAATATTTTGTGTAGTTTCTTAAATTAAAAACATGAGAAAATGAGATAGTTAAAAAAAGATTTTGAGCAAATGAGTCTATTTAAAAACTATTTTTTAAAATAGTTTCTGGAATGTGGTTATATATATGAAACCATCCTAAAAATCATGACTTTGAATGGATTTTAGTTGAGTATATTGAGAAAACTCAAGTGTAAACAGATTTTTGAACTTTGGTAAATTTCCTGCGATTCCTACGACGATGAAGGTATGGGGTCTTGGTGTCAGATCTGAACAAGCGTAAGGTAACCAAAAAAATTATTGTTTGCTAGATTTCAAGAACAAAATCAAAATAGAAGGATTGGTTTAGATTTTTTGGGATGGAACAACATTGAGCAGAACACCTACAGAGCCAAGTGGGTGATCGCATCCGGGGGGTTTGGAAGGGGGAAGGGTGAGCTCTGATTGACCAGAGTTTGGTGGCGACTGGACTTAGGTAACGGTGTGGAGAGGTGACTGTACATGTGGAGTGGTTTTTTGGTGAACTATCGGTTGAAGCTCCGATTTTGATTCGATTAAGGGCATGGGGTTTTGAGGTCAGAAATGTATTCAGAGGAGATGAGGGCATTGTGGCGACTGTCGAGGGTGCGAGATCGCAAGAGATGCATTGGTGCATGTGCTCGGTGCACAAAGTGCACTGGGAAGTTGTAGAGAAAGAAGAAAGAAAAGGGGAAGGACTGGGCAAGTTGAATAGTTTGTAGATATGGTATACGTGGTCCATAGGTTAGTGTTATTCCACCAAATTCTGCCTGAAGATTCATTGCAGTGCGTTGAAATTTAGGAACTTACTGAAAATGTGAATGGTAGCACCATATACACACTCACACTTGCGCATGGACACATCAGAAATAAACCAATTGAAGCAAAGCTGATGCGGTTTTTCAAGGGTTCATAATAAACGTAGCTTCATTATCCTGGCTTATATTGCTGTTTTGGAACAACTCGCCTATATTTCTGTTTCTATACATCATTAGAAGAAGAATTGAACAAGTCGCTTTATATTGCACGCTGTTTTAGAAAATTGTTTTTTTTCGCTTGGAACCTTGTGCATATCTCTGTTGTGGCTGTTCGATATGCTACATTGAAGCTTTTCCTAACAAAATATAACTAAGGTTCAGTATATATCTTCTTTTAAGGAAACAAGTTATATGAATGCATGTAGTATGGGTTGTAAAATTTTGAAGAGGATAACTAATAGTATATGTGAACAAACCTGAGAATGTAGGCTCAATCGAAAACTCTGAACACGCTCTATATGTCTTGCATACAGTTTCTTCTTTCTCAAACATTGCATTGCCACTTCAAAATTAACAAACACATTATGTGAATATATGAAAATAACGTTGGATTGATTGACAGATTAAGCAATGTACTGATGCCTGATTTGATGCGTGAAGATTAGATGATGGGTTCATCTGAAAACACATACCATCTAAAAACTAAGACGTATCTAAAATGTGCCCAGTTACTTCATAACAATAATATGTCCTTAAACTAGTTAAAGTTAATGTGTGAAGGAAACAATGTTTACTTAATTTTAAAATTTATTATAACTAAATATTAGCCTGGGAAGTTTGCAGCAGCGTATGGTGAGGGTCTGAAATTGTTGCATGAAAATTTGGCTGGTTGGCCTGAAGAGAAAAAAAGAGAGAACAGTTTTTAGTTTAGTTTATTATATTATGAGCTGCTGTTGTATATTATGAACAGTTTTCAATTATTTGTTTGTATAAAAATTTGTATATATATCTTGCTTTTGATTACCATTAAATGATCTGATCACTAAGCTTGCTTTCTTGCAGGGGTGCCGATGCCATAATTGATGCAGTTACTTCCAGTTAGCCGGTGGTGCCCTAATTCATGCAGTTACTTCCAGTTAGCCTATATGGAGCCAATTTGACATGTATGATTATATTTTCAGCTAATCAATGAACTATAGAGGTTTACACGATGTGTCCTTGTTTTGCTAGTATGTTGAATAATTGTTTTGCATTTAAACTCACTTATATTGGTCCTCTGTTTCGTATTGTTGCCAATATGCAGCTACTTTCATTGTCTTCCTGTTATATTATTAAGTTTAGAGATATTGCCTGCTTCTTATAGCTAGCCTAAAATGGTCATTAAAAAAAAAAGGGTATTTGCGTCCAATGTTGTATTAAGCCAGACGCAGATACATTGAAGGACAAAGCTCATATACAGCACTTTGCGTCTTCTGTAGTAAGTAGGCAAATGCTAATTCATTTGTATTTGCGTCTACTATAGCGGTTAGGCTGATGAAAATACATTAGTTTTTGCATCCAGTGCACGTTATAACAGACGCAGATGTGTCGAATTTGCATCCGCCCGCCAACAGAAGAAAAAAAAAAAACATTTGCGTCCATCTCATTTGCATCCACCCTGGGTCAGATGCAAATAATGCAAAATATTGGATGCAAATACCCTGTTTTGTACTAGTGCAACATGTTTCAAACATATGTTTACATCCATAGGATTCCTATTTAAAGGTCGAACAATACTATGGATCAGATGTACTCAAATGATAGAAACAAGCACTGATAAAACTTTGAAAAGGAGTTAAAAACATACCCTCGAAAAGGAAAGGGTACGAAGCACGAATCTTGTCTTCGGTTTCCCAAGTCGCATCCTCTGGGTTATCTCCCCATTGAACCTTTAGCAACTTGATCTCTTTATTGCGTAGCTTTCTAATTTCTGATCCCAGAATATAGGCAGGGACTCGCCAGACTGTCACCTCCTGTTCCCCTTCAACTTCTTCCAACACACTCGGCTCAACGATTACTGCGGTGTCATGCATGCACTTCCGCAGATGAGAAAAATGGAAAACATCATGAATGCCAAATAGATTTTCTAGGAGTTTTATTCTGTAGGCCATTTGGCCAATCCTCTCGGTTATGGGAAATGGTCCCACAAACCTAGGTGCCAACTTCCCTACTGATCCGAAGCGAACCACATTCCTCAGAGGTGACACTTTGATAAAATCCAAGTCTGCTACTTCAAATTCGAGGTCAGTCCTTCTCTTTTCTGCATAGGATTTCTGCCTATCTTGAGCTGTCTTCATCCGCCGTCGAATAAGGTCAATCTTTTCGGACGTTTCCCTAACCATATCTGGTCCAAGTAATAATCTTTCTGTAGATTCCCACCAACAAGTTGGCGATCTACAGGGTTGTCCGTACAATGTTTCGAAGGGTGCCATGCCGATGTTAGCTTGATAACTGTTATTATATGCAAACTCTCTAAAGGATGATGCTCTTCCCAAATCCCTACATAGCCTCAAAAGGTCTTCAAGAATCCTGTTCACCCTGTCTGTCCATCGGTCTGAGGATGATAAGCGGTGATCAAACACAACTGTGTACCTAATGCTTCTTGCAAGCTCCTCCAAAATTCGCTGGTAAAGATGGTGTCACGATCGCTCACGATGCTGGAAGGTACTCAATGAAGACGAACTATCTCATGAACATAAATTGCTGCCAACCATGATGCCGTCCTCTTACTCTTAACTGGAATAAAGTGAGCGCTCCTAGTGAGTCTATCCACCACAACCCAGATACTTGTGTTGCCTTTCTTCGATCTAGGCAAACCACCTATGAAATCCATAGAGACGCTCTCCCATTTCCACTGCGGAACCTCCAACGGATGACGTAATCCACCGGGCTTATTTTGCTCAGCTTTGACTTGCTGGCAAACTAAACATTGAGAAACAAATTCGGCCACATCTTTCTTCATCCCAGCCCAAAAGAAAACCATCTTCATGTCCCTATAAATATTATCACCTCCTGGATGAATGGACATCTTAGAATGGTGGGCTTCTTCTAGTAATGCCTTTATTAAGCTTCCAATTTGAGGAACACAAAGCCTTCCATCTCGTCGCAACCACCCTTTTTCATCTATGGCATATCTACTGAGGTGACTAGAAGTATTCCCTTTTCTGAGCTTATCCATGATATCTAGAATCTGTGGGTCACCTTGTTGCGAAGCTCCTATTTGGTCCATAAGAGTTGGTCAGGTCTCTAAGGATGCAAACAAATCAAGAAAAATCTCGATGGAGGGTCTAAAATCAAAATCTGATATGAAATCCAAGTTCTTTGTTTCCAAAAACAGAGGACTCAGGGCCATCCTCTGCCTACTTAGTGCATCAGCCACCAAGTTACCCTTGCCAAGGGTATAAGCAATCTCAAAATCATTAGATGCTAGAAACTCCATCCACCGTTGTTGCTTAAATTGAGGTCTTTCTGCGAGAATAGATACTTGAGAGATTTATGATCGCTGTACAACTTGAAATTCTCTCCAAGTAAATAATGATGCCACGTATTTAACGCAAACACTATGGTAGCTAGCTCTTGTTCATGGGTGGGTAAGTTATTTTCATGAACTCTCAATTGTTTACCCCCATAATACACTACTTTCCCTTCTTGCATTAGAACCGCACCAAGCCTTGTAGCACATGCATCGGTGTAAACAATAAACACCTTACTCCCGTTAAGCAAAATCAAGACTGGGGCTGTTGTCAGAGCCCTCTTCAGTCGTTGGAAAGCAATGTCACAGTCTATATCCCATGAAAATGTCAAGTTCTTCTTCGTCAGCCTGGTGAGTGGGGCTGATATCTTTGCGAAGTCCTTAATGAACATCCTATAGTAACCTGCCAACCCAAGAAAGCTTCTCACCTCAGTTGCATTTTTAGGAATCTGCCAATCTTGCACCGTAACCACCTTTGCAGGATCTACACCTATCCCTTCTTCGGAGACCACATGCCCTAAGAATCTCACCTCTTTTCTCCAAAAATGGCATTTGGAGAATTTTGCTTTAAGATGATGGTCACAGAGAGTTTTCAAAACTTCTCTCAAATGTTGGGCATGCTCTTCTTTGCTTTTGGAGAAGATCAAAATATCATCGACAAAGAATACAACAAATTTATTTAGGAACTCCTCAAACACCCTACTCATCAGATCGACAAAATAGGCGGGTGCATTCGCCAGCCCAAAAGGCATAACTAGCCATTCAAAGAAACCATCTGGAATCCTAAAGGCAGTCATATCTATGCTGTCCTCAGCCACCCCAAACTGATGGAACCCCATGGCTAGTTTTAACTAGGAAAATACCGAAGCACCAACAAGCTGATCAAATAAATCATCAATCCTCGGAAGCGGGTGCCTGTTCTTCTTAGTGAGTATATTCAGTTCCCTATAATCAACACACAAACGAAGCGAACCATCTTCCTTGGTTGCAAATACTACTGGAGCACCCCACTTAGATATGCTTCGTCTGATAAACCCCTTCTCAAGTAACTCCCCTACTTGCTTACTCATCTCCCTTCTTTCCATTGGAGCCATGTGGCGCACCGGCAATGCTACTGGCTTTGCATTGTCCACCAAGTGTATACGAAAGTCAATTTTGCGCCTCGGAGGTTAACCCCTAACCTCATCAAAAACTTCAAAAATGTCTTGGACTACAAGAACAGATTGCAGATCGTCGATAGATGCATCAGGAGACTCTAGGAAACTAAGCATAACCGATCCTTGTGGGTCACAAGAAATTTCGAGGGTTCTCCCATGACAAGTCAGAAGCCTAACAACCCTCTTCTCACAATCCAGAATGGCATCATACGTGGTAAGCCAATCCATTCCTAGAATCAACCCATAACACATAAACCCAAGCACAAACGCGTCGCATTCAAACTCGACACCTAACGCAGATATTCTCAAATCCCGACAAATCATAGATAAATGAGCCAAACCACCAATGGGGTTTGAAACAACTATGGGATCCACTACCATACTAGTAATTAAGTCCAGAGATTCAACTACAGAACTTGATATAAATGAATGTGAGGCACCAGAATCAAAAAGTGTCCTAATAGGATGGTTTGAAAGAGAAATTCAACCTTCCACAAAAAAATTTCTACATCTATCAGGAGCACTGATCGCGAGAGCATTCACCTGCCCTCCAGAAGTCCCGGTCCTTCGACCCTGTCTCCGTGATCCCTGTTTCTTCGGGCACTCTCTAGCAGAGTGTCCGGCCTCACCATAGTGGTAGCAAGAGTTCTTACTTTGCTTACAGTCTTTAACAATATGACCTTCCTTCCCACAATGGTAACATTTTTACTTATCCTTGCCTTTATCATTTTCCCTCCTTTCTCCTGCGGTTGCTGCTGCTGCTGCCCCTTCTTGGGCCACACCTTCCTATTTTGCGATGTCTCCTCAGCCTTCTTTTCTCCCTTGTCTTCCTCATGCATTAGGGCCATATCGACAAGCGTTTCAAAAGTGCCCCCCATTGGAATATGGGACATGGCTAAACCATGCAGAGGCTCATTCAACCCTTTAGCAAACCGCAAAGCCCTTTTGTGCGGCGTATCCACCAACTCTAAACCGAACCTTGCTAGATGGTTGAATTTATTCACATACTCTTTTACCATCAAGTTTCATTGTTTGAGTGCTATAAATCTCTCCATCTACATGCTGCTTTCGGCTTGGGAAAGAAATTTCATTTCGACCCTCTGTCTAAAATCTTCCCAAGTTTCTACTGGACATCCAGCTTGAGTGACTTCCCACCAAAACGAGGCTTCTCCCTTCAGTAGCCAGGCGGCTAACTGAACCTTCCTTCTATCTTCTGTCTTCTACTTCAAATATTACGAATGAGTCCCCGGTCTCCTTGAGCCAATTCCGAGCTTCTAAGAATGTCTCATTCCCGTGGAATGGCTTCGGTCCTATAGCACGGAAGTCCTTGCAGATCTTGGCGAAGTTATCTGCTCTTCCAAGGAGAGGAGGAGGAGGAATGACTGGTACAGCAGGGGGAGGAACATTTCCTTGGCCTTCGGTAGGCATCGTGGCCTCTAAATATCTACGAAAACATCCAGGTATTGTGATGCCCTCTAGGATATTAGGAATGTTTTGTTCCCCAAACATGCTGAAAAAGGAAAAAAGAAGAAATTTAGATAAAGGACCAAAGGATACTACATATGGCTTTTTGGGGAATGTTTTTCAAAACAGACTTTTCTTTTTGAAAACGCTTTCTTTTAAAAAAAAATTGAAAACAATTTTCAGAAACTTTATCTAATCTGGTAACCATCAGCTCTGATACCAAGTGTGACATCCGACGTCCACTAATGTCACTCACTGAGGGATTGCATTAGTTTCATGAAGCATTATAGGTAAACAGACACAGAATAATTACAAGACAGATATAAATAGTATAGCAACGGAAGTTTAATTTTTTTTTTCAAACATAAATCATAATACCGTGGTCCACAATACCATAAGTCACAAAAACCATTACAATAAAATAACTTCTGTCTTGCACCATTAGAGTACATAAGTTTATAAAAAGCATAATTCCCCAAATAAAAGAGTTAAGCCATAGTAGAGACAAGAACTTGCCATACTTCAGAAGTAGCTCCTAGCAAGATGATATCTAAGTCCTGACTAAGCCTGAGTGTTTCCTCCCTGAGAACCACTGGGGGGGAACGGAAGAAAGAACGAGAAACAAAAGGGTCAGACATATAGTCTAGTGAGTCTAGTTACTTTTAGCCAGTAAATAATTAAAAGTAACATGATAGGCATATAAAGTGGATAAGAGAGATCACTACATAAATGGCTGGTGTAACAAGGTAGACAGAGTAAGGTGTATACACTTCTCTAATGATTACTCTGCACTTTTACTAGTATAACCAGAATGAGATGATCCCTTCCAGTATAAGTTGGTAGACTTAGGGCATACGTTCGAGTGTACCCTAACCACTACCCTAATCGAATGGCTCCCTACTCCGTAGATACCCTATGCTGGCCCCACTGTAGGAGGTATCACTTCCTAAAGTGGCAACCCTTCATTTCCCAAGATGTGCACAACCATATCTACCGGTGTCACGGTTGTCTTATCCCCCTCTGTTCATGCACACACATGGCCCGGTCGGTTTGCGCCGCCTACACTATCCTCCACGTTTGGATCTCTTACAATCAGTCAGTAAGCGTGTCCCCTCTCCGCCTAGTACATAGTACTTTTATTTGATACCTACTCCGGGTTACTGATTGAAATTGGTCCCACACAATATGATACATGCTCTCCCCTTTGTCTTGTATCCCCACTGGGTTTTTACTGACTATGTATACCATAGGTGTCTTTAATTACACAGCCCTATTCAGTTATGCTTACACTAAAAGCTATGTTTAATTACATAACTTATGTACTTTCCTCCGGTACCACTAGTTGTCTTTAATTACATAATGTTTCCGGGTTAAGTTTGTGGGCCTATATGTAAATATTATCCACCCCCTCCAGATTTGCTTAACCCATCCACTATTCCAATCAATTTACTTAACCGTAACCTTAGTTCATAATCATACAATCCCTATGGATTAGATTTGGTTAAGCAGTCAATTCATTACCATGTCCATTTATGGTTTATAACGGGCTAGACCTCCCACATTAGGCCTACAATGTGTGGATGTTGGATATGTCGTTCGGGTCCGGGCATTCTTATTCCACAGTTGGGCCTAACCTCGTGTCTTAGCCCGATTCATTTTTGCGTACTTAGACCTCCCACATTAGGTTCAATATTAGTGACTGCTGGATATGCCGGTCGAGTTCGGGTAGACTTCCACCACCAATACAACCTAACTTCGTGTCATAAGTATAATTACAATTCCTAATTGTAATTACTAGACATTCCATTAATTAATTAATTAATCTTTTCCCCTATAATTTGAATTATATGTCCAAAAATGTTCATATTCAAATTATGTCAATATTAAACCTTTTCCCCCGTTTCCTAACTAGCGCACTCATAAATTGGCTGCATGCCTAGGCTAGACAATAGCCTAGTCATAAACGATAATAGGGAAAATAATAGGCATATAACCAAAGTGATCATCTTGGCATAAACATAAACTAGCATGATAATAAGGTAAACGTATATACTGGCATAGACATATAATTAACATCATAACAAGGTGGACATAAAACTGATGAACTAGCGGCAGTCAATTGATTCTAACATAACTACTATGTCCCAATAAGCATAGTAAAATCTAAATTAGCAATTTAGATGTCCAATTGGTTTAGATCTAACATGATAAAGACAAGGTGATAAATTAGATCACATAATTCAGATCTAAAGGTTAAAACAGACCTAATACCATTAGGATGACATAATAGCATGTTTAGATCCAAATATGGGTTCACATGTCCAATTTACAACATATCTAAATTGATCGCAATTTGACAGGTGAAAGGTGATTTACATAAAGAACTAGATCTAACCAATGTTGCAACTGTCTAAATTAACAGATTTACATTCACCACAATATAGTTACAAGTCTAGATCCACATAAGTAACATAATAGAGTAACCGCAATTGCATTAGATCTAAAGGTGTAGATCTATCATGACATAGTATAAGATTTGACAATAGCATAGATTCATAGTTTACAACATATCCAATTCATAGTCTTTCACAATTTATTTTTATTCATTTAAACCTAAAAGCAACTAGAAACTGACTGCATTAGGTTTATATAATACAGAGAATGGATCTTGAATTTCCGGATTTGATTTGTAAAGTTGAATGCTGTACATTGTTGAAGAAAATGAATCCGTCTTAGTTTGCACACTGGCAGCATTTGGCTCCCATAATTTCCAATGAAGAAATAGGAGAACTGGACAAATATATAGCTACAGAACCCTCTCAAACCGACTGCCACCTCAGCCCTAGGGGTGTCGACACCCCTGTGTGTAGGTCGACCCATAGGTCGACACCCCCTAGGCGGGTCGACCCCCTAGAGCAGGAAATTTGCCGTCTTGATGAATTTTTGATTTTGGAACTATTCTGGATAGGGTCTGAATCATATCTGACTCATTCGTGACTCATATGTGTATATATTTTCTTTCTACGCATATACAAACTTAAAACCCTCATGAATTCTTCATACGGTGTCCGCTTTATGCAAACCAAATGTCTATCTTGAACAAAATTTCGAGACGGAGTGATGGCGCAGTCCATTTTTCCTAATTCTGAATATTAAATCAATTATTATTTAATTTATCCTCTTTTAGCATCGTTAAAAATTCGGGGTGTTACAATTTCGATTCTATTCGTTCCACTTAATCTCGTTATTAAGTATCGCCCTTTTAAAATCGATATTTTAACTCCACATCTCTTTTATTAGCTTATTTAACAGTTTTAATATAATTCCTTTTGATATTCCGATTTCTATTTTCTTAATCTAAATGTTAAGTAAACATTTCATTTAAGCTATCCTATTCTCTTAAATCTATTTATCACTTCATTCCCAAAAACTTTGGTTTAAAATATATACCCGATTATAAACTTTGTTAACATTTTAACTATACTCTCGATTACATAAATCATTTTCCTCTACAAAATAATCTCTTAAATTAAAAGAATAATTTGCTTGAGCATAAACTACTATAAATTTAGTTGACTTCTTTATTAACTAAAATAAATAATAAATTTACTTTAAAAGTCTTATAAAAATTAAACAACTCTTCATTACTATTCCATCTGATTAATTTTAAAGTAAATTAATCAAATAAACAATTCCAAATCAAATATTTGGATTAGTCAAACTCAACCCATTATTATCTCGTTAATCGATTCCAATTAATACATCTTTTAAATTAATTAATAATATAATTAGTTTAAATATCCCCATTTAATTGTTCCTTTAAACAATTAACCCGACCCGTAATTGTTCGGTCAATTTCTACTTATCTACTTAAAAAAAATTATTAACATAATAATTTTCTTTATAAAACCATTTAATAATTACCTATACTTACATAGTAAATAATAAATATTTATTTCATTTTTAATAAATTTTCATTCCAAAATAATAGATTAAAAAATTTATATTTAAGTTATAAAATAAATTTTGTAACTCTATTCTAGTCGTTTTACTTGATGATAAATCCATATCTATAAAACGGTTGATTTTAAGCCACTTGATGCCTATTACTAAACCAATACTGTCCATTAGTTAAAAACAAACAACTGTTTAATTTCAGTTCAATAGTCAATAACTCAACCAATTGTCCTATCCACATTGGTGAAACAGTTCATATAATTGTAATACGAAAATAACAATAAATTTGAGGAATCCTGTTGAATCCCTCCAACCTGTTTTTCCCTGCATCCAAATACGTTATCTCAACAATATCATTTAATTCGAATAAACAAATAATATGTAATAATTTATCAATAACAGAAATCCAAACATCCATATTCAATTTAATATGTTTATATTATTATAAACGTAACCAATGAGATAACTTAACTCATTTGGAAATAATCATTAAAAATAACAATTGGTTTAAATTAAATTAAACGATCATTTAATTTAATTAGTTCAGTCAGTGTAAAATAATATATTCAGTAAACAACCAGTAATAACAACCATAACACACAAATATTAAAACCCGACTTATATAAAATATAAGTGGGTAAAAACTGGGTGAGTAAACTCACTTTGATTTCGTTTATCGCTGAAGCGGTCAGTTCTCAATTAAATTAAACAAGTGTTTAATTTAACTGAAGTTCCCAACTGCTACCAAATCTTATCCAAACCATTTCAGCACGTAGTGTTCACCATCATGATCCCACCGCAACCCGTTTGGTCAGATTTTGACAACATAACAAAAAAAATTATATACGTTATAGTTATATGATTTAAATAGATTAACCAATTCTCTAATTAAAACTATAGTTAGGTTAATTACCTTTTTATATAATATTGGGCCAACTTATCAGTTTTATTCTACACTTCGCATGCAAAATGTCCCAAATTTCGCTGCATACACAACTCCACGTGTCAGCTGTTATTCCCATCTGCCAACTGCTCATTCTCGTTTCCTTCTTTTCGTAAGTACCAACTTCTTATTTTTTTCACGAAACCCATTGGCCCAAAGCCTTATTAAGGCCACATACCAAACAGTTTCTTCCCCCAACGCGTTTTGTTCTCCCTCTCCTCATTATAATCATGCTCTTCGTTGCTTTCGCTCAAACTGACACAAGCGACTCCTTCATCTCTCCATGCTAAAAACCAAATAGACCAATGCTCTCAACATCACTCCATGCTACTGCTCTAATTCTCGACCACCTGCTATTGTACAGTGAACACCGAAGCATCCTTCAGTCCAAAATCCATTCAGTTCAAAAACTTCTCCACATTTATTGTAGCTGCTACTTGTTAAAATATACTCTGCTACTTCATTAAAAAAAAAAAGTAATGGGCCAACCTTACTTACATTAAAATGTGGCTATTCTTATTTACTTCAGCTCTTCCTTCTATCAAACTTCATCACGATTGATTCCTTCCTACTTCTGTTCACGCAACTCTCCCACTCTCTACACTTCGCACCTGTGAGGTCACCCACACCAGAACATCGCCCACCTTCCAATGCACCCTCCTGCTCCATACTGGTCCGCGTCACCCGGCCAGTTCGACTGTAACACCTTTCTTATCCAGTTGCTATGCATGTCCTGTGATATCTTTGAACCATTTTTCTCTTATTATTGTTTCGTTTAAAACAGCATGCAAACTGAAACCCCCAAAAATATTGACCTATACAGCCATACACTGGACAACCCCAGACCACAACAAATGCTTGTGCCTCTCCATCCTCTACATTTTGTGCTTTGACTGTTTTCGTCAAGTTAAAGTGGTATTGGAGCTTTAAGTTTTTGAAGAGTTTATACGAGTGAAGCTTGGAGGAAAGTTTGGCTTTGGTTTCTAAGTTGTTAAAAAGGGGAAAAGAAAGATTGTCTGTGTACTTATAGACCAGAAACGAAGGATAAGAACCACGTCATTTCGAGGTAGGGGTTGAAAAATGTTTAACATAGCTGCTTGCACTCCTTTAGACTGAGTAGTCGTTCTGAAGTGATAGCACGGTGTAGGAAATTTCCATTAAGACTGAAGTTTACCCTTTTCTTAAGCGGGAAGTGTTTGGTATTTAACTTATTACATTTTACTTTACTTTTACTACGCATTCCCCAAATAAAAATAAAAATAACCACACTACTACGTCTTAACATTCCGGTTGCAATTAAATTAATTTCGTTGGAAACCAACTCCATTTGCACAACGATGTTATTTAAATTTATCGATTCACTTTTAAATTGCACTTACAAATAAAATATCTCCAATTGGCTCCAAACTGTATATCTAGAAATAATTAACTATACGTATTCCAATAAAATTTGTTCCGTCGAAAATAGAGGTCGTTTGAAAAGAAAGCTATTTCTACAACATATATATTATCGATATGATATAAATTAATTCCACAAGATTTAAATTAAATAATAATAAATTATTATTATTATTATTATTATTATTATTATCCAAATAAAATATTACATAGCTTCAGAATAAACCAATATATATTTTAAACTCAACATATATAATTTTCAGGCAAAAAGATATTCAAATTTAATAAAAAACCTTTCTATTTTATTTAATAAACGTTATTGTTTATTAACGAATTCCATAGCGACTATTTTAAAATTTGAATTGGACATAACTAACAATCTATAAACTGAAATCCCGATTTTTCTCTTTTATATGAAAACTATTATCAAATATATTCGGGCGGCTCTTGTTTTACAGAATTCCGACTTAAAACAGATTGTGTATGTAGCATCCCAGGGAATTTGACACTTGAATTCAGACACTAATGCATCCTGTGTCCAAACTTTAGTGTCGAAAACCCAGAAAGCTAATAGAAAGAAGTTAGAGCATGATAAAAGAAAGAAAGAAATATTTGAATAAAAGAATAAGAAGATCAGAGTCTCACAACGGAATGGACAAAATATAATAATCAATAATACTATATACAAAAAGAACTGTACATATATGATTACAACATCAGAGTATACATTTAGATTAATACAACACATAGCAGAAATAAACTAGTACCAGTAATATATGGAATATGTCTTGACTTCAACTCCTTTTCTGGAACTTCAAGCGAAACCTAACCTGATAATATACTTGGTCTGACCCGAGCACATTTAAAGTAAAGCAAAATTCATCCGGATCAGTCTGGAACACTTTCAATGATAAATTCATAACACAAACAACTTGCTTAACTTTGAAAATCATTTTGAAAGAGAAGGATAATAGTAAGACGAGTCCACACATAAACACAGACAGTTTTTTCCTTACTATAACCCAAAAACATTTTGAAATCAATATTTATTCTGATATTGTAATGGGGTCTAAATACAAATAAATAACAGTCTAGCGGAACGCTTGCATCACACGCTCCACATATATAGTATACCGCGCTTAAATGTGTGGCAGTGTGTTAAGTAGTGCTTCTATTCATAAACATCGTCACCATGAAATATTACATTCAACTGACAAAATGCTGAATACTTCATATCTTGCATGATCGTTTACAAGGAGGTTTGTAAGGTAAAAAGCTTATAGGATAAATACATCTTCTAAAAAAAAATGACACACATATCTCGGTGTCGAAACTCCTGTATGAACAACAGTCTAGTTCTCAATGGATTGTTCCTTATTCGTGGGACAAGGAGGAAATCGCAGAATGATGAATCGCAATGCGCAAAAGTCCATCAATTTTTCACATCTTTCCAGTAACCACACGTGGGTCATCCAAGGGTTTAGGTTGCCAGTTTAAAGCTCGGTTGAAAGCCTTACCCATTTCGCTAAGATTTTTGTTTTTCTTCTCTAAGTCAAAAGCATCTTTATGTAAAAACTGTCTCTCCTTTTGTAGTCACTTAACTCTGAAAGTATAATAATCATTATGATGAAAATTGCCCTAAGCGCTTTTCCTAGCATAGAAACATTTCATATTGGCCTTAACCTGTCTATGCCACCTAGCAGCAAGGGAATGATCCATCCCAAGGGGAAAGTTCCTTATCTCAAGCCCGGGAGATTCGAATCTCCTCGAAACCCGCAAAGCATCCGGAGTGGAAGTTTCAGGGGTATATCCAAAGATAGATTCCCATTCACTACATTTTGTCAATACACCATCACGTCCTTCCTCTAAGCCAATAACTTGATGTTGGAGTTCATCCTTTTCTCCATCAAAATCGATAGAAGGATTTGTCTTTATGTCCCTTTTCACTTCTAGAATGTCTTTGTCCTTTTGCTTTATTTGAGCCTCCAATGTACCTATTTGTTCCTTCAAACGTTGTTCAGATGGCTCCCCAGTTGGGTCAAACATATCATCGATATCGCTAAAAGATTCCCCAAAAAATTTCTAGGGTATAGAGTGATTCGAACACCCTCGCCCGTTAAGTAGGAGATGCCTTCAAGCAAACATTCCTGATATAAACAAGTAGGCTACTACTTATAGGACCAATTTTCAAATAACGAATATCAAAATTTAAACCATAGAATGACCTACGAAAGAAAAGAAATAAACACAAGCACAATTCATATCCATACAAATTGACATCAACAGAAGATGTAACAAGTTAATTGTTTTCTCTAATACCCTTCTCCTCCATATTACATTTTAATTTATCTTGGTGGGCCCTAATATTATTTAATATCGCCTCTCTATCATTCCCCAAGAAATTGAAAGATAGCTGAGGGTAATTCCTATAAATATGCATGAGCTCTTTCAAAAAACATTCTCTGCCGAATTTATAAGAATGTTTTGTAAGGAATTCCCTCCTCAACCTGGAGAGGTAGTGCAGATCATCCTTGGAAAACATAATCATTAGGGGAAATAGAATCTTCATCATCGTAAGAATGATTCATTAAGGGCTGACACCCACTAGTAGTGAAGAAATTCAAGGATTAAGGTTCATACCTAAAAGATAGGAGAAACCACACATATCGTCTGATTGTTCCCGCTAGGTCCTGGCAAATCAACCTTTTCGGCGAACCCTCCATCTCCGCTAGAGTAACTAAAACATGAGACAGATTATCATTTAACACTACGAGAAAACCTATGTTTAGATGCAAATAGCTGTAGCATTTGTAGATCAAGTGCATCCATAAACTCTAGAGATAATTGGAGAAACGCGGGGCTAAGTACTTCTTGGCCCGCCTAAAATTTTTGTGATATTTGTTTAAGTGCTGCTCATTTTTCATTCCTTTGCTTTCGCCTCGGAGAACCCTATATCGACGTCTCCCTAATCCACTTCCAAAAACCGCTTCACTGTTCTACACCAGATCGTCAACGGTCTACTAATACACCAATTTGAGCTACATGGATTTACAAATCCGGCTATGTCCCCCTTATCGACAAGGTAATTATTTCTGCATTGACCTAGTTAGGGTTTAGGGATTCAATTTAAGATGTGCATCGATGGAGCTATTGATTCAGCTTTTATCTTTATGTAACTTTTGAACCATTTTATGATTTTGAAGCTATGTAACTAGCCTATTCATATTATATTCTTTTTGTTCAGTTTTTAACTGGAAAAAATGGAGTAACTGTAGAATAAAATAGTTTCCTGTTGAGACATGCGAAGATCCCAAATATAACTATATGTTCTCTCTCATTTTTTACTTGCTTACTTTATATTTGGAGACACATGAGTAACAATTACATTTTCAAAAGGTCTACTCGTAGTGTGTTGAAATTGAATGTTAGAACCTTTACTCTAAAATTAACAGTTTAATATTAATAACTAACATCGTTCATCCAAATTTACGACTTCATCCTCGTTCTTGTCTCCATCAATTTCACAATGGAAGTATCCTCCACCAAATTTTAATAAAGAAATTTCAGAAATTGCCAACAGTGAACTTGTAAGCATCAAAATCTATAAAGCCACAACATATTGACAAATAATTATTATGTGCTAGCAATAATTGATGTAGATTTGCTTTTCTTTTTCCCATGGGGTCTTTATTTATCCTCTTGCATAATTTTATAGTAGATTTATTTCAATTACGTGTCATTTTTTTAGACTTTCAGTTCAGCAATTCATTTTCGCAGCATTTTACACTTTTTTATTTCTTTGTATTGATAATGATTTGCAGCGTCGAAGTGCATTACTCTTTTCCAAGCCAACACTTGTTTACTACATACACCATGTACTCTGCATATCTGAACATTATGTTTATATCAAACTTGACCGCCTTTATTACATGAGTGTTCACGGATTTACTAAAGCAATAGATAATTAGGATTAGAAAATATACTTGGACCTGCTTACTATTCGCGTAGCTTCTTGTTGCTTGCTGGCATGATTTTCATTCCCTATATGTATTTATTTTGACCAAAGTGTCAAAATTATGGGGTTAGATTGCAGGTCAGTCTGATTATTAAGCTTTTAATTTGGTTACATACTTTGAAGTCCTATTGAACCTAAGAATTGACCACGATTGAATTTGGAAATAACCTCACACGGTGCTGCTGAAATAACAGGTCTTGAAGTTTGAAGCTGTAATGAGCCAGATACTTGTCGTTAGGGTCTGTTTGAAGAGCTCAGAAAGGAAGCCAAACAGATGCAATCAGTTTCTTGTGTAAATCTTCAAAATGGGTATTTTTAGTGGTGAGGGTGATGCAAAAATTAAAGGTAACAATAACTTGTCAAAGAGGAATAGCGTGAAAGTTTACATTTATTCAAACTAAGTTTCTCAACTAGGTTTGAACAACATAATCTAAGCTACATGTTTCAACTAGGTTTAAAATGAATAGGCCTTATATTTCAGGATTGTCTACGCAAATTCTAGATGTAGATTTGATAAGTAAGATTTTCACGTACTTTAGAACATGGTTATATAGAGTGGTTCAAGTTTTTTCTAGTCGTATAAATGGAGACTTGTTTGCTTATAATTGTACATTGTGTTTAACTAGATTCTTAAACACTTGTAAATCATTTATTAGACTTTGTTAATCTTCTGCTCATGTATATCAGATATATAATATATTTTGATTCATGAAACTAATTCTTAACTTCAGTTACATATTTGTATTTTTAGCACATTTAGGATTGCACTAGGTTTTCACCTAGTGCCACTTTTAGTAAAAACTATATTGCATATGTGGGCATATATATCTATATATAATATAAGCACTTTGTAACTTGTTTTATGATATATTGAACCCTCTAGTTATGGATATTTATGTATACAAGTGGTGCACTTGTTTATATTACATTTTCATATCAATAAGCTTATATCTTTATAAGTTTATGTTGCCTGGAGTTCTCTCAGGAATTGCAATCGGAACCGTAGGAGTAGTGGCAAGACCAATGGCGAGCATTCTAGAAGCTACTGAAAAAACAGCGCAAAATATAAGAAAAAGAAGTCGTCTGCATCAAGTAAACGATCTCAAAATCCGTGCGCTTCCCAAGACCTTCAACAAGAGACCTTCCTCTACTACCACACTCATGGGAAGAAGTCGTTGGAGTGTTAATGCTTCTACAAGCTGATAGGTCAAGACTAAGAGATGAGACCCTCATCTTGTGCAAGTCGCTTAAGAAACCTGTAAAATTTATTGTGATTAACGAAAATCATGTCTTTTCCATGTTCTGTTCCAGCCGAGTAAATTTGTGTTCTCCTGAATCTCCTCAGTTTGTTGGTGTGAGTTATAATCCAAAATGGGTAATTGAGATAGAGATGAGATTGAAAGCATCGTACATACGGATCGAACAGATGAATCTATAAATATTGTTAGCAGTAATGCAAATCTTCTTCTTCTTCATGTTCGAGGTAGAAAAAAAGGGAAGTCAGGGACAATTAGCTCTGGAAAAACCTTTCTGCTTCTTTACCACTTGTTTATATGAAGTTGGAGCTAAAGTGTGCCAAAGAAGCTGATGAGGTTGTATCGCGGGTGCTTTTGTCTATGAACAATCAAGTGAAGGAGAGGAGGCAGGGAAAGCATTTTCTGCATTGAAGTATTCTAAGGTGGATGTTGTGAGTGCTTCTGTCTATCATCTTTTTATGTTACAGATTTATATATGTTGTGTTATCTTTCCCTGACATGGTAGATGTTGGGTACATGTACAAAGTACTAACATTATTACAAGGTAATGTTAATTGAAACTCAATCTATGAAAACTGCCTTATTTTTGAAAATAATAATAATAATAAGTTTATGTTAAGTATTACAGTATATTTATTGAGTTAAAGAGGATCTCATATAATATATGTTAAAAGATAATTTTTAAACAACTCGGATTGATGTAATATTTTATTAAGTAGCGATTAATTATATATGGTTTATTGGATAACAAATGATTTTTGGGTTTTAAATTTAAAATAAATATTTTGAAAACCTTAGCTTGAACATTGAGAATAATGGTGATATCTAATATGATATTAAAACCAAAAACATCATATGAATATTTGTAAAATTGGTAAATTAAAATGAAATAATATTCAAACTTAAATAAACAATGATACATGAACTTAAGAAGCCCTTCAAACTATAAGAATTACAACCGATAATGATCAATCATTGAGACTATAGAAACCATTCAAATAACTGAAAAAGGCTTGATTCAAGTGGTGCTTTCTTAATCTCTACACTATTGGAACTAAGTTGTTAAAGCCATGTTTTCATGTACATTAATTTAACTATTATCATTAGCAAGTTGCTATATGTAATTTTTTTAAACCTTGTAACTCCCGGATATGGACCTTTTGGATGAAGTTCACAGTAATAACCTCTAAGAAAATAATACAATGCATAGCAGTGCAGTAAAAATATTGATAAATCATACACATCTAAACTCCCTGCATAATAAGGTGTATGAACTACAGAAATTATGTACCAAATTTCACATCTCTCTGATTTCTGCCAGTAACTTTGACTTCAGTTTTCTCGTTGAATCAACCATGGATTCCCAATCAAACAAAGTAGAAACAACTGCAATGCCCTTCAACTTCTCAACACCAAGCTTCATTATGGAACGAGCATATCCAATCCCAATACCATCTATAGCAACCATAGGCAGTTTAGAGGCTAAACACACGCTCTTAAGTCCATCCAGCCCTATCGTAGTGTTATTTTCCTTTGTATTCGTGGGGAACACACCCCCAAAACCGATACAACCGGCTCCGCCGAGGAAAGCCTACTATGCATAGGCCGGGGTTTTGCACGAAACACCCACAATCTTCATGGGGACGAGGTGTTCACGGGCTTTCCTTGCTGACATGTCAGACTAGACCACGTGCACGCCATCTGCATCGCAAGCAAGGGCAACGTCTACTCGGTCGTTTATTATGAGAGGGACGTGGTAGGCTCGGCATACTTCTAAACATGAGGTTGTTGCTTCAATGAACTCACAAATGCTCATTTCCTTTTCTCTTAGCTGAACAATAGTGGCACCTCCATCAATGCTGGCTTGGAAAGCTTTCGGCATTGATCGACACCACTTTTTGTTCATTCGAGAGTCTGTAACCGCATATAGAAACAGACTGTCAGCACTGAACGTTGATCCGTTTACTGAATATTGTTTATGGATTCTTAGACTGAAAAGATGGTCAAACGGTCCTTGTGGTCCATTTCCAATTCAATAATTCTTGGGAGCCCGAAAAACAGGTGCGAAAAGTATGTCAGAAAAATATGGGTCTTACGATTACAACGTGGGATAACACACCCATGAATTACACTCGTTGGATCCTAAATTCGTGCAATTTGACAAAAAATCCTTCGGGCTTTCTAGCAGCATCCTTTCCAATTACCATGTCTCTACTAAAATTGAGTGCTTCATTACATCTATTAGCTACCTGCACTGCTTGAAGAATGGAAGAACCTTTCGCTAGTTCTGCAGCTATAGATGAAGCCAAAGCACAATATGTTCCATGTGTATTATGGGTTGTGATGCAGGACCCTCGGATCTCTGGAATTGTACTCCATCAAAAAGAATATCTATTGCCTCTAATGAATTTGGAAGGTCATCGCCCTTCAAAAGCACATTCCTGGGAACAAAACCATGTATTGCCTTCGCTGCAGGGCACATGTCAGCTACAGTATCCATTGATATTCCTCTGAGTAAAGCAGATGCTTCTTTCAAATTAGGCGCCATAATATCAGCCATCTGAAAATGTTCTTCCTTGCATGATATCAAATAAGGTAGAAGAAGCTGAAAGCACATGTCCACTAGTTGACACCATGACAGGATCAACCACTAAAGCTCGTACAGGGAACTCTCTGAGGCTGTTGCATAGTACTTTGATAATGCCAGCAGAAGGCAGCATGCCAATCTTTACCACATTAACATGCATATCAGAAAGCACTGACCTCAATTGCTCCTTTACCAGTTCCTCGGACACCATTTCCCATTTCTGAACCCCCACAGTGTTTTGTGCAGTGATGGCAGTTATGACGGAGGAGTAGTATGCGCCGTGAGCCCCACACTCTTTATTGTCAGCTTGTATTCCCGCTCCGCCGCCGGAATCTGATCCTGCCACTATCAACATATGCGGCAACTTTTGAACTGCTGGCAAGGTAGTTGATTGTCTTGTCACAATCCTTGATATTATCGTGCTGACTCTGCCTCCATTCGTCACTAGGCACGATGATGCCATTTTTTTTTACTTCGATAAATTTCTGTGTTTACTATATGTAATATATTATATATTTTGCTTGTCATATATGCACGAGCATCATTTGCAGCATCAAAAATAAGGACTGTCATAAAATTCAAGATGAGCTTTCTTTGAACTCTTTTTTTATAGAGCTGGAAAATAATAGTGATAGACGCTAAAAAAATGGTTAAACACAACTAGTAAAACAATAATGACACGTGGGAAGCATTTAATAGAATTTATATAATTTGATTGCACCCAAATTGCATTGACCATTGTATGGTGTAACATCTATTGAAATTGTAGCAGGTATGTGCCTTATCAACATGTGCACTGGGTGTGCCATTGGCAATTTAGAACACCAACTGGATAACCAGCGCTTGCCTCTAATTTGGAGGCTGAAACTTTCTACGTATATGATATATATGCTGATCTGAAGTCAAAACCACTATAGAAGTTTGAGAGTTGTTCCTTCTTGTTAAAACAAAATTTTGTAATCATTAGTGATATATTAGAACATTAATGATTTAATTATTTATTTACCTTTTCTAAATGCAGATGATAAAGTTGGATGAACAACAATTTCTTAGAGAAGCTAGCTGTCGTCTATCTCAGGTATTACTATGTGCTATATCTATCATAAGAATTTGAATGTTGAGAAACATTAATGTTATATTAGTATAAGAGTAGGGTTGTCAATGGATACCTAAAAATCCGAAATCCATCCGCATCCGAAAAGAAGATAAATATCTGATATCCAGAGAAAAAGATGCAGATGCATATATAGGCACATCTACATTCGGAAATTATCCATTCGGTTTTTTCGTGATTATAGTTTAAATTATGCGTATTTTAGCACAAGGAAATATGTTAATTTATGATTTTATTAAGTTGAAATTTTATATTATACACAATAAACACACATTAATTTCTAAAAATTATCTATTATCATAATATTTGTTCATTTTTAGCACTTTAATAATTAATTGAATTGAAAAAAACTTTGTGTGTGTATGCGTGTGTGTGAGTGAGATTATTATCCTAGGTCAATTCCTATTTTCTACTCTGAACACTTGGCAAATTTATCATAATTCATAACATTTTTAGACACTGTAAAACATTATGAGTGAACTTCTAATTTTGTCAAAAAATCCATTAGCTATTTGAAACATGAACACTTTATATTGTATAGGAAAGGGAACCCATGTGATAAGTTTTTGTAGTGCGATTATTCTCAAAACCTCATGCGTGAAACGTTTGGATATTCAAGTGGATGTCATTACTATAATCAGCCGACTATATAAATCTTGCATTTTCTATAGATTAAAATGCATCTCATGTGAACTTTGATGCAGTAAAATTGCCCATTTTGGCTTGGCTGCCAGTCATATTTAAAACAAGCAGTTTTTTTATGAAGTTAGGCAACCAATCCAAAAGTAACATGCTCTCATGCATACATTGGTCCCTGCTCAGATAATCATACAGATTTGTATGGAGTGAGAAACCAAACAGTATGAAAAATATAGGTAATCACTGATACCATTTGAATGTATGGCGCTGGTGCGAACAAAAGCATTATCATTATTGTATTTGAGACCCTTGATTTCGATTTAATTTTGGTATGTGGACCTGATTTATGTTCTTCTTATTCAGTTTCTGTACAATACCTGAAAATCTAAGTGCAAATGTGAATATGCAAATATTTTACATACCCATGACTATCCAAATTGTCATGTAAGCTGGTATCGTGGCTATTATTAGCTTATATGAACATAATGTGCGCACATGTTGACTATCTTCTGATTACATATAGTTGCCAAACCTTCCAATTTGTTTACTCTAAAGCTTGGGAACAGAGAAAACAAGCCGACTGATTCCCGACACTTTGGAGAACTGTAACACCCTGTGATTTTAAATATAAAAATTGAAGAATACTTAATTTTAAATGTGAGAATTAAGGGAAATGGGTTACGCCATTGCGTTCGTCTCGGAATTCTGCTTGAGATAGAGTCTGAGTTTGCATGAATTGGACTTCGTATGAAGAAGTTATGGCCTTCAGAAGTTTCAGAATTTAAATAAATTAAAAACAGCTCAGGTTCAAAAAATTTAAAATTTAAAATTCAAACAGGGAAGCAGGCTGGGTGGGAAAATTCCCGCACAAGGCCAGGTCGACCAGGGGGTCGACCAGGGTATACAGGTCGACCAGGGTGTCAATGTTTTTGACTCGGTGTTGAGTCATTAGGGCTGAGGTGTCATTCTATCTTGTCTGGATGGTCTTGATTACTTCTAGGTTAATCTGATGGCTCTTAATTAATTAAAATTCTATATAAGCAACCTAACTCTCAACCTAAAATCACATTAATTCATACCAAGAGCCGCCATGCCATCAATGGGGAACCTAGAGTAGCCGCCATTCTCTTTCAACTCAAAAGCAAGATAGAAGCAAGAATCAAAATCAAATCTAATCTAAATAAGAATAACAATTAGTCTACATCAAAGGCGAGCAATTCAGTTTCAGAATACAGATCCCAGAAAAACAAGACTATTCTTTTGTTTGTGAGTATAATTCTTTCACAAATTAATTAATTAATTTAATTGTGACAAGTTATATTTGGGATTATGAGAATATGACTTTGAATCATGTGATGTTATCGTTGACTGTTTTGTTATTGTGGATCTATTTCATATGTTCAATTGTACATGCTTAACTTGATTCATCTTATGCAAATCTATGTTAAATCATATACTAGTTTATGAATTTTTATGCAAGTTTGGGATGTTAAAACATATGTGAATCTTATGCAAGTCTGTAGGTGGATTATACACCAGTTCATATGTTAATCATGTAGATACATATGCTAGTTTATATGCAAAACATGTGACATTAATTTACATGTTTAGATCCATATGCAAGTTCACATCTTTATGTTTAGTTCTATATTTAGATCCATGGCATTACATAGTTATGCAAATTTATGTTCTATATGCCCATTGCCTATGCTAGTTTTGTATGTGAATCATATGCTAGTTTGAATGAAATTCATATGCAAGTTATAGGAAAACCATATCCATATATGCAAGTCCACGATTACATGCTTAGATCTATATTTAGATCCATGATAGTTTATGCAAATTTATGTATATCTATTGCCTATGCAAGTTGTTGGGTATGCAAATTTATGTCATGATTCTTAGATCTACATTATGTGTTATGCAAGTTGTGATGTTGCTTTTCTTTTTATAAGTTAGACTATTTGCGAGTCTAACATATGTCATATTAAAATGTACGAATAGCGTGGGGATAATGGGAAAATATTAAAAATACATAATTGTGAATTGACATAAAATGGCTTAAAAGGCTTATAGTTAATTTGAGACATTAATTGGTATAATTTGTATACCTGGAATTTATGAACATAATTTAGGTGACAATTATGGACATAAATTAATTTGGAATTTACTGACAAATTTAAATAGGGATATTAATCCAATTTGGGGTTAAATAATTATGTGTAATAATTAACCGCCTAAGACAAGAGGTTAGACTCGTTCGTGGTATAAGACTGCCCGAACCCGCTCGGCAAATCCAGCAACCACAAACGGTAGTCTAATGTGAGAGGTCAAAGGTACAAATTAAATGCGTAACAATTGTAAAGACACGATGTTAGGCTCGTTTGCGGTATAAGACTGCCCGGACCCGCCCGGCAAATCCAGCAACCGCAAACGGTAGTCTAATGTTGGAGGTCTTTACAAGGTTACGGTTCTAATGAATTAAGTAACACTTAACCAGATAAATATGCGGTGGGACATGGGGGTTAAGTGGGTGGCCTGGGTGGCATGTGAAATACGATTAGAAACACTTAACCAAGTTGAAAACATGTAAGAAGACATGAATAATAAGGGGTTAAGTGGGAAATTCTAGTGGGGACCAAGCATAGGTGGAAAGCTTGTGTCAAGTATGGGGAACCTTTCCAAACCAGTAACCCATTAAGTATCTTTGTTAGCTCGAGTTAGATCAAGGACGGGACAAGCTTACTGGATTTGATTGTAAGAGGTCAAAACGGGTTAGCGGTGGCAACGCATGTCCAACGGGGTCATGTGCGTGCATGGACCCGGGCTGGTAGGTAAGACATTGTTGCATCGTGTAGATATAAGCCGTACATCTTTTATGGTATCGGGTTGCCACTCTGGGGAGTGATACACCCCACTGTGGGACCAGTAGGGGTATCTATAAGTTAGGGAGCCGATCGCATGGGGGTAGTGGGTACAACTAGTGGAGATAGGGGCAGGCGGCACCTATGAAGGCAACTAGGGGTACACGAAACTACCATTATCATTATTAAGTTCTGTAGGCGAGATCAACTTTTAGGGTGACTAGTAATGGTGCAGTATAGTAATTATCCTATAGTGATTAGGAACAAGATTAACTCTAGAATATTCCTCTTGTTTGCTTTGTCATGTCCACTTGTTTCACAGTCATTCCTTATTTTACTAGTTTATGCCTTATCCTAATTACTTTAATAATTATATTGTTAAAGTTATTATACTCGCCAGACTTTATGTCTGACCCCCTTGTTTTCGCCTCTTTTCTTCCTCCCCCTCCCCAAGGTTCTCAGGGTGGGACTAGTACTAGTGGAGCTTGATCTTGGATCTCTTTCTCTCTCTTTTGGAAGTGCTTGGATTGCTGAAAGTAAAGTTCAGCTCATCTCTTTTATGGCTACTTGTGTTGGGGTTATGCTTTTTTACTTTATGTACTCAGAAAACAATTTGTCAAGATGGATATTAAGCGTACTTGGTTTTACTGTTGGTTTATGAAGTTGTTGTAATCAAACTATTTCTCCGCTGCAATAAAAGTTGTTTTAAAATTTTCAAGTACCAATATATGTATTTGTCTTGTTATATTTTGTTCTATATACTAATAATGCTCCTTGAAAGTTAATGCATTCCCTTTGAGAGTGACATTAATGGACGTGGGGTGTTACACGAGGTATCAGAGCTGAAGGTTACCAGAACAGATATGAATTTTGAAAAAACTGTTTATTTCAAAAGCATTTTATAAAGAAATACTTTCAAAAATATGTTTTAAGGAGAGTATTTTCTAGAGAAAAGTTTGTTTTAAAAACATAATCCCCAAGAGCCATGTATCTTTCCTTCGATTCTCCATTTTGAATCTCTACCTTTTTCTTTTTTAGCATGTCTGGGGAACCTGAGATACCCGAGGGCATACCGATACCAGGCTAGTTTAGAAGGTATCTGGAGGCTAGGGCCACTGCCGCAGGCCCAGCAAATGTTCCTCCTCCCCCAGCTGCAGTCGCTCCTCCTCCCCCCTCCTCGCGTTGATACTTTTTCGAAGACATGCTAAGATTTTCGGGCAGTGGGCGGGAAACCTTTTCACGGATCAGAGACGTTTGTTGAAGCTCGAAATTGGCTTAAGGAGGTGGAAGATCTGTTTGGTATCTTCGAGATAGAAGATGGAAGGAAGGTCCAATTGGCTGCTTGGTTAATGAAGGAGGAAGCCTCATTTTGGTGGGAGGTCACGAATGGAGAGTGTCCAGTGGAGACATGGATGGATTTCAGGCATAGGTTCGAGATGAAATTTCTCTCACGAGCAGAAGAAAATTTATATATGGAGAGATTCTTAGCGTTGAAGCAAGGAAATTTATCAGTAAAGGAGTACGTCAACAAGTTCAATCAGTTGGCGAGATTTGGCTTAGACTTGGTGAACACACCTGAGAAGAAGGCTCTGAGGTTCGTTAAAGGCTTAAATGAGCCGCTACATGGGTTGTCTATGACCTACATTCCGATGGGGGCTACCTTTGTGAGATGGGTTGACATGGCGCTTATGCATGAATAGGAGAAAGGTGCTAATGCTAATAAGGCATTGGCGAAGAAAGGGGATCAAAAGAAATCACAACAGCAAAACAAGAAAAGTGGTAAGGATAACAATAGCAAGGGAAAGAAAAGGTGCTTTAATTGTGAGACACCAGGCCATCTGAGCAAGGACTGTAGGAAAAAGAAGAAGACTGGTTGGTTCCACTGTGGAGAGGCATGACATCTAATTAAAGACTGCCCGAGGAAACAGGGGCAAGGGAAAAGGATAGGGTCCACTTCTGGAGGGCAGATTCAGGCTCTCATGGCACCAGGGCAGGCAAGAGGGCAGGTTCATGCTCTCATGGTACCAGGACAGGAGAGAGGTAGAAACATTTCCGTTGAAAGTTTAGTTTTTCTATTTGATCATATTGTTCGTACTTTGTTTGACTCTGGCGTTTCACACTCGTTTGTATCTACTTCGTTAGTTGAAACACTGCACCTAAATACTAGTCTAGTTACGGATCCCACAGTAGTCTCAAATCCTATTGGTGGTTCGGCTCATCTTTCAATGATTTGTCGGGATTTGAGAGTGTTTATCTTGGGCGTTGGGTTTTAATGCAACGCCTTCGTTCTTGGCTTCATGGGCTACGACTTGATTCTAGGAATGGATTGGCTAGCTAGATACGGTGCCATCCTAGATTGTGAAAGAAGGGTAGTTAGATTGTTGACTCGTTGTGGGAAGACCCTCGATATTTCTTGTGACCCTAGAGGTCCGGTAATGCTTAGCTACCTAGAATCCCTTGACGCATCCAATGATGATTTGGAATCTGTTCATGTGGTCCATGAATATAGTGACGTCTTCGATGAGGTTCGAGGTTTACTCCCGAGGCACGAGATAGACTTTCGAATATACCTAGTAGATAATGCAAAGACAGTTGCATTACCAGTGCGCCACATGGCTCCGAGAGAGAGAAGATAACTCAGTAAGCAAGTGAAAGAGTTGCTTGAGAAGGGGTTCATAAGAAGAAGTATTTCGGAGTAGGGTGCTCCAGTCGTTTTTGCTACGAAAGTTGATGGTTCACTTAGATTGTGCGTGGACTATAGAGAGCTGAATAAGCTAACAAAGAAGAACAGACACCCATTGTCGAGGATAGATGATTTATTCGATCAGTTGGTGGGTACTTCGATTTTCTCGCAACTGGATTTGGCTACAGGGTTTCATCAGCTAAGGGTGGCTGAAGACAGTATAGGTAATACTGCATTTAGAACTCCTGACGGTTTCTTCGAGTGGCTCATCATGCCTTTTGGTTTGACGAATGCACCCGCATACTTTGTTGACTTAATAAGTAGGGTGTTTAGGGAGTTTCTAAACAAGTTTGTGGTAGTCTTTGTGGACGATATCCCGATTTTCTCTAAAAATGAAGAAGAGCATGCCCTACATCTTAGGGAAGTCTTAGAGACCCTACGGGCGCGTCAACTTAAGGCTAAGTTCTCCAAGTGCCATTTTGAAAAGAAGTGAGGTTCTTAGGACACGTGGTCTCTAAGGAAGGGATAGCTATGGATCCCGCAAAGGTTGTGGCAATCCACGATTGGAAAATTCCTAAGAACGCAACAGAAGTAAGAAGCTTTTTAGGGCTGGCTGGTTATTATAGGAAGTTCATTAAGGACTTCGCGAAGATATCAGCCCCACTCACTCGGTTAACGAAGAAGAACTTGACTTTTGCTTGGGATGTTGACTGTGACAATGCTTTCCAACGTCTGAAGAGGGCTTTGATGACAGCTCCAGTTGTAGTTTTGCCAGATGGGAGCAAGCCATTCAAAGTATATACCGATGCTTGCGGGACAGGGCTTGGCACAGTTTTAATGCAAGAAGGAAGGGTGATATGCTATGGTGGAAGGCAGCTGAAAGCCCATGAGAAAATTTACCCTACCCACGACTTAGAGTTGGCTGCCATAGTTTTTGCGCTTAAGTCATGGCGTCATTATTTTCTTGGCGAGAGGTTTGAGTTGTAACAGACCATAAGTCGCTAAAGTACTTGTTCTCTCAGAAAGATTTAAACTTGAGGCAACAGAGGTGGATGGAGTTTTTGGCATCCTACGATTTTAAGATTGCATACACCCCTGGCAAGGGTAAAGTTGTAGCTGACACCTTTAGTAGAAAGAAGTTGACATTAAGTCCTTTGTTCGTAGAGCGACAGAGTTTGGAATATATATCTACCTTTGACTTCAGACCCTCTGTCGATTATGTACCCGGATTGTTGGCATCGTTAGAGGTGCAACCTACACTTTTGGGTCGAGTTGGAAAGGCACAGCGAGATGACCCACAGTTGGTTGAGATAGTAGGCAAGCTTATAGGAGGGGAGTCTTCGAGTCATATTAATATATATGCTATAGATGAGAGAGGCTGACTGCGTTGAGATGGGAGACTTTGCATACCACAAGACGAGAGTTTGAAGTAGGCAATTCTTGAAGACTCACATCGCTCTAAGATGACCATACATCCCGGTGGTGAGAAGATGTATAGGGATATGAAGCGAGTTTTCTTTTGGGCCAGAATGAAGAAGGACGTGGCTGAGTTCGTTTCTAGATGCTTATGTGCCTGCAAGTCAAGGCAGAGCTAAAGAAGCCCGGAGGTTTGCTCCACCCTTTAGAGATTCCGCTGTGGAAATGGGAAAGTGTTTCCATGGATTTTGTAGATGGGTTGCCAAGATCAAGGAAGGGTAATACGAGGATTTGGGTAATTGTAGACAGACTTACCAAAAGTGCCCATTTTATTCCGGTTAAAAGTAGGAGGACCGCTGCACGGTTAGCATCTGTTTACCTTCGAGAGATAGTTCTCCTGCAAGGCATACCCTCTAGGATTGTGAGCGATAGAGATCCCATTTTCACAAGCGAATTTTGGAAAAGCTTACAAGAGGTGGTTGGAACACAATTATGCTTAAGTACCGCTTATCACCCTCAGACTGACGACCAGACCGAGGGAGTAAATCGGATTCTAGAAGACCTTCTGAGGCTATGCATCTTAGACTTTGGAGGAACATGGGAAGAACATCTTCCATTAGTGGAATTTGCCTATAATAACAGCTTTCAGGCTAGCATTGGCATGGCACCTTTTGAGGCTCTTTATGGACGACCGTGCCGATCACCTACTTGCTGGTGGGAATCCACGGATAAGGTTTTGCTTGGACCCGACATGATTAGGGAGACTTTGGAGAAGATAGACCAGAATCGACGGCGAATGAAGACGGCGCAGGACCGACAGAAGTTATATGCTGATAAGAGACGAACCGATCTTGAGTTCAATATTGGGGACATGGTTTTTATTAAGGTGTCACCGTTGAGAAACGTAGTCCGTTTTGGATCAGTAGGGAAGTTGGCACCAAGGTTTGTAGGACCCTTTCCAATTACAGAGAGGATTGGGCAGATGGCATATAGAGTAGAGTTGCCAGAAAAGCCCAGTGGTGTTCATGACGTGTTTCACGCTTCGCATTTGCGTAAGTGTTTACATGATACGGCGGAAGTGGTGGAGCCAAGCATGCTTAAGGAAGTGGAAGTAGAGCGCAATGCCACGGTTAGACGAGCTCCTATACACATTCTCGGATCGGAGGTCAAAAAGCTACGCCACAAAGAGGTCAAGTTGGTCAAAGTGTAATGGGGAGATAATCAAAGAGACGCAACTTGGGAGACGGAAGAAAAGACGCGAACGCTGTACCCTTTCCTTTTTGAGGGTATGTTTTAACTTCTCCTTTTTTCTACCGCTTTGTTGATACTTGTCCTATCATTTAGTATTATCTTTGCGATGACATTTTCGATCTTTAATTAGGAAGAACCCTATGGTTGCAAACATGTGTTTGAGACATGTTATGTTTGGTGGATGCAAATGGATGCAAGTGGTTGCTCGTGGATGCATATACACACACATTAGGCACTAGATCGGCTCAATCACCTTCATATTGCATATAAATGTGTGTGCATATCCAAATTAATGGATGTATACTGGTTGTGTTACCATATGGATGCTGCATTTTGATGAATGGTTGTGCACACATGTAGAAATAATATGTATCGTTAGGATTCTTTCGCATACATAATGGACACATGGCACTATCATGATTTTCATTAAGGAGGTCAATTGAATTAGTAAACCGCCTGATTTTGCATTAGACAAGGAACATATACACACACTTTTTGCATATGTTCATACAGCATTAGAATTCTTGTAAGGACAATGGATGCCTGTGTTCGATGGTTTAGTAGATGGATGATTGGATGTTAGGATATGCATTCTCCTTAACTTGGAGATTTCGGGGGCGAAATCCTTTAAGGAGGGGAGAATGTAGCACCCCGTGATTTTAAAAAAAAAATTGAAGAATACTTAATTTCAAATGTGAGAATTAAGGGAAATGGGTTATGCCATTGCGTTCGTCTCGGAATTCTGCTTGAGATAGAGCCCGAGTTTGTGTCAATTGGACTTCGTATGAAGAAGTTATGGCCTTCAGAACTTTCAGAATTTAAATAAATTAAAAACAGCTCAGGTTCAGAAAATTTGAAATTCAAAATTCAAACAGGGAAGCAGGATGGGCGGGAAAATTCTCACCTAAGGCCAGGTCGACCAGGGGTCGACCTCCCTATACAGGTCGACCAGGGGGTCGACCTCCCTATATAGGTCGACCTGGGGGTCGACCTGCCCCCCCCCGGGCATATCAGAAAGGTGACGATGTTTTGACTCAGTGCTGAGTCATTAGGGCTGAGGTGTCATTCTATCTTGTCTGGATAGTCTTGATTGCTTCTAGGTTAATCTGGCGGCTCTTAATTAATTAAAATTCTATATAAGCAACCTAACTCTCAATCTAAAATCACATTAATTCATACCAAGAGCCGCCATGCCGTCAATGGGGAACCTAGGGTAGCCGCCGTTCTCTTTCAACTCAAAAGCAATATAGAAGCAAGAATCAAAATCAAATCTAATCTAAATAAGAATAACAATTAGTCTACATCAAAGGCGAGCAATTCAGTTTCAGTTATAGATCCCAGATAAACAAGACTGTTCTTTTGTTTGTGAGTATAATTTCTTTCACAAATTAATTAATTAATTTAATTGTGATAAGCTATGATTGGGATTATGAGAATATGACTTTGAATCATGTGATGTTATCGTGGACAGTTTTGTTATTGCGGATCTATTTCGTATGTTCAATTGTACATTCTTAACTTGATTCATCTTATGCAAATCTATATTAAATCATATGCTAGTTTATGAATTTTTATGCAAGTTTGGGATGTTAAAACATACGTGAATATTATGCAAGTCTGTAGGTGGATTATACACAAGTTCATATGTGAATCATGTAGATACATATGCTAGTTTATATCACTACAAGAAAACACTGATTTAGCGTCAGATATTTAGAAGGGGAAATTTCCGTCGCTAATTTGCGACGGATTTCGATGTGATCTGTAAGGGATAGTTTTTTGTTTTTTCAACTTATTTTTCTTTTATTTATTACGTCGTCTTCTGTCATCCCTCACTGTGTCGTTGCAAATTGCGTCAAATTACCGACAGAAAATTTCTGTCTCTATTTTCTGCTGCAAATCCAGGTAGAATACCGACGAATATTTATTGAAGCTATTTTGCAGCAGAATTCTAGCAGATTTGCAAGAGATGAAAATATCATTCTATTATAATAATTATTTAATAATAAATAATAAAATTTAATACTTACGAAATGATATCTAGTCACTACAACAAATACTCTTTTTTACAACATTGTTTTTGCAACAATTTGTGTAATTATTGTAAAAATCGTAGATATTTCACAACCTTTATTAAGAGCATCATTATAATAGGTTTCTCGTAACAACAATATTTGCACAAGCATTCTTAAAAATCGATGCTTACAACGCTTTTCCCAGTGCTTATCAAAAAAAAAAAAAAAAATAGTTTAACAATATGTTTTTTTTGCACTATATGAAAATTGTCTTCTTGCTCAAGTTATATTTCTAATGTTATTCTCGCATTTCGAAATTATAAATTATTGACTCAAAATTGTTTAGAAAACATTATAAACTCATGTTGATGATTCAACGATGGCAAAATCATTTCTTTTTAATTAAACAAAACCAACATATAAAACCATTGTAGTGCGTACTGTTAGCAATATTATTTTTATATTTTATAAAATGATATGCTTGCTTACCTTTATCAAATAATGTTAATCATCTCATTTGGGTGATAATTGATTAGCGTTGCTATAAATATATTCAATAACTTTTATTCACTTTTGTTAAACCTTGTACTACAATAAAAAATTGCAACCAGTGTGAAATAGATATATTCAAAGCTTACATTACATACCGTGATAGACAATATTATATTTACAGTTTGGTATGTTTAGATTTCAACAACATTTTCTAGATATTGTAAAAAATACTGCACGATCATTATACAGTAAAATATCTTATTACTTAAAATTAGTGATCCATGTCATAATAGTTTACCCATTGAAATGAATAGAACACTATGACATGGATTGCTATTTTTGATCATTGGATTCTGATCGAATGGTAGATATTAACTCTTAAACTGGTAACATAAATCGAAGATGAAATGGGTGAAAAACCCTGGCTTACCGAATCATCTTTTCGCTTTCCATCTCTTCCTCTTTCTCAAAAACGAAAATCCCTAATTAGGTTGACAATTTCTTACTTCTGAATCAGTTCACATAGATAAAGTTTTTTTTCTTACTCGTTGACGTCTTCTCTCCATTAAATGCTTGATTGGTATGGTTTTACAGTACAGATTTAAGTAGCTGTTAGATCTAGTCGCAGTTGTTCGAAGAATCACTTTGGGATAAGGAATTGTGATAGATTGAAGGGGAGAAGATGAATCTTATTTTACCAGCGGATGCATTTCTAAAGGGCAGATGAGAAAAGAGTTTTGGTATGATGTTTACTGCAAAAATAAGGTAATTATGCTAGTATTCCTTTTTTTAATCTTATCTTGAATTTTGTTTCAATAAATTGATTAGTTATCAATTTTTTCCTAACCTGTAGAAATTTTACTCGGAGCAGGATCATACAAATTTTTGAGATTTCTTAGATCGACATAATATAAAAATTTTGGTTCTTGATATACTAATTTTATAATATTTCTAGACGCCATTTTTATAGTTTGCTAATATGTAATCTGCATACTTAAATCTTAGTCCATTGACGATTCTGATTTTTTTTTATTTAAATTATTTGCTTAGCACTATGGATGTTTTCTTTTTTCACTTTTGTTGATTAGCCTTATCCTAAATATGAATATTCGGTCATGGAGGTCTCATGTGGATTATAACTTAAATTGAAAGGGTTGTATTTCATGCAGCCTGTGGAAAATTGTAATTGTTTAACTTAACAAATGGGTTGTTGTTCAACACTAATTAAAATAGATTAACCAGGTACATAACGTCCTATACGATCACTAATTGTGTATTTTTTATGTTTGAAACAAATATAAATATATAAATTTGATGTTTTATGGTGTAATATGGCTCTTTCTTTGTAATCTGTTGCAGTTAGTGTAACATTTGCTTTATATTGCTCATCACAAACAGGTCTCTTTCATTCCTTGTAATTTTATTTTATTTTGTTTTCTAAAACCCAATGGCAATAGTACTGAACCTGCAAAGTAAAAATAATAAACTTTAAAGTCTGGTTAACTAGCTTAATACATATTACAATGTTGGGTAATTAACTTCCATAAGAAAAAATACATATTCCTACCTTAATACATATTTCATGCTCAGAATAGATTCAAAAAATTATATATATATATATATATGTATGTATGTATATGAACCCCCTTCATGGACCAAGTAATACATCGAATCTTAAATCAGCATATATTATGAAATTCCTGAATGCGCATAAAAAATAAAATACATATATGTTTGGAAGTGTATACATATACTTCCTTTGCGGAGCACTACAAGAAAATATGCATTATATAGCATTATGTCATAACGTTCTAACTAAAGGGCTATACAAAAATGAGTTTAGTAGAAAAATTAAATAAAATTGAGCTATAAAAAATCCGCTATATTTCAAGCGGTCAATTCTTACAAACGCAGGAGTTGAAATAAACACGACATGCTTTTTAACTTCTATTATGTAAATGCAAGAAAGATATGTGACAGAAATGAATTGCTTTTTTTTTTCTAAACTGTAAAACGTGACTACAAATGTTTATAGTGTTGGCTTATATAGCCAATGAACTTACAGAAATAAAATCAGCGCTTGGGCTGTGTGTTTGGGCTAGGCCCATAATACATTGAAATGAATGTAACGGGGTACTTATGTATTAGTTAATACATTTCATACCCCTCCCGCAAACCCTATAATCTATACTAAGGTTTAAAGACTAAAAAATGGTAGCCGCCACTAAACAAATCCTTCTCCTCTCTGAAAAATTTCTTCAGTAAATCCTCTATTTGTGTTGTCTCCTCTTATTCCAAGGCCTTTGTTGTAAGCTTGTGCTCTTGAGGTGACGATTTTGTGTCCTGTTGAGCTTCCGTTGCTGATTGATGTGCCTCGGATCTTTGATTTTCTTTGAACTTGACTTGCGATTTGGGATAATTTCTTGCTGCTTCACTAGATTTGCTGATAGACGTTTCAGTTCCACTGTTGATGATCGGATCTGAAGCCTTTTTGTGCTTTGAAGTGATTCCTTCAGATACGCTCAGCTTTTCCCTCAAGGCTTCAAATTTGGTTCTTGAGAGTGGTTTCATCAGAATATCAGCGATCTGGTAAGTAGAAGGTACGTGATTTACTTCCAGTTTTTCTTTCTGTACAAGTTCTCTGACGAAATATATGTCCAGTTCTAAGTGTTTTGTTCTTGAGTGTAACACTGGATTAGCTTTCAGGGCTATGGCACTCATGTTATCACACCACACAGTTGCTTTGGAATTGCTTGTGATCTTTAGCTCCCTTAATAGAGATTGAATCCAAATAATTTCTTCTGTGGTGCTTGCAACACTGCGGTACTCAGCTTCAGTACTAGAACTAGAGACAGTGTTTTGTTTTTTTGAACACCATGATATAGGATTCTTTCCTAAAAATATACAATAACCACTGGTCGATTTTCTGTCATCATAGTCATTTTCCCAGTCTGCATCTGAGTAGGCATTGATATGTAGGTTATTGCTTGACCTCAGCATTAGTCCTTGATTGATAGTACCTTTTAAGTACCTAAGAATTCTTTTGACTGCCTTCCAGTGATCACTTAGAGGTTGTTGCATGAATTGACTTGCTTTATTGACGCTGTATGATATGTCTGGCCTAGTTATAGTGACATATTGTAGAGCTCCAATGATACTTCTGTACTGTCTTTCATTACAAGTAGGTTCTCCTTTCTCTTTGCTTAGGTGTAGATTGGTCACCATAGGAGTTGGTAGAGAGTTGGCCTTGTCCATGTTTGCTCTTGATAGAATTTCCTCAATGTATTTCCTTTGACTTAGTTGTAGCTCATTGTTTTCAGTTCTGCAAACTTATATTCCCAGAAAATATGATAGCTCCCCAAGATCTTTGATTGAGAATTCACTGTTTAATTTGCTAGTGATGCTTTCAATTTCAGCTTTGCTGTTCCCAGTAATTATAAAATCATCCACGTAGACTAGGACATATGTAACAGTAGTTGTAGTGAATTTTGTAAACAGTGAGTTGTCTGATCTAGTAGGAATGTAGCCCAGCTTAGCCAATGTTTCCTTTAGTTTGTTGAACCAGACCCTGGGTGCTTGCTTTAACCCATAGATTGCTTTGTTTAGTTTGCACACCATTCTTTTTTCAGACTTCTCTTCTAGGCCTGGTGGTAGCTCCATATAAACCTCTTCCTGTAGTTCACCATTCAAAAAAGCATTATTAACATCCAGTTGCTTGATGGTCTAGTTTTTATACAGTGCTATGGTTAGTACTATTCTGATTGAGGTGGGTTTCACAACAGGTGAGAATGTCTCTTTAAAATCAATACCACACTGTTGTGAATATCCCTTTGCTACTAACCTAGCTTTGTACTTAGAAACTGTACCATCAGCATGTCTTTTTATCTTATAGGTCCACCTACACCCAATAATATTTTTGTTTTTGGGTGTTGGAACTAAATGCCAGGTTTGTTTTTTAATCAAGGCATTTAATTCTTCTCTCATAGCTGATTTCCACTTATCATTTAGTGTAGCTTCATAATAAGTGGATGATTCTTTGTCATTGAATACAACAGAAAAGGTTTTTGGTTTGAATATACCACTTTTAGCTCTTGTCATCATGTGATGTTGATTTTGCACCTGTGTTTCTTCATCTCTCATCTCTGTTTGATTGTTGACAGAGTTGCTGTTGTCATTATTGCTGATGTTTTCTTCATGTGATTCAGTATCATCATCACTTGTGGTAGTTTCATTTGAAACACCTGCTTCAGTACCTGACTGTGTGTGTTGTGTTGTTCTTGTACTTTGTGTGTGTTGTGCTGTTGTTGGATTTTGGTACATAAACGGTGTCATTGACTTGTTCAGGTATATTTGGGATAGAACACCTGGGGTTATAGACCTTACTAGTGGGTTTATGCACAAGATTTTTAAATGGAAAGTTCTTTTCATCAAATATGACATGTCTGGATATATAAATCTTCCCATTACTGTCTAGGCATTTGAACCCCTTGTGATTGTTAGTATGCCCTAAGAAAGTACAAGGAGTAGATCTAAAATTTAGCTTGTGTCTATTGAATGGTCTGATATAAGGAAAGCACAGACACCCAAATGTTTTCAAATCATTATAATTTGGTTTTGTTTGAGTTAAGATTTCTGTAGAACATTTCATATCTAGAACTTTTGTTGGTAGTCTGTTTACTAAATAAACAGCAGTTGCAAAAGCATCTGGCCAGAATTTCAATGGCAAGGATGCTTGAGCAAGAAGTGTCAGTCCAGTTTCGACAATATGCCTGTGTTTTCTTTCTATTAGACCATTCTGTTCAGATGTGTATGGACATGTTAGTCTGTGTGTAATGCCTTTTTTGTAAAAATACTCCTTAAGTAGTTGAAATTCTTTGCCACCATCACTTTGAATAATTTTCACATTGTGACCTAATTGATTTTCAGCATTAGATATAAATCTCATAACAGCATTGTAAGCATCAGACTTTGATTTCAGAAAGTATATCCATACATATCTTGAGTGTGCATCAATGAATGAAATATAGAATTTATACCCATAATCAACATCAATTGGTGCTGGACCCCAAAGGTCAACAGCAACTAATTCTAGTGGATTTAAGTACTTTGTTTCAGAATTTGGAAAAGGTAATTTATGGCTTTTCCCCATTTGACAGTAAGTACATATGAACTTATCTGGAATGTCAACCGTAATACCATCATTGTTAAGAATTTCTTAAGCAATTTTAATGCTTGGGTGACCAAGTCTGTAATGCCACATTTCAAAAGTAAAACAGTCACTACTGACACTAGATTCTGAAATATTACAAAAGTTATTCTCTATGTCATTTTTTCTTGACTTTCCAGAACCGAACTTGTATAGTCCATTTTGTTCCCTACCCTGCAATAAGATATTCCTAGTCAGCATGTCCCTAACTATGCAGTGTTTAGGGTAGAATTCAAAAGATACTTGATTGTCTTTAGCACACTGTGACACACTAATTAAGTTTTTTCTTATATGAGGTGCACACAAAAGATTGTTTAGATATAGTTGTTTAGCACCCTTAATACTAGCATGTCCAGTGTGAGAAATGATTGTAGAGTTACCATTACCCATAATTAAAGATTTTTTACCTTTGTATTCTCCGTTGCCAAGATTCAAGTTGCTTAGGTTGTTAATGACATGATGAGTTGCACCTGAATCTGGATACCATGCATCATCTTGTATATCATCTATTGTAGCTGCATTTGAGGTAGAGTCTTGACTGTTTTTGCTGTCAATTTGATTGTTGACCATATTGGCATTTGGATTGTTATTTCTGTTATTATTATTGCTCTGCTGATTGACATTGAAATTGTTATTGAATCTGAAATAACATCTGTTGGCTGTATGACCAATTTTTTCACAAATTTGGCACTTTGGCCTGTTATTGGAATTCCATCTGCCAGATCTTCCACGTCCTCTGCCTGATTGTCCTCCTCTCTGGTAAGAACTTTGACCTCTTGTATTATTATTCTGTTGATTCTTTTCTTTACCAGCAGTAGTGTAGTTTACTGAAGCATTTGTTTCTTGATCTTTCCTCCTTAAGAATCTGCCTTCGTGTGCTAATAGCATAGAGTTCACGCTTTGTAATGATGGTGTAGGTTCAATTGATGCGATGAATGAAATTACAGATTCATATTCATCTTCGAGTCCTCCAACTATATATAACACTTGTTCTTTTTCCTCAATTCTTTTACCAGTACACGCCAATTGATCACATAGGTTCTTGACCTTCATTAGATAATCATTCATGCTAGAGTTGTCCTTCTTTATAGATTGTAATTGCTTCTTGTAGTGTAAAACTCTGGCAGATGATTGACTAGTAAATGATCTCTCCAGGGCAGTCCATATGTCATGAGCATTCTTTATTCCAATCAGTTGTGGCATGAGAGATGATCCCACTATTGACATTAACCAGACACTCACGAGATTATCTTGCCTTTGATATGAATTGTATTCTTGGTTAATCACAAGATTGTTGTCTTTATCCCAGATGAACTTTGCTGGTACCATTTTAGTACCATAGAGGTAGTCTTCTAGACCGTAACCTTTTGCGGCTGTTTCTACTTGCAGCTTCCACAGGAGATAGTTTGATTCGTCCAGTTGAATAGAGATTATGTTGCTTTGCGGCTTTGTGATGGCCTTGATCAGATCATCCGTAGTTTCAGCACTGGTTTGATTTGATCTTGCCGATGATATTGGTGAAGTTGGTGGTGGTGGATCATTTCCAGCCATGATTAACAGGTAGCGGAAGATGGATAACAGTAGGTAAGTATTCCAAAGAACTCTGATTCTTGAATTGAAATATCTGGTTGAATTCTTTAATTGATTGCAAAAGTAACCAGAGATGTAAAGATGATGTTTTGCTTTGATTTCTTTTCTGATTGACTTTCTTGGACGGCTTTTGCTTCAATTGAATGTTTTTCACCAGATTTTTGATCGGATTTGAGATTCTTTGAAATATTTTGCCGCTAAGCCAGTGGTGATGAAAACTGTTGCAGCCACTTGTTGGCGAGGCGCTGTTTTCAGATCACGGCCTCAACCCTCAAATGATGAGATTGATTCAAATCTCAGATGAGGGGTACCCAAATGATGATACTACTCTGATGGGTGATCTATCTTTTGATAGATCTAGTAGAGACAATGGCTAAAAGCTCAGGATCTTGATGTTGTTAGCAAATGTTTGCTCTGATACCAAGAAAGATATGTGACAGAAATGAATTGCTTTCATTTTTTATTATTTCTAAACTATAAAACGTGACTACAAATGTTTATAGTGTTGGCTTATATAGCCAATGAACTTACAGAAATAAAATCAGCGCTTGGGTTGTGTGTTTGGGCTAGGCCCATAATACATTGAAATGAATGTAACGGGGTACTTATGTATTAGCTAATACATTTCATAATGCAGGCACAACATACATGAACAATGATGTGGACCTAAATTAGTTGAATCAAAGCCATTTTCCCATTCTTTGATCTGAAATCAAATAAGGTACACTAAAAAATATTCATTACTAATTTTTAAACTTCATAGAGTTTCATATGTGATTGTAAGCTAGCAGTTTCCTTTTTAGTACCAGAACTTTTTGTTATAAACTTAAAAGCACCTACACACACCTACTAACTTTTAGTCCTAAGAGCACAACCAACAATGGCTTGTTTAATTACTAAAAAAGCCACGGAGCAACCAGGTGTGGCTTGTTCAGTCACCCGTGGCTAGTCTGTGGCTAGTTTTGAGCTCGTTCGTGGCTGGTTGACTGAATAGGGGTTGGTGCTTATAACGGCAAAGACTTTGCCATTATAAGCTTTGCCGTTATAACATTTGTTTTATAATCTTATAACGGAAAAGTGTTTGCCGTTGTAACCTTACAACGGCAAACACTTTGCCGTTGTAACCCCCTCCCACCTGACCCGTGGCTGGTTCCTTGTTCTAGTTGCTCCGCTCGTTGGACCAGTTTCAAAACAAGAGAGAGAACAACTGAACAAAACGGATGGTTGGTTATGGTCTAAGGTGAAGATTGGTGACAATGAAATGGATGAATATTTTTTGCTGATTTGTTGTTTGAGTTTATATATTGCTTCATTTTAAGATATACTAATTATGGATAAATACTACAATTCCTAATGCTATGATTTTTTTTCTTGAACCGAGTAACAAATCTCACATTTTTCAATTAGATAATTACTTTAAGTTGATAGTTCAAGCTTTCTTAATAGTCTATGAAAGTGGAATGATAATCATTCTGTTGTGGAAAGTAATATCAAGGAGAATATTTTTAAGTTGCAGGAGTTAAAAAGAAGTGCTCTTGAATATGATAATTCATGATTGCGATCCGTTCCATGATAGAACTGTTAAAAAGAAGTGCTCTTAAATATTATAGAACTGTTAACTTTAGATTTATCTAAAATACCATACCCCCATCTAGTCCTGTTTCTGTGGGTTCCAGAATCTTCCATCAGGCTTCTTCCAGTGATTTCCATAGCTATTCCAACTGTAAATGATATTTTTTTCTCTTGAAATTGATGTGATAAACTTGTAAGATGACAATTGTTTCTGTATTATAAACATGAAATCGAACTTGAGAAATCTTATGCTGTGTGTGCAACTGACTTCATTGTTTAATGTGTTTTCTTATCAATCAGTTGATTTGTAATTTCTTTCAGTATGAAACACAGTAAATTTTTATAGACATAGAGCAACATCAAGCGATTAGAAATATATGGAGCTTGTATTAAAAATATTTTCATTTTTCAGGTAATTGTGATTTCCTTAGCTGTAAGCATAACGCACGATAATTAACTCGAAAATAATAGACTAGCACTTGTGTTATAACTTTAAATTTTAGTGTCTGGTTGAATCATTTGTGTGCCAACTCCTTACCGACAATTCCTATCACCTTTGGTTTTCATTTCGTTTTAAAGATGATTCATCATGTAACCTTGTAAGCTGAATTTAGTGTTGTGAATGGAGTTAAGTAATTGTGCTTTAAACTTTGCACCACAAATAAACCTACTGAAAAAATGGTTTATTCAAATTCATTCCAACGAGACACTGATAAATATGAATAGTTAATACTAATATTAGATAGTGAGAGATCACAAAAGATGGATGAGTAGATCATAACCATTTTTAATGGAAACAGAATGTGAAAGAGAAATTTGTAATTGATGATTGTAATTCGATAGATAGATGTACATTAACGTTGGCATATTTATATTATCGTTGCCAGCGGTCTAATTATAAAGTATTAACATGATGGGCTAAAGCCCAGCCCAATGACAAACAGATATATTGACTGAGCTAAGTAGAAACCGTTCTTTATTTCCCACCCTCAATTCTATCTAGGGTTTTCGCTCTTCCTTCTACGCCGCCACCATCTTCAATCTTCATTTCATCTCTAAATTTTGCAAAATTTCTCAGCGACAGTGGCTTTGTGAGGGCATCGGCTCTTTGATATTGCGCAGGAACATGATTTACACTCAGTTTTCCAGAGGTGGTTTGTTCTCGTACGAAGTACAGGTCAATTTCAATATGCTTTGTGCGAGCGTGTTGAATTGGATTCGCAGACAACGATACAGTACTCAAATTGTCACACCACACTACTGGTTGCTTGTTGGGAAGAAACCCTAGCTCCTTGAGCAGAGAATTTATCCACATTACTTCAGCTGTCGTGCTTGCTAGCGATCTATACTCCGCCTCAGTGCTTGATCGAGAGATTGTTGGCTGCTTCTTCGAGCACCAAGAGATTGGGTTGCATCCCATAAATACACAGTATCCAGACGTCGATCTACGATCGTCTGGGTCAGACGCCCAATCTGCATCACTGTAAGCCTGGATATTTAACTCTTTGCTGCTTTTTAGTTTAATTCCATGATTAACAGTCCCACTTAGATAGCGTAGGATTCTCTTTACGGCCGTCCAGTGTTCATTGAGTGGCGTTTGCACGAATTGACACACTTTATTTACACTATAACTAATATCAGGTCTGGTGATTGTTAAGTATTGTAATGCACCCACTATGCTCCTGTACTCTTTAACATTCTGAATGGCCTCTCCTTTGTGTTTAGATAGCTTTAGGTTAGTAGTCATGGGTGTAGGCATGGGTTTGGCTTTATCCATTTTTGCTCTAATAAGAAGTTCAGTGATGTATTTACTTTGTGACATCATGATTTCATCTTTGGAATTTTGAGTCACTTGTATTCCCAGGAAGTAGTCCAGGTTTCCCAAATCCTTGATGGAGAAGGTCTGATTTAAAAACTGAACTATCCTGTTGATCTCAGTCTGATCACTACCAGTGATTAAAATGTCATCAACATACACAAGTATAAATATGACTTCAGTTCCTTTTCTTTTAATATGCAATGAACTGTCTGACTTAGCTGTAGTAAATCCCAGCCTCATAAATGTGTCTTTTAGCTTATCATACCATACTCTTGATGCCTGTTTTAGACCATAGATGGCTTTGTTCAGCTTACACACGTAATTCATATTGTGGTTAGTCTTATACCCATCTGGTTGCTCCATATATACATCCTCCTGTAATTCCCCATTTAGAAATGCATTGCAGACATCAAGTTGTCTTATGCACCAGTGTTTGTGTAAGGCTATACAGATAATAATTCTTATTGTAGAGTGTTTGATCACTGGGGAGAAAGTCTCTTTGAAGTCAAAGCCATATTCATGTGTGTATCCTTTGGCCACCAGTCTGGCCTTGTGTTTTTGTATGCTACCATCTGCTCCCCTCTTTAGTTTGTAGGTCCACTTACATCCTATGATGTTTTTGTGCTTTGGTGCAGTCACTAAACTCCATGTCTTGTTTTTAATTAAAGCTGCATACTCTTCCTCCATAGCCTTTTTCCACTTTGGACACTTTGCTGCTTCATTGTAATTGATAGGTTCTCTGTCCTCTATTGCTGTAGAATACACTTTAGGCTTGAATATACCATGCTTGGCCCTTGTTATCATGTGATGTCTGTTTTGATCATGTTGCTCTTCTTCACTGCTTGAGTTTGTGATGGTATTACTGTTGTTATTGACTGATTCTGTATCTGTACTCTCATTGTTCCCATTATTGTGGTTAGTGTCATCTCCACCAATTATAGAATTAGCTGGACTGTAGATAGACCTGGTACTAGGCACACTTCCTTCATCCTCTTTCTCATCACACATATGTTGTTTGCTTGTGTTCACTATATGTTCTACTAACTCTGGTGGAGCCACAGTGCATCTTTCAGTGTTGATAATTCTTTTAGTGGTTTTGATATCCTTTTCTACAAAAGGAAATATATGTTCATCAAACACAACATGTCTTGAAATGTATAACCTCCCATCATTACTCAGACATTTGTACCCTTTTTGGTTTTCACTATAACCAAGGAATGTACAAGGACTTGATCTCAAGCTCAATTTATGCCTGTTATAGGGTCTAAGGCAGGGAAAACATAGGCAACCAAATGGTTTTAATTCAGAGTAGTCTGGTTTTGTATTGTGCATCATTTCATATGGACTTTTATATTTCAGGACCTTAGTAGGCATCCTGTTTATTAAATACACTGATGTCACAAAAGCCTCTGACCAGAATTTTAAGGGTACTGAGGATTGTGATATCAATGTAAGTCCTGTCTCTACTATGTGCCTATGTTTTCTCTCAACCAACCCATTCTGTTCTGATGTATGTGGGCAAGTCATTCTATGCAATATGCCTTTATGTTCAAAGAATTTCTTTAATGATTTAAACTCGCCACCACCATCTGTTTGCATGATTTTAACTTTACAGTTGGTTTGGTTTTCCACCAGAGTTACAAACTGTATTGTTACATTACAAGCATCTGACTTGTTTTTAAGTAGATAAATCCAAGTGTATCTAGTAAAAGCATCAACAAAGGAAAGATAATACCTGTATCCATGATCTGTTTTTACTGGTGAGGGTCCCCATAGATCTGCTGCAATGAGTTCTAGTGGTCTGTCATATTTTGTATCAGACACAGGAAAAGGCAGTTTATGACTCTTGCCAATTTGGCAATGTCTACACACAAAGTGGTCAGGTACATTGTTGTAATCAATTTTATTTTCGTTTAATACATGTTTGACAGTTTTGATATTTGGATGTCCTAATTTGCAATGCCATTCATCAAAAGTTTTATACATGTTACTATCATTAGTAATAGGTTCAACATGATTATCAGTAGTAGTTTCAACATTATAACAATGATTTCCATTATCACTGACATCCCTTGTCTTCAGATTCTTGAACCTGTATAGTCCTCTATCCAAATTACCCTGTAGTAATATATTCTTACTTAGTAAGTCCCTAACAAGACAATAGTTTGGGTGAAACTCAAAGTATACCTGATTGTCATTAGCAAATTGTGATACGCTAATCAAGTTTTTCTTAATCTTGGGCACTCTAAGTAAGTTATTTAAATAGAGCTCCCTTTTTTCCTTTATGTAACCACATCCAATGTGTGATATACCTATGGTTTCACCACTGCCCATTGAAACAGAACACGTACCTGAATAGCTTTTGTTACCCAAGTTCAAATTCTGCAAGTTGTTTGTGACATGATTTGTTGCTCCTGAGTCTGGGTACCAGTCATCAAGGTTTATATCATCTGATTTGTTAGAGTCATCACTGTTGGATCCTTGTGTCTGCATTCTTGAACTTTCTGCATTAGTTCTTTGCTGTCCCACTTGTGCTGTATTGACATTTGGTGCTCTTTGATTTTGTTGATTCACATTGAATTCTGTATTAAATCTGAAGTAACACCTGCTTGCAGTGTGACCAAATTTCTCACAGATTTGACATTTTGGCCTGTTGTTATTGCTAAACCTTCCTCCTATGCCTCTGCCTCTTTGGCTTGCATTTCCTCTAAAGAACTGATTTTCTTGTTTATTATTTTGACCAGCATTTCCTTTTTGCTGTCCTTTGTTTCTTGTCGTGGAGGCATAGTTGACAGAATACTCTGGTTGAGACAACTTCTTCTGTTCAACTCTTCCTTCATGTGCAAGAAGAGATGAATATACATATTGTAGATCAGGTACATTCTTTTGAGAGGCAATAAATGTCACAATAGATTCATAGTCTTCATCTAATCCTCCAGTGATATAAAGAACTTGTTCACTTTCACTTATCATCTGTCCAGTCGAGTTTAGCTTGCCATAGAGAGTTTTTACTTTAGTTAGATATTCATTCATGGACATCTCATCTTTCTTTATGCATTGCAACTGCCTTCTATATAACATGACTCTTGCTGCTGACTGTGCACTGAATGTTTGTTCAATAGTGTTCCAGACTGCATATGATGTATTGCATCCTATCACACGTGGTAATATGTTTGCACTAATGGATGATATTAGCCATGACACAAGAAGATTGTCTTGCTTCTGAAAGTTTAAGTAATCTTCATTACTAACCAGATTTCCATCTTTATCATGTATCATAACAGGTGGGATCAGTACAGTCCCTTTGATGAAATCAAGAAGTCCATAGCCTTTCAATGCCGCTTCCACCTGGAATTTCCAAAGCATGTAATTATCTTCGTCCAATGGGATGGTAATTATGTGGCTTTTGGGTTTTATCAGTTGGAAGCTTGGTGGTGGAGGTGCATTGGTGCCAGAGTTGGCTGAGCTGAGTGCTGCTTGATCTGTTCCAGTCATATTCAGAATCAAGAAACGTCTTCTTGAATGACAGAGGGAATCTTGGATGGTGAAATCACCGTTAAGTGATTTTGCAATCGGTTTTCAGGTGAAAAGGGTAATAGTTTCAACAGAAGCGAGGCTCTAGGACGGCAAGATCACCTGAAAAGGTGGTTTCTGCAACCAGAACTCGCGCCAAAGGAAGACACTAATGTCTGATGGCTGAAACTGCAGCCAAGGTGTAAAAGATGATGAGAATACTCTGATTTTACGTCTTGGCGAGGCAGTTCTGATCTCCAGTGATGAAAAAACAATCTGAGGAGTGTCGATTTCAAATATACTCTCTTACAGTGTTTTGGAAATCAAAGTATTTGTAATTTTGATATTATGCCGTTAGGCTTTGAAGCTCTGATACCATAATGGAAACAGAATGTGAAAGAGAAATTTGTAATTGATGATTGTAATTCGATAGATAGATGTACATTAACGTTGGCATATTTATATTATCATTGCCAGCGGTCTAATTATAAAGTATTAACATAATGGGCTAAAGCCCAGCCCAATGACAAACAGATATATTGACTGAGCTAAGTAGAAACCGTTCTTTATTTTTTTTTATCCACCATATCTTTTTAACATCTCCTACCAAAAGAAACTTGACCGAATCGTTAGATCAAACAAATTAATTCCGACAATCATGACCACTACAAGGTAAACATGACAATCACGCATCTCTGCTTTAAACAACAACAGATCGCTGCTATTTACAGTAGCTAGCAACTGCTGTATACAGCAACGGGCATCTGCTCTTTACAGCAGTTGCCCGCTGTTGTTTATGTCAGCAGTTGCCCGCTGCTGTTTAGATCAGCAGCAGCTGCCATTTAGAGAAACAAGCATTTGCTCTATTCCCTGGTATTTATAGCAGCTAGCAGCTGTTGCAGAGCAAGGAGCAGTTGCTCTGCTCATTTCTCTTTATAGAGCAGCTGCTGTAAAGAGCGATGAAGAGTAGTTTCTCTGATCGCTACAACTCCTTTACACTTGGTTAATACTATTGTAATATAGTTCGCTATATTGTCCTCATTTTTATTTTTTATGCAACTGTTTTATGTCAATGTGACTGGCTTCTTTTCAGTAGGTTAGCATCAAACTTGCACTCACAGACAATTAATAGATATATGTTATGTACTTGTATATGAAACAAAAAAATGTAACGATGGTAAAGATATTCTTAGTGCATATAAGCACACACCTTAACAAAAAGAACAAAAATACAATAAAATATATGTTATACGCATTATGTTTTTCATATAAGATGACAAAATTAGACCGCTGATCAAGTAAATGTACTACGTACACCCATCATACGATTAGTGATACATGATGCATAATTTGAAAAATATAACAAAAAGAAATTGTGATACACAGAAAGAAATGTGTTCTACACCACTAATCAAGTAAATGTACTGTTTACACCAAGCATATGACTTGCAAATATTTAATGATGTACAAAGCGTAGGATGCTAAAATACTTTTGAACTTATTATGGTTTTGCCCTCCTACGTACGTAATGAAGCATAATAATAAGATAAATAATGCTTTTGTGCCATGCTTATTTACTAATATAGCTGATATCAGGATAAAGTATTTGCTTTGGGTCATTAATATACCCTGAACATTCAAGGGATTAGATGGTTAAATTCACTTCCAGATCTTAGTTGTCCTAAACAATCAAAAGAATCGCGTAACAATCTTAACTTAGTACTACTTATAGGCTCAAGAGTAAATGATATATAGATGGTTCTATAGCCTCATTGTGATTTCATCAATAGAAAACCAATAACATTTAAATCCAATAACTCAGCACAATTTAGTAGCTGCTGTAAACAACGCGGAGCAAGAAGTTGCTCACTATGAAATTTTTGTTTAAATTTCATGATGGAATTGTTCATGAACACACCTATGCTAATCGATGCAGTAAACTGCCTCTTCAGCTAGGTCATATTCCCATGTTATGCTTTTATGAAGGTAAACTTTTACCCATCCTCCTTAAAATACTGTTATATATGTTTTATTGATAGAAAATTGCAACAACCAATACTTGTAAATTTGCCATGACTTAGTTGTCAATCTAGCATAAATTGTAGCACTGTGAACTAGTCCAGGGTTTGGGACGATAAACTCACTATAAAAAAAAAAGGAGCTATTGCAATTTGATTTTGTTTCTGGCATGTGTACGCAGAATTTTTTTTTCTGTCCTTTGTGCACTACATATATTGCATAGAAGAGATAAAACCTTGTTTCTACACCAGGCAAAGTTAGTCTCTATTGATCAGTTTTACATCTTTTTTACACACTTAAGTTTACGAAGTATGAAAATGCATATGAGACTACATGTCTCACACCAAATATGCAAGTCAGCTTGATTATTTTTTCTGAATTTTTTCTACCGTCCTTTTTTTTCTATCCATTTGATTTGCTCTTCCACATGGTTAAAATGATCATGAAGTAGCAAAAGAAGTGCAAGTTGCTGTGAGCAATAAACATTCAACAAACGATTTAAAGAGAATTATTATTCCTAATTTCGATTTTCAAGTATAATTTTTTTCCCACCCATATATTAAACCTTGTAGAGCATGACATGAATCATTTGAAAAATAATTGCTATTTTAAGTTTTGGCACGTAAAGTAGTTTTCATGCAATTTTGGTACATATTTCCTTATATATAGACTGAAAGGACAAAATTTGAATGCAATTTTAGAGTAGTTGTAACACCCCACCTCCGTTAAGGTCACTCACAAAGGGAATGCCTTAACTTCGGTGGAGCGTTTTAGTAAATAGACTAGAAATTTACAAGATAGATAAAGTAGTATTAACACTACACCAAAACAGGTGATTCCCAACGAGTATAACCGTCGCAAACAATTTCCACAACGCTTATAAGCGTTGCTATGAGGGGGTGGCAATTTAGTACCAACGCTTATAAGCGTTGGTAGATTTTCTTTAGCAACGCTTATAAGCGTTGGTAGATTTTCTTTACCAACACTTATAAACGTTGTAAGATTTTTGTGCGCAACGCTTATACATGTTGCAATATATTTGTTTGCAACGCGTATACATGTTACAAAATTTTATTTCACAAGAAATATAAATTTTAATAATAACAGAAATATGTATTCGCAACTCGTATATTCTAACATTAATAGTCAATTAATAACCAACATGATGATAATATAGACGATATTTAATATGAATCAAAAACTAATATTAAACTCAATGCATACTAATAGATAACATTCATAATCACATAACGACATAGAATATCAGTTAACAATGAATAAACACAATACATAATTAAGATGTCAAATTCAATACATAATTAGTTTGCTAAATTCAACACATAAATGAGATTCTACAAATACCGAATACGAAACTCTGGCCATATAACGAAGCCTCCATCTGAAAACTCTGGCCATATAACGAAGCCTCCATCTGAAAATTCATAAAAGTTGAAGTAATTGAATTGATGGCGTTACTAACTTGAGTAGCTACTTGCCGTTCTATCTCCAATTTCCAAACGGACAAATCCACGGCTTGTTTTTTATCAGTTACAGCTTTTACAGCTCGAGCCACCTTTACTTGTTTTATAGAAGAAGTAGAACTAATTGCTCGACAATAATTTTTCCTCTTGTCGGAACCAAAAACTTCTGCAATTGGATAATTATCAAGATCATCTACTGTACCATTAGAACTACCATCTAATTTTCTCTTTTCTTCCGCTGCCTCTAGAAGTGCCTGCATTTAATGAATATCATATTAAATTGAAAATTTCGGTTTCTTGTTAAAAGCAGAAAAACATGAATTTGCATCTCGCACAACAGAAAATTTCGGAGTGACTAAATAATACCAAACGGCCACGACTCAGTTTTTCTGAGCCATAAGGCTCAGCAAAACTGAGCCATACGGCTCAGTTTTGCTGAGCCACAGGCTCAGTTTTTCTGAGCCGATAAGCTCGGAAAAACTGAGCGTTATAGGCTCAGTTTTTCTGAGCCTTACGGCTCAGTTAACCTGATCCATAGGCTCAGTTTTTCTGAGCTTATGGCTCAGCAAAACTGAGCGCTATAGGCTCAGTTTTTCTGAGCCGATAAGCTCAGAATAACTGAGCGCTATAGGCTCTGTTTTGCTAAGCCATAAGGATCAGCAGAACTGAGCCTTACGGCTCAGTTTTTCCGAGCCGTAAAGGCTCATAAAAACTGAGCCACAGGCTCAGTTTTGCTGAGCCATAAGGCTCAGCAAAACCGAGCCTTACGGCTCAGTTTTTCTGAGCTTATGGCTCAGCAAAACTGAGCGCTATAGCATGCTAAACCTCAATACTCATAACTCAAATCACAGTATAGCATGCTACATAAAAGATGAACATAATGTGTGATTCTCAGATTTGCAACAAGGTAAACTGGTATACAAAGCTCAACCACAGAACATGGCATGTGTACCAATTTATCACCACTCATAACAATCGGGTTATCAAACAAAGTGTTATAGAAAGGCTCGATGCAAGTATCAAATGCTTGTCATTGTAGTATAATCAATATGATATCAAATGCTTATCATGCAGTATAATTAATATAACACCAAATGCTTACTGTCTCAAAATTAGTTAGTAATAAAATCAGGTCCCTAAGGGTATAACGGTGGATATGAGTGCACCAATTCGTCAACATATAAGTGGAACTGCCATGGAATAAATGATTTTTATAACTGATAGACATTAGACAAATCAACAAATGGCATAGCAAACTCTTCAATGTTGTGTGTATATGTTTCGAAGGTGCCAGCAAAAAAAATGGCCAGCTTCTAACATACATCGTCATGAAATAAGGGTTGAGATAAATCAAATACAAACTTATGGCTAGACACATATAAGTACAGGGTTTGGAATCAGGACAAGGCATCAGCTAGTACAGGTATAAATTTGGTGTACATTCAGGTTCACAAGTGATTTAAAACAGATGTACCAAACCCATTTATATCAATGTCAAAACAGACGTTATCAACAAGATGTATACTAAGGGCATAAGTTTAAAAGGGTTGAGTACCTAACAATACATTTATTAATATAAATAAGACTCCATTGACTATTCGATTAAAATATCTAAGGGTCCAGCATGCATCAGATTGACATAATGCTGAATGCAACGAGACACTATGGTACTTTGACAAGCTTATTTGGTACAACATACACACTATGGTCCAATTAAAATATCTAAGGGTCCAACATACACACTATGATACTTTGACAAGCTTATTTGGTAGCAGGAATGAACATGTACATGGTAGAGAGAGATGAATGCCAAAACAATAAAGGAAATCATATGAGGCAACATATGTTTGAGGCAGCATAGGTAAGGCACCCAGCATGATCTTAGAAAATGTTAAACAATAGATAATGTACATAATCTCTGTTTTCCGAAAAACGTTGTATTAGTGTTGAAAGAAATACAAAAACTACAGAACATTTACCTGGTAGTTATCTCTGTATAGCTTAACAACTGCAGCATGAGCTAACAATTGATGATGGGCTGTGATATAGGGCTCAGTTCCTGAATTGCCCATGCTGCACAAACTATTTTTCCAACCCGAGCATCGACCAGGAGCATGAACGCCACTTGAGTATCCACATACTGAAAAAGTCCATGGTTCGTGTAGCGTGATCCAGTTCTTCTTTTTTGTCTCCAAACATAGCAAAACATACATTGGCATAATTTTTGAAGTCCTCCCTGCAAAAATACAAGGTTTGATAATTTTATTTGCTTACAGTTAAAAGCAATATAGAGACCGTTCGAAATCAACATGCTTAATGTAATGATGGTACTTTTTGGCTTAATTTATGAACTAAGCATACTATATTTTAATTCTTTGATATAAACTTACACGATAAGGGGCTAAGGAAACCGTCATATTCATCAAGAAGCAGTGGTCGATCATGCCCGCTCATCATTCAGGCAGTGTCAACTTTTACCATTATAAACTAATCATTCAGTCAGTGTATGTTCGCATCAACACATTAAACCAGCCCACTCGTTGGTGTACCCAACAAATATTATCATTAAATGCCCTTGGACCCATTACCGACATAATTTCTTCCAAAGCTTCATGACCAAAATACATACCAATATCATATAGTAGTGTCAGGCAGTATACTTCAGCTATGAATAGAATACCACACCGTGCTATTTCAATCTGAAAAAGCCTGTTTCATGATTGTATAACAATCAAATAATTTTATAAGCAATGTATATTCATCTATGAATAAGAAAAACTGCATGTAATTTATGATATGCAGTAAGATACATATACCTTCACGTTGATACTTGCAAGTTGTTCAACAAGTTAAGGATGGTCGAAGACAGTGGAATTTTTTAGAGCTGCATTTTGTTTTCACCGGCTGGCTTCGTTTAAAGGAATTTTTGAATAATTTTGCACTTTTCAACCTTGTAGAAGGTTTCATTTGATATTGCCTCCTGTTTCAACAAGCAAATGGAAAAAATGTTAAAAAAAATATTGAATAAGATTTAAGCATGTTGATGAAGTAGTCGAATAAAATAGCTTTACTAGTTGCATACTTTTTAACTCAAAACTGAGCTAAAAGATGCCAGGAACTAAGCAAAAAACAGTACATAACCTTAATGAAAGGAACCCATACAATCCAATATTTTTTTTTTTACAAATTATAAGTTACAACTATCCTGGGTCCTCTTCTCAAGGGTTATTCTCTTCCAGCCCTCTCATGCAAACCATGTAAGTCATGTAAGCATAATTTTCCTAGCTTTAGGAAAACTGTTAAAAACTCATCTCTAGTAGGATCACTTTCCCTTAGTACAGGTCCAATATATATCTAGAATAATAACTTTCCTTTACAGTAGCCTTAAAAGTCAGGGAAGGTTAATGATATACTAAAGAATATATATAACAATCTACATCTTATTCAATTAAATCACAGATTCTTGCACTTTGCAATTTCCTGTCATACTAGGTTCTAATAGGTACTCATGACAGTTCTCAGCTAATATTTAAATAGCAGTTACATTATCAATTTTGGTATATTAAGCATAGCCTACACTCTACACTTCTTATTGGCATATACCTACAGAAAAACTAATACACAGTTTCCTTCATATTTCACTTATATATACTTCTTGTACTGGAGTTAAAAATAGCAAAGAGATTACATTTCTAAACATCCCACTGGGTTTTAACAGAAAGATATCCAAAGCTATATTTTCATATTTAAAAGGAATTTTGTCTTTAACATAAACATCATGTAGCAAAGTTAGAATACAATTGCTCATATTCTAACTAATCCAGACTTATCATGTACAAACTCTTGCTATGTAAACCAAATCGAATCTAAACATTCTTATCTGTTTCAGTTATTAATTTAGAGTTGTATCCTTTACAACTAGCACTACGAGTAAAAGTAAGAATACGGTCATACTTCTTTCAGTAATATTCATATGTATATATCCTCATTGATTCATATACTAGCCTATAATTTCCTCTTACCCACATAGGTTTTGATGATGTCCATATTAACATGCCTGATGTATGTGATCCATAGCATTTTAATATAGACAATATTTACAATCAATAAATCAAACAAGCTCTGTTAACCTATATAAATACTTGTTACCCAAGGATTATTCAATTAAGAACTTTTATGCGTAATTCATCACATTAGGCAAACAATAACTCACAACGTGTATGTCATAACCTCTTTCAGTTCAGGAGATACAACAAGTCCAAAGGATGCATATACACAACAGTTAAATGAGCTTATAATAATGAAAGAAAAAATTAACCACATAAAATAAAACATACTAATTTTGTGCCTCTTAGCCTTGGTTCTAACAGATTTCTCCAGCGAGTTAGGGCATACATCGATCTCCTACAAACGCACAAAGCAATTAAAAGGTTAGATCTTAACCGCAGTTTACCAATCGGAGCCCAAACTTCTAAACTCTGTACGATTTTCACCTTAATAAAACCAAATATGTTCATTTCAGGCGCTATATAATCCGGAGTACTACAAATCAAATAAAAATGGTCAACCCTAACAAGACATTTACCTGAAGACAAAATCCAAGAGCTGAAATCGCGTCTCCTCGAACTCAACATCGAGTAGCCTGTTATCGGTACACACAAATCAGAAGTCGAAGTTGAGGAGTCGATTCTCTAAAGCCATAGTCGATTGCCCAGCTTCGAAGCCAAGGGATCTGAACCCCACATCCCTAGATTTGCAAAGCGCAAGTCGTGGAGTCTGAAGGCGATGTCGATTGCCCCGAGTTCGAAGTTGATCAGAAATGGTTGGATTGAGAAATTAGGACAGAAATCGATCAATTAGTTGCGCCATCGCTCTTTTCTGTTTTCAAAGAAGAAGTCGCTCTTTTCTATTTCTAAAGAAGCGGCCTTGCAAGTGAAAAGCGTTTAGAAAGGGGATGTTAGAGGAGTTAGGGTTTACGGATTGAAAATAGCTGGCAATTTACATTTTTGCCCCCGCGAACCAAGCCTACCAACCCATATAAGCGTTGCCAATAAAGAAATTATAATTATGTATTTTTGGCGACACTTTTTTCATATACCAACGCTTATTATTGTTATTACCTTACAACATAAATAAGTGTTGGCGATTGTGAAAAAAAAGGGTTGCCAAATGACCATTATGGTGTAGTGATTTGAAAATTTTATTACTTTATTACAGCGGAAATAATTTTGGTTACACGTTTCAAAACCATAATATCGAAATTCAAGTACATAAATATTAGTCTTGTACAAAAACCTTCAGAGTATGGAAATTCAAAGCCATAATCCCCAACAGAGACTGCCATAAATAGGAAGAATCAAAGCCGAGCAATACTTCAAATACTTCAAGCAGAGAGAAATCTAAATCAAGCTCCTACGTTCCCAACCTGAGTACCTGGAGGGAGGGGGGAACGGAAGAAAAGAGGCGAAACAAACTAAGTCAGACATACGTCTGGTGAGTCCAGTGACTTTCAGCATATAACAGATAACAGTATCATGACATGTAAATAAAACTGGATGAGAGATTACATCAACAGGAGTAGCAGATATACTAAAGTTAACAGAAGAAACAGAACGATATAAACCAAGCCATGCTCCTTACTTATATCTTACTTCTCCGCACTTGTATTAGTATAACAGAAAACATAACGATCTCTTCAGAAACACGATGCTAGTAATGGGCCTTTACCACCCGAACAAAGATAGACGGTTACAGAAACAGAATGTTAGTAATGGGCCTTTACCACCCGAACAAACAGAAGGTTCAGAAGAAGAATACTAATAATGGGCCTTTACCACCCAACTAATGGGCCTTTACCACCCAACAGGCAGAGGGTACGAAAACAGAATCGAAAACGGAATCAGAGACGGAAACAGAATAATCCCTACGGAAACAGAATGTTAGAATTAGGTGTACGCTAGTAATGGGCCTTTACCACCCCAACAGACGGTACCACGCAGAAACAGACAGGTGTTACCTCCCAATAGAAACATACGGTACCAGCAGAAACAGACAGAACTAAGTGTACCCTAAGTCCTACCCCCAAGCGATCGGCTCCCTAATACATAAATACCCTGTGTCGGCCCCACAGTAGGGTGTATCACTCCCTAAAGTGGCAACCTATTGGCACAGACCTATTTACAGATGTCACGGTGTCTTATATCCTCAAAGCAGACCGAATCCATGCACGCACATGACCCGGTTGGAACGCGCCATCAACACCCCTCGCCATTATCAGAATGAACCGCTTATAATTAGTTCAGTAAGTGTGCCCGGACCCCTACCTAGTGTGGGGTCAAAGTTTTGATACCAGAAAGGGTTACTGACTAATATGGGTCCCAAACAACAGATGACACAACTATTTCCCCTCCTAACTTTGTGTCCCCAGACTAGCAGATTTCAGATTAACTTGTTTACAAGTTTCAGACATACAGAGTTCAGATTTACTAGTTCACAGATCAGATAATCAAGTTAACAAGTTTTCAGACTAACGGATCAGATATACAGATTAACAAGTTCTCAGACTAACGGATCAGATATACAGATTAACAGACTTACAGATTGTTTTACCTAACTTTGTATTGGGCCTACAGATTCACAAAACGAGTTTATTAGATTTATCAGTCCAATTGATTTAACCCTATCCACCCAACACGTTTTAGGCATCATGTTTATCTTAGATTTGCATTAATTAATTATTAATGCACATACCTCTCACATTAGGTTGGTAGCTTGTGGCCGCTGGATATGCCGGGCGGTTCCGGACAGACTTTTGCCACAAGCCAGACCTAACCTCGTGTCTAAGCATATTTTAGTTATGCCTACGACCTCTCACATTAGACTAACAGTTTGCGGTCGCTGGTTAAGCCGGTTGGTTCCGGGTAGGCTTCCACTGCAAACGGAGTCTAACCTCGTGCCATAGCCAATTTATTCCAATACAGATTATACATATATCAGACTAATTATGTCCATTTAACAGATTAAACTTCCTTACAGGTTACAGCAGATTAATCAAATTTCCATGTTTTACTCAATCTTAGATCGAGCCTATGGATTTTCATATCAAATTACAATTATTTAGCTTTCAGCAGATTAAGCAATTCAACAAATAACAGATCTAGCAGATTAGGCGATTCAACAGATTTAGCAGATAACATATTTAGCAGATTAAGCAATTCAACAGATTTAGCAGATTAGGCAATTTAATAGATTTAGCAGATAACAGATTTAGCAGATTAGGCAATTCAACAGATTAAACATTTCTAAAATTCTATTTACATATCTTGCCTAGTCATAAATTAAGCCTAAACTTACATGCCTAAATCATGGTCATAATTCATAATACAACATATGCCCAGATTTTTAGTTAAATTTTGCACAGTACAGAATATTCTCTAAAAGCCCCAAATCATGATATACCATATGAACTACGCCAAATTATAGCCTTTAATGCCAAATATCCAAAAATCTACTTTTAGGCGTATTCACATTGATAGTTATCCTATTTTAATATAGGTCTCTATGCCTAAGTCACATATTCCCTTTTCAAGTCCTAAATCGTTATATAAAAATATGCCCAAAAATATAGATCTTTATCTCAAAATCAGATCTTAATTTTAAACATGCGTTATGTCCCCAAGTTTCAAGTCACATGTTATCATACAATGATTCCTCTTCTTCCAAATTACAGAATATGCGTAGATCTAGATCTAATTTACAATATATGTCCATTTCTCAAATCAGTCAAAGATGAGTCATGTCCAATTATGCATTATTCATTATTTGTCCCAAAATTTAGTGTTCGTACGTTAATCTCTTATGAGATTTGGCTCAAGCTCGTGGTAGCCTGGCTATAGAGCAGAAAGAAGAAAGAGATACAGAATATTCACAGAAAAACAGATCTGACAGATAAGAATATGCATAACCTCAGATTCAGATTTATAACCATGTCGAGATCATAATAAAAGTTTATATCTGAAAATAACTGTACTCACGATTGAAAAGGTAAATCTTGATTTCTGGGATCTGTATTCTAACACTGAATAGCGCTCCTTTGGCGTAGACTACTGATTAGATTAGAAAATAGTTGTTCTCTTTTAACTCTATTCAATTAGAAGAAGATGCACTAGTTCTAGTTTTGATTCTAGCAGAGTAGCGATGCCACTTTTATTTTTAATTAGAATAGAGGCAGAGTATAGGCAGAATGAAGTTGTGTGGGTAGAAAGCTAGGTTTGGGGGTGTTCATATAGGTTATAGCTCACGAATCTGGTCAGAAAGGCGTCCAGGTGCAAAAAAATGGATCTGTCTACAGATCTAGAAAAAGGGGGGGGGGGGGGGGAGGTCGACCCTAGTGTCGACCTGTTTACCCAGGTCGATCCTACTGTCGACCTGGGTCCTGGGCGGGAATTTTCCTGCCTAGCCCGGGTGTTTGTTCTGAATTCCGAAATCTGAATTTTGAATTTCGGACTGGTTTTTAATGAAACTTCTAAAGGCCATATCTTCTTCATACGGAGTCCGATTTATGCAACCTTGAACTCTATTCCAAGCATAATTTCGGGACAAACGCAATGGCGTAACCCATTTCTCTTAATTATTTCGTTACAATTCAATTATTCCCTGATTTTTTACTCTTATGTACACAGAAAATTCGAGGTGTTACAGTAGTTCTAAAACTGTTTGCAAGTAGAAGTTGATTTCTTTCACATCGGTATTGAAAGGGGCAATATATTTCAAATAGTTTATTTCCGTTACTGTTTTGCTTTTTAAAATGAGCCCATCTGTATTGTTCAAAGTTCATACTTTTGGTTCAACATCAACTTCGTGCCTTTGCTTTTACATTCAGGTTTTACTTTTTGTGATGATAGAAATAGTTGGTTGGACGATACACTAAATGAATATACTCGGATATGAATACCACTTCCTAAGTCACTTCCATTTAGGTTTGATATAATTTCCATGTTGCACTATGATATTTCAGAATAATCTATAATATAAATGCCCAGTTTGTAAAACAACTTACATGTTTGCATTTATGGATTAGAAAAACTTTCTTATTCTCTACCAAGTATATGGGTTTATCCTTCTCTGCGCATTCTAGCATTAATTACTTTAATTCTGTGATGACCCCAAATCCCGTACTGACGGTGACAAGGGTAATCTTTGGAATATAACACAGAAACAGATAATAGCAGAACAAAAATAAAACAAATACACCAGATAATGAACAAATAATACTCTGGATAAACATAATCATCAGAGTTACACAGTATACAGGATCATACTTAGTACAAATACAGTTCAGCTATACATAAATGTTTACAGCGGAAAACAAACATAATATGTACAATAGGAGCTGAACAGCATAAAAAGAGATAAATGATAGAATCCATCTTCAGCTCCAGCTATCCAGAGAAAGCCAGCTAAACCTGAATACAAGGCTGCCCGTGTAGAAAAAGGGACACCCAAGTTTGAAAGTGAAACAAACTACGAGTCAGTCATGGGACTGGTATGAGAAATCTACTCAACACATTCAAAATATGGCTAATTACAGGACCACGCCACTTTCGTGGAACGGGTTTACTCCATTGGATTGCTAGTGCTTTAAAATAAATCATTCTTTTAAACATCGCAATGCTTTTTATAAAAATGAAGCCATTATAAGACTCAGTTCCCATCACACAATGCAACGCAAATCGGAGGATAGAGTTTTACCTTATAATAGCCAAAATATGCTTGATACGAATAAAACAAAAGCATTTGATATTATTACTAGTGTTTACATGTTTCAAAAACAATTTCGAATCATAACTATCAATCATAGACGGCATGGGTACCATATATCATGTCGCCATACATATATACAATCAAAACCGCACGATGTCGTATTTGGAAATTGGATTTCCGTCATGAACCAAGGCAAAAGATAGTCCTTACCGCCTTCGAGACGCTCTAGCCCGTGTCTCAGGCACAACCGCAACCGTACCTTGGATCGTCAGGGCCGGTCAACACGAAGTGGATTATAATGCCTGAACAATGCGTTTCTCTGCCCTATGGGGGCGTCAATGAGCCAACGAATGACTCCATCGGACCTGAATCGTCTGATCTAACCGAGGCGCCTCGCAACAGTAACAACTACATAAGTCAAACTCGTCAGGGCATGTAAAACCGCTGACGCCACTTCTAGCTAGAAAGAAACGCATGCCCTCCCTGATGTCCTCTCCCGTTTCTGGTTCATACCGGGGTGTGAGGCTCGCGAATTCACGTTATACACAAAGCTACACCACACAGGAGGTGCTTTGATCATCACCACAAGACTTTGCTTTTCAACAGAAGCCTTGATCGCTGCATCTTAGCATGCCACACAGGCAATTCACACCGTGCAACTGATAGCTATCAATCACACAGAATAAATTCCAATGTCAGACACACTGTCCATTTGCAAGTCCGCTCTGGGTCTGAACGAAACCGAAGGCACTATATACCTCGCAAACTCATCGATCACCACGTACGTCTGGACGATCACCACTCATTATCCATATTACGGGATGCCTCCCAATCAGGACCTCGGTTACCATCCAAACGAGGTGAAGATCTCCGGTCTTCGACCACCGTCTTTATCTTCGATTTCTTATCGTCGATTCAGTTATTCAGAATGGGATAAACCCGGTCTTTCTGAGCAACTCGCGTATATGATAAACAAGCGCAACACAAATACACATACGCATCGTTTTAATTCATTAGTCGCTAACCGTAAATCAGTAAGAGAACGATTTCCCGAATATTAACCCCGAAGGCCGAAACCAACATCAGATCAACACCCAGGAAACCATTCGACTTAGCCAACCTTTAGTTAGTTTCTAATTTCACATCCATATCGTTTATAATATTTTATAACGATTTATCGCCATTTTTATTTATTTTAAAATAGCCAATTTATTCAAATGACGCTTCGGGCCATAACGCGGTCGTGGCACTGTTTTTCTTCAGATTTGATTTACACATATCTGAAAATCTAACCGTTGGATCTTCACAAAATTTACATTATTAGAAAGATCTTTTCAAAACGAATTCAACGGTTCCAGTTTCGGGAAAATCCGACGGTCGGATCTCCCGGTATAACCGTTTGAAGTTTCGATTTCAAAATACGAACTACAGCGTCGTTATTCGATTAAATATAATTATATATATATATATATAATCGATTCTGGCGCTGTTTTTCTTCAGATTTGAATTAAACATTCCAGACAGTCCAACCGTTGGATTTTTACAAAGTTGGTGCCGTTGGAAAGATATTTCCAAAGCGAACCCAACGGTTGCAGTTTTGGGAAAATCCGATGGTCGGATCTCCCGGTATAATCGTTTGAAATCACGGTTTCAAAATACGAACTGCAGCTTCGTTATTCGATATATTTCAAATCTTTATATATATATACATATATATATATATATATATCAATTCTTCGATTTCAAAGCTATATTCTTTTCATACATTTGATAAAAATTATATTTTTATCTAACTGTCTTCTATTTCAACACTTCACTATTTTTAACAATTCACGTATATAATAAAAATGTGATTTTTAATGTAAAACAATATATTTCAAAACACGACTATTTTATATGGTTCATATAGATGATGAAAATATGATTTTTATTATAAAACAATTTATTTCAAAACAAGATTATTTTATATGGTTCATATAGATGATAAAAAAATTGGATTTTTATTATAAAACAATTTCTTTTAAAATATGAATACCATTCAACACATGAATTTCAATTCAACGAATGAATTTCGATTCAACACATAAAGGTTTTCTATAGTTTATATATATCGATAAAAAGGTGATTTTTATATTTAAAACACGATTACCATTCAACACATGAATTTCTATCCAACGAATGAATATCGACTCAACACATGAAGGTTTTCTATAGCTTGTATATATCGATAAAAAGGTGATTTTTATATTTAAAACACGAATACCATTCAACACATGAATTTCAATTCAACGAATGAATATCGATTCAACACATGAAGGTTTTCTATAGTTTATATATATAGAGTAAAAATGTGATTTTTATTGTTAAAACAATTTATTCAAAATACGATTACCATTCAACACATGAATATGATTCAACGAATGAATTTCTATTCAACACATGAAGGTTTTCTATTCAACAGACGAATATAATTTCAACACAGGAAAATAATTCTAACACATGAATATTATTCAAAATTTCGGCAGCATAACGGCAGGGTAGTTAAAACCGGGACCGTCCCTAGTACAGCTCCTCGCTCTACCTTAAAACTTCGCGGTTTTTGACAATGGGGAATCATGCATCTAGTTCGCACACAGGCGGCATGTATATTTATTTCATTTCCACAAACTAATCCTATGTGGTTTCAACCAAATATTTCTCAACCACAAACAGGTATTTTTCAACCACAATCAATCAATATCAGCCACAAACAATTCCAATCAACCATTCGCTATCAATCAATTTTCACACCAATCACAACCAATAAATATCGTCCATGGTTTGTGGACGAGGGGCGTATATATATATATATATATATATATATATATATATATATATATTTATATATTTATATATAGCATTTCACTTCTATTTCAACACATATATAATTTTTACAATGCATATACAACTTATACATCGAACGTACAACTTATACAACGCTTATACAAGAGGTGTACAACGCTTATATAACTCATACATCGACTATATAATTTATACATCGTCGTTTTCCATATCGTTTATAAATTAGAAATCTCACATTGGGTTCCACTCCACCAAAAATAGCAGAAGGCTCAGAAAAATATGCGGTTTCTTCTAGAAGGTAGAAGACGTCCTCACGGTCCCGATGTCTCCTGTTTCATCGAATTTCGTTAACGTATGAAAAAAATATGATTTTTAAACGATGAACGAACTTTGCGACGGTTTTATAGTGTTGAGATCACTTCAGAAATTCAAACCCGTACCTTTCCAAATTTGGTTCGAAACTAGGTCTCCAATTTTCACGCGAATCGATGCACGATATCACGATCCGCTAGTGCCACGACCTTGGCCTTGGAACAGGCTTCACGGCGATGGTGGCCTCGTGCAGTTCGGTGGTCGGAATCCTACGTGGCGGCGATGGGAAGTGGCGAACTTTGGAGAGGAGGTTCTCGTCGATGCGGCGACGAGGAAGGTCGAGGCTGGTCGGATTTGAAGAGGAGAGGGAGGCGCGTCGAGTCAGGGTGGTGGCGGCGGTGGAAGGTGGCTGAGGCGGCGGGATTTTGGTCGGGAAGTTTCGAAGGTCTTCCGCCGTTAATCGCGATGGGGAGAGAGAAATTGGGGGGGGGGGGGGTGGGTGTTTCTGACGTGGCCTAATAACGTTTATATATATATATATATTTTCCAAAAATACCCCCTTTCACACTCGAACCCCAATCCAAACCCAACGACTGTCGTCCCTAGCGATTTACCCCTATTCCGAACACAATGGGATATGTTTCGTAGGCCCATTCGACTGTTTCAGTCAGTTTTCCTTCAAATTAAAATATAAAACATTCAATATTTGATTTGAACGTACATTTCAATTTGCCAGGGCCACAAACTGATTCGAAAAATTCCTGAAAAATAAATCTAGCTATGTTTTGACGATACGGTCCCAACAAAACTAGTTTCGTCGAATTCTGAGACCGTTTGAAAAATGGCCCATTTCTGGTCGATCCAATTTAAATGTAATTGACCAAAACACATTTTCCTTTGGCACGCTCACATACTAGCTTCAAAAATTATGAAATTTCAAACCTAGCAAAAAATTCACATCCCGGATCCAACAAAAGTGGTTTCGTCGAATTCCGAGGTCGTATGCAAAATGGCCATTTTAACGGGCTATATAAGTTCCATAGCGACCTTTCTGAAAATTCATTTGGCCATAACTTTTGCTTTCCGCTATGAAACTTCGATTATTCAGATTCGTTAGAAAGGTATTCACCAACAGATTTAAATATTTTTGGTTTCACTCAAATCCGTTTTGTTTTGCACCCGGTACAGTCAGTTAAAGTTTGAATTCAAATTTTGAAACTACCGCGCCATTTCAGGCCTTGTTTATAATTAGAATAAATTATATTCGTTTTCAAACGTCGATTCAAACTCACTTTTCCTCGCTATTATTTAAAATATTTATTTAAAATATTTAAAATCCATTATTTTAGCCAATTTAAAAATTTTAAATTGGTTCAGATTTTCCGGGTCGTTACAAATTCACAGAAAAACAGATGAAAATAAATGATTACAATTAGTGTAGCCTGTCCACATAAATAGTAGATTGATAAAATGATCAACTAGCATGCTAATCCAAAACTTACTTTGTTGACTATGAAATATGTGGATGGCTTTTTGAATACAAAAGTAGACACAAACTGGAATACCTGTTTTTTATTTTATTTATGGGAGATGAACAAGGACCAAGGTGTACTGTTAATGGAACGTTATGTTTCTATTTAGTGGGAGGAGAGGGTACTGTTGACTGCACAGCATGTATCCTAATATTCACTCAGAATTTTATTTTATCCAGTGTTGTTTGCTTGAGGTTAACAACACTATTTTTTATGCTATTTTTATACTGCATTTGGTTGCTTAATGTAGTATATTTTAGGCTATATTTTTGTATTGTTGTTTTTATACTGTTGTTTAGTATATTTCGCTTAGAACGTAATGTTTTTATACTGTTGTTTTTACACTATTTTTGTGTAATCTCTTTACAGGTTCCCTCTTCTCAACGTTCAAATCGTCATTGTATTGACAATGAAGATGATGTTCATGAGCTACAAAAAACCATTGAGGAAATGCGCTTAGAGTTCGAGAATGAGAGAGTAGAGTGGATTAGGATTGAGGCAGAGAGAGAGCGTGAGCAAGCTAATTGCCAAGCAAGGCTTGCACAACAACAAAAGGCAGACACAGAAAACTTTCAAGCACAAATGAAACAAGTGATGGCAATGCTTCATAGAAATGATGAATCTAATTATGAAGATCCTTCGCCATTGTCATCTTCATGAGTTACTTGGGTATGATAGCTGGATATATTTTGTTGATGCTTCTTTTATGTGGTTTTTTGTAGGGTATTATGAGTAAGGATGATGTTTTTGTATGGAATACCACTAGCACTAGATGAATAGTTTTGTTAGTTATAATTCGGTCTAGTGTATGTATGAATTGATCGATGATTGTGGACGGTATTGTTTTTGTATGGAATATTAGCTTTAATAAAAAAAATTGTTGTGATAAAAAACTAATGATTGCATTTCCTTTTTGATAATGTCGCTCATTTTATGTGCATACATATATATATATATATATATATATATATATATATCGATAGGTAGCAATGGCTGGAAAAAATAATAATATATAACTAGAATAGAAAGGGAATACCGACGGAATTTTTATCAAAATCGACGCTAAAACGTCGCTAAGCAGAAACTGATATTTTAAAGATAGTGATGGTTTACCGAAGAAAAACAAAGGGATGTATCCATGCTGTTAGATATGGTTTTCGTTAATCCGTCGCTATATAGCTAGGAATTACCGATGGATAACTGGAGTGCAAAAATGTTTGCTATATATTTCCGTCGGTAATCCCTCGCTAAATAGCGTGCATTTAGCAACGGAAAAATATTTACTGATTTTATTATGTTATATATATCTGTCGGTAAAAGGTCGGTGAAATAATTTAAAATGAGATGGTAATATATCAGAAAACGACGGTGAAGTGACGGAGAATCGATGTTAATTTCCATCGCAAAATTGTGCTTAAAATACCGATGTGTTTTTTAGCGACAGCCGTATTCTGCTGCAAATCCGTCGCTAACAAGCATTTAGCGAGGGTTTAGCGACGGATTTTTCCGCCGCAAAATCATCTTTTTGTTGTGGTGTATTCCAAACATGTGACATTAATTTACATGTTTAGATCCCTATGCAAGTTCACATCTTTATGTTTAGATCTATATTTAAATCCATGGCAGTACATAGTTATGCAAATTTATGTTCTATATGCCCATTGCCTATGCTAGTTTTGTATGTGAATCATATGCTAGTTTGAATGAAATTCATATGCAAGTTATAGGAAAACCATATCTATATATGCAAGTCCACGATTACATGCTTAGATCTATATTTAGATCAATGATAGTTTATGCAAATTTATGTATATCTATTGCCTATGCAAGTTGTTGGCTATGCAAACTTATGTCATGATTCTTAGATCTACTTTATGTGTTATGCAAGTTGTGATGTTGCTTTTCTTTTTATAAGTTAGACTATTTGCGAGCCTAACATATGTCATATTAAAATGTACGAATAGCATGGGGATAATGTGAAAATATTAAAAATACATAATTGTGAATTAGCATAAAATGGCTTAAAAAGGCTTATAGTTAATTTGAGACATTAATTGGTATAATTTGTATACCTGGAATTTATGGACATAATTTAAGTGACAATTATGGACATAAATTAATTTGGAATTTAATGACAAATTTGAATAGGGATATTAATCCAATTTGGGGTTAAATAATTATGTGTAATAATTAACCGCCTAAGACACGAGGTTATACTTGTTTGTGGTATAAGACTGCCCGGATCCGCTCGGCAAATCCAGCAACCACAAACGGTAGTCTAATGTGAGAGGTCAAAGGCATAAATTAAATGCGTAACAATTGTAAAGACACGAGGTTAGGCTCGTTTGCGGTATAAGACTGCCTGGACCCGCCCGGCAAATCCAGCAACCGCAAACGGTAGACTAATGTGGGAGGTCTTTACAAGGTTACGGTTCTAATGAATTAAGTAACACTTAACCAGATAAACATGTGGTGGGACATGGGGGTTAAGTGGGTGGCCTGGGTGGCATGTGAAATACAATTAGAAACACTTAACCAAGTTGAAAACATGTAAGAAGACATGAATAAGAAGGGGTTAAGTGGGAAATTCTAGTGGGGACCAAGCATAGGTGGAAAAATTGTGTCAAGTATGGGGACCCTTTTCAAACTAGTAACCTATTAAGTATCTTTGTGAGCTCGAGTTAGATTGAGGACAGGACACGCTTACTGGGTTTGATTGTAAGAGGTCAAAACGGGTTAGCGGTGCCAACGCAAGTCCAACGGTGTCATGTGCGTGCATGGACCCGAGCTGGTAGGTAAGATGTTGTTGCATCGTGTAGATATAAGCCGTGCGTCTTAAGTGGTATCGGGTTGCCACTCTGGGGTGTGATACACCCCACTGTGGGACCAACACAGGTATCTACGAGTTAGGGAGCCGATCACATGGGGGTAGTGGGTACAACTAGTGGAGACAGGGGCAGGCGGCACCTATGAAGGCAACTAGGGGTACACGAAACTACCATTATCATTATTAAGTTCTGTGGGCGGGATCAACTTTTAGGGTGACTACTAATGGTGCAGTATAGTAATTATCCTATAGTGATTAGGAACAAGATTAACGCCAGAATATTACTCTTGTTTGCTTTGTCATGTCCACTTGTTTCACAGTCATTCCTTGTTTTACCAGTTTATGCGTTATCCTAATTACTTTAATAATTATATTATTAAAGTTATTATACTCGCCAGACTTTATGTTGGACCCCCTTGTTTTCGCCTCTTTTCTTCCTCCCCCCCCTCCCTCCCCCGATTCTCAGGGTGGGACTAGTACTAGTGGAGCTTGATCTTGTATCTCTTTCTCTCTCTTTTGGAAGTGCTTGGATTGCTGAAAGTAAAGTTCAGCTCATCTCTTTTATGGCTACTTGTGTTGGGGTTATGCCTTTTACTTTATGTACTCAGAAAACAATTTGTCAAGGTGGATATTAAGTGTACTTGGTTTTACTGTTGTTTTATGAAGTTGTTGTAATCAAATTATTTCTCCGCTGAAATAAAAGTTGTTTTAATTTTTTCAAGTACCAATATATGTTTCTGTCTTGTTATATTATGTTCTATACACTAATAATGCTCCATGAAAGTTAATGCATTCCCTTTGAGAGTGACATTAATGGATGTGGGGTGTTACAAGAACTAAATATTCATGCCGAGGAGTGTATAAACTCCAGATGGTGCGCAAAAATAATCTTCGGTTGCACAGATCTAGAGAATAAGGATTTTTTTTCAAAAAGCGTAGGTTCTTCTATTTAAATTAACATTAATGAAAATTTTATATATTTAGTAATTTTGCACATCTGCAATTTTCTTCTTTTGGTTTCCAATGGGATACATACAAGACCCTTTCTTGGTCATATCCAAATCAACTGCTGGTGTGTTAGTTCCAGTATGTACGACTGAAGTGAGAAAAAATGATCTCAATCCAATGTGGAAACCAGTTGTTCTAAATATTCAATAAGTTGGAAACAAGGTTTGATCTTGCTACACGTATATTTTAAAAAAAAAATTAGAAGATTTAACAGCAGACTTATTTTCTTATAATACTAATTTTTTTACAAGAAAATCCCTTTATAATAGAATGTTATGATTTCATCAATAATGGGAAGCATGAACTGATGGGGTGATGAGTTCAACTTTATTACATGGGCGAGTTACTAATGTTTCAGGCTTACAATGTGATTTTATTACAAAATATATGCAGAAAAGTTGTGAAGTCATTTGGGCAGCTAGAAAAATTGCACCAAACTAGAGGCGCTGAAAATTTGTTTTTACCAGCAGCCCCAATCTAAGGCAACCGAACAAGGTCGGCTTAAATTTCAATAGTTTCATAACAACTCGCCTATCAACTTACAGTTGCAAAAGTGATCAAACTTAATATATTCTAAATTCGCTGGTCTTTTGAGCTAGTTGTTCCTACTTTCAACAACTGAATTTGATGCTTGATAATTGTAAATGTTTATTTATCCATACTATCCCCATTTTAATGAATGATATTTTTGTACACTACATTTTCGCTAGTGGTATTAGGATAGATGAGGTGGCCTATTAGAGACTGAGCAAGCATTCAATTCAAATAAGAGGTTATCAAAATTTCTTTTATCTGTCTCTTAATTTTAATAATTATACAGGCGATACGAGAAGTTGATGAGGTTTTACAAATTTATGACACTGATAAACGCATCCTGCATGGGATTTTGGAGTAAGGCCGATTGATGGTCCCGTAGCTTATTGCTTTAATCTGAATGGTAGCACTAACTACTCTGAGGTGAACTTTCTCACTAGCCTATAGTTTTCAAGTTTCCAATTTTTGTACACAACATTATTTGCAGAGTTTGGTTTTCCAAATTTAAACAAACGTTGTCCTCACTTTTTTATTTTTTTCTGTACTTGTACTAAGGCATGAATGTAGAAAGTTTTATTTAACTTATTTGGTACTTTAAATTTCTTTTGGTTGGTCAAGGCCATCTTTAAGTGCATATCTGGCACTTTCTCCGTGCAGATTAACATGTTTATACCAAGGAATTGGGATACTAAACTAAAAACATAATTGTTAATTGTTTCAAAAAGCAAGTTTGCTCAGTATAAAGCATTTTACACATGTACTTCTGACTGTTGACTGTTATACTTGTATGTAATTCTTACTGTTGACCGTTATACTTATGTATAGGTAATTAGTATTTTCGAAGTGAAGAACAGCCACATCAAAGAACCGACAGTAATTAAGGTATGAACAAGACTTTAACTATTATGTATTATAATATTTTGTTTGTACTAGTCGTGAAGACTTGTTTGTAAGCAGTTGTGGTATGTGGATTCATTTATTTTGTTGAAATACTACTACTGAGATGATTATGGGTGTTATATTTGATATTGCGAGTAATGTGTTTTTTTAAGTATTTAAATATGGTGATTATCGCTGTTAGTTTGAAAATGATACTTACATGGTCGATTATTTGTTTTAATATTTCTATTATATATAAGTGATCAATAGAAATGATACAAGCCATTAACGGTAAATAACCGCAATAAAGAATGTATTGTACATAAGTAAGTTTTAGTAGCGTTGAAAAAGTGCTACAAATGTAATTTACAAAAAATATTGCAGCTAAAATAAAACGCAACAAAAAATATATAGTAGGAAAGATTAAATGCTAGGAAAATATTATAGTAGCATTGAAAAACCGCTACAAAAAATAGAAAAATGATGCAAGTATCACTTTAGTTGCATTTTTAAGATGCCGCCAAAAAACCTTTTTGTAGGGTTTTCGAAACACTATAATATGTTCATTTTTGGTTGCGTTCACCAAAACACAACAAAAACTTTCAAAATTTTAGTTGCATCTCGTGTAGCAGCATTTATCGAAACGTTGCAACAACTTTTCGTAGCGTTTTTACAACGCTACTAAAGGTATTTTCTGGTGTAGTGTAAGAAGCCCATGTAGCCACCATAAACACATAGAACATACCTTCCTCCCTGCCATTCCTGTCATGCCCATGTTGAGAGTTGAATTCATTATGATGACCACCTATGTCATCACTACCAATAAGTGATGTAGAGTCCTTGCCATTTCCAAGCGCCGAATAATCAGACAGCCCCTCAACAAATAAATATCCTCAACCCTCACCTTGCTTCCTTTGGGGGTTTCGGCATCTTGCCCAGACATCCTAATTCGCCCCAAGACCCTGCTTTGAAGATATGGCGAGAGAGAAGGAAAACCCATATTCAGAAACTTGCCACATTTATCACGATAAACCAAAGAGAGAGCCCTTTCATAATATTCGATCGATATATTTAGGAGATGTACCTTCAAAAACGAGGAAATTCTGTCCTCGGTTTCATAAATTATCCGTTTAGCGTTACAAAGGGTCCCCTTCTTTACTCTCAATTCCCTTGCATGCTCTGCCGACATGTCCAACTGCTCGCGCCTAAGAGCCGAAACTTTGGCGGCCAGAATCCAGTTGCCAGTCTTTTCCCTCTCAAGAAACACTCTCAGCTGACTATAGACTTCCTCATTTTGGCTCTTCGCTGAAACTAAATCATGAATTTTTGACTCTAGCACGGACTTCTCTTCCTTCAGCTCTCTTGCGTCACGAGATAACGAAACTGCCGTCATCCCGGTTCTGTACCAACCACTAGATATCTGAAAAGGAACGGTGTGGAGTTAACACGTGCATAAAGGTAAAAAATAAGTAATTTAGGGGTACGGAAATAAAAACCAAGAGTTGCCACTTAATGAGACGAAGACAAAAACTAGACCAATATGTGAAAGCGAACCCTGAAATATCGGGCCCATCAACACTAGGTAAGACAGATCTGACAATACCCTCAAAATCCGGAGTCGGGGAAGGAGGATTCACGGAATCGCGTTGACAATAAGAAGGGGAAGGTAATTCACATCCCCCCAAATCCGAAATTCCTCGAGAATCAGATATTAGAAGGCCAACAACAAAACTACTTCCTGCGGTGTCCATTGAAGAGGGACATATCTTGGGAGAGTCTCCAAGAAAAGGGCCGAGGGAGCTAGATAACGACCGACACCCAGGCGGCTCAACAATCTTGCCACCAAAAGACAGGAGACTGGATTTTTCCTCTTGTGTTTTTTGGTAGATCCACTACTGGTAGTTGAGTCTGTTCTCCTCTTAGATAAAAACCGAAGATGAGAAGAGATAGTGGGAGACAGATGTGAATCATCTTCAAGAAACGTTGAATGCAGGAAAAGAGGAACTTCGCCCACTGCATCGACAGCTTGAAGCTCCTTTTCTTCGAATTGCTTTTTTCCAAGACAAATCCTAGAAGATTTGCTCAACCTAGAATGCTGGGTTGTGGAATCTCAGACATAGTCCTGCCAGGTGATGCTATAACATAAACATATGTTTTAATTTAATTCCTATTTTTATAATTGCACATAAACAACACACAAGATGACAAGTGACATAAAATATTGTTATTCCATTGGAAAACGATCTTGACTGCAAAGATCACTGTCAACATATTAAATTCCCCATATTACGAGTTGTCTGATTAAACAAATCTCGTTTCTCAGAGCCCCGATAAAGAACGGGGATGGCTACGACTTATTAGAGGTTACCATTAATCTTTGTCCCAGACTATCATAGAAAGTTTAACCTTATGCTAGTATCCTCAATCCATAATTCAGACCATAATCCAAATCAGTGATCAACGTTTATGCAAGTAAACCTACAACTAGTTAGATCTGGGATTCTGGGAAATAGTGTGACCAATTTCGATGAACAGTAACCTTGCTTAGGTAAAAATTTATGCAGGAAGGGGGAGAAAAGGAGAAGAAGATTCCCTTTTCGGGAAAAAGAGACTTGCTTCTCCTCTCAGCTGTACACCTAAAATCGGATTGACGAACAGGATTCATCCTGAGAAAGAAAAAATGTTGGCCATAGGTAAACAATGAAAAAAGAAGAATCTGCATTTGGAATTAAGGTTTAATCTGGACCACACAAAGAGAAGCCAATCAGCGTCCCAATTGAGGGAGATCAAAAGATACGGAAATGATACTTCGAAATAGACAAAAAGTTTGACTTGGAAAGTCGAAAATACCCCTTCGCTAGTGGGGGAAAATATTACTACCAAAAATTAACACGGAAATAAGTTGACAGTGAAGGGGTATCGGATAACCGCAAGCACATAGGTATCCTTCAGAAAGCAAAGTCAAACACTAAAAGGAGTCAAAAATAGGGAGAAATGATCCAAAAGCCGCATCAACCGAGAACTCTTTAGGAGAAAGCACATAAAATCTAAGAGATATAGCCAGCGGGATCTATCCGACAAGGTTAGACCAGCAGGACCCTTCCAACAGCCTCAACCCGGCAGGGGATTCTGCAGCAAAAGGCCACCCGGATCGGAAACCAAGAAAGATGACAGCGAGAGTTCCGTCATTTGAGACCCGAAAAGGCCTTCGGTATTAACTGTTTAATAACGATACGCAAGGAGGCTAAAACATCACGAGCATCAAGCCAAAGACACATGACGATTTTTTGGAACCAGATTCTGAAACATTACTGCATGAACTCCAAAAGTCACATTGATAAACATCATACAAACAACCTAGAGTCGCCTTCTGAAGAATCAGTCTATACCTGGAAATCCCACTGAAAAGTAGACCGGAACCCCGGAAGGATACAGGCTATCCCCACTAGTCTACTTAGCATAGATACCGACAATGATCCCGAACTGGCAGCTATGCACATACATAATGAGGACAGGCTTCTCTAAATGTTCACGGGAAAACTGGAGGCCTATATCCGAAGGTCTATGACCGAAAGTATACAGCTGGAGACTCGTGATACCTTCTAAAGAGCAACTGCAACAACCGACTCGTTCCAATCTTAGAGAAGCTCCGGACTACACTAGACCTTCATTACGGAAGCTGTAATTAACACAACAAAGCAGCCGGAAGCCGAAACATCCTGAACCTGGGAGAAAAGCGGTTGGCAAAAGGCCCTTATAGCTCGGCGGCCCAATAACAGAAGGGGCTCCAAATCTTCTATAAATAAGACGCCAGGGGTCACATTGAATAAGGGGCTCGGATTCTTTTATTACTTTTCTAATTCTTAGACTTTTTCCTTTCTATTACGAAGATTGGTTGGAGAGTTTCTTCTAGTTCACTCATGTACTCCCAATGAAAACATGAATAAAAAGCAGGTCTATACTAGGAATACTCTCCTATGAGTTCGTTATACTATTTCTAATTGTTATTGTTATGATTTACCATTTATTTCCTATATATATGTGGATTCCTGTTCAAGCTCTTCTATAGATGGGACGTAATACCCATTTCCATAGATTTAAACCCACACTACGGGCTTTGAGTAATTATGCTCCTAGAGCCCTGATCCCAAGAAATTGTGACCTAACCCGAGTTCGTAAAGGTTGAACGACTTATTTTTCCCTTAAATCTATCCCCGTTGACCTCTCTCCGGTGTTTATGAAAAATATCGTTAACGCCTCATATGGACTTAAACACCAGGGACACTAGTATCGCTTTGGATAATCTTAACCGGTTGTTTGCTTTGGCTAATGGTTCTAAAATCGCGGATGTTATTCGTCGATTTACTCGAGGCAGTGCCTCTTCTTCGGATTTGAATTGTGTGACTCGCAATCCGTCCTCTGTGGATTTCAAGAACTCTCGTAATCCACCGGATTTCAAGCAACCAGTTGTGGAACCTTATGATGATCGAAAGGATCCGACCGCTTACCTGATGAGATATATCCATCACTTGGAAGTTCTCTCCACTTCAGAAAGCTTTATGGAAAAGTGTTTTCCACTTTACTTGACAGATATAGCAGCAATGTGTTTCAGGTAGCTAGAGATCGACTCCATCACTTCTTGAAATGCTTTGGTTACCTAATTTGTGGAACCGTTCAGAGTTCACAAAGCTCGTCCAAAAAGCACGATGACTCTAATTGGTATTAAGCAGAAGTTCGATGTGACTCTATGTAAATTCTTGAAACAGTTTAATGCTGCGGTGGCCTCGATCGACGGGCCGAACCGTCTATGGTTTCGATAACCGTAGCGTCTGGAATTCTGGATAACTCCACTTCAAGACTTCTCTGCGTAGGGACCCACCGAGAGATCTCGGGGAGTGCTACTTTGAATCTAAAAGGTTCGTTTGGGAAAAGGATGCAAGAACTGACAAAATGGTTTTCAAAGCTAATGTTGTTAAGGGCGAGAAATCATCCGACTCTTAAAAGGCTAAATATTCTGTTGCTGCTAACCAACCCTTCTCGTGAAATGATCGCTACAAGGCTTGAAAGCAACCTATGTTCCTGTCTTATTCATAATTCACTCATACCCCCGATGAGATTTATTGAGAAGTTCGTCCCATTGCTCCTTTCAGAAAGCCTCCCGCAAGGGAGTCGACTTAGAGAGAAAGAGACACTGGCCAACACTGCATGTTTCACGACCTCGACAGTTATTTTACAAATGACCGTCAACATCTCAGGGAAATGGTTGAAGAACATGTCAGATGTTGTAACACCCCCCTCTATACCCATATTATCCAAGAGTATTACTAAGTAATACCATCAGATAATACGGAGAATGAAGCTATAGGGGCACACACGTGCAAATTCTCTTGGACTAACACTGGTACCTATTAAAATTTCTGAAATAACACTTACTCTTACGTACTCAATGTTGGTACAAAACAATTACACGTGTGCCTCAAGGACAGAACAATACAGAATATACATGAATACAGAGACCATAGAGTCAATTGCATCAACAAATATAATGTATAATATTTAACATTTTATACATATTTATCTATTACACATCTATATATATATCCATACAATACACGACAATAATAAATGATATACGAAGTTATTATACTCTTCTAAGCCCAATAAATACAAGCTGGTCTCAAGATCTTTACACCTGTAATGTCTCGGTCTGACCCGAGTATTATATAGATAATAAATGGATCAGTCTATGTTTAAATCCATTATAGTTAATATAAAATGTTTGGGTGCTCTAAACTCGAAAGATCATTCAAGACATAAACCTAATCATAGGTTCACTCAAATATCAACGTTAATGATTCATGCCTCATGGTTAAATATTTTGGAAGCATTGTCATATATGAACATGTGAAAATGACAACGTAATATTATTCAAATAAATCTCATTCATGAGTTATAACGAATTATGAATTCGCCAAAATATAAAATCATACGATAGCTCACAGGCCATCAAAATACAATAACATGAGGAAATCATAAACAAGAATTATATATGTAAATCACATCAAAATATAAGAAAATCATAAAAGATTATATGAATCCATAACAATATTGGCCAGACTCAGCAACGCCGCACATGCAATGGAAATATCATATACCAGTACTAAATAATTTTTGGTGCCTATAATGGAAGATACTCAGATCTCCATAAGCTAGACTCTCAGGTCGAATATAGGATAGTCACTCCGGACTACCTCGATAGCCGTTCAGGACTATCTAATACTGGTAAGGAGATAGTCGCTCAGTACTTCTCAGTATTGACAATGTAATATCATATACCAGTACTAAACAATTTTTGGCGCCTATAATGGGAGATACTCAGATCTCCATAAGCTAGACTCTCAGGTCTAACATAGGACAGTCACTCAGGACTACCTCGATAACCACATAGGACTATCTAGTACTGGTAAGGAGATAGTCGCTCAGGACTTCTCAGTATAGACAATGGAAATATCATATATCAGTACTAAACAATTTTCGGTGCTTAGGCTACAGATTTGTTTTTCTTTGGTTTACTTGGCTTCGGGATTTTATGGCTCTCGAATAATGAGCTCCACACTTTGGCTTTCTCATTTCTGCTTTTATGGATTTTAGATCTCTTGGATTTCACGAGCCTACACTTTTGAATCTCATGGCTTTCTTGGATTTGGTTATACGAGTTTCAGCCCATGGTTTTGGCTTTAAGGACTTCGGTCCTCTAGATGTATTGTCTTTTGGTTATTTTTGGTTGCAAGTTGGTTGAGTAAGCCAACCCATGTACGGGAGTTGTTATAATACCTAGGTATGCTCTTTGCTTGACAACACACCATCAGTCCCTTTGGTTATTAACGAAAAGTTTACTTTTCCGTCTTTGGATTTTGAATGGTTAAGTTTGTTTACTCGTGTAACAGGAACCGACGATATCCCAGGCATGCTCTTCACGAATGATAATTCATTCACTATCCTTCATGAATGAATTTTAAATAAAAAACTGCCAGGTTCGCCTACCCGTCTACGTGAACAAGCATCCCTACGCATGCTCTTCGTGAACAATAAACCATTAAGTTTTCCTTTGGCTTTGCTAAAAAACCCTAAACTTTTATAACTTAAATAAAATTACTTATCAAAGTATGGGCGCTTTCTTATGGAGTACGAAATCGATGACGGGATTTCAAACTTTAATAAGCATCTGCATATCTTGGCCTTTTGTCCTACTTTGACAAGACTACCTTGATTTGTGGCAGATATAGGATCTTGAGAGTCTGGTTGGTTGATCCTTCCCGTTTGGCTATTAGGCCATTGTATCATGACAACCTTGGATTACATTGGGTGGACTTGTCAGTGATGCGACAAGATTATCCACTCGGGGCTATCTTGGCCTCTAGTCCTATTTCGACAAGATAATTGCCTCGATTTATGGAGAGCCTCGGATCTCATGCATTTGGTCGGTGGATTCTTCTTGTTTGGTTATTTGGTTGTCCTTACACGGTGGTTCATCTGGTTATCTGGCTATATCGTTATCGGTTATTTTGGATTTACAGATTTCGGGATTTCCCGATCTCTTGGCTATGGATTCTCTGGTTGTACAGATTACTGGACTCTCGCAGCCCTCAGGTATTTTTGTTATTCTGACTGTCTCAAAACGATCACGTCATTCAACTTGACAGTTTTTCCAGAAGTAAAATTCACAATTAATGTGCCACTGCCTTCGATCATTGAAACTGTAGAATTACCCATGTAGAATTTTTCTTCGTGATCGAATTTCTGGTACGTAGAAAACATGGATTTGTTAGAGCAAACATGATGAGTAACTCCTGTGTCTACCCACCATTGATTAGGATTCTGAACCAAATTACATTCAGAAACAACTGCCGAGAAGTTGGACTCGTCCACTTCTATATTATCCACATATTTGCCTCTTTATTGCTTTCCTTTTTGCGTCACAATCTCTTGCGATATGTCCAACCTTTCCACAAACCCCACATTCGCCATTAAACTTATTGGTTCGTTTGTTGTCTTTTGGTTTGCAGTCTGGAGATTTCCTTTTGTTCTGGAAATTCTTCTTTTTGTTTTTGGTCTTTGCTCCTTCAGTCACAAGTGCCTCCTCGCATGTTTTTGTAATTCCATGGTTATTTACCTCAATTTTTAGTCATACGATGAGATCCTGTAAAGATATTTCCTTCTTCTTATGCTTAAGATAGTTGCGGTAATCTCTCCATGATAGCGACAGTTTCCCCGTGATGGCTTCAACCAGAAATGATTCTCCAACCTTGTGACCTTCCGATTCGAGTTCATGAATGATAATTTGTAGTTCATGTAGTTGAGAAGTCGCCGGTATGGAGTCAACCATCTTGTAGTCCATGAATTTGTCTACAATGAATTTCTTAAGACTGATATTCTGCGTCTTGTACTACGTGGCCAGTGCATTCCATAGCGCTTTTGCTGTCTTTAGAGGTTGATATACTTTGTATAGAACCTTGTCGAGACAATTCAGAATATAGTTTATGCACAGAAAATCGGAATGCTTCCACGTAGTAACTTCTGACTCCTTGCTTGGTGCAGGAATCGGTTCCTCCTTTTCGTGATTCAGACCGAGTGTGGTGAGGTAGAACAACATCTGATTGTGCCATGTTGTAAAATCATCACCACCTCCTTTGAATGGATTAGGCCTGTTGTGGGTTGTAGCCTTAGTTGAGAGTTCAACTGTTGCCATCTCTGTTTTAGATAGAAAACAGTAAAAATTATTAAAATGTTATAAGTCTAATATACCAAAACAGAGAATAATCAATTACAAACTCGTCGCATAAGTTTATAACTCAGATTTCCACTACTCTGGAATCTTATATTAGCTAATAATAACAATAAGTATGTTGTAATCAATTCACAACAACATCGTTATACTATTTAACGAAATAGCACAACGAAGAGAATGGAGAGATTATAGAATAATGTATAAAAATATTCGAATAAACTAGAAATCTAATCCGATTATGTCTAAGGCTTGTTGTAACAATTTCCTTAAGAATTTTATTTCAAAATTCTCCCATGATACAACAGACGTATTCTATACGAGATTGTAATGAGTATGTCACTCTGTGATTTTATACAAGAGCAGTATAGAAGAGAGAAGGAATATTGGATTGGAATGAGTGAGGAAAGTGATCCGTTTTCCTCCTTATTTATAGTTTATCCTCATCTCTTCCGAACGGTCGCTCCCGTACCTCTTCGTATAGTTGCATCTCTTCCAAACGGTCGCGCCCGTGCCTCTTTATATAGTCATATCTCTTTTGAACGGTCACGTCCGTATCTCTTCGTACAGACGTGTCCGTACCCTTTCACTACCGTTAAACGGTCTGCCAAAAAGACGCACCGCTTCATCAAAAAGTTGCACCTGTTCATTTAATGGGTTGCACCCGTTCGCTGACAACTTCCCGGCCAAGTTGCGTCCTTTCACCGAACAGCCGTACCCGTTCGCCCAAAACCACGCTGCCAACGGACGCATCCTTTCACCGAATGGTCATACCTGTTCGTCAAAATCCGCTTGTCAACAGTCGCGTCCTTTCACCGAAAAATCGCACCTGTTTGCTTAAGTTATTTATTTTGGCGACGTGGGACAATGGACAAAATATGTTTCATTCAATACTTTTGAATTCAAACAATAAAGTCAGACCACCACAAGAATGGCAGAACTGGTGTATCTAAATACCAACAAAAAATCACAAGGTTAGTAATATATTACAAATGTTTATTTTTATTCTTTTAGAATTGTTCTTATAATCAGAGGATACTAACTCTAAATTATTAAACCGGGACATGAAGCTTGTACATACTTTTTACATCGCAGAAAGTTTATACATTTTTTTTCTTGCCACGGGAATTTTATTTCTACTTTTTATGCCATGTAAGTTCCTGTGTCATCAGACCCCAAGGACTCTAACAATGGAGAATCAAAGAAAATACTGCAACTTGGATCGACAATGCGAGATGCAAAAACAAATTTCTTTCTTGGTTTTTTTTTCCACAAAAATGGTACACCAAATGATGTATGCTCATCACAAAACTGTTTTCAGCACATTTAATTATGTTATGTAAAACCCATTAATGCTTTCTTGCTTTGATAAATCTCTACTAATCAAATTTCAATTTTTATATCTTAGTTCCTCAACTTTTATATCAGCTAAAGCTTTATAATATGCTAAAATATTATAATTTTGACGCTTAAAGCCTTAATCCACCTCCATTTTGATAAAATAGAAAAAATAAAATGTATTTGTTGCATATTTTAATTTTAAATTTCATTTGTGAATCAGAGAACTTAATCAAACCTTTGTGTTTGAAATCGTTAATGATTAAAAGAAAGGGGTAAATTATTACATTTTAAAATACATACTCACTTTAGGTTTGTCCGAAATCCAAGTATGATATGTGGGTCAATTAAGCTATAGTTTAAATTATTTATTCTAATGATTTTCTAGCTAGCTAAATTAATCTAATACAAGAGGCGAATTCTTCAAAGTATATCAAATTTAATTTAACAAAGAATATGAAACATCCTCTTTTGGCATAAATATATGGGAGCTAGTTAATGCAGCAAAACTATGGGGATATTGCACGTTTTGATCAAATAAATTATTTCCAATGAAAGATTACCAGAATGTATGAAAAAATACTTATTATATCATGTATAATTTGGAAAAAAATTGGAAACATATCTTGGTAATTCTAAGAATGGAAAAGCAGGTGGAAATAGTGCACTAACTGTACTAAAAAAGTAAGATTTATATTGATATAAATACCATGGTTACTATTTACTACCAACTGATCTTTCTCAGAACATGAGAAAACCCCAAATTATCACAAAACTAATTGGCAATGTGAAGGGTGGACTCTTAATATTTATGCATAATTTATTTTATAAATTCTTCGATGTGGAACTTGTCTCTACGATTGGTATAAGCTTTGGAGAAGAGAAATAAAAATTCAAAACTATTACCTGCTGCACCTTTGTCGGCTCTATTTACCGTTCTATACATCGGCAACAAATACACAGATAAAAATGCAAATTATTATGTCAAGAATAGTAAAACTTGGGACCTCCTAATTAGATAAACCAAACATGCAACGCTAACATAATAAATTAAACTGCATAGAGAACACACACTATAATACATTGCAATATGGGAAGAGAAATGGAGCATAATACGTGAGAGTAAAAATAGAGTGCCAAGCTTTAGTAACAATATCTTGCAATGAAGACGGAAAAAGAGATGACGGCTATGCTAACGCTTTTACTATTTTATGCAGAAATCTAAGCCACCATGGATGGTTAAAAAAAGGCCTTTACATACGTAGATTCGATGGTTGCCAAAATTATCGAATAGTTACCAAGTAAAATATAAACTTAAAGCATGTAATCATAAACATAATGACGTACTAACAGTTGAACCAAAAATAAATACGGACAGAGACATCAAAATGCCTACTATTGGGACTAATCGACCTTGTAACGCTAACATAATATTTAATCATAATTATTTTCATTAAAATGAACCAACAAACTCTAATATTTTTGTAAACTTGAACATCATTCAATCAAATAAACCGAACATAAATCATAAATATAATATAAAAATCCACACAAAGAATATTAACTGCAACACCGTGCAATGTACGAGCAGAATAAAGCGTACGTGGAAGTCAAAATAGAAAGCTGAGTTGTAACAACCCTGGTTTGGGTACCAGGATGAATATGTATAAACTATGTTTTGTGATTTCTAAACTAATACGTAGATGGTACGAGTTTGTGAGACCAACTCGTGTAATACTTTACAATATGAAAATAAAGAATTTATAGTTTATGGAATTTGTGTATTGTGGGATAAATTAATTATCCAAATATAATAAGAAATTTGTTCCAACCTAAAATTGTTAAATTCAAACTTAATGATTAAAGTGAATATTGAAATATATAATATTGATCAACAATCAATAACTCAATGAAAAACATATTTTCAATGTAGCTGATAGGTTGGTTTAAATAGGATAGTTAATAGCTTGTGAATTTGTGTTTGAAAGTTTAAGTTTTGATGAATTGTTAGAGATAAGATGGGTGTTTTTGTTAAATACGAAAATTTACCAAAATTGTATTAACTACAATATTCACGATGTTTCAAGTTGTATATATATGAGTTTGTAATTAAAAATACAAACATGATTTAGGCTTTGTGTTCTAGTGGGCTAAAAATGTGTTCGGAGTACCTAGCTTTGCGTAATTGAACCTAAGTAGGTTAATTGAATTGTTTTGGGCTTAATATAAGGGATTGGTCCATTTCTCAACTTATGAATTATCTGGAGAATGAGAAGTACATATTCTCCTCCTTCTTTCGTTCACGTTTATTCTCCAGAAGCTTTCCCGAAGAATATAAATGGCTTCTGTTCCTCCTCAAAGTCAAAAACCCTTCTCGTATTACAAATTATAACAATTCAAATAAATTTCCAAAAATCCTCAAATTTTGATATCATGTTGCTGAGATATTCTATCACCTCTACACCAATTCTCGTAGCATTTGGTTTAGCTTTGACGGACCAAATGTGCTTTTTCTCTGATTGTTTTGTGTTAGATCTAGGCTGAAAATGAAGGTCAGTAGAAAATTCATAAAAAATGTAGATTAATCACAAAAATATGAGATTTTGATATATTTTTCTTAACTCCTAAATATACCTTCTATAATTTTTTTGCAGAAAATACCTAAGTTTGTTATTTGAATTCCTTGCTGCATAAAGGCCAAAAATGCAGATTTTTCAGGGAATTGTTGTTGTGTTGTTGCATGCCAATTTAAGAGGTTAAGTTGTGTTGTCACACTCATACTTTCTAGTTTAAACATTTTTATGCATTTGAATCTGAGTATCCCCACCCTCCTAGTTCGATTCATGTCATTTATGACGATTTTCGTAACTTTATATTGGCTTATAGGTTGTTATTTTTGTTAATTGTTAGAAATAATTTTCTAAGATTATAACTGAAATGAATTTGGCCATATCTCTTACGTTTCGTATCCAAATTCGATAATTCTTTATGTTTCAGAAAGCTTAGATCATCTTCTCCAACTTTTATGTTTTGAGTTTTGTGATATTTTGTGGTTTATATGGTCAAAAATATGTCTTTGTTTTGCTGTCCTGAGATTAAAATGACAACAGTATATAACTTAGATTTGAGAATTGTTTCCGTCATATCTTTCTCATTACTTATCGTAATTTGATAATTCATGATGTTTTGGAAAGATTAGGATGTCATCTAGAGCTTCATGTTTTGAGTTTTGTGTTATTCTAAAGTATAAGTAGAGAAAAATCCACTTCTTATCGCTGGCCTGTCATTGGAAGACACAGTAAATCCATCTGAACCTGAAAACTATTTCCACCATGCCTTTTGATTCATAAGTTAGAATTAAGTGATTCTTTTCCTGACTTAAGCTATTGCAATCATCTTTAACTTTCATGTTAGCGTTTCTTCAAATCATGTGTTTAAGAGGGGGAAACTGGCTAAATAAGCTGCAATTCTGAGTTCATTTGCAAAGATTGTGCAGTTTCTATTGAATTGCTTTTTGAATGACTTCTGCAACAATATTTAGTGCTGTTTTGATGGACTTGATCCTCTTAGGTAAAATCCAATATTACCATCAATCCATTTTATGAATTGATGAGATTTCAAGTGAATTTCATGTGTGTATTTCATGAATTTATTGACCTATGCACGTGTTTTATAAACCATTTTTAAAGGATGTTTAAAGAAAATAATTCTCTATGCTATAAACATTTTTAAATCACTAAAATATATAATTCTTATTATATACAGAGATTTTGTTTTCAAATAAGGGATTTCCAAATATTTTTCGAAAATAGTTAATATAATCCTATTTCTAAAGTATATTTTCTTATATATAAAACTCACACATATTTGTACCCTTTGAGTAGCCGTGTTGGTGAGTGGACTATGTCGTCAACCCCACAGTATGGGACGTGGCGGTATACGGTATTGATTCATCCCAGATCCATCTACTCGAAGTAATAATTTCAGTGTTTTTTAGTGATCTCTATGATCCTTTGTGATATCCAATAGTTTCTGTATTTTCTTGTGATTTCTATGTTTCGTATTGTGAAGCTAACTTGTAGTGTGTGAACCTTTGAGTGAAGCGTGTGGTATGGGATGCAGAGTTATCACTTTTTGGGTTACTATCTAGGAGTCTATGACACATTTTGTGGATAGATGACAAAACTTCCTGAAGATGTGTTAGCGATCTTGTCTATTAAGACGAAACTGCTTGGGGAAGGTGTAGGTAACCTTGTCATGATGGCAAAACTACTTGTGGGGGTGTTAGCGATCTTGTATATTAAGGTGGAACTGCTGGGAGTGGTGTCAACGACCTTGTCATGGACGATGAAACTGGTTGTGGGAGGTGTTAACGACCTTTTCATGGCCATTTTACTCTTTTCAGATCCGATATGAGTTTTCTTCTACTAAGTTCTAAGTTTACTTTATGATTTCATCATTTGAGATGATTACAATTATATATACATGGTGATTTCATTTCTCGGTTTTGAACTCTTAAATGAGTTCTTGTGTTTTTTTTCTGTGTTGAACTCTTAACTGAGTTCCACGAGTTCTGTGATTCTTATGATTTACGTGGTTTTTGAGATTTCTGTATTTTTTGAGTTCTCCATCCTGTGTTTATGTGATTTCAAGTATTAATTACCCTAATAATAGAGTTGTGTTAATCTGTGTTGATAGAGATATCTGAGTCAGTTTCTTGTGAGTAAGTTTGTGTTAACTTCGTGAAATTATGTTAGAGAAACCTATTAATTTGAGTGTACAGTTTTTCCTTTCTGATGGAAAGGAATTACAGTGTCTATGATTCAAGTAAATATGTGTTTATGAGATTAATTTTCTTATGAAAAGAAATTAATGTCTATTGACATTTTATTTTACTTATCATGTTATTACTGATATGTTTAAGCTAGACTAACCCGTGTATTTGTACTCGGGTCAGATTGCGTTTTTTCAAGTTATACCTTGTTGTTGATTCGTGTCTAGGTGTTTCCCCATGGGCTACCCTTCTTCAAGCTATCATCTATGTTGTGTAGTTGCATATTCATGTCATTGTATATTTATTCTTTTGGGACATGATGTATATGTTGCATTCCGCTTTTGTGTATATATATATATATATATATATATACTATTCTGTGATCTGTTATATGTGATGTGTTGTAATTTGTTCTGAATACAATCCTCAGCCATCGTAATTTTATATTAGATGAATTAAGTACATTGATCCTCTTGAGGTAAGAAAAAAATACACACACATATGACGTATTCAATACTTGTCAAATGTAGGATTACTGATGGACACCCCTAACCAACCCTAGTTTGCTGTGTGATCTGCTTGATAGGGATTTCTCGCCTTGTGATCAGTGGCGAAGCAATGACTCTTACCCTTACATATCCTGTTTAGGGTTGGTTGTTGTGTACAACAGTCGAGAGGCTGGCCGTAAAACTAGGGTGCTGGGGTACCGGTGGTGGCCATGTAAGTAGAGACACCATCTGGTTTCAGAGCAGAGATTCAGAACAAAGTACGATGGATACAGAACAGAACAATACACATGTTACAACGTGGAAGGATAACAATCATGTCTACATTATCATTTCCCTTGTTATCCTTATCTAGTGTTTCTTATCGGAGAGTCATGTGGAATTTTGTAGTTGGTAATATGTTTAGGGATGAGTAGTTCATTCCATAGTATTCCATTATTGGTGTCTATCTTACAAGGTGTGTCTTCATCAGGAATTTTCCATCCTCTATCTTTCAATGTTCAATCCCTTCGGTAAAATTTATGGAGAAATTTTTACCATATCCTTGGTGTTTGAGCTGATTGTTGGGTTTTGTAATAGGAAATTAATAGTATCTTGAGACCCAAATTCTAGAGTGCCCTTCACTTTAAGTAAGGGATGTTAAAATTGAAATGAATTAAATTGGAGTTGCGCAGCGAAAGCACGTAAATCCCTTTCGTTGTGCCGAATTTTTGAATTAATTAATTATAAGGTAAGGGATGGAAATAAATAAAATTATAAATGTTGCTGAGCTAATTACTTTGTAACCTAATGATTAAATGAAAATTTGGGGATGTGGGTTGTTTATTTGTGTAAAGATAAGAATCTTGATGATGTGTAATAATAAAAGCAACCCTTATGTGAAATTTAAATTAGCGATCATTTTAGGTGTTGAATGATCCGATGAGTGCTTTAGGGGTTTTGATCGATATGTGTGATGAGCGATATCGATAGAAATTTCTTAAACGCTTATGCAAGACTATCTAACTCTAAAGATGAGTAGTAAAATGAAATTAGGTGAAAGATATAATATGATTTTTTTACATTGGGATAGTGATAAGCTACTACAAGAAATGCAAATATGGTAAATTTGGCGAGGCGATGATTTATCGACTTTGCAGCCAATTGTTAAGTAGGATTCTTGGGGAGTAGGTGGTCTAACGCTACCCTAATCTAATTGTAAATGAAAATTTGAAACTGGCTGACTGTAAAAGTGGTTTAAATATACAACTTTCTGAAATAAGCACTACTACAAAAGAAGTCATTTGCATCGGTTGTGAAACCCTTTTTGATTATGTTTAACAGTCGTAGCTAATGTAGACGTCGCAAAAGATATTAACTTTTTTGCTACTGGTTTTCAATCATCGCAGAAAAATTGCGACTGCTTTTTTGTAAAATAGTCGCAAAAAGTGTATTTTTTGCAACTGTTTAAATGAATAACAATATCAAAAAACCGCCACTTTTTCTTTACTATGGCGGTCTTTTGCGATTGTTGACTAAATAAACCGTCGCAAAACCTGATGCTCTAGCGACTGTTTTCTCTACAGCAGTAGCAGGAGGGTAGTATTTTACTTTCAAAACTGTACAATTTTGCTACTGATGTTTATCACAATTGTCACAAAATATCTATCAATTATTTAATTCTAATCAAAACCGAAAATAAATGTCATACTACAACAAAACAATATTTAGAGCTGAAAAAGTAAAGAAGAATATGTTTGCTACAATCAGTTCCAAGCAAATATACAAAACACTATTCTCATATACAGTCTGAACTGTTTACTGTATTCTCAAAAATATACATAAACCAAAAAGATATGGTTTACATAAGTGGTTTTTAATGTTAGACATGCTAAACTTTTTTTCTTATAATTCTAGCTTGGTTTAATATTTAGAAAGCTTCCAACTTGGGTGTCTTTCTTTAAGTTCAATGATCTCCTTTGTTATTGCACCTGCATACAATGATGATCCCTCACTCTAATCACACACGCATCTGCATGTTAATAACATAAAGTTATTAATTAATGTTGCCAAACTTGCAACATGCTTTCGCATAGAAGAAGGAATCAAGTACAAACCATAACATCAAAAAGTTGTAAGTTCAAACAGTAAGCTTCTTTGGTTTCTTGTTTCATATAATGCCAAATACGACAAGTTCGAACATTTTGCGGACCCAGTTTGTACCAAATATAAGTTGTGATAAGGGTAAATAAATTTCATCCATTGTTGTGTGTTAGAATTGGATTAAAGAACTGTATAAAGTAGAAGAAAGTGGAGTCGTGAATATATGCAAAATGTGCTAAAGCTGTATATTTATTGCTATGGTTTCATGTGTACAGTCTGTTACAACCGCTTTACAGACCAGGAGGATAACAACTGCAAATTTTAAATTTTTTGAAGCGCGTTTCCAGATAATAGGAATCGATGGATGTATTTTGGTGACTATCAAACCATAAATCGTCAAGTTACGGACTATAATTGTTCAGTGTTTAGAAATTGATCTATTACCCTTAGGGAATGATGGGAGCAGTTATCGAGGTAGGTGTGAAAACAAACTTTTTTCGCGTAAAAAGAATGGGCAAAATATAAATAAAATAAGAACAAATATGTCTTTATTATGTATTTTGTAAGAAGCATAGAAATAAAGATTAATCGACAAGAATAATCCAAAGTTTAACGTGTTTTTCCATAATAATCCCAAGTTTGGATTATTTTTAAATAATCCCACGTTTAGGGGGTCTCTTCCCATATTGATCCCGATGACCTGGTGACCTTTTCAGCTGGTTTCATCCTTTCCGACTTTCCCAAATCAACGCAGATTCATTTCATGTCACAAACAATTCACGCTACTGCTTCTTTCTCTTCCCCAACTCGCTCGAATAGTTTGCCTCCCTCATATGCATTGCATTCCCCCGGTGCAGTTGTTGCACCTCTCCGCTGATCGGTCCGACCCCACACAGTCGCCGTTGGCCTTGGCTCTGCCATCTCCTCTTGTTGTGCTTGTTTTGTGATGGCTTGGTTGTCTTACTTGGTCGCTGCTTTTGTATTGATGAAAAGATGATGTTAATTGTCATATTCTGTTGTTTGCTGCATTCGATTGTTCAACATGTCATTCTGGTTTGTCAATCTCTTTGTCATCTTGAATTGGAGCTTCAAAGTTTTGGAGTTTATGTCAGATGCTGTTTGTTGGTGAACCTGTGTTTGTCTCGCCTGAAGTCAATCCTAAAAAACAACGTACTGATAAAAATTTTATCCATGAATGAACAAACAACGTCGTACTGATAAAATTTCTGTTTACATTTGCAATGCACCAACCCAAGGCATTAAGCCAAATAATGAAGTCAAGGCTACACATTGCAGATTCATTCATGCAAATACATAATATAATACATGTTTAAAATCTTCTCATTTTTGGGATCGTAAATTATCCCATGTTTTGGATCATCAACAACACAAATCCTTCCATCTTAAGCAACAACACCATGCCTCTCTTTGCTACCTTGATCCAGATTTGAGACACTACAAACCTGCAACTATGATGTTCATCATCACCAACACTGGTAGCCAAAAAAAGTGATGCTACGATTTGATTACGACTACACAATACAACTCCAATTACCGATCACTTGCTAGTTATTTTCCAAACCTGTGACACCCCATGTCCGTTAATGTCACTCACTAAGAGAATGCATTAATTTTCGTGAAGTGTTATAGGTAAACAGAAACATAATTATTACAAATCAGACATAAAAGAAACAACAGAATTTAAATTTTTAGTTCAAACATAAATCATAACATCGTGGTCCAAGATACCATAAGTCTGAAACTACATAAAACCCATTACAAAAATAATAAAACTTTCTGTCTTGTTCCATCAGAGTACATAAAAAGCATAATTCCCCAAAAAGAGACAAAGCCATAGTAGAGATAAGAACTTGAGCAATACTTCAGAAGCAACTCCAAGCAAGATGATAACTGAGTCTTGACTAAGCCTAAGAATTCCCACCCGGCTAACCGGGGGGGGGGGGAGGAAGAAGAGGAAACAAAAAGGGTCAGACATAAAATCTAGCGAGTCCATTTACTTTTAGCAAGTAAATAAGTAAAAGTATCATCACAAGCATATAAGATGGACAAGAAAGATTACAACGAAAAAGGTAAGTATAACGAGGTAAACATGATAGGGTGTACACGCTCCCCTATGGATTACTCTGATTATTCTCTGCACTAATACTAGTATAACCAGAATGAGATGATCCCCAACATGTACAAGACGGTAGAATTAGACGTACTTCTGGCGAGAGGTTTTAACCCCATACAATCCATAGGAAGCCCCAATAACGGACTCCTAAACTTACCAGAGTCTAGATGTACCCAAACTACTACCCTAATCGATCAGCTCCCTACTCCGTAGACACCCTATGCTGGCCCCACAGTAGGGTGTAACACTCCCTAAAGAGGTAACCCTTCATTTCGTCGATGTGAGCAACCATATCTACTGATGTCACAGCGTCTTATTTTCCTGGCAGGCGGAGTCACGCATGCACATGACCCCGATGGAACGCGCCGTCGGACACCATCCCCATGTTTGGATCTCTTATATTCAGCCCAGTAAGCGTGCCCCGACTCCGACCTAGTTCGGAGTACTCGTTTGATACCTATATATGGGTTACTGACTAAAACGTGTCCCACACTCCAGATGATGAAAGCACTCCCCTGTGTCTTGCATCCCCACTTCTAGGTTTTCCATAGATTATGTCTACCCACTGGTGTTATAAATTGCATAATCCCAACAGGTTAAGTTTGTGGGCCTATATATACAAATATTACCCACCACCCCAGATTTTGTTAACCCACCACTGTTTCAAACAAGTTACTTAACCCCTACTTAGGTTAACATGTTCATACAATCCCTTATGGATTCAACTAGGTTACGTATTACATACTAACAGGTTATCCCCATTCACATTGACTGCTTTTCACGTGCCCAAGTTCCACTTGCTTATTAATTTCATATAAATATAACTTAATCCATTTAAGTTCATTAATAATCCCCATTACATGTTATTATTTAGATTGTAATTAACAGAAGTAATCTTACAATCTTTTACCCCTAGATTGTAATTAATGTAAGTAATCTTACAACCCCTTTGTATTATTCATTGTCTGATTCCATAATTACAATAACATGTTTTACTTAATATGTAATTAAATATACTTCATCTCAGTTCACCTGTTTTCTGTTTAACATATCACTACAACTTGAAGTTGTTTACTTATTAACTTAGTTTTCTTAACTAAGGTTTACTAATAAGTTTTCTTTCCTTTTTATTATAACATATGTTATAATTTCCACTTGTCCCTAGGACAAGCCAACCTATTATATATAACATTTTCATTAAAGTAATTAATCATAATAGGTTACTATCATTCCTTGTTTATTCCAATTCATTACCACTTATCCATTTATGGTTATAATGTGCTAGACCTCCTACATTAAGCCTACAACTTATGGATGCTGGATATGCCGACCGGTCCGGGCAAACTTATTCCACAAATCGGGCTTAACCTCGTGTCTTAGCACGTCTCATGTTTGTGCACTTAGACCTCACACATTAGATTCACCACTTGTGGTTGCTGGATATGTCGGGCGTGTCCGGGCAGACTTATTCCACAAATGTAATCTAACCTCGTGTCTATGTACGATTTACAATTAATTATTGTAATTCTAGGCGTCTTTCTATTTATTCAATTATACCTATGTCATTATAGGTTTTTCATGCCAATTTTCCCAATTCTGTTCATAATTAATTATATGCCCAAATTCATGTTCATAAACACTAAGTTATGCCAAACTTTCCATTTACAAATTATGTCCAATTTATACCATTTTCCCCTCGTTCCTATTTTTACGTATTCACATAATTTAACGTTATGCCTATTCCAGAAAGTAGCCAGGCTAAAATAAAAGGGACAGGGTGAAAGAAATGATTATTCTAACAAGATTGACATAAACATGTGGTGGCATAATCATATAACAACATAATGCTAAGATGGATATATATGAACGGATCTAGTGAACATGTGATATTTGAATCAATCTTAACATAATAAGGATGTCACAACTGGCATGATAAGATCTAAATAATAATTTAGATGTCAAACTAATAATAGATCCTATTTGACCGCAATATGATAGGAACAAGGTAATCTAAACAGTGAAACCAAGGCAGACTTGTCATGAAAATTAGGTGGAAGTTTAGATCTAAATCTAAAACATGTCCAACTAATGACAGATCCAAAATAACCACATCATGATAGGTAAAAATGAAAGTGAATTAGATCTATAATCAAAAGTAGATCTGATATGATAACTGTTAAGATCCAAATCAACTACAACACGATAGGTACAAAATGATCTAAAAAGAATTAGATCCATAATCAAAAGTAGATCTAACAAGATAAAGGTTAAGATCCAAGTCATAGTTAATTCAGAATTTCATAGATTCACAAATTACAATAGATCTGATATGATTCAATCCTAAGCATATACCCAAATTAGAGTCATATCATGATTTACTTTTAATTATTTAATTCTAAAGGTAACTTGAACTCACAATGATCGGATATAGAAGAATAGGAGGAGAAAAGTGAAGTTTGGATCTCAAATCTACACTTGAAACACTTGAATCTCTAAACTTGATTAATTGGATTGTAGAAGAAGAAAGAGATTTTATTCAGTCCAGGCACCGACAGCATTTGGCCTCCATTGATTTCAATGTGAGAAAACAAGAGAAATGAGCCTTTATTTATAGCTTCCAACCCCCAGAAATTGGTTTGCCACCTCAGCCCTAGGGGTGTCGACCTACCCCTTAGAGGGTCGACACCCCTGGCGGGATTTTTCCTGCTTACCCCTAGATTCCGAATTTTTGAAATTTAAACTGATTTCTGGACTGGTTTGAACTGATATACCTATATATAATTATTCTGCGCATATACAAAACTTCAAACCTTAATAACTTCTTCATATGGTGTCCACTTTACGCAAACCAAATGTCTATCTTGACCAAAATTTTGAGACGGCTGCAATGGCATAGTCCGTTTCCCTTACTTCTGAATATTACATTAATTATTATTTATTTATTCTCTTTAGTGTAGTTGAAATACGGGGTGTTACATTCTCCCCTACTTCAAAGGATTTCGTCCCCAAAATCTCCAAGTTAAGAAGAATGTATCCTACCATCCATCATCCATCTAATCATCCACCAATCACAGGCATCCATTATCCTTAAAATTTTCTAATGCTTATATGAACATATGCAAAGGTGTTTGTATATGTCCCAACACCAATGCGAAAGATCAGGCGGTCCACTGATTCAGTTGACCTCCTTAATGCAATGTATGTTAGTGTCATGAATCCAACATGTATGCAAATAATCCTATTATAACATGTAAGTTCTATATGTGTGCACAATCATCCATCCAAATGCAACATCCATATGGTGATATATCTATTTTCATCCATTAAAAGAAGGGAAAAAATGCACACACGTCCATATGCAGTATGAGAGTGATTGAACCGATCTAGTGCCTAATGTTTGTGTATATGCATCCACGAGCAACCACTAGCAACCACTTGCATCCACTTGCATCCATTAAACATAACATGTCTCAAACACATGTTTAAAATCATGGGATCTCCTACCTAAAGGTCGAAGATTCGATCGATAAGATATACTCAGATGATAGAAGAAAGTGCAAATAAAAGTTTTGGAAAAAGAAGTTAAGAACATAGACCCAAAAAGGAAAGGGTATGAAGCTTGATCTTTGTCTTCAGTCTCCCAAGTCGCATCCTCGTTGTCTTCTCCCAATTGCACTTTTATTAACCTAACCTCTCTTTTGCGCAGTTTCTTAACCTATGATCCAAGTATACGGGTAGGAACTCGTCCAATTATCGCCTCCTGTTCTACCTCTACTTCCTCATGCATGTTCGGCTCAACTACCTCTGCTGTATCGTGTAGACACTTCGATAAATAAGAAATGAGGAAAACATCATGAATATCAATACATATGCAAAGCGAGCTGCATGCCTTAGTTGCGAACACCCCCAGAGCACCCCATTCAGATATGCTTCGCCTAATAAACCCTTCCTCAAGCAGCTCACCTACTTGCTTGTTAAGCTCCCTCCTTTCTTGTGGAGCCATATGGCGCACAGGTCATGCAACTGGCTTTGCATTGTCTATCAAATATATATGAAAATCGATCTCGCGCCTTGGAGATAAACCCCGAACCTCCTCAAAAACATATGGATACTCACGGACTACCACTACAGATCGTAGATCATCTATAGATGCATCAAGAGATTCTAGGAAACTAAGCATGGCAGACCCTTTTGGGTCACAAGAAATCTCGAGGGTCCTCCTATGGCAAGTCAAAAGTTTAACGACCCTCCTCTCACAATCGAGAATGGCACCGTACGTGGTTAGAAAATCCATCCCTAATCAATCCATAGCCCATAAAACCGAGCACATACGCGTCGCACTCAAACTTGACGCCCAACACTGATATTCTCAGACCCCGAAAAATCATAGACAAATGAGATGAACCACCAATAGGGTTTGAGACGACAACGGGATCCACTACCATACCAGTATTTAAGTGCAGAGATTCAACTATAGAACTATATATAAATGAGTGTCAAGCACCAGAATAAAAAAGGGTTCTAATAGGGTGACTCGAAAAAGAAATCAAACCTTCCATAGAAACTTTCTTACCTTTATCTGGAGCACTGGTCACGAGAGCATCCGCTTTCCCTCCAGACGTTCCTTCCCTTTGACCTTGTCCTTGCTTCCTTGGGCACTCCCTAGAATAGTGTCCAACCTCTCCACAAACGAAGCAAGCATTCTTCCATTTCCTGCAGTCCTTGGCCAAGTGACCCTCTCGCCCGAAACAATGGCACTTCCTCTTATCCTTAGCCTCATCATTCTTTCCGCCTTTCTCCTGTTGTTGTTGTTGCAGTCCTTTCTTTTTCCATAACTTCTTATTATGAGTTGTTTCCTCAGCCTTTACTTCCTTCTTTTCTCCTTTGTCTTCCTCATGCATCAAGGCCATATCAACAAGCCTTTCAAAAGTATCTCCCATTGGAATATGGGACATAGTTAACCCGTGAAGGGGTTCATTTAGTCCTTTAACAAACCGCAAGCTTTCTTATGCGGAGTGTCTACTAATTCTAATCCAAATCTTGCCAGCTAGTTAAATTTGTTAACATATTCTTTAACTGTCATACTCCCTTGCTTGAGCGCCAATAATCTCTCCATTTGCATGCTTTTCTCTGCTTGGGAAAGAAACTTCATCTCAAACCTCATTCTAAAATCCTCCCAAGTTTCCACCGGATGCCCAACTTGCGTTACCTCCCACCAAAACGAAGCTTCATTTTTCAGCAGCCAGGAAGCTAACTGAATCTTCCTCCGATCTTCCACCTCAAAAATTCCAAATAGCTCCCCCGTCTCTTTCAGCCAGTTTCTTGCCTCTACGAACGTCTCAGTACCACGAAATGGCTTTCCGCCCATGGAACATAAGTCTTTGCATTTCTTAGCGAATTATCTTCTCTTGGAGGAGGAGAAGGAACGACAGGTGCAGCTGAGGGAGGAACGTCAGTTTGACCTCCGGCAGGCACCGTGGCCTCTAGATACCTACAGAACCAGCCTGGTATCGTAGCGCCCTCCGGGATATTAGATTCCCCAGACATGCTGAAAAGAAAAGGAAAGAGATTTAGACAAAGGATCGAAGGATATTTCCTATGGCTTTAGGGAATATGTTTTTCAAAACAGACTTTTCTTTTGTAAATTCTTTCTTTTAAAATCTTTTTAAAAATAATTTTTTAAAACCTTTTACCTAATCTGGTAACCTTCGGCTCTGATACCAAGTGTGACACCCCACATCCGTTAGTGTCACTCACTAAGGGAATGCATTAAGTTTCGTGAAGCGTTATAGGTAAACAGAAACAGAATTATTACAAGACAGACATAAAAGCAACAACGGAATTTAAATTTTTATTTCAAACATAAATCATAACATCGTGGTCCAAAATACCACAAGTTTTAAACTACATAAAATCCATTACAATAATAATAAAACTTTCTATCTTGTTCCATCAGAGTACATAAAAAGCATAATTCCCCAAAAAGAGACAAATCCATAGTAGAGGTAAGAACTTGAGAAATACATCAGAAGCTGCTCCAAGCAAAATGATAACCGAGGCCTGACTAAGCCTAAGAATTCCCACCCTGCGAACCTGAGGGGGGGCAACGGAAGGAAGAAGAGGAAACAAAAAGGGTCAGACATAAAGTCTGACGAGTCCAGTTACTTTTAGCAAGTAAATAAGTAAAAGAATCATGATAGGCATATAAGATGGACAAGAAAGATAACATCGAAAAAGGTAAGTATGACGAGGTAAACATGATAGAGTGTATACGCTCCCCTAAGGATTACTCTGTTTAATCTCTGCACTAATACTAGTATAACTAGAATGAGATGATCCCCAATATGTACAAGATGGTAAACTTAGGCATACTTCTAGTGAGAGGTTTTAACCCCATACAATCCACAGGCAGCACCAATAACGGACTCCTAAACTTACCAGAGTCTAGATGTACTGTGACAGTCTAGAAATTTTGATAAGTTAAATGGTAGATTTTATATATGGCAATGATTATTAAGCTTGTGATTTATTAATACTATTTGTCGTTCGATCGAATTTGTCAATGATAACATGAATTAGTAACACTAGAATTAAGCATTACTCTTAGTTTCCATAACGTTTTAAGGAAAATGCTACTAAAAGCACCTCCCTTCTCTTTATTACAAGTGTTAAGACACTTGTAATTTTGCATGCAACATTCCATGCATGATTTACACATGTCCTAAGAGGTGTCATTACCATATTCTTCTATTCCATGTATAAATATACCTCCTTTCCTCCCTTAAACACCATTCCACTCTTCTCTTCAATTTCTCCTCCTTCTTTATTTTAAATCCATGGCTTCCTAAGCCTTTCTTCCTTATTCCTCTCCTTGTTCTCCTCCCTCTTTCTCCCTAAATTCGGCCAAAGTTGCCTCCTCCGCCAAAATTTGGACCTTTCTCCTCTTAAAAAGGAAAAGAAAAAGAAGCTTAATAATTATTTTAGTTTATAAAGAGTCGACAAGGAAATTCTATTAGTCTGGGATAGCTATAGTCGGTCTAGTGGTCCTACAATAAAGATTGGTGGAGTGGAACCCCAAGGTGAGAACTCGTCACTTATATTTGTTCACTATTTATGCTATGTGAATTGTTATTGATGATATGGTTAATTAGTAATTATTGCAATATAAGCGTTTAGTGGAAAATGCTTGAACATACACTGTTATATATATACCCATATATGCTCGTTTGATGGATGAATGGATGCTTTGTAGTTGTTATTAGTGATAATATGTGCATTATACTTGTTATACACACATATGTGGATTTATATGGACATCAAATAAGTCTCGAACCAAGTCGATATTGTAAATGAATATTTTATTCAATTTGAAAGTTGAAAACGATTTTTCTAAATTGTTTTGAAGGAATTTGAATTATGGTCAAAAATAGAGTTTGTCAAAATAAATACTGGAACGTTCTAGGATGACAAAGAGGAAAGTGTCTAGGCTTGAGTTTCGAAAATATAGTTTCCTGCTCTCCCTGGCTATCCCTAACTGATCCGACAGAAGGGATGGTTAATTTTAAATTTAATTTGAAACTATTTGAATTTATAGTAGAATTTTGCACATTTTTGTAAAAAACTTTAAATGCTTATAACTTTTGCAACTTAAATCAGATTTCTACGAAACGAAAAACATTTGATTTTCATCAACAAGAGCTTTCAAATGAGTGAAAGCAGATTTTAATTTTGACTTCTAATTTCCAAGTTATGTTTGAAATAATTTAGAAAAGGTCGCTATAAGTGGAGTTAGTTTACTATAATTATAAAATGGCTGCTATAAATTATTAAAAATATGGAAAAAAAATGTTAAATTAATTTATTATTTAAAAAAGATTTATGGTAAAATCATGAAGTTTTGGATAACAAAAAAAGTCATTTTTCTTAAACTAGCCAATGTTAGTATTTTGAAACACTTTGAAACGCTTTTATAACGTTGTTTGTTAAATATTGAGTTTTAAAGTGGTCTAGCTTTATAAATCTTTTCCAAACCTTAGTAAACGATTTCTAACAAGTAATAAAATATTTTGAACTATAGTTTGAGTTTGCAAACATGAAGTATGAGTTGAGACTTGATTTGGTCCTATATATCCACATGGTTTTAGAGTTGCGTTTATTATTTGGAAAGACCGGGATTGGATTTATGTCTGAAAACCATTCCAAGTAATAATACGACATTGTGGAGAAATTGAAGCCATTGAAGACGATATTGAAGACCGGGACCCTTCATATCATAAGGACGACTTGCTGAATGTCTGAAATGGGTAGCTCCCATTTGCAGATGGATTTTATATTCGCTAAGTGGCAAGAAGCCCGAACGTATGTGAAGGAATTCCGGATTGTGGTTTCGTTCAGACCCAAAACATACATGTATGGATTGTGTGTCTGACATTGTAATTAACTGCGTAACACTGATCTCTGTTAAATATATATCTGCTTGGTGGCGGAGAATTTATTCTCTTTCTTAACACCATTCTCTAAGACGTATGAGCTTAGAGGTTATATATTGATAGAAATCAGTGATGCAATGTGAATGGACAATGTGGCATACTTAAGTTATATGGTGGGCTTTGGATGATCAATGTAATGTCCCGTTTTCTTTATGACTTTGTTTAATAATAGACATTGATTATTAATAAGTTAATGAATAAAAAAAGGGAATTAAATCCAATTAGTATTTAATTAACTTTCCATCTAAAACTAATATATGTATATATATGTATGAATAATAGTTGTATGTATATTTTGGAATTTTCAGAACTTGGATCTATATTGCTTAAGGAAATTCATACAATCTTTTATTTATAGACATATGCATATTATAAATATAACCATACATTTATACATAGACTACATATGTATAGATATGGTATTTTGGTTTATATGTGAGAATATGATTCTTTATTTACTTTAAAAATTAAGATGATCTTTTATTTAGAAACCTGTGTATGCCATTAAGTGTATAATCATATATAAGAACATCACAGTAACATATGAATACCCATGAATGTTAAAAGCAAATTATACTATGGTGAACACCATATGTTTGACGAAATGCCACATAAAATAAGAAAAAAGAAGTATGGCCATAGTCAACGCATTTATGTGATTTAACACTTGAATAGTATGGCTGTATGCCCAAACCATAACCCTAAACAAATCAACACAAGTATTTAATGTAAAAACAAAGAAGGAAATCGGGTTTTTATGTCAACTAAATCCTAAGAATACTGGTGTCCATTTCGAAGCATTAAATGAGTCATGGAAAGTATTTCTAGAAACTTAGATAAGGACAGGATTTGTGTAAATATGGTTTTAATTATTCAAGATATTTCTTAGAACCAAATCGAAATAGGAAATGGGAAAAACTGTAGCATGTGTTGTAATATCAAAAACAAGACTTAAACATTCATGAACCATTCATTGCATTAATTAGTCATGGACTTAGAATAGGGTAGTGCTCCTAGAAGCTAACAAGAAGACAGGAAATAAGTAAAAATTTGGTTTAAATTACTTGAAACAAATCGAACTAGGATTTGGAAAAAAATATGAGGCCTAGAGTCTAATGAATTGTAATATCAAACATTTTATCAGCATGGTAATATGATCTACAATTAATTAATGAAGATGATATTTTAATATACCTATTAATTCAACTATAAATCCCAACGCTCCCTCACACAAACACCATTCAAACTTGATCAAACAAGTAGCAGGGAAAACTTAAAGATAGAGAGGAAAGCTAAAGCAAGTGAGTAAACTCATTCCTATCTTGATCTTGAATTCTTTTTTTTTTCTAAGATGTAGTGAAGTTATATAAGTAGGCATCTGATTATATGTCAGTTCCAATGTCATTTATAAACAATTATCTGATGATTTGAAATACTCAAGAACACTTGTAACCAAATACTGCTATGTATCTTCTAAGTAAAAATCAGTCACCACTATGAGATTATAAAATCCATAACTCAAAATCCGGTGAATGTAAGGAGCTAAGATCAACACAAAAGGTGTTTGACGCGAGGTACAGATTATATTGAGATTAGGACTACCTTGAATCATTTCACATATATCAATATATATGTATTATATTGTAAAAGAATGATACAAATATGAAATTTTCGACCATCATAGAGTCAAGTTTCAATTATATAAATGGAATCATGTGGAGAAATGATTAATTTTAAGCCAAAATTCGTGATTTTTAGATTAGTGGTTGTTGAGATATCATGATATGGTCGGAAAATGTATACTGGGTAAATTCCGGCGATCCCGACCATCGAGTGCCATAGCGTGGAATCCTGAGCAGGGTTAGGGCACGAGGATCATGGATAAAATACAAGTTAATTTTTCCATGAAGTGATTTTTGTAGATGAGGTAGGATTAGGGATTTTGGGTTCATTTGTTGACTACTGTTCATCGACGAATTGCTTCTCAACGGAAGCGTCGAGTGTAATTATATTTGGGGGACAAAGTCGAGGCAAGATTGGACTGCATACGGATGAAGCTGGACGTTGATCAGAGGCTGGTGGTGACGGGGAAGGGGGATTGTAATAACCCGGAAAATCTGGGCCAGTTTAAATTTTTTATTTTGGCAATTATAGCGAATTTTGAACATTTAAAATAGATTATTTTAAATAATATCGACGAGAAATTTATTTTGAATATAATTAGAATGTATATATTATATACGTCATCGTTAGAATATATAATTTTATTTATAATTATAAATAGAATTGAAAATGGCGCGGTAGTTCGATAATTCGATTTCAAACTTCAATTGAATGTACCAGGTGCAAAACAATCCGGATTTTAGTGAAACCAAAAACATTAGGATCTAATTGATGATATCTTTCTAACGAATCCGAGAAATCGAGATTTCATAGCGGGAATCAAAAGATATGTCCAGTTGAAAATTCTGAATAGTCGCTATGGAATTCAGGCCCTTAAAAATAGAAATTTTGCAAACGACCTCGGATTTCGACGAAACCACTTTTGTTGGATCCGTAGTGTCAATTTATTGCTAGATTCCAAATTTCATAATTTCTCGAATCAATATGTGAGCGTGGCAAAGGAAAACGCGTTTGACCAGTTTCAGTTGATTTTAATCGACTGGAAATTGGCCATTTTTCCAACGGTCTCAGAATTTGACGAAACTAGTTTTGTTAGGACCGTATCGTCAATACGAAGCTAGAAAATATTTTTCGGGAATTTTTCGAGTTCGTATGTGACCCCGGTAAATTGAAATGCGCGTTTAAATTCAATATATAGAGTTATATGTTGATTTTAACGGAAACTGATCGTAACGTCTGAATCAACCTACGATACATATCCCATTGGGTTCGGAATGGGGGTAAAACGCTACGGACGACAGGCGGTGGACCTCGTTTAGAGGTCGTATGTAAAAGTCAACTTTTTAGAAAATAAAATAATTAAATAATAAAAATAAAATAAAATAAAAAACCCTTTCTTCCCTTAACTACCCAGCCCCCCCCGACAATTTCAATTCATTTTTCAGAAAAAAAAAGGAAACACGGAGAGGAGCATCGCCCCTCCCCTTAAGCCGCCGCCGCCTCGAGAAGAACCCCCCCTAGCGGCGCGACTCCCGAGACCCCCACCCATCGACTGAAGCCCCCCCTCTCTCGCAATCGCCGATCGAAGACCCCCCCCCCCCCAAATCCTCTTGCGCGACCGACGCAGCACCCCCCCACCCCCTCATCCTGCCGCCGAGCCTGGCCATCACCCCCCCTGGGCTGGTATGTTTTTATTTTTATTTTACTTTCTTATTTTATTTTATTTTCATTAAAATATGGATAGAAAAAAAAACAATTAGGATTTTTAACAATATAAAATTAGAAAAGATTTGATTTTAAAATAAGGAGAAAGATTGAATTTTTACTAATGAAAAGATAAGGATTTTATTTATGAAAGGTCGGATTTTTATTAATGAAAGTTTCGATTTTTATTTAGAAGGAAGTGAAGATTTTTATTTTTAAAATTCAGTTTTTAATTTATAAAAAGGTTAAGGATATAACTTTTATATGTGAAGTGGATCAAAAATATGATCTTTATATTTTTAAAGTAATAAAAATATGATTTTTATATTTTTAAAGTATTAAAAATATAGTCTTTACTATATAGAAGAATTAAAAATATAATTTTTACATGATAGAAATATTAAAAATAGCATCTTTATATGTGTAGAAAAAATAAAAATGTGATTTTTTATAATGATATATTTGAAAAGATGAAATCTATATTTTTATAAAGGCGAAATCTTTATTTTAGAAAAGGCGAAATCTTTATTTTAGAAAAGGCGAAATCTTTATAGTAGAAAAGGTGAAAGATCTATTTTTGAAAAGGCGGAAACTTTATATAGAGAATAGCGTGATAAAATAGAATTTTTACCCATATAGCGTCGAAGTAAAAATAGGATTTTTATATATTGAATAGCATAATAAAAATTCGATTTTTATATATTGAATAGCATAATAAAAATTCGTTTTTTATATATTGAATAGAAAAGTAAAAATTCGATTTTTATATATGGAATAGAGAAATAAAAATGTGATTTTTATATATATAGTGACTACGGGCAACGAAGATGACGAAGATGCGATAACGATGAAGATTTCTATCAAAGAAGAGTCAAGATGATTGGATAGCTATTTGTGAGAATTTCTCACCTTTCAATTTCTTTTTCTAGTTATATATATATACTAGAATGCAGACGGTGTTTAGTAACACCCGACACCCGTCATCCACAGACCATGGATGGCTGTTTGATAAATTGTTTGGTTGTGTAGTTGGTTAGTTTATTTGGTTTGAATGTGGTTGTTTGGTAAATTTGATTGATATGTGAATGGCGTGGGCCTTCACTAGACCGGGGATAAGGCTAGGCCTCGTCCCGTTTCTAGTATCGTGCCGTTATGCCGCCGAAATTTTCTAAAATAAGTTAGAAAAATAAAAATATCATTTTATTTAAAGAATGAACTGAATAGAAATTCATATGTTGGAATAAAATGTTTTATCGTTAAAAATATAATTTTTAACGTGAATGTGAATAAATAAATATTCATTTACAAACCAGACGGTTTGTTTATGTACACCTATTTGAAGGACATTGATTGGGTCGATAAATTTTACACATCGCCCAACTGCACAAATAAAATATGTGTTTGATTGTTTGAAACCCCACACGGGTGTTGGGATGAAATTTGAAGTTCACTCATCCTGATTGATTAAATACGACGATCGATTGATTGACAGGCTGTTATAAGCGTTAGATATCTATATTTGATGCTTATACAGTGTAGTGCACTTTGGTTGATGGTTGATTATTTTTCAATGCTATTATATACATGTGTTGTATGAAAATCCATATAATTAATTTTATATGGTGATTGATTGGGCCTCATTCCAATTTAGAAAATAAAGAATATTATAACATAAAAGTTCATGTGTTGACTGTACTCATTCGTTGAGATTAGTCATGTGTTGAACGAAATATTTTAATAATAAAATTTGCATCTTTATCAATATAAAATAAAGGTTCATGTGTTGACTGTACTCATCCGTTGAGATTAGTCATGTGTTGAACGAAATAATTTAACAAAAATTGTCACACGTGGACAGTACTCATTCGTTGAGATTAGTCGTGTGTTGACAAAAATAAATATTCATTTGTTGAATAGAATATTTGAAAATAGAAATATATGAAACCGTGTTGGTTAGATTGACGCCATTTTGACGTGAACGATATTTATATCGATTTTATTCATTTTAAAATGCATATTGAAAAGTGATTTCGAAAACGCATATTTTGAAATGAAATCGAAATGAATTGAATGTAAAACGATTTCGAAATGAATTGAATATAAAACGATTTCGAAATGAATTGAATATAAAACGATTTCGAAATGAATTGAATATAAAACGATTTCGAAATGAATTGAATGTATAACGATTTCGAAATGAATTGAATATAAAACGATTTCGAAATGAATTGAATATAAACCATTTCGAAATGAATTGAATATAAAACGATTTCGAAATGAATTGAATATATAATGAATTCGAATTGAATTGAAATTTGAATTGAATAGAAATGAATTTTAAAACGAATTTATAAAGAAGAATTCAATTTTGATTTGAATTGAAATGGAAGTTGAAATTGCTTTTGAAACGAATTTAAAACTATTTATATAATTCGTTTTAAATAGAAATCGACGAAATATATATTATATATATTATATATATAATATAATGGCCTGAATAGAACGCGCCGCGCCGCGGCAGTTCGCAAATTTCGACCATTGATTTCAAACGGGCATTACGGGAGATCCGACCGTCGGATTCTCCTAAAACCGGAACCGTTGGGTTCGTATCGAAAAGAGCTTTCTAACGAATATGAGAAATTAGAAATCTAACGGTTGGATTTGGAATTATGTCCAAATCAAATTTGGAAAAGGTCTCTGTAAGTGCAGTTCGATAGCCGTTGATGGAAATCGACTGTACAGGCCTTGATAAAATTATTAAAAATAGTAATAATTTGTGTAAAATCATAAGAAATGATTTAGAAAGAATTGGGATGAAAAACTCCATATTTGAAAAGATAAAAATAGATTTTTATCGAAATGAACTAGTTTTGAACTAGAATTATAATTCTATTTATTTTTAAATAAATAAATTGAATTTGAAATGGTTTTGAAAATAACCAGAATTTCCAATGATTGCATTGGAATGGATTTGAATCGAAATTGTCTTCGGAATATTTCGATGTTGGATTTCGTGATTATACAGATGTTGTTATGGAAATTTGAAAGATATAGATATATATATCGTTATTTCCAATACGATATTTGTTAGTCGTAGAATTTGATATTGAATATAAGCCGGTATATTTTCTATTCAGAGCCTTGTATTTAATATCAAATGTGATTTGGGTTTGTCATGAATGGTGTCTTCATTAACACTGTTCTTGAACCCAGTTGAGAAAAGATTAAATCTTTTTATTTAGATTTAATGAAGAGTACCAATTAAATAATATTTAATTGGAATAGAATTGATATTGATTTTTGGGTTTATCGTGAACAGCGTTTTAAATAACACTCGTTCTTTAACCCGATAATTAATGGAATGTGATTTTGGGTTTATCGTGAACCGTGTTTTTAAATGACACTGATTCTTTAACCCAGTTAACGATTAAAACTAAGTGGAGTTTTGATGAATCTTTAATTAGATTGAAATGATCGAGAATGGAGTATCACCAGTTTTGCTCCAGGCGATAGTTAAATCTTTAATTAGATTTGAACGTGAAATGGTAATTGAATTTACCGATAACACCGTGGTGTTAGATATGAAGTAGGACCAGCTTTACTTCATGGGATGAATAGGTTCGGATTGGGAAATTAAAACAAATGATTACTTCGGTAAGGTTCGCTAATCCCGACTAGTTTGAATTGATATTCAAAAATAGATTAAAGAATTAATTCAAGAAATTTATCTTGGATAAAATTAATGGGAACCTTTCCCTATGAATGTGAAATTTAGAAACTAACTGTAGGTTAGCTAAGCAGAATGGTTTTCTGGATATTGATCTGATGTTGGTTTCGGCCTTCGGGATTAATATTTGGGGAATTATTCTCTTGATTAATTTACGGTTAGTGACTGATGAATTGGAATGAGGCATATGTTGTATTTGTGTAACACTTATTTAAAATATACGCGAGTTATTCGGGAAGACCGGGTTTATCCCATTCTGAATAACTGGTACGACGATAAGTCGAAGATGAAGACGGCGGTCGAAGACCGGAGGTCTTCACGTCGTTTGGATAATTACTGATGATCTTGATTGGGATGTACACCCAAGAAGATGGAAACAGTTAGTGATCGTCCAGACGTACTTGGAGATCGATGGATGTGCGGGGTACTAGGTGCCTCCGGTTTCGTTCAGACCCAGAGCGAACTTGTAAATGGACTGTGTGTCTGACATTGGATTTTAGTCCGTGTGATTGATCTCTATTAAATATATATCTGTTTGGCGGCAGAGAATTTATTCTCTTGCTTAACGCCCTTCTCTGAGACGTACGAGCTCAGGGGTTATATATTGATGGATATCAAACGCATGGAGTGAATTGCCTGTGTGGCATGCCTAACTGGCAATTGATCGAGGCTTCTGTTGAAAAGCAAAGTCTTGTGGTGACGATCAAAGCACGGCCTGTGTGGCATAGTTTTGTGTAACGTTTACTTCGCGAGTTTCACACCCGGTATGAACCAAAAACGGGAGACGGACCTCAGGGAGGGCATGCGTTTCTTTCTAGTTAGAAGTGGCGTCAGTGGTTTTACACGCCCTGACGAGTTTGACTTATGTGGTTGTTGCTGTTGCGAGGCGCCTCGGTTTGATCGGACGATCCGGGTCCGATGGAGTCATTCGTTGGCTCATTTACGCCCCATAGGGTGGGGAAACGCAGTGTTCAGGCATTTTAATCCACATCGGTGGACCGGCCCTGTCGCTCCAAGGGCCCACCTGAGTCTGGGTCCTGAGGCTCGGGCTAGAGAGTCTCGAATCGGTTGAGGACTATCTTTTGCCTCGGTTCATAGATGGAAATCCAACTTCCAAATACGTGACATTTGCGGTTTTATTTGTAGAGCCTAGTATGGCGACATAGTGGGATGGGGCGCTTATGCAGTCTATGATTGATACTTATGATTTGAAGTTGTTTTATACACTATGCACGTATTATAGTATTAAATGATTTGTTTTAAACGTATCAAGCATTCTTGGCTATTATAAGGTAAAAACCCTATCCTCCGGCTTGCGTTGCATTGTGTGATGGGAACTGGGTCTTATAATAGCTTCATTTTTCTTTATTTAGCATTGCGCTGTTTGTTTATGCACTGGTATTCTTGGGAGGAAACCCGTTCCGTGTTATACGGCTTGGTCCCTTGATTTACCTAACTTTAAAAATAAAGATAAATAACTGTTTTAGTTCTCACACCAGTCACATGACTGACCTGGAGTTTATTGTTTTAACCTAAACTCTGGGTGCCCTTATTTTGACACGGGCAGCTAGTAGTTTTGGTTTTGCAGATTTATATTCACAGGATCCTGGTTTACAGCTGGAACGATATCCGGAAAGCTTTGTATCCGTATATCTCCTTCTAGTTGTGTATTGTATTATTTTCCGCTGCTATGTATTTAAATGTAACTTAAATCTCTGATATTTCTGTGTAATATTCTTTTATACTCTGTATATTCTTGTAATCTGATGCATTGTTGTAATATACAGTGAAATGTTCTTTTGTATGCGTTCTATTTTGTGGCTTGTTCTCGAACTATCCGCTCTTTCCTTAACGGGGAAGAAACGGGTCTTCACAGGGATTCCTTGGAATGAACTATGATGGAAAAGTCTGGGTGCCTTAGGTTTGAACACCCAATTTTTTTACATAGGGGATCGAGCAGAATGAGGAAGTTGGAATAGATTCAGGAAGTAACGAGGGCGCGGCGATGGTCAGGGAAGCGCGACGGTCGGTGGTGTGGTGGTACATGTGCACCATGTGCACCTTGTATGTGTATCAGTATGATATACACAAGAAATGGGAAAATAATGGAGAAGAGTTGGGTTGAAGTGAGAAATAAAGAACAAGAGAGAACCGAAGTAGCAGTAGGATCACTTCATATGGCACGATGGGTTTAAAAACATTAAGAATAATTAAATATTTCAGTGGTGTTTAGAATACCTGTTTTAGTTACTTTTTGAAAGAGAAGGGGCGACAGCAAAAGAAAGAGGAGGGGCAACAACTGGGAAATGTATGGACATGGACGAAGTAGTTTTAGATTTAGTCTTAGTTTCAGATAAAGTTTTCTTTTATCAGCTCGTATGGAGTCCTCATGTGATCGAGTGGAGCTAAATCTAGCGTGGAGGAGCTTGTGTGAAGCTGTCGGAGGGGGTGAAGTTGCTTCAAGTGGCCGGAAACGATCAGGGAAGGATGATGGCTAGTGGTGTGTGCGTGCATGTGCACTGTGTATACATGTGCACGGTAGAACGTACAAAACCGCTTTGAAGAAAAAGGAGTCGGAACAGCACATGGAAGTGGTTCAAGAAGAAAGAGCAAGTATAGGAAACTTATTGATATATAAAGAAGAGAGGAGTGTGTTAAAGAAAGGAGAGGAAATAAGAATGTAAGTAGGTAGTTCTGCATAGGTGAAACATTCAATGCAAATTAGGTAAATAATAAGACAGTAAAGAAGGAACCAGGAGTAATATTAGCAAACTAGAAATACACATGGTTCGATCCTTTTTGTTAATAATATATACATGGATATAAAAGAAAATACGTTAAAACTAAAGAAGAAAGTGGGCACAGAATATTGAAGTGATGAAAGAAGAAAGCATTAGCAAAGAAATAGACCATAGTAGCTTGTTTAAAAGGATTTAACAAGTTTAAAAATCAAACGAAAGAAAATAATAAAATTTAAACTAGAAAGCTGTATAAATTAAGTTATTTAGAAATAAAAAAAGAAAATTTACAAAGTATGACAAAAGTATAAAATGTCGTATAAACAAGCAGACATTTTAAAGTAGAGTACCGTGTGCGACGCACACACTTTAGTTGTTCATTTATAAAGGATAGTCAAAACTGAATAAATTACCGTGTGCTACACACACGCTTTAATCGTTCATTTATAAATTATAGTCAAAATATCTAGATTTAAATAATACAGACATATACCATTCTGTTTGGTAGAAGCTTGTAAAATAAAGGGTTTATAAAATGAATTATATTTAATCCATTTCATTTAAGCGGATAACTATTTCTTTAAAGAAATGTTTGAGATCAAGGGTATATTGAAATAGTTCTTAAGTATCAACTGATAGCGAAAGACATTACGTAAATCGTTTTGAAGAGGCCGGAAGTATATTCCACTTCGATTCGAATCATACACCGTGTGTCAGAGATTATTGAAGATAATTGAAGACAGAGATATGCAAGGGCTATTTTGTTTTACAGAATAGTGCCTTCGGTTTGTCCAGTCCCAGGACAACTTGTATGTACAGATGTCCGACAGAGTATTTCCAAAAGGGCTCATGTACGTTAATTTCCTCAAACTTATTCTGTGGTGGCTAGAAGACACCTTATTAACTTAACAACCCGAGTATTTTTGGGGAAATCGGTTAGTGATTTCTAGAGGATTTGACGATGTGGCATTTAAAGTGAATGGCAGCCACATGTTCTAGAAGATAACATAACCTCTAGCTTCACAACCAGGAAATGACAAAAATCGGGCAGGCAGCATGGCTAGGTGGGTCATTCCCAAGCAGGGTGTATTATCACCATTTATAGAAATTCCTTTTTTTCTTCTCATCTATTTTAACTGCTGCGACGTTCGGTAGCGGTTGCTGATCACAACCATGGGGTGATAATATATTCGCTATACTCAAGCTAAATGAGCGGGCGGTCATGTGTGGCCAGGTTGCAAGACGTTCTTGTTGAACCCCAGTGTATCCCCTTTAGAGTACACTGATCGGCAGGTGGTCCCATACCTTGTCTGTTTGAATCCAATCTCCAATAAGAGCACGTGGATTTTGATTTTATATTATATATACGTGGAGCATGAGATGCAAGCGTTCCGCTTGATGGTTATTTATTTGATTCAAACTATTATAATATCAGATGAGTTTGATATCGAAAATGTTTTGGGTTATAGTAAGGTAAAAACCGTCCATATTTATGTGTGGGATGGTCTTACTATTATATTTTCTTTCGATAGGATTACTAAAGTTAAATCAATCAGTTCTCATAAGGAGATAACCCGTGCTTGTTTCCAATCTGTTTAAAATTGTTTACTCACACCAGTCCCCTGACTGACCCATAGTTTATTTTTTTTGTTTTCCTAAACTCTTGGATACTCATAACAATTGTTATGGGTAGACAAGTGATTGAGGTAACTACTAGAATATTTGGAGTATTTTGGACAGGAAATCATGGAGTCAGCTTAGTAGTTCTATCTATTCCTAGGTATCAAGTTTGTATGTTGTGTTGGGCTAGTAACCATGTAAGATGTATTATATGATGTAACAGACTCTGATATGTAATATATTATGTGATATTATATTTTGTTAAAATTCCGCTATGAGACTCTGAACTTCTCATTCTTCTAGTCTAATAGTTCTATCTTTCCTATCTCATCCTCTAATTTCTTTCTATTAACAGTCAGAGTTCGATACTGGGGTTTTTGACAAGTAATACAAGATTTCGTGTTACTATTGAAAATTTGAGCGTCGAATTTTTCTGGCCGTTACAATCAAAGCATGGCTTGTTTAAGCGTAGCTTTGTGTATATCGTGGCCTCGGCAAGCCTCACAACCCGGAAATGGCCAAAACAGGAAAGATGCATCGAGGTTAAGGGTATTCATTTCCTTCTAGGTAAAAGACGTACCATGGTATGGATCCTAGGTATTAACCTATGTGGATAACTTCTATTTTTATGGATTTTGATGTTGCGAGGCTTCGATTTAAAGGTTGGTAACGACCGGGAAGTGATATACTCAGGCATGCTCTAAGTTACCCAGTTAAGGGATAACCCAACCTCGTGTTGGCAGAGAGCCTGATTTGGTTCTCGGGGCGTCCTTCTAGAGGCGTACCCATCGGTTCAGTAAGGAAGTTCCTTTGCCTCGTCATTTGTTGTAAATTCATTATCCACTACGAGCTTTTACGATTTCATTTGTATAGCCTACTAGTTACCAGTAGGAATATGTCAGCATAGTGGGATGGGGCGTTATACTGGGTAAGATTGATAAATTTATTTGCAAAATTATTTTTACACTATGCACTAATAATAATATGGAAAATGGTTTCCACGTATCAAGCATGTTTGACTATCATAAGGAGAAACCTCGCCCATGTGTGCGATTACGTTGTGTGTGTGCCACGAGACCTTATGTTAGTTTCATTTTCTAAAAGGCATTGCAAATTTTATTACACATAACAAATATATATTGAGTTCTCACACCAGTCCCATGACTGACCTGGAGTTTATTTGTTTCCCCACAAAACTCTGGGTGCCCATAATTTCCACACGGGCAGCCTAGTATCAGGTTTAGTAGCTATGTTTGGAGCCTACATCTTGGATTCTTTTATAGTGTGTCTTTTCTTTGGTGGAGTTGCTATTGTCATGGAGCATCTTTAGCTGTTCCGTGGAGAGGTTGGTTTTTGTGGGCAACAGTGATTTGGAGCTATCCAGGTGAAGATGAAGTTTGGTTTTGGATTCACCTTGATTTGTTGTTTCCGCTGCTTTTGTGATATCTTGTTATTGTAAATAGTGTTGCACCTTGATGTTGTATCCGTATTAAACTATGATATAATCTCATGTTATACAAATGAGAAGTTGTTTTATTTTATTGTGGTTGTTCTAATGTGTTATATCATCAGACAACTAGGAATCCGACATTTGAATACAAATAGGTATTAAATGTCGATTTTCAAAGGTCGAAATTCCGGGTCGTTACAGTTGGTATCAGAGCTTTGGTTTATACAAAGCTTTGGGGTATAACTCATAAGAGATGGGTAATATTACCCTAGAATGAGTAGAATCCAATGAAATGCAACTAGTTTAACTATTTCATAGCTCCTAAGGTAATTTGTCCGTATGTCTAATAGCATTTTCATACTATATCCAGATAGTAGAAAATGAGCTATAGTGGCTGACGTCAAGGAGGAAGCAGTGCCACCACTAATGGTCGTAATGTTACCGCAGTTAATGAGACTACGATTCAAGCCCCGACCCAAACCAGTCTTCCAGTTCTGGACAACAATTATGCAAAATTGGGCAGGAAACCGTTTAATGATCTGATGATGTCATGGAAGCTCAAGCCTGGATTAACGCATGCGAGAGGATTTTCAGAGGACTTAACCTAGAAGATAACCAAAAGAGGTTGTTAGCTACATGTCAATTATAGGAAGGAGTTGCTGCATGGTGGGAGACTATCGTTCAAGGGAAATCAGAAGACGACTTTTCATGGAAGGATTTCAAAGAAGTTTACGAAGAACGTTGTATGCCTTTGGCAGGAATTTCCAGGATGTATAAGGAATTTATGAATCTCAAGCAAGGCGATATGTCTTTCGAGGAGTATTTAAATAAGTTTAACGAGCTTTCTCGCTTTGGACCTGAGCTGACAGACACCCCGTTAAAGAAAAATGAAAGATTTATTAAGGGGATGGCATTGAAGTACCATGAGAGGATGACTGCACATATCAAACAATACATCATTGACTTGGTAGACATGGGATATAGATATGCTACTATGGACAAGCAGAAGGGTACTAAAGTTAAGGAAGGTAATGGTAGTAACAATTGGAAGAAGAGAAAGTTCTAGGGAAAGAAGCCTAAACAGAAGGTTGAGAAGACATGAACAAAGGAAGATCATCTTAAGGATGTTCTCTGCTACAATTGCCAAGAGAAAGGTCATTATTACCGCGACTGTAAGAAGCCAAAGAAGTCAAGGAAGCCAAACCAAGGGCTCCCAGAATGTTATTACTGCCATAAGCCCGGTCATATGATTAAAGATTGTCCGATAATGAAGAAAGCTGATGTGGCCAAGGTTTATGCAATCAAGGATGAGCCTTCGACTTCGAAGAATGATAAAGGGAGGGATGTTTTGGAAGGTAATATTTTTATTTCTGATAAATTAGTTCGAGTTCTGTTTGACACTGGTGCTTCACGTAGTTTTATCTCAAAACGACTCGTAGTAAAATTGAAACTTAAACCTAAATTTGTTGACGAACCCTTATGTGTAAGTAATCCAGTAGGAGGTGCTACTAGCTTGTGTTTGTATTGCAAAAATGTTACTATCATCTATTCACACTATGAATTCCCTTTTAACTTATTCATCCTTGACCTCGATGAATTTGAAATTATACTTGGAATGGATTGGCTAAATAAATATGAGGCTAAACTAGATTGTATAGATAGGAAAGCTCTGGTAAAGACAAGTCTTGGAAATTTTATTGAAATGTCTTGTGTTGACCCTAGCCCAAAAAGAGATAGCTTGATGTATACTTTAGGTTACCCTGATACCGACATAAAAACAATACCTGTCGTTAGAGATTTTCCTGATGTATTTGATGAAGTTAATAGCCTTTCTCCACACCGAGAAATTGAGTTTAGAATTGACCTAGTACCCAATGCCCGACCTGTTGTTCATCCAAGTTGAAGAATGGCTCCGAAAGAGAGAGAAAAACTGAACAAGCAAATCCAATATTTCTTAAGAAAAGGATTTATTCGACCCAGCCGTTCTAATTGGGGGTCAGCTGTAGTATTTGTAGCAAAGTCTGACGGTTCCTTGCGATTGTGCGTGGACTATAGAGATCTTGATAAACAAACCCTCAAGAACAAGTACCCATTGCCACGAATAGATGACTTATTTGACCAAGTGGTGCCCGATTTTTTTCAAAGATGGGTTTAACCTTTGGTTTTCACCAACTCAGAATTGCTGAGGATTGTATTCATTTGACTGCTTTTTGTGGACTCGACACTTTTTACGAATGGTTAGTAATGCCATTCGAATTGACAAATGCCCCAGCCTATTTTGTGGACTTGATGACTCGAGTATTCCATGAGGTGTTGAATAAATTTGTGTTAGTCTTCATTGATGACATCCTAATCTATTCAAAAACCGAGGAAGAACACGCTGAGCATTTAAGGATTGCCCTGGAGATATTAAGGAAAAATGTGTTTAAAGCTAAAATTTCTAAATGTCATTTTTGGAAAATAAGAAGTAAAATTTCTTGGGCATATCATATCTGAAGAAGGAATCTCAGTAGATCCTGGAAAGATTTCTGCTATTTTGGATCGGAAGCAACCAACAACTCCAAAGGAAGTTAGAAGTTTTTTAGGATTGGCAGGATATTACCGTAGATTCGTCCAAGATTTCTCAAAGATAACCTCTCCCTTGACAAAGTTGACCATGAAGAATGCCAAATTTGTTTGATCTCCTAACTGTAAAGAAGCTTTTAATGAGTTAAAAAGAGATTGACCACTGCCCCAGTTCTGGCTATTATCAATGGCAATAAAGGATTATCCGTTTGTACGGATGCTTATAAAGAAGGAGTTGGTGTTGTTTTGATGCAAGAAGGAAGAGTGATTCTTTATGCAAGCATACAATTGAGACCGCATGAAAAGAATTATCCGACTCATGACCTTGAGCTACTCGCAGTAATACTCGCTTTAAAATTTTGGAGACATTATCTGCTTGGAGAAAATTTTGAATTATTCACTTATCACAAGCCCTTGAAGTTTTTGTTTACTCAGGAAGTCTTGAGTTTAAGGCAGCAACGATGGTTGGAATTTCTAGCATCTTATGATCTAGATATTCAGTATACCCCTGGGAAAGCCAATATTATTGCAGATGCTCTGAGTCGAAAGTATGATGTTCTTGCCTACCTCGTTATCACTCCGACTCTCCTGGAGAAGATTGTCGGCGAGCAAAAGAAGGATAAATTTCTATAAGAAAATTCTAAAAGAATCCAGGAAGGTGAAAATTTGAGTTTTGAAATCGATGATAAATGCATCATAAGATTAAAAGGAAGCATATGTGTGCCCAATATTAAAGAACTTAAGAAGGAGGTGTTGGATGAGTGCCATAAGTCCAAATTCAGCATCCATCTAGGAGTTAATAAGATGTATCGTGATGTTAAACGTACATTGTGGTGGAAGTCGATTAAAAGGGACATATCTATTTATGTTAGCCATTGTGCTACGTGTCAGCAAATAAAGAGTGATCAGCAGAAGACTCTAGGATTACTTCAGCCTTTGGAAATACCAAAACGGAAGTGTGATCTAGTTTCAATGGATTTCATTGATGGTTTACCTCGCACTCGCAAAGGGAATGAGGGAATCTGCGTTATTGTGGATCATCTAACCAAAAGTGCCCATTTTATCCCAGTAAGGTCATCTTGAACTGCTGCAAGTTTGGCGGAATTGTATATCAAGGAATCGTTCGATTGCATGGGATACCAAGCAGCATCGTAAGTGATCGCGATCCTCTTTTCACCAGTCGGTTTTGGGAAGCTTTTCAAGATGCTTTGGGAACCAAGTTAAATTTTAGTACTGCTTATCATCCACAATCAGACGGACAAACAGAAAGAGTTAACATAATTTTGGAAGATTTATTGCGAGCATGTGTTCTCGATTTCGGAGGTTCGTGGGAAAATTATTTACCTCTAGTTGAGTTCACTTATAACAATATTTATCAGGTAAGTATTAAGATGGCACCTTTCGAAGCATTGTATAGACGACCATGTAAGTCACCAGTTTGTTGGATTGAGTCTGGAGATAAAATTGTTCTAGGACCTGATATGATTAGAGAGGCCACGGAGAAGGTGGATCTGATTAGAAAGAGGATGAAAACGACCTAAGATCGGCAGAAGTGTTATGCAGACCGTAGAAAGCAGTCATTAGAATTCGAAGTTGGGGATTCAGTATTCCTAAAGTCTCTCCAATGCACGGAGTTATAAGATTTGGAAGAAAAGCAAAATTAGCACCCCGCTATATTGGACCATTCCCTATTCTGGAAAAAGTTGGACCACTAGCATATAAGTTTCAGTTGCCAGAGTGGCTCTCAGGTGTGCCTAATGTTTTTCACATATCAAATATGAGAAAGTATGTTCATGACCCTGATCAGATTGTGGAAGAAGTCGCTCAACAAGATCTAGAAATTACACCTAATCTAGCCGTTAAAAGAGACCCCATAAAGATCACCGATCGAGATGAAAAGAGGTTAAGGAATAAGACGGTTAAGCTAGTTAAAGAGCAATGGAGCGGTGATCCCAAAGATTGTACTTGGGAAACGGAAGAGGTTATGCATAAATTCTACCCGAACTGTACAGTTGATACTCAAGATGACTCCGACCCTTAGGTAAGCCTGTTTCTTTATTTATTTCCTTTTGTTATTCCCTTCATATGTAGTTTCGAGGACAAAAATTCCTTAAAGGGGGGAGGGGTGAATGTGATGGTCTAGAAATTTTGACAAGTTAATAGATAGATTTTATATATGTCAATGATTATTAAGCTTGTGATTTGTTAATACTATTTGTCGTTCGATCGGATTTGTCAACGATAACATGAATTAATAACACTAGAATTAAGCATTACTCTTAATTTCCATAACATTTTAAGAAAAATGCTACTAAAAGCACCTCCCTTCTCTTTATTACAAGTGTTAAGAAACTTGTATTTTGCATGCAACATTCCATGTATAATATACCTCCTTTCCTCCCTTAAACACCATTCCACTCTTCTCATCCATTTCTCCTCCTTCTTTATCTTAAATCCATGGCTTCCTAAGACTTTGTTCCTTATTCCTCTCCTTGTTCTCCGCCCTCTTTCTCCCTAAATTCGGCCAAAGTTGCCTCCTCCTCCTCCAAAATTCTGACCTTTCCTCCTCTTAAAAAGGAAAAGAAAAAGAAGCTTAATAATTATTTTATTTTATAAAGAGTCGGCAAGGAAATTCTATTAGTCTGAGATAGCTATATCCAGTCTAGTGTTCCTACAATAAAGGTTGGTGGCGTGGAACCCCAAGGTGAGAACTCGACACTTATATTTGTTTGCTTTCTATGCTATGTGAATTGTTATTGATGATATGGTTAATTAGTAATTATTGCAATATAAGCGTTTAGTGGAAAACGATTGAACATACACTGTTATATATATACCCATATATGCTCGTGTGATGGACGAATGGATGCTTCGTGGTTGTTATTAGTGATAATATGTGCATTATACTTGTTAAACACACATATGTGGATTTATATGGATATCAAATAAGTCTCGAACCAAGTCGATATTGTAAATGAATATTTTATTCAATTTGAAAGTTGAAAATAATTTTTCTAAATTGTTTTGAAATAATTTACATTATGGTCAAAAATAGATTTTGTCAAAACAAATATAGGAACGTACTAAGATGACAGAGAGGATAGTGTCTAAGCTTGAGTTTGGAAAATATAGTTTCCTGCTCTCCCTAGCCGATCCGACGGACAGGATGGTTAATTCAAAATTTAATTTTAATTTGAAACTATTTGAATTTATAGTAGAATTTAGCGTATTTTTATAAAAAAAATTAAACACTTATAACTTTTGCAAATTAAATTAGATTTCCACGGAACGAAAAACGTTTGATTTTCATCAACAAGAGCTTTCAAATGACTGAAAGCAGATTTTAATTTCGACTTATAATTTTCAAGTTATGTTTAAAATAATTTAGAAAAGGTTGCTATAAGCGGAGTTAGTTAACTATAATTATACAAAGGCTGCTCTAATTATTAAAAATATGGAAAATTTTGTTAAATCATAACTAATTATTTAAAAATAATTTATAGTAAAATCATGAAGTTTTGGATAACAAAAAAGTTCATTTTTCTTAAACTAGCCAATGTTATTGAAACACTTTAAAACGCTTTTGTAATGTTGTTTGTTAAGTCTTGAGTTTTAAAGTGATATAGCTTTATAAATCTTTTCCAAACCTTAGTAAATGATTTCTACCAAGTAATAAAGTATTTTGAACTATAATTTGAGTTTGCAAACATGAAGTATGAGTTGAGACTTGATTTGGTCATATATATCCACATGGTTTTAGAGTTGCGTTTATTATTTGGAAAGACCGGGATTGGATTTATGTTTCCAAGTAATAATACGACATTGTGGAGAAATTGAAGGCATTGAAGACGATATTGAAGACCGAAACCCTTCATATCATAAGGACGACTTGCTGAATGTCTCAAATGGGTAGCTCCCATTTGCAGATGGATTTTTATATCAGCTAAGTGGCAAGAATCCCGAACGTATGTGAAGGAATTCCGGATTGTGGTTTCGTTCAGACCCAGAACAGACTTGTATGGATTGTGTTCCTGACGTTGAATTGATTGCGTAGCACTGATCTCTGTTAAATATATATCTTCTTGGGGACGGAGAATTTATTCTCTTGTTTAACACTCGTCTCTAAGACGTATGAGCTTAGAGGTTATATGTTGATAGAAATCAGTGATGCGTTGTGAATGGACAATGTGACATACTTAAGTTATATGGTGAGCTATGGATGATCAAAGCATGGCTTGTTTAAGTGTAGCTTTGTGTATATCGCGACCTCGGGAAGCCTCACAACCTTGAAATGACCAAAATAGGAAAGATGCAGCGAGGTTAAGGGTAGTCATTTCCTTCTAGATAAAAGGTGTACTATGGTATGGTTCCCAGGTATTAACCTATGTGGATAACTTCTATTTAAATGGATGTTGATGTTGTGAGGCCTCGGTTTAAAGGTTGGTAGTGACCGGGAAGTGATATACTCAAGCATGCTCTACATTACCCAGTTAAGGGATAATCCGGCCTCGTGTTGGCAAAGAGCCCAATTTGGTTCTCAGGGTGTCCCTCTAGAGGCGCACCCATCGGTTCAGTAAGGAAGTTCCTTTGCCTGGTCATTTATTGGAAATTCATTATCCACTACGGGTTTTTACGATTTCATTTGTATAGCCTACTGGTTATCAGTAGGAATATGTCCGCATAGTGGGATGGGGCGTTATGTTGGCTAAGATTGATAAATTTATTTGTGAAATTGTTTTTACACTATGCACTAATAATAATATGGAAAATGGGTTCCATGTATCAAGCATGTTTGACTATCATAAGGAGAAAGCTCGCCCATGTGTGCAATTACCTTGTGTGTTGCCGCGAGACCTTATGTTAGTTTCATTTTCTAAAAAGCATTGCGAATTTTATTACACATAACAAATATATATTGAGTTCTCATACCAGTCCCATGACCGACCTAGAGCTTATTTGTTTCCCCACAAAACTTTGCGTGCCCATAATTTTCCACACGGGCAGCCTAGAGTCAGGTTTAGTAGCTGTGTTTGGAGCCTACATCTTGGAGTCTTTTCTAGTGTGTCTTTGCTTTGGTGGTGTTGCTATTGTCGTGGAGCATCTTTAGCTGTTCCGTAGAGCAGTTGATTTTTGTGGGCATCAGTGATTTGGAGCTATCCAGGTGAAGATGAAGTTTGGTTTTGGATTCACCTTGATTAGTTGTTTCCGCGGCTTCTGTGATATCTTGTAATTGTAAATAGTGTTGCACCTTGATGTTGTGTCCTTTGTAAACTCTGATATAATCTCATGTTATCTAAATGAGAAGTTGTTTTATTTCATTGTGGTTGTTCTAATGTGTTATATCCTCAGACAACTAGGAATCCGACATTTGAATCTGCGACATTTGAATACAAATAGGTATTAAATGTCGATTTTCGAAGGTCGAAATTCCGGGTCGTCACATGTACCCTATCTACTACCCTAATCGATCGGCTCCCTGCTCCATAGATAACTGTGCTGGCCCCACAATAGGGTGTATCACTCCCAAAAGTGGCAACTCTTCATTTTGCGGATATGTACAACCATATCTACTGATGTCACAACATCTTATTTTCCTGGGCAGGCAGAGTCTTGCATTCACATGACCCCGATGGAACGCGCCGTTGGGCACCTTCTACGTTTGGATCTCTTATATTCAGCCCAGTAAGCGTGCCCCAACTCCGACCTAGTTCGGAGTACTCGTTTGATACCTATATATGGGTTATTGACTGAAACGGGTCCCACACTCCAGATGATGCAAGCTGTAACACCCCGTGTATTCTATAACAGTAAAATTCACAAATTAAAGTATAATTAATTTGAAATCAAAGAACTAAGGGAAACGGGATGCGCCATTGCGTTCGTCTCGGAAAAATACGCGAAATAGAGTCCGAGTTTTCGAAAATCGGAGTCTGTATGACCAAGATATGGCCTCCAGAAGTTTCAGAATTCAGTTTAAAATTCAAACAGACGAAAACAGATTAGAAAAACAAATTTAAAATTCAAAATCGGGCCCAATTGGCCAAGGCGGGAAAATTCCCGCCCAAGGCACCCAGGTCGACTTGGCAGTCGACCTGGGGCTAGCCAGGTCGACTGGGCAGTCGACCTGGGTAACCCGTGTCGACTGCCAAGTCGACACGGTGTCGACTGCGGTGTCAACCTGGCCCCTGAGCCAGGCCGAACCCAGCCCACCCTGGCTGGCCTGGTCTATGTTTGGTCGATTTTCTGAGCCTTGCCTTGTCACTAGGGCTAGGTGTCAGCTCCTGGTTGGTCTCTCCTTCAAACAAACGGCTATTATTGAATCAAGCTCCATCGACGGTCTAAATCAACTTGCAAACACTATAAAAAGGACCTAAGACCTAGCCTAAATCATACTATTTCATTTTAGCCTCATGTCGCCACCATTAAACCTAGAGCTTTAAATTAAAAATACAAAGAACAAAATTATAGAAGACAAAGGACGATTCTTGAAGGCTACAACTAGAAGCTACAACAACTACGACGCTTTAGACAACGAATTTGGGGCTATTTGATTTGGGATTTTTATTTGGATTATTTGCTTCATATTGTAAGTTCTATGTCACTTTTTAGGCAAAAATGCTAAAATAACATGGACATGCCATGAATTGAAACCGGATTTAGGAACTATTGTTAATCCATGTTTATTTTGTTTAATTTTGAATTATAATTTGGGAATATTGCTATGGCAACGTTGCAAGTTAAACTTATCATGATTTTGATGTTGTTATGAATCACTTGGGCTTAATTGTATGGCAAGTTGGACTTATACATGTCCATGGAATCACTATGTTTATTGAAATCTTTATGTTGATTAAACCATGCCTATGATGCTAATTAAACCATGTCTATGATTGTTGATGGAACTATGCCTGTGATGTTAATATACCTATCATGATTAATGAAAAATTGGGAATTGCTAGGTTATGATGAAAAGTTGGAATCATTATGTTTATAATGTTAGATGAGAATCATTATGTTAAAAATGCTAATTTGGAATCGACTATGCCTATTAGAATTACCATGCCTTTAATGTTTCATGTTTGTAATAAAATTATTATTATGCCCGCAATGATTATTATGCCTATGATGTAAAGTTGTAATCATCATGTTAAACTAAGTTGGAACCATTACTATGCCAAGTTATCATCATGCTAGTATTGAAACCATGTGATATGTTATAGCCTGTTTATTATGCAAGTGATGTTGGAATTGTCACATATGCCTATCACATGTTTGGTGTTATTCCCCTTTATCTCTTAAATTGTTTATGCTTGTGAACGAAGTACGTTTATATATGTTGGGGATACGATTGGGTAGAATAGGCAAAACTTGAATTAATTATAATCATAAACCGTGAAATTTGGCATAAGTAGAACATGAAATATGGCACGAAAACTTGAGTTGAACATGCCATAACTTGACTTGAAACATGCCTTAGTTGGGCACGAAGTTGACATATGAACATGAAATGGAAATAGCACGAATCTGCTAAGAACATGGGCATGACTTTAGAAAACAAGAAAGTGGCCAACTCGAGGTTGGGTTGAGTTTGTAGTGTAAATCTGCCCGGAACCGCCCGGCAAATCCAGTTGCTACAAACAATAGGATCCAATGTGGGTAGTTGGTCACATCGTGCTTGAAACCCGAGGTTGGGTTGAGTTCGTAGCGTAAACCTGCCCGGAACCGCCCGGCAAATCCAGTGGCTACGAACAACAGGATCCAATGTGAGTGGTTCGGTGCCTTAACGAATCAATTAATGCCAATTAGGGTTAAGTCATGAACATGAAAAGACAACATAACCAACTTGAACACGATTTGTAGGGCTAAGTCATGAACTGGAAACGACAACACTTAGCCAACTTGACATGACACGTAGGCGGGTTAAGTCGCGAACTTAAATGACATACTTAACCACCTTGACATGACTAGACTGGAAAAGGATTAAGCACGAATTACATGACTTAATCGGTTAGGCGGGTTAGGTCACGAATTACATGACCTATTCTGTTAGGCGAAACCCTAGACACGACCCTTTTCAGCAGTAACCCTCTATATGTATCAAGGTACCCTGGGGCTAGGCCGGGTGGGGCACGATTACTGGGCTGATTGTAAGAGGTGAACGACGGCAGTGGGGTACGCCAGTGTAGGTTCGGTGGACTACGGTCGTGCACGTATTCCGGGGCAGACACTGGGTATCAGTAGATTTATCTGTGCGTCTCGAATCATGACAGGGGTTGACACCCTAGGGCTGATACACCCGAAGGTGGACCCAGCACAGGTGACTACATTCGTGATTAGCCGTATGACACGGACACTTGACGAGCTAGAACTTGTAGGGAGCCGATCGACTAGATAAGCGCTCCGTAGGACCCCGTACTTGGGTCAGACTCCGTTTCAGGGTCATTTCACGATATTGGGCCGTGGGATTTATTTCGTGATTAACTTGTGACCTGGGCTTAGTATACTAGTACAGTCGACGGAACGAATCTTGAACATGCGATGCTTTATTTGACTTGTCTTGACTTATCATGATCACCTTAGTCTATCTTGTCCACCTTGACACCATTCTTAAGTTTAGTTCCAGTTCATACATGACATATTATTTTAACCGTTTTTACACTGAAAGTCACTAGGACTTACTCAGTCTTTACGACTGACCCTTTTCCTTTCGCCTCTTTTTCTTTCGTTCCCCCCCCCCAGGTTCTCAGGGAGGGAATACCGCAGCTTGACCAGCTTTCACATCCAGCTTAAAGAGAAAGAATGTATTTCTTGGATCTTTTTCGTTTTGGACTATGGCTTTGGACAACAATTATGGGACTTATGCAGTTTATTTATGTTTCTTTAAATAATGTAAATCAAGACAGTTATGAAGATGTTATGTTTTTGAAAGAATTATGAGACAATTATGGCATGGTTTGTGTAACACGTATTTTAAATGAAATAAAAGTTGTTGTCTTCCGCTGTTCAAAAATATGTGTTATTATATCTGTCTTGTATATCTGTGACTTATACTTATAAACCTCCACCAAAATTAGGGCATTCCCTTTGAGAGTGACCCTAACGGAGGTGGGGTGTTTCACAAGCTCTCCCCTTTGTCTTGCATTCCCACTACTAGGTTTTTCATAGATTATGCCTACCTACTGGTGTCATAAAATTGCATAATCCCAACAGGTTAAGTTTATGGGCATATATATACAAATATTACCCACCACCCCAGATTTACTTACCCCACCACTATTTCAAACAAGTTTACTTAACCCCTACCCAGGTTAACATGTTCATACAATCCCTTATGGATTCAACTAGGTTAAGTATTGCGCACTAACAGGTTATCCCCATTCACATTGACTGCTTTTCACTTCCCTTAGTTCCACTTGCTGATTAATTTCAAATAAATATAACTTAATCCATTTAAAATTATTAACAAGCCTCATTACATGTTATTCTTTAGATTGTAATTAACAGAAGTAATCTTACAATCTCTCACCCTTGGATTGTAATTAACGGAAGTAATCTTACCATCCCTTTGTATTATTCATTGTCTGATTCCATAATTACAATAAAATGTTTTACTTAATATGTAATTAAGTATACTTCATCTCAGTTAACCTATTTTCTGTTTAACATATCACTACAACTTGACGTTGTTTACTTATTAAATTAGTTTTCTTAACTAATGTTTACTAGTAAGCTTCCTTTCCTTTTTATTATAACATATGTTATAATTTCCACTTGTCCCTAGGACAAGCCTACCTATTATATACAACATTTTAATTAAAGTAATTAATCATAATAGGTTACTATCATTCCTTGTTTATTCCAATTCATTACCATTTATCCATTTATGGTTATAATGTGCTAGACCTTCCACATTAAGCCTACAACTTGTGGATGCTGGATATGCCGGAAGGGTCCGGGCCTTATTCCACAAATCGGGCTTAGCCTCGTGCCTTAGCACGTCTCATATTTGTGCACTTAGACCTCTCACATTAGATTCACCACTTGTGGTTGGTGGATAGGCCGAGCGGGTCCGGGCAGTCTTATTCCACAAATGTAATCTAACATCATGTCTAAGTGCGGTTTACAATTAATTATTGTAATTCTATGCATCTTTCTATTTAATCAATTATACCTATGTCATTATAAGTTTTTCATGCCAATTTTCCCAATTATGTTCATAATTAATTATGTGCCCAAATTCATGTTTGTAAGCACTAAGTTATGCCAAACTTTCCATTTACAAATTATGTCGAATTTATACTGTTTTTCCCTCTGTTCCTATTTTAACTTATTCGCATAATTTAACGTCATGCCTAGGTAGAAAGTAGCCAGGCTAAAATAAAAGGGACAGGGTGACAGAAATGATTATTCTAACAAGATTGACATAAACATGAGGTGGCATAATCATATAACGACATAATGATAAGATGGACATGTATAAACAGATCTAGTGAACATGTGATATTAGAATCAATCTTAACATAATAGGGATGTCACAACTGGCATGATAAGATCTAAATAATAATTTAGATGTCAAACTAATAATAGACCCTATTTGACCGCAATATGATAGGAACAAGGTAATCTAAACAGTGAAATCAAGGTAGACTTGTCATGGCAATTAGGTGAACGTTTAGATCTAAATCTAAAACATGTCCAAAATAACCACATCATGATAGGTACAAAATGATCTAAAAAGTGAATTAGATCTATAATCAAAAGTAGATTTGATATGATAACGATTAATATCCAAATCAACTACAACATGATAGGTACAAAATGATCTAAAAAGAATTAGATCCATAATCAAAAATAGATCTAACATGATAAAGGTTAAGATCCAAGTCATAGTTAATTCAGACTTTCATAGATTCACAAATTATGATAGATCTGATATGATTCAATCCTTAGCATATACCCAAATTACAGTCATATCATGTCTTACTTTTAATTATTTAATTCTAAGGTAACTTGAACTCACAATGATCGGATCTAGAAGTATAGGAGGAGAAAAGTGAAGTTTGGATCTCAAATCTACACTTGGAACACTTGAATCTAAACTTGATTAACTGGATTGCAGAAGAAGAAAGAGATTTGATTCAGTCCTAGCACCGACAACATTTCGCCTCCATTGATTTCAGTGTGAGAAAACAAAAGGAATGGGCCTTTATTTATAGCTGTCAGCCCCCAGAAATCAGTTTTCCACCTCAACCCTAGGGAGATCGACCTACCCCTTAGGGGGTCGACACCGGGGTACGACACCCCCCTTGGGTGGTCGACATCGAGGTCGACACACCCCCTAGGGAGTCGACACCCTTGGCGGGTTTTTTCCCGCTTACCTCCAAACTCCAAATTTTTGAAATTTAAACTGATTTCTGGACTGGTTTGAACTCATATGCATATATATATATATATACATATATATATATATATATACATATATATATATATATACATATATATATATTCTACGCATATACAAAACTTCAAATTTTAATAACTTCTTCATACGGTGTCCATTTTACACAAACCAAATGTCTATCTTGACAAGAATTTCAAGACGGGCGCAATGGCGTAATCCGTTTCCCTTAATTCCGAATATTACATTAATTATTATTTAATTTATCCTCTTTAGTGTAGTTAAAATACGGGGTGTTACAAAACTAAACCAAACCAAACAACTATGCAAATTCCACTCCATTTTACTCCTACCAATTTGTCTAAGTGATTAGCAATTAACCATTGCAAGCGCATAGTTCAGAAATGAAAAAACTAACGCTGGTTCATCTTGCTCAATGTAAGATGATCCCTAAGCTTTAGAATCGAATTCCAAGTTCAACTCAAACTAGCAGATCGTAACTACTTCGAACTCCACCCCCATGACAATGTGACACTACAACAAAAATACCCTTTTACAACATTGATTCTGCGACAGTTCATCAAAGTGTTGTAAAATCATTGAACTTTTCATAACATTTGTTAAGAAAAACGTCGTAATAGATTTTTCCAAACAACATTTCCTATATAAATGTTGTAAAATAAAACTATTTACAATGTTTGTTTAAACTGTCGTCAAAAATAATTTTTAACAATGACTTTTGTATATTGTTTTATAGTTACTTTGATCATAACATATATGTAATGTTATTGAAACATGCATATAAAAAAACATCTTTTAAACATTGTAAGTTTATAGTACTCAATGATATTTGCCAAATGTTGTAAACTCAAAGTTAAACAACAACAAAAAACAATTGTAAATTTTATTTATTATATAATTTACAACATTCGTATAATGCTATGATATTTCATATTTATGACGATGTCTATTTTACGTTGTTAAATATATTTTATTTAACAAATTTTTATCAATGTTGTTAATTCTCATATTTGAACTTCTTGTTGTAATTTTTTGGTCTAAGACAAAATTATTTTAGTCGTATATTTTACATTGATGATGTTCGTTGGAAATTGCAAAGTACATCATATTTAATAAAGTTAATTCATATCGTAAAGTTTCTTTTCTTTTACTACAGATGTTTTTCCACTCGTTCGAATAATTTATTGTGCATTTTCATTTTTTACACCCTACAACTTTTTTTCAACTACCGCTCTAGGACATAACAAATATCAAAGTCCGAGTCTAACAATATTGTACTTTGAAAAAAATCGAAAAATGCTTAAACTTCTCGCTAAAAATAAAATCAAAAGATTACTTGTCAAATGTTTCTTCGTTGCATGTTTATAAGATGTATTGTATTATTTGATCCTTCTAAACACAATAATTGTCATATAACATATATTTAACATTAACGAGTCGCAAATATAATTAACCTTGATAAAAAATACTCATTACTTAAAATATTTATACATAAATTATTGTCAACTGAGTCAAGGTAGAATTTAACCCACTGCACTGGAACTATATTTATGTTATTGTATAGTAAAACTAAGAATACATTCATACTTTATCTCAAACTGAAGATAAGAAAATTACTCTTAAACATAGAGTTTTAAATTATTTGGTAAAATTAGTATAAACATGGTTTTTAAGAATTTTGAATCAAATTTGCATTTAATCAATGGTTAATATGACCAATACTAAACTGTTTCTCTAAATTTTTATTTGTAACAACAATTTTTTTTTCATTACAAACAATTGTAGTATACAAATATTTACGGTGAAAAATCTAAATATATGCAGTAGAAAGTTTTGATATTTAAAGTTTTAGAAAGTGTAAATATTTATGCTTTTACTAAATAAAATTATGAAGGATATTTTTTTTTTTTGAATAAGAGATAACTTCGTGTATTGTATCCTAAAACAAACGTGTTTGAAAAAACACTCTTTATTAAAAACGTAAATGTGACAGTTACACTATAATTTATTCAACAAGCAACGGTTTGTCAAAAGACTATTAATAGTTGCCTTATAATTTATCAGAAAAATCTCTATTTTAAATGTTAAATAACATCATTTTTTTTGTTAAGTTTGTCTTTCTCCCTATTTTCCACTTTTAACATAATTATCTTTTTGAAACCCCGTTAACAAATATCACCCCAAATAACGTAATACTCGTTCTCCCCTCTTTTCAGATCAGGGAAAATCGCCCTCTTCTTATGGCGAAAATAAAAATAAAAAAATCAGAAATGAAAATTCTGTTCAATCTCCCGCTGTATCTCCCGCTTAAAAGATATCCACGATTTTCATGCGCGCCAATTTCACTGTTGTTGCGGATCCCATCTCTCACCTTCTCCGAATTACAATCGAATCGGTATTTTCTTTTTCAGAATTTCATTTGAGCCCCCCCCCCTCTTTTTCAATTTAGAGCATCAGTGGATAATATTTCTTCAACTGGAAGATTAGATTCATAACCATATTTAATATTCCTAATTTAAAGGTCTGCTGAAGCAAGTGAGAAGGGCAGTCTTTTAAGGTATTTTTTGTTGCATATATCGAAGTAATTATGCACAATTTTTCCCATTTTCGTTTTTCCTAATTTGTGATGCTCATGCCGAAAGTTGATGTTCTGCAGTTGAAGGGTACATAGTATAGGAATTTAAAGAATAATACAATTTTTCCTCTTTTATTTTGTTGCATCAATCACTTTTTTTCTTCATAAATTGGTTGAAAAAATATATGGAATATGTTAGCAAAGTTCATTACATGTCATAATTGAATTATATTACTAGAAAGTATTTGATTTTAGCATTACACTGCCATGTCATTGTAAAGTTTCGTAATGCTTATTTAAAGCAAGTAAATAAATTTAATGTTTCTAAGCTGTAATTGTATTCAAAAGATGTTCTTTTTTTAATGGTGGAATTATCGTGAACAAATCATGCATATAAGTAAGAGGACTGTAGGTCTAATGGCCAAATAAAAGAAAATTTAATTGGTTATTTATCAAATTTCATTGTTAGTATTTTTTTCTTTTTTTACTAAGATTAATGTTTTAATTTTGTCTGGCAAGAACCTTCTATTGCAATCGTGTGACATGTCATATTACAATATTTGTGTTAACAGTGGATCTGCCATTCACAAGAACTTTTATGGTGCAGCTGCTTTGGCTCCAATCACATCAGCATTTTCTGTAAGTGCATTTTTGTCACATATTATGCTGCCTCTATTATTTTTATGATATTGTAGCTAATGGCTGGTGAGAGCTAAGAAATTTGTGCATATTACACGGCGCTTATGTTTGGAAATATTACAATCCATGTGTGGTCATATTTTGAACTTCGTATAGCCTCAACAGTGTTCACAAACCTCGGTTTTTTTTTCTCTTTTACAAAACATATTTACTCTAATTCAGCTAGTGAATAATCTAAAAATTGAGCATTATAATATAAATAAAATAAATCATAACATTGACTGATGAGATGGAGAATAGAGAAAGCATGGGGATAAGCAAGTTGAGCTTCGAGTTGTCCAATTGATCTCTCCATATATCTGAGCTCTTATGTGTACCTTTTTCAACGCTGTATTAATTGAACTGGAATTCAACGTTTATATGATATTTTTGAACTTATGAGACTTCAACTGCTGTTATGTTCCATATTGTAATCTGATCATTTCCTGTATATGAACGTACATGAATTATGTCTACAGACATATTGATCGTATGTTATGTAAGAGCACCCATGTTAATCTGGAATAGAACAAAAATCAAAACAATTGATTGGTTTACAATTTAATGAATATTTACTGATACCTAATTTTCCTTATCCTGAGTTGTTTATTTTGCGTAATTAGGTCTTTTATTGGATTAACCGTGATTTAAAAAAATAATAATTATTTAACTAGATTTGCCGGTTAAAGCCTGGATGATAAACGAGAGTACCGTAGGTGCCACTAGGTCACTTATCAATCAAATTGTAGATAAAAAGTAAGGTTGCTTGTCTTTTGAATTTATATGTTAATGAGTTTCCAAAAATAAGCATACATAGCCACATGTAGATTTGTATTAATTAAATCCTAAGAGGGTGAAGGCTCTACAAACTCAAATAAACATAGAGACAAAATAAATGATCTGAACTTCCATTTATTTTTCATAAAAATGGTTTGCATAATTTTATAATATTATAAAAAGAGACTGGTCTATGGACTAAATACGTATTTTGCAGTTTTTTCCACTGTAACTACTGCTTGTTAAAGATGTTACGTTTTATAATGAAGAGGATGCGCCATAAATAGTGTTGGTCAGTGTGGAATAAATGTAGATAGATCATAAAATAGTTCTAAGAATACAAGTTAATCATCTATTTTGTTATGGAACAAATTTGGTAAAATGTGACATTCACAGTTTGTTTGATTTTATGTAGGTATTTTCCTGAAGTGAAAGAGTTTTGCACAACTTCTAATAGCTTGCTTTAGGTCATCCCATTCAGCCTGAAGAAAGCAGTTCATTGCCTTTTGTTAATCAAAGTCCTGCAATTAATCTAAGGTAAGATGTTTTGATATGCAATTAATTTGAAGTACGACCAGTCAGTGTATGTTGTGATTAGTGCTAAACATACGATGGCATTAGCAACATATGAGAATTTTTTTTTTTGAATTGCTCTATAATACGACGAGAACCAAAATATTAAACTATAACCAAATGAGGTAATCTTTGGTTTCTCTATGCTAGAAGGTGAACTCAATTCTATCACTAAACTGTGAATTTTCAATCAACTCATCTTACTTAAGAGAACTATAGATGTGTAATTTTGGTTCTACAAACAATTGTGACATAAGCATTTGATTTCCAATTTCGACAACGATAATGCAACTTTTAACTATTTAAATCTACAATTTTCTATTCTACTTATTTATATTAGGCATCAAATAATGTTTTGTATGTTATAGTTTCACTGGAAACTTAATCTTATTGCAATTTTAAAAAGCATCGAAGGTAAGCTATATTGGAAACTAAACATCACCTATGACAAATATACATAAGGTGTCCCTTTTTTGTTTGTCCATTCGTCAGCAAACTTTTTCAAATTTTATTTTACAAGTAGTTTCTACAATGTTCTTTTATTATACACGAACAATGCTTGCAAATAACTTTCTATAGAAAGTATTTTCGTTATGCATAGATTAGTAAATTATTCGACATCTATATGTATCTTGAACAGTAGGAGTATTACAATTTTGTCTGATAGATTGCTTATTAAAATTTGGCATTTCATATTTTTTTAATTCAACGGATACACATAGGGTCAACATTTGGTGTATCGTGGTCCCATTTGATGATAAGATAAATTTCATTATTTCTATTTGTAATATTAGTTTAGTTTGTCCCATACTTAATTTAGTAGTTAAATTTCAAAAATTATTACCTGCAGTAATGGCCTCACCACATTGGCAAAATTAAGCGCAAAATTTGGACGTGGCACTCTTTTAAGTACTACTTTGGTTAGTCATGCCTTTCATCGTTGTAATTTCAATCATTAATTTTCTCTGTTCTTTATTATCTTTGAAAGGCAAACAAAATAAAACTTACTTCCTCTTTTGTAACATGTTTTAGCAATATCTCAACAAATATTACACAATAGGTTATAGAAAGAATCTTAATCAAAATAGCAGAAAAACATATTTTGGTCGTTTAGTACTCATTAATGTGAGAACAAAAGAAAGTAAATGTTTCACTACTATATTTCATCTTCAGATTTCAACTTCATTAAACAGAATTACTTATGCAATTCAATTACACGACATATGCTTCATTCAATCTACAAAAGTTACAAAATAATTAAATTTTCATTAATATGTTTTTCTTTATGAGCGTTTTCTATTTTTTAAACTTTCGCTATTGGTTTTTTAATCTTATTTACTTTAGGTCTTTTTCAGGTCTAATATAAAATACATTTTGCTATTTGTGAAACTACAATACATGTCCTTAATTCTCATGGTCTCACTTATATCTATTGGTCATGAATAGAAAGGATAAAAATAAAGTTTAAATGTTTTGTCTATGCCTATAATTCTTTATAGCCTTGGTTTACTTATCTACCATTTTGTTTTGGTACTTCGTTGATTTAATTTTCATAGATATCCTTTCTAATTTTGCATAGAATTGTTGGATGACATATACAATATGAGATGCAATGAGTGGTTCTCATAATGGTAAAATAGTGATAAGAATAAATGCAATTACTCAAGTTTTTGTACCACACAATTCAACAATATCTTGATCAATTGTTTACATTTGAAATTTAGTATTAAGCCATATATATTGTGCATAAATATTTATAGTCACTACAAAATTTTCACTTTAAACTAACAATTTTCATAAGATTTATGTATTGCCTGGTTAAGGTATTAAGATGTTTTTATTTTTATTTTGAGAAAGATCCTCATGATTGTGGTTTTGATAAAGGCATGTTAATATTGAAGCATAAATTTCAAACTGTTGAGTCATTTCCTAAATTGTCATTTGCTGCACATCATCTGCTAAATTTTTGTATCACTAACAACATATGTACTTAATCTGCATTTTGTAGTTATTTTATAAACTTATCCATACAAGAAAGCTTGCGCTTATTTGAACATTGATTTTTTGATTAAAAAATTTCGTAACAGTAGTTCTCTTACGAGGAGTGTATCCATATTTTTATTAAATAAAACACCAAAACTGGACAAAAAATTAACAGGGATTATTCGCTATGATTAAGAAGGTTCAACGCTTTGATGATCAACAAAACGAGACATGTGTACCATGGTCAGCAGAATGAACCCGTACATATTTTTTAAGAGCTACTTCCATGAATTTTATGCACCACTTTTTTTTCTGATTATACGTTGTATTTTCCATGTTTATGACTCAAAGTTACTTTCCTATTGACAATATAAAATTATTCCAAGAACATGATTTTGGCAATATTTCATGAGTTTACTAATATTTAACCTAATATTTATTTTGATTAACTAAATATATGCACAACCATTGAAAAATTGCTAAGACATAATATCAGTTTTAGCATTCAGCAATCATGCAAAGAATGTAGCCGTCCTTGCCTTGCTAGCTTAATATTTTCATCATATCTCCTTAGCTCCTTTATTGAACCTGATATGTTACCAAAGGTCTCTTGCAAATCGGTGTAGAAGCCTGCAGTTTCTTCACAAGCACACCATAAAATGCGTCTTTGTATTTTACCAAATTGTTTGGACTGATGTTATCATCAGTTGAGCTCTAGTAGTTGAAAGCTTAAGTTGACCTGAAATCTTTGTTTCTCTGCAATTGCCAATGGAGAATTGAAACTCAAAAACCCTACATTGCCTATTGAAGTCCAGCATCCATCCTTAAGTCCGTTGCCTCTCTTTCAATTGGAAGCCCTATATTCTCTCTTGCAGTTGCAGCTGCATTTTGATTAATATTTTTTGCTTCCGTTTTCTTCTTCTGCTCTTTGCTTTTTTTTAGTGCGTGCTTTCTATCTGGATGGCTGCAACTCTTTAGTGCACGCCTATTAAACTCTAGCTGCTTCTTTATTTTATGCTGTAGGACTTTCTTTTGCGGGCCTTCTAGTTATTGGGGCCCTAGGCCATTACCTAGTGGGCGTAGGTCCAGAACTGGTACTGAGTATTGATAATTCATTATCTTCTGCAAAGGTACAACCATAGTGTTTATCTTCAATTTCGTCCAGCAAATATGACCTTCTTATGTCCTCTTTCTCCAAAGCTTTCTGATAAGTATAAAAAGAAAAAAAGACTAGGGGTTTGAATACTGACGGTATATTAAACAAGTGGAACTAAAGATAATTTGGTCTAGGTACAACCTTTTTGTAACATCTTGCAAGCGTTGGATTCACCTGATCCTTTCTTTACTGATAATCCTTGCCCAAAAAATCCAGTGAATTCGACTTTTTAGCAAATTTCAGATGGTGGTTAAAACTTCGGATGTTCTTTTCCTTTTCCTGTCTTTGTCAAGGATGTTATTTTACTGTTGTGTTTTCTGCCTGTATTAATTGGAGGTTCAGATCACGTCACATTGAGGGCAGGTGGATAGCAGTCGGTCTCGGTTCCATTCATTGTTTTTTTGTTAATAACGCGCTTTTGGCAACTGCAATTAATAACGTCATTGACAGTTATGTAGCTAATGACAAATACGCTTGGTCTAAAATGTGCAGTCCCTTGGAATTCTATTTACCATTAAATTGAATCCATTATTTTAGCAGATTTTATTGAGAAATTTATCAGTTGACGAGATACTCGAGTCTTAACATATGGTAGTTAGAAGATTGCTATTTTTGTGGGTGAGGATTCACATTCCTTTTTGGTTTATACAAAAATTTGTTTATCTTGTTGTATATATTTTAATATATATCTCACGCCTCAAATTTTTTTTTAGCATTTCACAATATATATGAATATGAAAACATATTACACCAGGGGAAATAAAGATAATTGAACAAGTGGAATCAGACTAGCAAAGTTAGTACGCTTAGACCGAGTTGCAAGCGTTGGATTCACCTGTGACTGTGTTTTTATCAGCCGCGATGTGAACTTCCTCTAGTACCTTCTCTACTCGGGATCCATCAATTCCCTTATTTTTCAAGTTCACCAGTACTAAATGGTTCTCAGTTCCACCTGAAACAAGGTCATATCCCTTTGCCATCAAACTCTGAGTAAATTTTGCACAATTACTGATAACTTGTTCCTAATATGCTTTGCACTCAGAGTCATTGCCAGTTTGAGAGCAACAGCTAAACCAGTAATTGTGTGATTATGCGGACCACCTTGAAGGTCGGGGAAGACAACTGCATTTATTTTTTCTCCCAAGTCATACATTGCCTCTTTCCCTTGCTTGTTTATCTCCTTTACCCCTTTTCTATAAATTATCATAGCTCCACGTGGCCCACGTAGTGATTTGTGGGTTGTCGTAGTCACCACATCTGCATATTCAAAAGGTGATGGAATAACACCAGCTGCAAACAATCCACTGATGTGTGCCATGTCGGCCAAAAGGATGGCTTTTTGGTTGCCACAGACCTTGCGAATACGACCATAGTCATACAGACGTGGGCGAAACAAGTCTCATACTTTTAGCAAGGTCTGTGACATAGCACACATCAGTTGATTTTTGCGAATACGAGCATATTTGTTGGGCGGACCGAATACTGAACAAATCCTCACTGTTTGGTAGAGCTCGTAAATGAATCATTCTTTTGAATACGAGCATATTTGTTGGGATGACAATGATACACAAGATTGTATGCGATGACAATGATCCATTCTTTAACGAGCAAACTTAAACTGTACTAGTCATCAATTCATTAAAAATCCCATGGTCATAAATTAATCAAACCAACTTTGTCAGTTTTTCTTAATTCGACCTTGCAAAAGAAAACTTCCGTCCGTCTGAAGCTAACCGGACCTTTAGTTTCCTCGCATCCATGTCTTCCGCATATTCTTCCGCTTTTTCAATTCCAGATGTTTTCTTCATGTTCTTCCGCTTTTTCACGCAATCTAGGTATTTCAAAGACTCGCCTATTTTTATCCAAACCTGAAATTCACTTCCTTCTCTTCAAAACCAATCCAAATGAATTTTTATTCAAATCAGAAGCACGTTCAGCCTTCTCCTCCAGTGACACTGCTGCGCTCTCCTCCGACTTACCTGCTGCGCATCACTCCACTCTAGTTCAAGCTCCATAATTTTTACGGTAAATCAATTTAGTTGACATTCCCTTTAGTCACGTTATGTTCTTCAATTTATTTGTTCTCAGCGAAAATCGTTACCTACAAGCTTTGCAACTTTCGCAGTTTAATTTCTCATCAGAATTATCCATTATTGATTTTAATTGCTTGTGAACTATTGGGGTTAAATTTTGTTCTGTTTGGATGCACTAAAAGAAAAAAGGAAAAAAATTATCTTTTTTGACTTGTCTAGTTGCAGCTTTCGTTGTAATCTAAACAAATACCAGACCAAGTAGCAGGCAGTTAAGATTTATATGCTGAACCAATCTTCTTTCTCTTAGATAAAAAAAATTATAACAAACTTTGATTGTTTCTTAACTTTAACTATCTATACAACTTAATATTACCCATCAAAATTTTGCTTTAAAAATTGAATGTGTGAAGGTTTAGAATCCTGATTAGAGTTTCAATGTTTTGATTCCTAATTATCCTGGTGACTCCATTGATTTATGCATTCTTATTACTTACATATTTCATATATGTTTACCTCGCTTTGTTACAAATGAACATCTTGATGATTCTTGGGTCCTCATAGCTAACTGTTGCTTCGCAACTTTGATATAAAAAGTGTTTGAGTGCACTTATGTGTGTGTAAAGTTGGCATATTAGATGTTAAACTTTTATTTATTTGATCTGTCAGTTGATTGCATCAAGCGTTTGCTTGATGATAGTATTATTCTGCCATCATGTGGATGAAAATGGTGCTGAAGATGGCTATCTCGATTCTCATTCAAGTCATCAAGAGTCAAAAATAAAAAAATAAAAAAGTTAGTGTATTTCTTTTTATAAATATTTTTCAAGTGTAATTTGTTGGAGCTATTTTGATTTCCATATGTATTGTAGTAAGTTTGACCTTCTGATTTATTGTAATATTGGTTCTTCCTCTTCATTTTTTTTTTCCTTAAAAAATATACGATGGTTGGCCTTTAGTCAATGCAAATAATTATGGTTTACTACAGGTAGACATATTTTAATTTTTTTTATTATGTTATATCTTCTCTTATTGTTATCCAGCTGCGGATGAAATTGATTGGAACCTCAACAAGTCTTAGTTCTTCAAAACTAAATGTTTTCAAATTGTTATGAATTTTGTTAATTTACTAATCCATGTAATTTCACCTTTTTTATAATTAATATCCCTCCATGAAATTGCTTGGGTTTTAGCATTTAAAAACATTGAAATTTAGAGATGTATGGAATCAAGCATGTAAGTTTCAGATATGTACTTGATGCAAAATGGTCAAATTTATATTGAATTATAGTCTAACAATCTCAAAGCTGCTGATGGCAGGTTTGTACAAAAAGAAACTGCAGGGCTTTAAGCATGTGGGACAAGGCATGTGAAGATGGTAGGTGCACCCATCTGAGCTTATAATACTGTATTTTGAATTATAATGTACAAACACATTTAATAAACAAAGTATACCTGAATCTCCTTATGTCACTTTGAATTATATATGAATAAAATGCAAAAGCAATATTAATCTGTTGACTTTGATGCTTGTACCAACCTCAGAAATAAAGAGAAATTAGCTAATGATTTTTGACATTTTTCATAAATATTTTATTTGTGTATTTAATATTTGCGCTTACATGATTGTTAAAATAATTATTTTTGATTTCTAATAACATATGAAAATTTTCATTTATATACTGTCATTCGTGGTTTTTCAAATAATTAAACTACAAAAAAATAAAATTTTTTATCAGTTATATAGCATTACAAAGTCGGTTTTTCCACCGTTGTGCGGTCATATTAGTTATGCTCAATTAAAAAAAATCTCATTTACACGTTTTTTTTTAATTGTCACAGCATATGAACATCTTTTTTTAATTGCCTTATTACAGTAAACAAATTAACGGTTGGTGACAATCTTATGTTGCAGATAATATGGAAATAAATGTGCTCTTCATAAGAGAGTTGCTACTGTCATCATATTTTTAGTTGTAGTAGTATCATCTTTGTTCCAAGGTGGTGCTTGGCGCAACGGTAAGGTTACCCGGCTGGTAATCTGGAGTGCGCAGGTTTGAGTCCCGGCTTCTTCACATATGTGAGGGAAAGACTTTGGCACTAATCGACCACCCCCAGAGCCCGGAAAGCCGTGAGAATAGTACCAGGACGGGAGACTGACCTGGGAAGTCCTCTTGCGCTTGAGTACGAGAACCTTTGACACTGGGTATCCACCTAGTATCATCTTTGTTCCAATTTATCTATATGCACACCAAACGATGTTTTTTGATAACTTATGCAATAGATTTATCTATTAGTAAATTAGTAGTTCTTCCAATATTTTGTCATGTATGTGATGTTTGTGAATATTTATGGTTGGATACTTAATAACATTGTGATTATAATAAACATATTGTTGTGATGTATAGGAATGACAATGGGGCGAGTTGGGGCGGGTTTCTCGTGCCCTAGACCCGACCCGGACTTTTTAAACCTCGCCCCAGACCCGCCCCGTAGACCCGATGCGGGTCTGGAATTTCGCCCCGTACCCGAAACCCGTACGGGTCAGGGTAGACCCGACCCGCCTCGCGACCCGGTGATATTATGTTCTAGTGTACACAGATTTATATATTTATATTTTTTTTATCACTAAATGATAAATTATATGCATATTATAATGTGTTTACAATGACAAGAGAATATTATAAAATGAGTTGAAAGATAATAGTTCAAAATATATGCATTTGTTATTGTATGATTATCATTGATGCAACTTAATACAATGAAAATTTTATAGTTTGTCAATTGAAAGAATATAATATTCAAGTTATAACCATGTAAATTTAAGAAGATTAACAAGTAATAGTTATAGTTGTAAAGTGTTTGAATGATGTTTCGATCATGCGGGTTGGGTTGGGACGGGTTAGCCATGCCCCAGACCCGACCCTAGACCCGGACTTCCAAAAGCGGGTCGCGGGTCTACCCGCCCCGAAGACCCTATGGGGCGGGTCTAAATGGGTCAAAACAGGGGCGGGTCAAGCGGGTTTGGACCCTAGACCCGCCCCATTGTCATCCCTAGTGATGTATAGATGTTACCAAAACGTAAGGTATAGCATGCAAAAATAGGTATAATATTTGTATACATATGCACAACGTTGTCAATTGTTGTAATGTATGAAAGCACAACGTTTATTGTATATCCTAACTGTATTTTTATCTATGTTAAAGCAATGTCGTAGATAATCTTTTTACCACGGTTTGCAATCAAGATGGTTACACAAAATATAATGGTTTAATACAGTTGTAAAACTTTGGTTTGCAATGTTCGAAAACTGACGTGCATGAAGTTTGATTGATGTTTAAATAATGTCGTCTAATTTGTATTTACAACGTTGATTAAATATGATTAGAGATTAAAATATTACATTTGAAAATAGTTAGAAAAACTAACACACAACTTCTACTAAATGATGTGAATGATTATTCTACAATATGTGAATAACGTTGTTGAAATTATATTACAATGTATGAAAATCATTGAAAAAACAAATACATAACATATAAGTATCATCATAAAAAAACATGTCCTAACATTTGAAATATGTTGTAATTGTCTATTTCACAACATTCTAACAACGTGGTATATAATTCTTTAATTTTTTGTGTGTTTTCACTATATTTATATTTTATTATCACTAACTTTTCCACAACGTTTTATACAACGTTTAGGTAAATGTTGTAAAAAAGACCCTACCTTTCATAACTGTGGATATAACAACATTATGATAAATGTTGTTGAAATACATTGACAACATTTATTCAATGTTGTAAAATGTAATATTTGTTGTAGTGTGAATTTAACAATACCAAAGCCTGGGCTTTGGGTTCACCCTGTGCTAACTTGACTAGAAGAAACGATGGGGTCGGCAAAACAATTTAGGTTAAATCGACTAAAAATTGAACTGTTAAATTGTAAAGCATATGAATCGGTTACGAGGAGGTGCAGTGGATTGCAGAACTGAAGAGATGGAAACAAAAGGGGAAAGTTCACGTTGGCTATTTGGCGGAAATAAAATGAGACGAAGAAAAAAAGGAAAAAGAAAGGGAAATTCGGTTCGATTGGAGGAAATAAAAAGAAAGGCAGACAGAAGAGAAGTGGGGAAAAAGAAGAAAGGTAACACATGTTTGGGTTAGATGGTAGGGTGGAAACCGGCTAAACAAGTTAGTGGGTATCGGGATCAACATCGGAAGATACCCCCTAAACTTGAGATTATTTAAAAATAATCCAAAATTGAGATTATTATGGGAAGACACGTTAAACTGTGGATTATTCCTGTCAATTAATCCTAGAAATAACGGCTGTCTATGTTATATAAAATGATGATTGTCAACTTGGAACAGTGTATGAAGAAAAGAAAAAAAAAAGTGAAAATGTTGGAAATTATACATATGCTTAACCTGGGACGGAGCTAAGGGGGGCAAGTAGGGGTCATGTCACCCCTTGATTTTTATTAAATCTATTCACCAAGTACTGCAAGCTTTATGTTCGTTCTACACATGAATATATACTTAACGAGGAGCGTTCAATGACACCCCAAATAGTGAGCACCTCTTTAGCCTACCACCTTTTCATCACACATTTCCTCCCTCACTCCTTCCACTAACTCCTTCACCTTCCACTCACATTAAATTAATATAAACGAGAGGTGAAAAATAGGGAGGCTAATAGGGGGTGCAGAATAAGGGGTGCCATTGAACGCTCGCCATATTTAACCACAATGAATATATATCAAATATTATATACAATCACATGGTATTGCAAGCTTTGTACTAGGGTCATGGATCCACCGAGTATTAATTACATTGAATATATATGAATATTACAGGCAATTATTTAATATTGCAAAGCACAAAGATGGGCAGCAAAAAAAAAAAAAAAAAAAAAAAAAAAAAAAAAAAGTTGCCCCTCATCTTTTCATGTTTCTGGCTCCGTCCCTGTGCTTAACCAAATCATACGTTTAGTTTTCATGTATTATAGTGCTAGTATTATAACTTATCAGAGCGAAAAAGGTATGGAGTTAAAAAAAAAAAGCTGATGTAGAAAAACAAAATTATGGACATGGATAGTCAGATGCTTTAAACTAATTTTTTAATGTACGTAATGTCTACATTTCCACTGACAGCATATGTACCTAAATTTAAATGCCCAGTAGTGACATAGTTTCTATCTCTGTAGGGAGTAATTACAAATGGAACTAACAATCAATTTAGGACAATAATATGTTGCAGTCTGGGATCTAGTTAACACTAATTACGGGCTTCGCCACAGGTCTAGGCTGTCTAGCTACTTTACCTATCAAGGCCACTTTGATCAACTGAAAATTCCAAAGGCTTCACGTCCCCCCTTATACTCTTTAGTCTGCAAATTTAATTCAGTATGGACAAGCATCAAACAAAAAATAAATAAACATATTACTGGAATGTCATATGTAATGCATGATAAGTTAAAGGATTGGAGATGGTATCGTGTTTACCATTTCCAAATCATTCTTATACATTGGAACTATTTATGTTTAAAAGATATATCAGCAGCGCTTGTAGTTGTTATGACATGCATACTGAACTGACATACTAAAGCATGTTAACTTGGTGCTAGAAAGTGACAATGTTGCGAAAACATGAAGCATTGGTTAATTTTGTTAGACTTGTTAAGTATTTCTTAATTGTGGATACAAAAGCTCACTCGGTTTATGTAGTGCATCTAAAGTGGTGCGAAATGGCAAGTATTTCATCAGCCATAAAATCTGTGTTTAATTTGTACTTGCTAAACTAATATATCGAGCTAATAACCACATTAATTTGAACAATTCATATGTGCTGGTTATGAAATATCCCCTTAATTGGATATTTGGATATGAAATACATCTCCCCAGTTGAACTTCGTGCTCTTAATTAAGTATTTAAATGTTGTCTAATACCATAATGACTTGCTATTCACGATTGGAAAATGACTTCCCTCGTATCTCTAGCATATACAGCTAGCCTAAAACAGGATATGGCAGTAATTTTTATTTATATTATTTTTATCTCTAATTATATGAAATTTAATTTCTAATCTACGCCTTAAGCCAAGGTTCAGATTCTTCAATTAAAAATGCGAACGGTCTACCCCCAGACCTATGTCACCAACTATACTACCGATCGAAAATAAGAGTTCTTGGAATTGTGTATGAAAATTTTATAACATGTTATTTTTATGCTGCATGAGAATTGGTTATTAGAACTGAAACCGAAACGATGAAATGGTTTGTGTTTTCCTTAAATGTTATCGCAGCCTCACAAATTATTTGCGTATATCATTTACAATGGTTAATCGTCTTTTACAGTACATTTCTCCCTTGCTTTTTAATATTTCAATACATTAACTTTAAATATATAATTATAATATGTCCATAGTGGTTAAGGCGCAAGGCTTGATCCTTGGGCTTTTTTGAGCCTTGCGTTTTTTTGTGCGACTTTTATACAAGTACGGGCTTGTTTGTTAGAAAAAAAACTGCACTACAAAATACTACTAAAAATAATAAATTTAGTGATAAACAAACATAGATTAGTAGGTTCCACAAATGCAATTTAGGAACTAAAACGATCACAAATTCAATAAATTTAATTATTTATAACATAACTCTTTTAACTTTAAAATTAAATCATAAATAATTTTAAAACATATCTGAATTTTAATTTAAAATTTAAAACATAACTCGGTAAATTAACTAACAAGTTTAGATTAAAGTTTAAACCTATAAACTAATTGATTTAAATGAAAAAGAACTGCTGTGATATTTTAAACATATATATATATATATATATATATATATATATACACACACATACACACACACGTATATATATAACTGACGGTGGCAGCAACAGAATTTTATAGTGTTGAATGCATTAAAATGAAAAGGAAAACTCTAAAAATGAAACAAAACTGTTCAAATTTGATAGTTGAGAGTCGGATCGGGTCCAAACGAAAGTGGGCTTGGCATAAAAGAAATTATTCCTCGACGCACACTTATTTGTGCCTTAGCGCCTCGATAAAAAGCGCCAAGGCGTGCTTTATTTGAGCCTCGGTTAGACGAGGCGCCTCGTAAGCCAGCGAGGCGTGAACGAATAATAGAGATTTTTCAAAAAGTTTTATTACTGCAAAGATAAGATTACACAAACGTTTTGTACATATTTATATTTGCAAACAGGACTTAGCCGCTTGGGCTTGATACTTCATATTGGGCTGAGCCCATCTGTCTTTATGTACAAAAGTATTGAGCGGGGTACTCAGTGTATTAACACTTTATACCCCCCCGCAAACCCTACAATCTAAACTAGGGTTTGAGATAAAAAAAGAAAATGGCAGCCGCCGCTTTGCTAAGTCTTTGTTTTCGCCGCTGCTTTGCTAAGTCTAGCCGCCGCTTTGCTAAAATTCCATGTCTCTGCCGCTTTGCCACATCTTCGTGTTTCTAGTCTGGTCTCCTTTCTTATTTATGATCAATTGCTTCTCTTTACCTCTTGCGCTTGATTTTTCGCTCGTCGCCGGTGATGGATAGCTTCTAGCTTGCAGATAAGTACTAGATTGACTTTTAATCTTTTCTATTCTACTAGAAATTGGTGTATTAGTCATCAGCGTGTTGTTATTGTTTTCTAATCTCTGATTTTTGCTGCCTAGGGCTTGCGTACTGTTATGGGAATCTGTAATGGAAGAAAGTCTTCGTCTTTCAAGAGTTTGTATACTGATTTCTTCAACACACAATTTTCTTCTAAGCTCTTCAAATCTGGGTTTTGAAAGGGGTTTGGTTAGAACGTCAGCTGTTTGGTAAGTAGAAGGTACGTGATTGACTTGTATTTTTCCTTTCTGAACTTGCTCACGTACGAAGTATATATCCAATTCTAGATGTTTAGTTCTAGAGTGTAGGACTGGATTTGCAGTTAATGCTATAGCACTCATATTGTCGCACCAAATTGTTGCAGTAGGGTTGGTGTTAATTCGTAATTCATGTAGAATAGACTGAACCCACATTATTTCTGCAGTTGTACTAGCAATACTACGATACTCTGCTTCTGTGCTTGATCTAGACACAGTGTTTTGCTTCTTAGCACACCAAGATATAGGATTCTTACCCAAGAATACACAATAGCCACTTGTTGATTTTCTATCATCATGATCATTAGCCCAGTCTGAATCAGAGTAGGCATTGATATTTAGGCTGGTGCTTGGTTTTAGAGTGAGCCCCTGATTGATTGTCCCCTTCAAGTATCTTAATATTCTTTTGACTGCTTTCCAATGTTCACTCAATGGTTTTTGCATGAATTGACTTGCTTTATTGACGCTGTATGATATATCTGGTCTTGTTATAGTTACGTATTGGAGTGCTCCAATAATACTTCTATACAATCTTTCATTGCAAGTGGGTTCTCCTTTGTCTTTGCTTAGATGTATGTTAGTTATCATTGGTGTGGGCAGTGGTTTGGCTTCATTCATTTTCGCTCTCACCAAGATTTCTGTAATATATTTTCTTTGACAAAGATATAGCTCATTCCCTTCAGTTCTGTACACTTCAATTCCAAGAAAGTATGATAGGTCACCCAAATCCTTTACAGAAAATTCACTGTTTAGCTGATTTGTGATGCTTCTTATTTCTGATTTGCTGTTGCCTGTTATTATGAAGTCATCTACATATATTAGAACATAGGTGACAGTGTCTGTTGTGAATTTTGTAAACAGTGAATTGTCTGATTTTGTAGATGTGTAGCCCAGCTTTGATAATGTTGACTGTAGCTTGTTAAACCAAACTCTAGGTGCTTGTCTTAGACCATATATAGCCTTGTTTAGTTTGCAGACCATTCCTTTGTTAGCTTTTTCTTCCATACCTGGTGGCAGCTCCATATAGACCTCTTCCTGCAAGTCACCATTCAAAAAGGCATTATTAACATCAATTTGTTTAATGGTCCAATTTTTATGCAAGGCTATAGTTAGTATAATTCTGATAGTGGTCGGTTTCACAACAGGGGAGAATGTTTCATTAAAATCAATTCCCCACTGTTGGGAATACCCTTTAGCCACTAATCTAGCCTTGTATTTAAAAATTGTACCATCTGCATGCCTTTTTATTTTGTATGTCCATCTACACCCTATGATATTCTTGTTTTTGGGTGGTGGAACTATACACCATGTTTGTTTTTTATTTAAGGCATTTAATTCTTCCTCCATGGCTGCTCTCCACTTATCATTCTGCATTGCTTCATGATAAGTGAAGGGTTCAGTATCATTGTATTCAGTATTAAAAGTTTTTGGTTTGAAAATACCACTTTTTGCCCTTGTCACCATATGATGCTGATTTTGAGTCTGAGTAGCATCCCTGTTTCCTTCAGACTGTTGTCCTTCAGCTTGACTGTGATCCTCATTATTCTCACTTTGAGATAGTGAGTCATCATCACTATTATCAGTACTGATCTCATTATCATGATTTGATTCAGTACTTGATGCAACCTGTTGTGACGTGCTACCATCTTGTGTGTCTTGTGTACGTGTTGTACCAGTAGTTGTACATGGTACATATATAGTATCACTTACAGGTTCAGAAATAGGAGGTATTGAGATTCTGGGATTGTACACTTTTTGAGTTGTCTTGCAACTACTATTTTTAAATGGAAAAACTTTCTCATTAAAAATAACATGCCTAGAAATATAAATCCTTCCATTACTGTCTAAGCATTTATACCCTTTATGGTTAGAGGAGTACCCCAGGAATGTACATGCAGTAGATCTATAATCTAACTTATGTTTGTTAAAAGGTCTTGTGTGAGGAAAACAGAGACACCCAAAAGCTTTTAAATCACCATAGTTAGGTTTGGTTTGAGTTAACACCTCTATGGGACATTTTAGCTCCAATACTTTTGTTGGTAATCTGTTTATTAAATGTACTGCTGTGGCAAAGGCATCAGGCCAGAATTTTAGTGGTAAAGATGCCTGTGCCAGTAGAGTTAGCCCAGTCTCAACAATGTGTCGGTGTTTTCTTTCAATAAGACCATTTTGTTCAGAAGTGTGTGGACAAGTTAATCTATGAATGATACCCTTTTTATAGAAATAGTTTTTCAATGGAGAAAACTCCTTTCCACCATCACTTTGAATGATTTTAACTTTATGACTGAGTTGATTTTCAGCATTAGCTATGAATTGTATGACTGCATTACATGTATCAGACTTAGATTTCATGAAGTATATCCAGACATATCTTGAAAAAGCATCAATAAAAGAGATATAATACTTAAATCCATAATCAGTATTGATTGGTGCTGGACCCCACAGATCAACAGCCACCAGTTCTAGTGGACTTAAGTATTTAGTTTCAGAATTTGAAAAAGGCAACTTGTGACTTTTTCCCATTTGACAATATGTGCATATGTAATTATCAGGAATATTAATTGCAATGCCATTGTTCTTGACAATCTCTTTCATAATTTTGCAACTAGGATGCCCAAGCTTAAAATGCCATACATCAAAAGTAGTACATTCATTGTTTCTGTTCAACTCTGTAACATTACAGAGGCTACTCTTAAGTTCAGAATTTTTGATATTCCCTGAGTCGAACTTATACAGCCCATTTTGTTCTCTACCCTGCAATAAAATGGTCCTAGTCAGCATGTCCCTAACTACACAGTGTTTTGGATAAAATTCAAAAGATACTTGATTGTCTTTTGCACATTGTGACACACTGATTAAGTTTTTCCTTATATGTGGTGCACATAATAGATTATTCAAATAAAGTAGTTTAGCACCCTTAATACTAGCGTGTCCAGTGTGTGATATAACTGTAGAGTTACCATTACCCATAATTAGAGATTGGTTACCTTTGTATTCACGGTTTCCAAGATTCAGATTATTCAAGTTGTTGGTAACATGGTGAGTAGCTCCTGAATCTGGATACCATGCTTCATCTTGAATGTCATCAACAGTTGCAGCATTTGATGATGTTTCTTGACTGCTTTTATTCTCTATCTGACTGTTGACTATGTTTACATTTGGATTACTTCCACGATTATTGTTGTTCCCTTGCTGATTTGTATTAACACTACTATCAAATCTGAAATAACACCTGTTGGCTGTATGTCCAAGTTTATCGCATATTTGACACTTGGGCCTATTGTTGGGATTCCATCTCCCAGCTCTGCCTCTTCCTCGATTGGATGAACCTCCTCTTTGGTAAGTGTTTTGACTTCTTGGATTATTGGTTTGATTTTTTGCCTTACCAGTGGTTGTGTAGTTGACATTAAAATCTGCTCCTTCTTTCTTTTGCAACATTCTTCCTTCATGAGCAAGTAACATAGAATAGACATTTTGTAAAGATGGTGTAGGTTCAATAGAAGTGATGAAAGCTATCACAGCTTCATATTCATCATCAAGTCCACCTACTATGTATAGAATCTGTTCTTTTTCCTCTATTTTATTTCCTGTACATGCCAATTGATCACATAAGTTTTTCACCTTCATAAGATATTCATTCATACTAGAGGTATCTTTCTTTATTGATTGTAGTTGTTTCTTGAAATGTAAAACTCTTGCTGATGATTGACTAGTGAATGATCTTTCCAAAGCTGTCCAGACATCATGAGCAGATTTAACACCTATTAATTGTGGCATTAGTGATGCACCCACCGAGGACATTAGCCAGGCACTGACAAGATTATCTTGTCTTTGATAAGCTGTGTATTCTTGATTGTTTACCAGATTATTGTTATTATCTCTGATGTACTTGGCTGGAACTGGCCTTGTTCCATAGAGAAAGTCTTCTAATCCGTAACCTTTTGTTGCTGTTTCCACTTGCAGCTTCCACAGGAGATAATTTGACTCATCGAGTTGAATTGAGATGATTTGGCTTTGAGGTTTTATGATGGCTTTGATTAGATCTTCAGTGCTTTCAGCACTTGTCTGATTGGATCTGGCAGAAGATCTTGGTGAAGTTGAACCACCTCCTTCAACCATGACTTCAGTAAGCAGAAAATTTTTGTATTGTCCCACGGATACAGGTAAAGATTTCTGAACTCTTGTTCTTGAATTGAAAAATCTAAGAGTTTTCTCTAATTTGTCTTCAAGAAACACAAAAAAGCTAATTTATTATCTCTAAAAGCTGACTGATTAGTTTTCTTGGACGGCTTTTAATCTGAATTGACAGATTAAATGCAACCAGAATACTGAAGTGATGTCAAAATAGCTTTCTTGGACAACTTTTGATTGTAGTTGAAAGAAGACTTTAGATTTTTTGATCGACCTTTGAGTTACAGAGACTCTTTACCAATCAAGCTGTAATACTAGAAACAGATGCAGCCACAATTCCTGGCGAGGCACTGATTTCCTTATTGCAGCCTCAACTCTCAGATGAAGAGATCACAGATCTTGGATGAGAGGTATCCAAGTGATGATAATTCTCTGATGGATAATCTATCTACTGATAGATCTCTTGAGATTTGGATGTTGGATCGATTTTAATGGCTGTTAGCAGTACAGCTCTGATACCATGAACGAATAATAGAGATTTTTCAAAAAGTTTTATTACTGCAAAGATAAGATTACACAAACGTTTTGTACATATTTATATTTGCAAACAGGACTTAGCCGCTTGGGCTTGATACTTCATATTGGGCTGAGCCCATCTGTCTTTATGTACAAAAGTATTGAGCGGGGTACTCAGTGTATTAACACTTTATAAGGCGCAAAGCTTGCACCTGAGCCTTAGGCGCACCTTAACAACTATGTATATATCTCACCAAAATATTAGAGAAATCTTATTATTATTATTTTTTCAAATTATACCACTAGACGGTCGATTTTCCCACCGTTGTATGGTAATACCAGTAGCCTCAAATATGTCATTTTACAGCCTGAAATATATAAGCAAACATTGGGCAAGTAATTTTACAGCCCAAAATAAAGAAGTTCACTCTAAATTTTATGTTATTCACAAAGAAAACTATAACACCGACATAGGCTAAAAAAAGGCAGCATGTTGAAGATATATAGCCAATGATAAGAGCATGAATTTTTACCCAAGGTGCTAAGAACCTCAAATTTCTTGCTTGTTGTTTGCTGATGATCTTGCTTTCATCTCTGAACTCCACAAAATCTACATTTGATCAATAAACTCAACTTTGAAAACTTTTCTAGAACAACTCATGCTGCCATGGATCAATCGAAATCATTATTCCTTACAACAGGCCTTATTTCTGATGTTAGATGACGGGGTTGGTTCGAAACAAAGTTGCGCTGAAGGGACATGTGTAAAGAAGCGTTCTATAGGTGCGTTTACAACATGAGATATTAAAGCAATTCAATGAGGCACATGAGCGTGATGTGGAATATTTTCAACATCAGCTAAGTCCAATCAGATGTGTACACATTTTTGGCTTTGATTAGGTAAAGATTTCAATTGTTTGAGGGGAACGAAACATTATGTGAAGGCGAAATATCAGTACTATAGTTTTTCTCATAGGCATTAAAACATTATTGTTTTTGTAACACCCCATAATTTTAAAGAACATTATAACGATAAATTAAATAATACTTAATTATTTGGAAATAAGTAAAATGAGTTGTGCTATTGCGTTTGTCTGGGAATTCTACTTGAGATAGACTCATAGTTTGCGTAAAACGGACATCGTATGAAGAAGATATTGAGCTATGAATTTTGTATACATATAAGCATAATATATATAAACAAATCAAGAAAATCAAAATCACAGAGCAGGAAAGGGAAGGAAATCGGCCCGTTAGGGTTCGACCCCTTCCCTTATGGGTATCGACCCATGGGTCGACTCCAACACGGGGGTGTCGACCCCACCGAGATCTAGGACAGATCCGTTTTCCTGCACTCGGACGCGTTTCTGAACGTGATTCGTTGAACGTTGGCTATAAATAGGACTTCATTTTCATCGCCTTATTCACCAATAACAATGGAGACAACGAGGTGCTGTCCTAAATCAGATTGAATTGGCCTATTATTCTGCAACAACAACTCATACGTATTCAAGAATCTCTGCTACAACAACAACAATCAATTCTCTGTTCTTTAGATACAGTCTCTGTGAGTTTATGTTGTTTTTAGATATAAAAATTTAATAAGTAATTATGACATGTTTATAAGTTTGGATCTAAGCTTATGCCTGTTAATAGCCTGAACCACAACAGATCTACCATTACTTGTACACCTGATCTACTATTCTCATATGCCCAATTCTGCCATCATATGTATATCCTGTTATTATGATCAATTTTATCATCATATGCCTGTTTTGTTACTATGTCTATTCTTGTTCTCTTCTCTCCCTCTTTTCAATTTTATTTTTATAGCCTAGGCTACCTTCGATCCTATGCCTATAACTGAAATATGCAAACGCACGAAATTGGGAACAGTTGGAAATGTTAAAATTGGGCCATAACTTTATTGTAAAACCTGACGGGGATTTTGGGGGTATAACATACACCGTGATTTAAGACTTTAATTTGGGTTATAACCTATGAGGAATATGAATAATTGGCTAAGAACGAATATGCCTAAAACTATAGTAAATAAAAACTGTAACTGCACTTAGACACGAGGTTAGATTACACTTGATGGTTTGCTTAGATCAAGGAAAGGCAACACCAGTATTTGGGTTATAGTTGACAGGCTTACTAAGAGCGCTCATTTCATTCTTGTTATGAGTAAGAGGACGACAACATGGTTGGCAGTAGTTTATCTTCATGAGATAGTCCATCTACATGGAGTACCTTCCGGTATTGTGAGTGATCGTGACCCCATTTTCACCAGTGAGTTTTGTAGGAGCATGCAAAAGGCAGTAGGTACACAGTTATGTTTGAGCACCGCTTATCACTGTAACGTTCCGACTTTTTTCTCGGTTTTCGCCGGTAAATAAATCAACTTAAACCATTCATAAAGACGGATTTTTAGGGACACTTACACATTTGCACAAAATAAAAAGAACTTTTCCATTATTATTAAAATAATATTACATCAGAGTTACAAGAGGTACATCAGAGTACATCGGTTACACAGAGGAAAAGATACTAAACTCAGTGGAAGAATGCAAATGCTCCAAGACATAATAGCTCCAGTTAAAACCAGAATCCTTCTCCAACTAACTCCAAGGCTAAATCTGTGAACCAAACAACTAGGCTGCCCGTGTAAAAATTATGGGCACCCAGAGTTTAGGTGTGGGAACAATAAACTCCAGGTCAGTCATGGGACTGGTGCCACAATACAGTTGTTTTTAGGGTTTATTTTAAAGTTAGTTAATTCATTGGACCACGCGGCTAATGCGGAACGGTTTTACTCCATGTGAATACCAGTGCATAGAAATCCGCAATGACTTTTTAAAAAATGAAGCTATCATAAGCCCGTCCCACATCACACAATGCAAGCGCACACCAGATGTGCGAGATTCGCTTTATGATAACCAAAAATACTTTCATACGTGAAAATCCTCTTTTACTAATATATATAGTGTGAAAAACCTTTTCGCAAATAAATGTATTAATCTTAGCCGCATAATGCCCCATCCCATTATACTGACAATCCTGCCGGTAACCAGCAGGCTATACAATCAAAATTGTACCGGCTCGTAGTGGAGATTGGGTTTCCAACATGATGGTTCCTGGTACAAAAGATCATTCATGGGCTCACAAACTTTCTTGCATGCATCATCCCAGTACTCGCGGATAACGTCCAGACTCGGACTCCGTTATACTAACCCACCATACATGAATCAGAGTACCCAACAAATAGCATCCCAGGTTGAGGACTTCATAGTACCCTTTCATCATCACATCCTTGTGCACCAAACATATGAACGAATATAAAAATCTGACCACCAGTTTACCATCAATCCGGGGTATGAGGTTCGTCGAGATCACGATATACACAAAGCTACGCTTAAATAAGCCATGCTTTGATAATTCATAGCTCATCACATAACTTAAGTATGTCACATTGTCCATTCACTACACATCACTGATTTCCATCAATATATAACCTCTAAGCTCATACGTCTTAGAAAAGGGTGTTAAGCAAGAGAATAAATTCTTCGCCACCAAACAGATATATATTAATAAAGATCAGTGTTACGCAGTCAATTACAATGTCAGACACACAATCCATACATGTCCGTTCTGGGTCTGAACAAAACGACAATCCTAAATTCCTTCACATACGTTCGGGTTTCTTGCCACTTAACTGATATATAAAATTCATCTACGAATGGGAGCTAGCCATTCGATACATTCAGCAAGTCGCCCTTACGACATGAAGGGTCCCGGTCTTCAATGCCGTTTCCAATGACTTCAATTGCTCAGAACGTCGTATTATTACTTGGAATGGTTTTCGGGCATACATCTGATCCCGGTCTTTCCAAATAATAAGCGCAATTTATAAAAAATACAATTACGGAACATATAGGCTTTCGACCAAATCTCCTTCCATCTTGAAATTTGTTAAATTAAACTTCTTCATTCTCAAGTTATAACAAAATCAATATTTAACCTATCTCTTTAAAAACACATCCCTTAAATCAAAGATAATTTAGCCTCAAAGCCTTAACTAATTTTCCATTTGATAACTCGTTATCAAAAACTCAGTTTCCTTTGAAAACCCTCACCCCACATTTCAACCATATAGTTCCCAATTAAATTGATTTTCCAACATTCCATTCTTTAATCTTTAATAAAAGATTATACTTTGTTTCCAATACCTTAATTTTAATTTCCTCAAATCAAAGATCTGATTAAATCCTCAAATTACGATATGAATTTCCATAACTCAATCTCATTGGGTTTCACGAATGATATTATTGAAGATACGATTCACAACAAAACCCAAATCAATCGATATTGAACATAAGTTACACAGAAATTGTATCTAATTATATTCGATATCAATTCTCATAATCAATGAATACTATAAGTGGAATAACGATATAATAATATCTTCCAAATTCCTCAAAAGTATACGTTTACACCACAGAATTTCATATCAAATATCTGAAGATTATTTCTATCCAACTTATCCCAATCAACTTAGGAAACTCATATCTTAATTAAAAGATTTATCAAACTCTTTGACATTAGATCTGGATAGAAATTCCATTAACTTATCCTTAATATTAATCTTTGTATCCAACTCACACTATAAGCGGAATAATGGTGAACTTCCTTTTAAATTCCTCAAATTGTAAGAGTCATCATCTACTGAATTAATACCAAACATCCGAAGATTTATCTCCAACCATTTCCAAAAACTAAAAACCCATTTTAATATTAGATAAATCAATTTAAATTCCATATAAAATATTTGCAATACTTTTGAACCTTTGAAAACATTCCAAAAATCATTTAAAAATGTACTTATAGTTTGCAAAATAGTTTATGGGTTAAAAACTTCAAAATAGATTGTTTCCGAAGAAAGCGTTACAATATTGTTTTCAAAAGCGTTACAAAATAGTTATCTTAATTACTTCGATCAAAATATCGTTTATCTTAGTCAAAACTTAAAATTTACAATTCAATTTTTTTTATATAATTTATAATGATTTTACCATTTTTTTCCATATTTTTTGTTTATGGTTATAATAACGATGAAGGATCGATGTTTGAAAATAAATATAATTAATTTTAATTATAAATAAGGCCTGAAATGGTGCTGCAGTTTCGAAATTTGAATTCAAACTTTGACTGACTGTAACGGGTGCAAAATAAAACGGATTTTAGTGAAACCAAAAATATTTACATCTGTTTATGAATATCTTTCTAACGAATCTGAAAAATTGAAGTTTCATAGCGGGAATCAAAAGATATGGCCAAATGAATTTTCAGAAAGGTCGCTATAGAGTATATATGGCCCTTGAAAATAAACATTTTGCAAACGAGCTCAGAATTCGACGAAACCACTTTTGTTGGATCTGTGATGTCAAATTATTGCTAGGTTTCAAATTTCACAATTTTTTAAGTTAATATGTGAGCGTGACAAAGGAAAATGTGTTTGGTCAATTACAGTAAAATTGGATCGACCAAAAAATGACCATTTTTCAGACGGTCTCAGAATTCGACGAAATCAGTTTTGTTGGGACTATATCGCCCCAACATAGCCGGATAAATTTTCGAGAATTTATAGAATCAGTATGTGGCCCCGGCAAATTAAAATGTACGTTCAAAACAGAATTTGAATGTTTTATACTTTAATTTGAGAAATTACTGACTGTAACAATCGAATGGGCCTACGAAACATATCCCATTGTGTCCGAGATGGGGATATTTGGCTAGGGGCGACAGTCGTTGGGTTTGGATTGGAGTTCGTATGGATAAAGTGGTATTTTCAGAATTAAATAAATTAAATAATAAAATATAATTAACCAACCAATTAGAATTCACCGTCCACTTTCTCACCACTCCAGAAACCCGCTTCTTCTTCAAACCGATGGCGGAAGAGAACTCTCACCTTCTCTCCTCTTTTTCTCCTTCCACGCACCAAATCAGACCCCCCCCTCCAGTGGAGGAAATTGGAGTACTCTCTCTCCTCTTTAAATCCATACCCTCCTCGCCGAGCATCGTTGACCATTTCTCGAGAATCGCGCCGTGAAAGGTTCGCTGTTCGTCGCCATCTACCTCATCCGATCTGCGTGCGAGTTGACCACCAAGGGGTGGCGCCAGTGCAGTTTTCCGTGCTCTACAGGGTGGCATAAGCGGATTATCCTCAAGTGCTACAGATTTGAAGATTTTAGCAAACCTAATTTCAAACTTCTGCTGAGAGGTAAAGGCTTTGGTATATTTAAACTGAAAATAACACTTTTAAGTGTTGCAAACTTTGAAAAATCGTATCTTTATGGTGTGCTAACGAAATTCGATGAAACATGAGACATCGTGACCGCAAGGAAGCTCTCTATACTCTAGAAGAGACCGCAGATTTTTCTGAGCTCGCTAGGATTTTTAGGAACACGACAAACCAAAGTGAGAACTCTAAATTCAAATGTGAATGGAATCATGTTGTATAAGTTATATAAGCGAAGTATAAATTATATACGCGTTGTATACCTCATGTACATGTGTTGTATAAGTTATATGAGCGATGTATAAATTATACAAGCGTTGTATGAAACATATATGCATTGAAATTGTGTTGAAATGGAAGTGAAATATATTTATATACAAATATATATATATGCTCCCCTCGTCCACAAATCATGAACGATATTTATTGCTTGTGATTGGCGTGAAAATACGTGTTATGTTGAATGGTTGAAAATAATTGTTTGTGGTCGATATTGTTGGATTGTGGTTGAAAAATACCTTTGTGGTTGAAAAATACCCTCTTGTGGTTGAAACAAATTAGAATAGGATTGTGGAAATGAAAATAAAACATGTCTCCTGCGTGCGAACTAGATGCTTGAAATCCCCATTGTCAAAAACCACAAGGTTTTAAGGTAGAGCGAGGAGCCATCTTCGGGATGGTGCCGGTTTAACTATCCTACCGTTATGCTGTCGAAATTTTCAATAATATTCATGTGTTAGAATTATTTTCATGTGTTGAAACCATTTTCATTTGTTGAAACTTTATTCTCATGTGTTGAAACTGTATTCATATGTTGAAACCATATTCATGTGTTGAGAAAATATATTCATATGTTGAAGAATAACCATATATAGAATAAATCCATTTAAAGATAAATATTAAAACTTTTATCATAAGTATGAAGTAAATAAAATTCATGTGTCGAAACATTCATTCATTGAATAGAAATTCATGTGTTGAATGACATTCATGTTTTAAATAAATTGCTTTAACAATAAAAATCACATTTTTATTATATATACGAACTATAGAGAACATTCATGTGTTGAATAGAAATTCATTCGTTGAATAGAAATTCATGTGTTGAATGGCATTCATGTTTTAAATAAATTGTTTTAAAAATAAAAATCACACTTTTATTATATATACGAACTATAGAGAACATTCATGTGTTCAAAAAAAATTCATTCGTTGAATTGAAATTCATGTGTTGAATGACATTCGTGTTTTAAATAATTTGTTTTAAAAATAAAAATCACATTTTCATTATATATATGAACTATAGAGAACAGTCATTTGTTGAATAAAGGACTAGAACGATAAAAATCATATTTTTATTGTATAAGTGAAGTTGAAACATTCATGTGTTGAATATAAGAAGTGAACAATGAAAAATACATTTTTATTGAGGATATGAAGTGTTAAAAACATTTATGTGTTGAATAAATATTTTTGAAGATAAAAATATCATTTTTATCACGTATGTGACTCGCTAAAAATATACAAGTGTTAAAATAAATATTGGTTTGGTATGAATATTATTTTTAACATGGATAGGAACTAAATAAAATAGTCATGTGTTGAAATATATTTTACTCCGCTAAAAATATCATTTTTATATGAAGTATGAAGTGTCAAAATGACCACTTGTTCGAATAAATATGCATGAGTTGAAATATTCATAAATTAGCTAATGATATGATCTTTTGCTTATGTATGCAACATTGGAATGAATGGTAACTTTAAACCAAATCGAATCAAGTATGGAATTGAATTGAAATTTGAAAAGTGATTAGAATTGCACACATGTACATGCATATTTATTGAACAGGTTATAGCAAAGAGGCTAGAGAAGATGAATAAAATTGCATGCCCGACAAATAGGTACACATTTACTGTTTTGCTTGGGTGATGATTTTATGAGCCGATCGGCTAGCCGCTTGGCTTTTTCTTTTACTTTTTGAGATGAGACGCCCGTGTGGCTACTTGGGGATTTTCCCGATCCTTCCCGTACAAAGGAGGTTATGGCGAAATTTTCCAAAATTTAAAGGCGTTAGTGAAAATTTTGAGGTGAAAACGACTTAGAAATCGCAGAATGAATTATATTTATATATATATATATATATATATATATATATATAAATTAAATTAAAACGAATCGAGGTCGTGCAGTTCGCGTTTTGAAATCGTAATTTCAAACGATTATACCGAAAGATCCGACCATCGGATTTTGACGAATCTGGAACCGTTGGGTTCGCTTTTGAGAGATCTTTCCAACGATATAAACTTTGTTAAGATCCAACTGCTTGATTTTCCGATATGAGTAAAACAAATTTAGGGAAAAACAGTGCTAGTGCCACGGCACGACCTGAAACGTCGTTTAATTAAATATGGCCATTTTTAAATAAATAAAAATGGCGAAAAATCGTTATAAAATATTATAATCGAGATGGAATGGAAATAAACCAATTTTTCTTGGTTTGCTTGATATTTGATGGTTGAATGTGTTTGACATGAAAATTATACTAAAGAACTGAAATGTGAATGTCGAATAATTTAAGCATGGAAAGAATTGATTTGAATTCTAAATATACGTGAATTATTTGAAAAGGCCGAGTTAATCCTCATTTCAAATAATTGATCGAACGATTCAAAGTTGAAAATATGAAGGCGGTTCAAGACCGACGATCTTCATATCGGATGGGTGGGCGCTATTGAGATTCCTAATTGGAGTAGCTACCTTGAAGGGACTGAAGTAGTAGCCGTCTGGACGTATGTGTTGATTGTGCGGATATGCGAGGAATATGGTGTCTCCGGTTTCGCTCAGACCCAGAATGGACTTGTAAATGGACTATGTGTCTGACGTTGGATTTTTTCTGTGCTGATTGATCTCTGTTAAACATATATCTGTTTGGCGGCAGAGAATTTATTCTCTTACTTAACGCCTTCTCTGAGACGTACGAGCTCAGAGGTTATATATCGATGGGAATCAATCGCATGTAGTGGATTGCCTATGTGGCACGCCAAGATGCAGTGATCAAGGCTTCTGTTGCAAAGCAAAGTCTTGTGGTTGATGATCAAAGCACGACCTACGTGGCATTGCTTTGTATATAGCGTGGATTCGCGAGCCTCACACCTTGGTATGAGTCCAAAACGGGATAAGGACCGCTGGGAGAACACGGCGTTTCTTTCTAGTTATGGTGGTATCAGTGCTTAAACTGGCAGACATTTATATTATTTACGTCTTTGTGGTTGTTGGAATGTGAGGCGCCTCGATTTTAGGTCTGTAAGGACCGGAAAACGTGTGTTCAGGAATAACTAATCCTCAAACGTAAGGGAAGACCGGCCCAACAGATTCCAAGGGTTACCCAGAGTGTGTAGTCCTGAGGCATTTGCTAGAGTGTCTTGAAGCGGAGAGGAGCTTGCCCCTTGCCTCGACTCATGATGGAATCCAAACTTCCAATACGAGATTACGGGTTCGATTGTAACTTATATATGGCGACATAGTGGCATGGGACGCTCATGTCGTCTGTGATTGATATTTATGATTGTATTCATTTTTGAAACATATATACACTAGTAATAATATCAAGTGATTTTGCTTTGCACGTATTAAGCATATTTTGGCCATTATATGGTAAAAGTCTATCCTCCGGTTTGTGTTGCATTGTGTGATGGGACTTGAGTCTTATAACAGCTTCATTGTTTATAAAAAGCATTGCGTTGTTTAAAGAATTTACTTTATTTTAATGCACTGGCAATCATTGGAGTAAACCTGTTCTGCGAAAGTGGCGCGGTCCTATGATTTGCCTTATAATCATTGTTTAACCTGCTAAGTAGATTTCTCATACCAGTCCCACGACCGACTCGTTGTTTGTTTCACTTTGCTAACTCGGGTGCCCTTATTTTCACACGGGCAGCCTAGTTGACGGATGACAGGATATTTTGGCTTAGCATTGCAGCATGGAGTGCCTTTTTTGGCTTGATGGCGAGGATTAGATTTACTTGTATTTTGGGCTATTGACTTTCAGCCATTCTTATCTTATGTATATGATTCCGCCTATGGCGATGTAGACTGATTTACTTCCAGCATGTATTACTTTATGTATATGTACCGCCTCTGGCGATGTAGACTGATACCTCTATTATGTCTCACTGTATGTATATATTCCGCTTATAGCGATGTTGACTGACCATTCCCTTTTTATGCACTAAGTTATATCCTACAATATGCTACTCTGATGTTGTTACATGTTATGATTCCGCTGTCATATTTATGTAAAATTATTCTATTTGTTGTTTATGCTATTATCTGTACTCTGCTAATGATGATTAATGAGTTATATTCCAATGATTATCTTTAACACCGTCGTACGGGTTTTGAGATCGTCACACCATCATATGGGTTCGGGTCGTGCCATCCTCACCAGGTCGGGTCGAGCTTCTCCATCCGGGTCGGTTTGTGATCCACTCCAATGCAGTTCAGTTCAAGTTCCTCAGCTCATGGGTGTTCTACTCGTGGTGCCTTCTCGGAGCGTTGGGTCTGTTCGTTCCTCCAGGCTTCGTGGCAACACCAATGGTTCGTGGGGAGGGGATGCTTCAAGTGCGGGTCAGTTCAGAGGGGTGTGATCCGATCCGGTTTCCTGCACCGTTTTCTGTAACTTTTCCAACGACTGTTTTTACGCCATACGATGGCGTTTTCGACCAATCTAACTTTTCTATGCAATCACAAATCATTCCAAATAGTCATAGCAACATGTATAATCAACCATAAATACCAAAACGACAATGTAATATGTCAAAATGTATCAAACATACCCAAAACCCATGTTTTCCACTTAATCATGTTTAACAATAACTAATGATAGGACTAGCAAAACATATCCAAATTAACCCAAATTTTTATTTGAGCCCTAAAATAATATTTTAGAATTTTATAAAACATTCCAGATTTTTTTGAGCTATAATTTTGCTAATTATCACTAATCACTCCTAATTAGCCGTAATTAGTGAAAAACAATGCAAATCACTCACCTTAGCCACAAATTACTTATAGATCAGAAAGTATCTCTGATATGAGTCGAATCTCTGTGTGTTCCACCAGCTCTATCCCAAACTGGATGCTAATTTGCCTTGATTTGATGTAGATTAGGCTAATGCTTGATTAAACGGTGATTAGAAGGTGTTTTAGGAGTTGGAGGCCATTGTTAGGGTTGAAGAGAGGTAAGTGGCGGCTGGAAAATGACAAAGAAAAGGTTTCTCTAGCCCTAGTCAGCCCTCATATAGCTCTAATTCTGAAATCCCCCAATGGGCCTAGCTGCTAATTACCCAGTTAAGCCCAATTAAGCTGTTTTTCTCCTTCTAAACTTTAATTCAGCCATATCTCCCAAACGGTAAGTCCGTTTGACAAGTGTGACCACTCTACGGAAAGGTAATCCATCATTCGGATCCAATGGAAGTGATTTCAGGTCAAAACTCCTTACCAATCAAAAGTTATGGCCGAAACAAGATCAGCTAGGGGTAGAACGGTCATTTGAAAATCGGAAAAAATCGTGAACATGGAAAATGACCCCAGTAGTCGTTCCCCAAAGTTAAACGACTATACGACCTCATATGAAAGAGAAATAAATATTCTACGATCCTCCGATGCATGGAATGTAGGTCGGTACACTCTCTCCCCTTAAGAAATTTCGCTCCAGAAATTCCTTAACCAAAAACATACAAAGGTGTTCCGTACGCCTATCAGTCATTCACAAACAACCAAACATACACAACAAGCACAACAACCCTACCCTAGCATGCGGTTCATTAACAAGGGAAGAAACTATCACTATTAAAATCTTACCACGCAAAGAACTCTGGATGCGATTCGCTTATGCTCTCCACTGTTTCCCAAGTACAGTCATTCTCATTCTCGCCCACTGAACCTTGACCAGTTTCAACGCCTTCTTCGAAGTTGCTTCGTATCGATCTCGACAATACAGATTGGCTTGCAGTTCCACAACCGCCTCGGGTTCTATTTCGATGTCATCCAATTGATCCGGTGAAATAGTCATATCGGGGTCATGCACGAACTTCTTTAACTGGGAAACATGAAATAGGTTATGAACTCCCGCCATCTTGTCCGGCAACTCAACTTTATATGCCAAATTCCCAACTTGTTTGAGAACTGGGAATGGACCAACAAATCTTGGTGTTAACTTGCCTCTCCTACCAAATCGAATCACACTCTTTAACGGAGAAATCTTGAAAAACACCAAGTTGCCAATAGAGAATTTTAAATCTCTTCTCCTCTTATCAGCACAACTTTTCTACCTATCTTGGGAAGCCTTCATTCGTTGTTGGATAACCTCAATCTTGTCTGAAGTTTCTCTTATTACATCTGACCTAAGCACGAATTTCTCTCCGTTTTCCAACCAACATGATGGTGAGTTGCACGGTCTTCCGTACAAAGCTTCAAATGGAGCCATACCAATACTGGAATGATAACTATTATTATATGCAAATTCAATCAGATGCAAATGGTCATCCCATGACCCTCCAAAATCTAATATGCAAGCTCTCAAGAGATCTTCTAATATACGATTCACCCTCTCCGTCTGACCGTCAGTTTGAGAATGGTACGCGGTACTGAGACGTAATTATGATCCTAAAGCCTCTTGTAAGCTCTTCCCAAATCCACTAGTGAACAATGGATCCCGGTCACTTAAAATGCCTTTGGGTACTCCATGAAATCTCACTACCCACTTTATATATAGTTTGCTAACTTAGCTGTCGCTCTGTTCAACTTGACGGGTATAAACCTTGCACTCTTGGTCAATCGGTCCACAATCACCCAAATGCTATCATGGCCCGATCTAGTCCTTGGTAACCCATCAACGAAATCCATTGAGACTTGTTCCCATTTCCATTCTGGAATTTCTAATGGTTTCAACAAACCACTAGGTTTCTTTTTCTTAGCTTTAACTAGCTGCCAGTTCATGCATTTGGATATAAACTTCCCAATGTCTCTTTTCATTCCTTCCCAGTAGTAGGTCTGCTTCATGTCTCGATACATTTTGTTACCACCAGGATGTATAGTTAGTTTTGATTGATGACATTCTCTAAGCACTTCATCTCTTAATCCATTGACATTGGGTACAACTAGTATCCCATTCTTTCTAAGCCATCCATCTCGATCAAGCCCATACTTGTTCACCTCCTCGTCGATTCCCATTTCTAACTGGGAGATGATTTCTAATAGACTAGGATCGTCCCTCTGAGTGGAACCAATCTGCTCAATCAAAATAGGTCTGACCATCAAACTTCCTAACATCTCTGGATCCAATTCGCACTTTGGTTTGAAATCATACCCTGCGATATACTCCAGTTGCTTCCACTCAAGAAACATAGCCCCTAAACTGGCATGTCTCCTACTCAATGCGTCGGCTACCGCATTGCCCTTTTCTGGTGTATATGCGATATCAAAATCATAGGAAGCCAAGAATTCTAACCATCTCTGTTGTCGGAGATTTAGATCCTTCTGAGAGAAGAGATACTTTAACGATTTATGATTTGTAAACAACTCGAATCTTTCTCCCAAGAGATAATGTCTCTACATCTTCAACGCGAACACGATCGCTGCCAATTCCAAATAGTGTGTAGGGTATCTTTTCTCATGTGGTTTCAGTTGCCAACTTGCATAAGCTACAACCCTACCTCCTTGCATCAACACAGCACCTAGTCCGGTACCACATGCATCCGTGTATACTGTCATCTCTTCATTCCCTTTAGAAATGACTAACACTGGCGCACGCATCAACTTTTCCTTTAGACTCTTAAATGCATTTTCACAATTTCCGTCCCAGACGAAAGCTTGATTCCTCTTGGTCAACTGAGTTAACAGTGCCGCTATCTTCGAGAAATCTTGGATAAACTTACAATAATATCCAGCTAATCCCAAGAAACTTCTTACGTCTGTTGCATTCTTGGGCGTAGACCAATCCTGTACTGTAGCCACCTTCGCAGGATCCACGGCAATACCATTCTCTGAAACAACATGGCCCAAGAATCTCACATCCCTCCTCTAGAAGTGACACTTAGAAAACTTTGCTTTCAATTGGTGTTTTCTCAACACCTTCATCACTATCCTCAAATGTTCCTTGTGTTCTTCCTCTGTCCTCGAATAAACCAAGATATCGTCTACGAACACAAGAACAAACTTATTCAATTGATCCATGAATACCCTATTCATAAGATCCACAAAATATGCTGGTGCATTGGTCAACCCGAATGGCATGACCAACCACTCACAGAATCCAGACGGCGTCCGAAATGCCGTTTTAGGAATACTCTCAGCTTCCACCCTAAGCAGATGAAAACTTGTCGTGAGATCCAACTGGAAGAACATTCTCGCACTACTCAACTGATCAAACAAATCATCTATCCGCGGTAAAGGATACTTATTCTTCCTCGTCACCTTATTCAACTCCCGGTAGTCCACACACAATCGAAGGGAACCATATGCCTTAGTAGCAAACACAACTGGTGCTCCCCACTCGGAAACACTTCTTCTGATAAACCCCTTCTCCGAAAGATCGCTTACTTGCACCCCGAGCTCTTTCTGCTCCCTTGGTGCCATACGACGAAGTGGCATCACTATAGGTCTGGCATCTTTCACTAAATCAATACAGAACTCAATCTCTCGGTGTGGTGGAAGTTCGGTCACTTTCTCGAAGACGTCCGGATACTGACCAATAATGGGAATTCCTGCTAACTTGTCGTGCGGGATGTCAAGGGAATTTATAAAACTAGCCATCACCTCATCACTAGGTAGGCCACCAAACGCTACCCTCCGCCCATCATCCGCACTAATAGTCACCGAAAATCCCTCACAGTCTACCACCACCCCATACCTTTGGAGCCAATCGACTCCCAAAATAATGCAAAATCCAGTAAAGCCCAAAACAAAGCAATCACAAGAAAACATACTTCCATGACTCGATAAGACCACATTACGACAAATCATACTGAGGGTAGTCGAACCACCAATCGTGTTTGTCACCGCTAAAGGTCTATCGACTATCTCGGGTTCCAATCCCAACCTATCTACCAGGTCGCTAGATATGAAGGAACGGGAAGCCCCAGTATCAAACAGTACTCGAACAGGAACATCGTAAATAGAAAGCATGCCTGAATGCCAAAATTCTTTCCTTTCTCCACCGTAGTTAGGGCATTCGACGAAGAAGGAACAACATTAATAGCATATGCTTTCACAATCTGCTTTTCTTTGAGAGGTTGTGGACATTTATCCTTATGATGTCCCACTTAGCCGCAGTTGAAGCACTTCCTGTACGCTAGCTTCGCTCGACATTCTTTAGCGTAATAGCCCTTCTTGCCACAGCTAAAGCACTCAACATCTTTCTTACTCTTCTTCTAACCATCCTTAGTCTAATTCTGCTTCCTTTTATTCTGAGAATTATTCTTGCCTCCACCGCTTGCCTACGGCTTTGGCCCTTCTGCAGATGCAATAGCGACATCAGCCTTGGGCTTAGGATAAAGGCTCTCTGATCTCAATGCTTTTCCAACAATCGATTCAAAAGTCTCATCAATATGGCTTATAAGCCTTTCCACCAAATACTGATCTACGCCTGTTATGAACTTCTCATTCTTCTTCTCGGGAGTGTCAATAAGGGATAATCCATACATCGATAAAGTATTGAACTCAGCAATATTCTCCGAGACTACTCTACCATTCTGCTTAAGCTTGAAGAACTTCCTAAACTATTCTAATTTCTGAGAAGCTGGGATGAACTTATCACTGAAGCGAGCTTTAAATTGATTCCATGTAACTTGATCCTCAGGAGTAGTTGCCTTAATAGCATTCCACCAATTCATTGCCCGTCCTTGCAACTGGCGGGATGGTAGCTTTCTCTTCATCGCATCCTCGATACCTAAATCTTCGAAGATGCGCTCGCAGCTATCAAGCCAATCCTGAACTTCTGTAGCCGATTCCGTTCCGTGGAACGGCTTCCTACCAAGACTAGTGTAGTCCTTACAAAGCTTGGTGAAATTGGCCCTAGGCGTCTGCACCACCACCATTTACAGCATTAGGAGCTGCCCTCTGAACATCTCTAAGCATCTCTCTCATGAAGTCAATGAACATCGTCCTCATATCAGGAGCATTCCCATTATAAGCTCATCTACCAGTACCCCTCGTATGTCGGCTCATCGTTCAATCTGTAAGGAGAAAACGATTAACCATCTCTTTAGTGGTGCCAGTTTAGTGCGACTCTATCCCTAGATATACTAATAGTACACACACACACGCATATATATACATATATATATAGCTTTTGAAAATCAAAATATCACAAATACGCACTTTCATATACGTACTATCTCTCACTGGTGCCTTTCCCTAGGTTAACTAAGCAACCTAAGGCTCCGCACTAGTCGACATTTCCAATGAAATTGTGTTGTGCCAATGTCCGACTAGCATGGGACGGTCGCCAAAGAAAGGAAAAGAAAGGAATTTGAACTAACAAGGAACCTGTAGTATATCTCACAGCGCATGGAATAAAATATAATAATAACATAACTTTGACATAAAACTCATAAGACAGTGCATAAGCTGAAAACTAAACCATCATAGCAGCGGAAAATCCAAAATACAGCTTATGTTCCACATCATCATTACTACAACTTTTAAAACTGTCTCTAAAGCAAAGTAAAGGAAAGGTACACTACTAATGCCCAAAGTATTGACCAGCAGCGAAACAGGGAGAATATATAGAGAGAATAATACGTGTAAGCCTCCTGCTCGTCTCCAGTATAGCTACTCATGCATAACCACCTGACCTGTCTCTAGTCTGCCCGTTTAAGAACACCCAGAGTAATAAGAAGAGACATAAAACTCTGGGTTAGACAAAAGTCTGGTATGAGCGATAAGCAGCAAAATAGAACAATAATAGGTATACAAAACCATACCTGAACCTGGACCTGCAACCAAAGAGTTAGCACAACAGGATGTACAATACCCCAAGGTGACATTAACATATGGTGTGAAGATACGGGGGAGGGGTGTGCATGTCATAGTGATATCAAACAATCTAGCATAGCAACCATCCTCACATCTCTCACTTAGTGCGTAAAGCATACGATATCCACTACTTTGACCACCCAAATCCTTGCTATGTTCACTCTGCCCGATGGGGACATGGAGACTCCACTGCATTGATCCATAACCACTAGTCCTTCCTATGTCCACTCTACCCCATGAAGTCATGACGATTCCACTACACTGGCTCATAGCCATGCTACGATCACTCTGCCCCCATGGAGTAATAACTACCCCACTGCACTGATTCGTAGCCTAAGATCCATCTTGGTGGTGAATCAAAGTTATGGACGTCAATAACCCCTTAGCACACGTCCCGCAGCAAAGCCCAACTCATGAAGTTAACTCGTTGGTTTCCAACTGGATCCTGAGTTCTACTTCCTATTTGGACTACCTTCGCATCTCGGGATTTTGGTCTTCTCCAGATCGGTTCGGATAACAGCCCCATTTGACTCGGTTCTATCCTCCTGAAGTAGCCTAGTTCGTGATCACCCACATTGGTTCGGTTCGTGGTACCCCGTCATATGGGTTCGGGTCGTTCCATCCTCACCAAGTCGGGTCGAGCTTCTCCATCCGGGTCGTGCATTCCTCACCAGGTCGGGTCGAGCTTCTCCATCCGGGTCAGTTCGTGATCCACTCCACTGCGGTTTGGTTTAAGTTCCTCAGCTCATGGGCATTCTACTCGTGGTGCCTTCTCGGAGTGTTGGGTCGGTTCGTGCCTCCAGGCTTCATGGCTCCACCAACGGTTCGTGGGGAGGGGATGCTTTATGAGCGGTCTGGTTCGGAGGGGTGCGATCCGATCCGGTTTCCTGCACAGTTTTCTGCAACTTTTCCAACGACTGTTTTTACGCCACACGTTGGCGTTTTCGACCAATCTAACTTTTCTATGCAATCACGAATCATTCCAAACAGTTATAGCAACATGTATAATCAACCATAAACACAAAAACAACAATATAACATGTCAAAATGGATCAAACATTCCTAAAACCCATGTTTTTCCTCTTAATCATGTTTAATAATAACTAATGATATGACTAGCAAAACATATCCAAATTAACCCAAATTTTTATCAGAGACCTAAAATAATATTTAAGAATTTCACATTTTTTTCCAGATTTTTCTGAGCCATAATTTCGCTAATTATTACTAATTAATCCTAATTAGCCGTAATTAGTGAAAAACAATGCAAATCACTCACCTTAGCCACAAATTACTTATAGATATGAAAGTATCTCTGCTATGAGTCGAATATCTGTGTGTTCCAGCAGCTCTATCCCAAACTTGATGCTAATATACCTTGATTTGATGTAGATTAGGCTAATGCTTGATTTAACGGTGATTAGAAGGTGTTTTAGGAGTTGGAGACTATTGTTAGGGTTGAAGAGAGGTAAGTGCGGCTGGAAAATGACAAAGAAAAGGTTTCTCTAACCTAATCAGCCCTCATATAGCTCTAATCAAAATCCCCCAATGGGCCTAGCTGCTAATCACCCGGTTAAGCCCAATTAAGTTGTTTTTCACCTTCTAAACCTTAATTCAGCCATATCTCCCAAACAGTAAGCCCGTTTGACAAGTGTGACCACTCTATAGAGAGGTAAACCATCATCCGGATCTAATGAAAGTAGTTTCAGGTTAAAACTCCTTACCAATCAAAAGTTATGGACGAAACAAGATCAGCTAGGGGCAAAACGATCATTTTAAAATCGACAAAAATCGTGAACATGGGAAATGACCCCAATAGTCGTTCCCAAAGTTACATGACTTTATGACCTCATACAAAAGAGAAATAAATATTCTACGATCCTCCGATGCGTAGAATGCGGTTCGTTACACATTATATGCCCGCTTCGTTCACCAATTGGGAAATGAGTTGCTAACATTTTGTAGCATTATATATTTATGTTAGTTTCATTTCCATAAGCATTGATTAATATGAAAATTGAATTGCATGAAATTTGCAAGTGAAATGTGCTCCCGAAAATATTTCCATAAGACATTGATTTAAAATTGTAACGACCCGTATTTTTGGCAGCCAAATATTTAATTTAATTTATTATTTTAAATATTATATTTGGAATATTAATGGATTTTAATATTTAATTCATTATTTAAAATGAAGTTAGAATGTTAATTTTATTTATAATTATAAAACGAGCTCGAAATCGCGCGGCAGTTCGTAATATGGAGTTTTGAATTTCAACTGAGAATACAGGATCCAATATAAGTCGGATTTCCGTGAAAGAAGAAATGTTGGAACAGTATTGATGGTATTTCTCATACGAAAGTGAAAAATCCAGATTTCGTCTTATAATTTGTTAGCTATGGCCAAATCAAATTTTGAAATAGTCCCTATGAAAATCGTTATTAAAATATACGCGTTAAAATAGCCGTTTTGCATACGGACTCATATTTCGACGAAATCAGTTTCATTGGAGCCGTGTCATTAAATTATTGTACGGTGTTGAATGGCGTGGCAAACCGATGTCATATGTGACCACGGCGGCCACAAATGCTCGTTCAATTTCTATAGCGCGTAATTAATTTAATAAAGGGTTATTTGGGTATAACTTGAACAGATGATCGAATGAGGCCGCGAAACCAATTCAGTTGAGTTCGTATCATCGATTTGAGTCAGGATAGGTATATAGTTTGTTATTTTTGGAGACCGGCTAATTTGGTGTCCAAAATGGCATTGCGGTGCATGTAAAAATAGCCTACCGGGGAAACAGTCTCATAATGCGACGAAACTGGTTCCGTTGGGTTCGTATTAAAGAATTATTATAGGATTTCAAAGTTTCAAGTTGATTTATCTAGTGATCGTGGAAAAATTAAACGTGTGTTTATTTCTGGTTTTATAAAGGAAAATTTTTCAAACGAAGTCGGAATTCGACGAAACTTGCCCCATTGGGTCTGGAATACTTTTTTACACTAAGACTAGCTTTTTTATCAGAAAACAGGGATCGTTTGTAGTGGTTTATATCAACTACTTCATGCTGAAGTTTCATATGAATGTAATAATATAAATGGGTTACTATATATATCAATACAATACCCTAAACCTAGTTTCTGAGTCAAAACGTTTCTTGTGGTCAACAGAGTAAAACCGCCGCGTCCATTCACTGAACGACCCTCATCCTCCGAAACTTCTTTCTCCTAAATCTCTAACACCGTTCCTCAACTCAAAATCGCTCAACTAGGAAGTTATCAAGCTCCACGAGCTCGTCAGGTTGATTGGTTGTGATCAATTATTGATCAGCGGGATGGCCAGAATACGGAGGAAAAGGCGGCGGGTTCGTAGAGGTTTTCAGGGGAGGAGGTGCGACCGAGTTCTTCGTGGTTCAGGGTGAAGGTACGCAGCTTGGAGGCGCTCATGGTAGCGTTTCCAGATCTACCTCCGGCAAACGGAAGGGGGTCGCGGCGGTGCTTTTCTCGGATCGATGGTGGGAGGAATAATTTGGTGCGTGGGTTTGTGGTTCATACGAGAGTGATTTCCAGGAGGTAACGAAGAATCAACTAAATACAAATGAAAGTGGACTTACGGGAATAACAAAAAACAAACAAAGGATCGGCCTTGGTAGGAAACTAAACCGTAATTTATTTAATTTAATTATGATTATTAATTTATCAAGAAATAAATTAGGATTTTTTTCTCAGGTGCAAACCGAATGGAATCAACATGGACAAATAAAGTGGTTCAAAACAGTAGAAGAAGCATCTGCTCTTGTTTTATGTGGAAATAGAACGGGGATGCAGTACACAACAATTCGGCCAAAGTGTAAAGGTAATCAATCTTACACTAATTAATAATTTAAATAAAATAATTTAGTAAATTATAAGTAATTTTTTTATATTAAGACTTTAATTATAGAACTAGAATACTTTAAATAGTGATTTGTTTAAATGTTAATAACAGGTACAATAGGATCCAAATAAAGAAAGTTTGGCAGGGGATATCCAATAAGGTCAAAGTGATGCATAAGGAAATGTGGCCTGATAGTGATTAACTTAAAGTAAAGTAGTTAATTTAATCGATTTTCTAAATGAGGAATTTAATTAATAATTATATTATATTACATATAATATTTATTACCTGTTAACATCTTATCAGAATTGGACTTGGTTGGAATCATGGGAATGATCTCTACATTTTGGAACTAGATTTGGACCAAGCTAGAAGTAGTTGAGAATTTTGGTTAAATTAAACATTTATTTAATTTAACTGAAATAGTATCGTTTCAACGATGAACGGAATCAGGTGAGTTAAACTCACTCAGTATTTTTCCCATTTATATTATAAATTGGGTTTTTTTGTGATTTCTGATGGTTGACTGTTTGCTAGCTATATGTTTATTTGTTGATCGAGCTGGTGAAATTAAACCGTCGTTTAATTTCAGTGAAATTCCAAATGGTTATTTTAACGATTGATTCCAATAAAGGTAACTTACCTTATTGGTCACATTTATCAATAAACATGTTTAATGGTTTGAATTGTTTGATTTATTTGAATTATTTAATCTGTTTGAATTGTTTTGAACTGTTTGGATATAACCGTTTGTATACAAGGAAGAATAGGTTGGAGGGATCCAACCGGATTCCTCAAAATATATTATTTATTTTCATATTATTACATATGAACTGTCATGTTTGGGTAATGGATTTGAGTAGTGATCATTGGCTGAAAATTTACCCTGTGTTTGGTTTTTACCAATAGGCTATATTGGTTTAGTAATCAGCAGTAAATGGCCTAAAAGAAAATTGTCTTGTTTATACCGATTCACCGTCAGGTGAATCGATAAAGATGAAGTTATAAATTTATTTTATAACAGGAAATAGATTTTGAAATATATTATTTGAATATAAAAGAGAAATAAATAAATATTTTATTTATTTAAGACTCTGAGGTATTACTAATTGATTTTATAAAGTAAATTCTAATGTAATCAGATTTATAAGTATGATGATATAAAATGAATCGAACGATTAAAAATGAATAATTGTTTTGTTAAGAATTAATTAAATGGAATTATTTAAGTTAATTATATTATTAATTAATTTAAAGTGAGAATGAATTGGAATGGGTTAACGAGATAACCGTGCCTTGAGTTGATTAAGTCAACCATTGTAATTAGAATTGATTTTAAATTAGTTTGATTTGAATTAATCTAATAAAGTAGTTTAGTGAACATTGTTTTAATTTTAATTAGATCTTTAAAAAGGGAATTAACATTTATTTTAGTAAATAAAGGGATCAACTACTGGAGTGGTTAATAGTCGAAGTAAATTATTATTTTAATTAATAATAATTTAGGAGATTCTTTTTAATTGAAAATCATTTAAAAGATAATCGAAGGTAAGGTGAAATTTAATGGAATAGTGAAAGGAGTATGAATCGGTTTTGTTTAAAACCTGAGTTTTTTTTTCAAAGTTATAAAAGGAATTTTTAAGCGAATATTATAGCTTAAATAAATGTTACTTAATTATTTAAATTAAGTAAAAGGGAACTTAGATAAAAGGGTTTTATAATAAACCAGAGTTATATAAAAGAGGTGAGATGTTAAATCGTTAACTCTAAATTAACGTTATTTAAGAATATGATTAAGTAAAAAGTGAGATTGAAATAAGAGTTTCAAAGCGGGAAATGGTTGAATGGATTCGAAAGGGATTAGTGAAAATAAAGTTGGTAAAAGGAGTGTTCGTAGGATTTGGTAACCAAATCCGAATCATAAATTGAATTGGTTCAAAGAGGTAGAGGTTGATAAAAAGTGATGTTTACATAAAGAATTACTTAATTATGGAATTAAGAAATAATGGTGATATCCGAGAAAAGGATTACCAAGAAGTAAGAAGGTTTTCCGAAACCGTATTCTGAATAAAATAGTTAAATGGAATTGATATTAGAATAGAATATTGGTTTTTAATTACAACTCTTATACATCTTGAGATATGAACGTTGTTGATCAAGGTCTGAGAGGTAATTAAAATACCCTAACTTGAACGACTTCATGATTATCTGAAGATGATATTAGTTGTAATGGTAAAGAGGTTATTAGTAATTTATTATTTCATTAGAAAATAGTAACGCAACACTTGGGTGAAGATTTCACAAGTATGTATATAATGAGATTCCAAAGTAAAAAAGGGAAATAAAAGGAGATTGGATGGCGTGAATTATAACGATATTTTCAAGTTAGAATGAAAAGTAAAAGTTGAGCTATTCAATAAGAATAAGCGTATGTATCATCAAGTAATGAATAAAGGATATTTCGTAACATTGTTTTACGAGTAATAAACTGAATTGATTTCCAAATATTAGACAATAATGGGGATAATGTTTTTGAAAGAGAAATAGAAATTTGGATATTTATAGAACTTTTCCTAAGTAGTGAAATGAATTGGTTTAAAGAGAAATCTTATGTTAAATAAGAAGCGAAAGTTATATTCGTAATATCAAAATATTTAAGAGTTTTAAATTATATTTTTGTCTTAATTAAAAGGCCAATTGGTGCTGAATACTGAACCCGTGAACTCATTGGGTTGTCATGATTAAAACATTGTTTACTTTGATAGTTAAATCACCGACTATCAAAGCTGCCCAATACGATTGTTAGTACAGAAAGACCGGGATCGAATTTATATTTGAAGACCATTCCGACCAACAAATACGTGAAGAGATCAAAAGATGATCGTGATGGAGCATTGAAGACCGTAGAATTTCATAAACGGAAGAACCACTAATAGTCTCTGCCTTGCAAGCAGAGTTGAGCTGTGATTCTATCGTGGTTGGAGTCTACGGATTGCAAGGATTTCTCGCTACTGATCCATAGGGTGATTCCTTGGATGTGGTAGGAGGGTACCTTCGGTTCATCCTGTTCCTGGATGACTTGTATGGATGGATGTCTGACCGAGTATTTGCAAAGGAATCGCGTACGTTGATTTCTTCAAACGTACTAGAGTTGATGGCGAAGAATTGGTTTTCTCTGGCCAAATAACTAGAGTATTTTTGTGGACATTAATTAGTGATATCTGGCGGATCTGACGATGTGGCATTCAGAGTGAATGGTGACCGGATATTTCAGAAAGGAAATTCAAACCTCAAGCCTCAACAATCGGGAAATGACAGAAATCGGGCAGGCAACATGGCTATGTGGGTCGCTCCCATTAGGATGTATAATCACCTATCTAGAGAAGATCCTTTTGCTTCTTTAATCTATTTCGATGCTGTCCCTTTTCGGGAAACGGTGGGTCGCTCCCAACTGTTGGTGATATACATTCGGTACACTCAAGCGAAATGAGTGGTCGGTCATGTGAGGGCCGGGTTGCAAGACGTTCTTGTTGAACCCAGTGTATTCGCCTCTAGAGATACACTATCGGCAGGTGGTCCCATACCTTGTCATAGTCAGAATCCAATCTCCAATAAGCGCCCACGGTTTTGATTGTATACTATATATATAGCATGATATGCAAGCGTTCTACTAGATTCTATTTACTTGTATTTAGACATTATTGTAATATCAGACAAGATATTGGTTTAAAAATGCTATGGGTTATCGTAAGGTAAAAACTGTCTATATTTATGTGTGGATTTGGTCTTACGATTATCCTTTTCTTTTGAAAAGATTTTAACTTTAAAAATCATCTTGTGTGATACCATTAACACTGTGCGAGTTTTTTTCTCACTCTGGTTCACCAGACTGACCCGGTGTTTTGCAAATGCTTGGGTTAGCCTGGGGTGTACAGGCTAAGGTTATCGGATACTGTGAAGTCCAGAGACGAGCTGAAGGTGTTCAGATGTAGAATATTATATAGCTACTATTCCGCTATGTGTTGTATATGAGGACAGGTTATTATCACTGTCCCGATGTGTAATGTACTCTGATGATTGTAAGTTTTATTTAAAGCTCTCAATAAAGTTATTTTTGTATTATATTTTGTTCCGCTGTGATGGGAGACTCTAACTTTGTGTTGTGGTGTTTCTTCTTCTCCTATTCTAATATTTATTTCTCTCTTATCTCACCCTCTAACTTCTTTCTTCTTAGTAATCCATTTTCCGTACACTTTGGGTTGGACTGGTATGGTTTGGTCAGCTCAAAAGGTATCGGAAATATGGGTCGCTACAAAAATCTAATGATAATTGTAAAGTAACGTAACAACAACCTGTAACTTTTTTAGTTGCTTATACTCCTTTTCATGTCATGTTAACTATTATTTGACTTATACAATTGCATATCTATGGAATATCGTGCGTATTTTAAGTATGACCCATATAGAGAAAAATTATATTACTAAGTTTATCACAAAATTTAATTCTTCTGTAACTAAATAAATTCTTTAACAAAATCTAATGGAAAGGCTGAGCTTTTAAAAAAAAGGATTCTCTTACAGACTTATTAATACTTTTGTACTTGGTAATATTAGTATAGTCCCTAACATTGAACCATGCATAATCAATTGGCAATATTTGGAAATTGAAATATTTTATGTATTTATTAATATTTATTATTAGTATCTGTGTATCCATTAATTAGATATTTACAATGTTTTCTATCGCAGGTAATTTGCAATATCGTACATTGATAGATTAAGCAAACAACATATTCACTAATATGGAATTGCGTTTACTAAGACGGTAATAATGTATACAAAAATTGAATTACCTTAATTTTTGCAGTCAACTTTTTATAATAGGTTGGAAGATAGAGTTACCTTTAATTTTGTTGTCATGATAATTTCGACATTGTAAATATGGAAGTGAAACTAAAAATAGGATAAATGGATTAGAATTGGTGTTGATGGCTGTTGGCAGAAGGTATAAAGAAGTTTGATATTAGACAAGAAACTTATTTTTATAGCTTCGCATAAATATGAAACTGTACATAGTGTTGCCTATTAGCTTGGCATACATGGAATTTCTTTTTAACATTATTTTTCCCTTCTCCATTTTCATCCAAGAACGTGTATTATGGATAATTAGTGTGATTTAATTGTTTCCACTATTTACCTTCTCTTTGGAATGAATGTTGTGAAGGATCTGAATGCTTGAGTCTAATCGTATATGGCTATACATTTTCAAGCATGTAGTTTAATAGTTTGATCAAGATTACAAAATATGATTTCTTAGTTTTGTGTGCTACAAAATATGATTACTACCACAATAACAACAAGCACCAATTTACCTCATTAGACATTAGGCATAATGTTCAATGTAGTTGTATCCAATTTTATTACACCTGTGCAGTATCCCGTGCCGGCCCAATCATATTTACTGCCTTAGCCAAAATTTAAAAAGTGAAGGTGAAAATAAGAAAAATCACTAAACCTTCAAAGATGATAATATAAACCGCTACACTACATCACATCTCAATTATAAGTTTCCCTTTTGTTTTACTAATTCTATTTTATATAAAAACATTTATATTTTTTTTGACCCTTTGGTCCTCCTCAGTCGTGCACGAAGCACGGGTTCACACTTGTAACTATGTATTATTGTCCGTGCATCATCAGTGTTTGAATGATTTGAACCTTTGTATAGGTGCTGGATTTATGCCTTCCCTTTCTTCTATTGGGCTAAAGATCTGTATTGCTAACATTAAAAAAGAATATCATGAAATAAAGGTATAATATCTTGACAAAATTTGCAACTTCTGGTATGAAGAGCAACATTAGCAATTGATTATTCATTATTTGATTCGTTGTACTGTAATTAAATTACATTATGTAGAAATGCAAAATATACTTTGTTCGATACAAATTTATTCATTTTGCATTTGCTGCTAACTTTTCAATATGTTAAAATTATATTTTCGTAGCTTTTTTGTGTAACCAAAGAATTGTATGTAGGTCTTTAAAAGGAAAAAATACATTGGAATTTACTAATATGGCATGTGCATTACCTTATAAAAAAATTATGCAACTGAAAATAATACTGTACATACAACAGTATCGTAATCACAGTCAAAACCAATAATAATCACAGATAATTATGCTACTAGTTCCAGGAAATTTAAAGTTATCATAGACTGTATATGACAATATACTGTGAAACACAAATAATTTTAACATAACAAGACATTAATCCAACCTTGGTTGGGGGTGCACAACAGAAGAGCAGAAAAGATAGGGTTGAGATACAAAATAACAATAGGGGATACAATTGTGAATGAAAAAGTGAAAAAAAATGAATCAGAAGTATCATATTTCCGAAAAGACGAAACATCCATTTGCAACAACTGAGCAGAGGGTGTCGTATGTTGGAAACGACAAATTGGAGAATAAGTAGGTATTGGATGGAGCAGCTTGGGTTACTGGGGCTTTTAGAAAAGCTGCCAAGTCTGCGGCTGATTTGGGAACGAAAACGACGGAGAAGGTTGACGGCGAATCTGTGTATGAAACTGCACATGCAACTAAGAACGTTGCGGATCAGAACAAGAAGCCCCCTCTGGCTGAAGGATAGATTCTATGATTCGTTTTATGATTGTTTTGGACTTGAAATTTCCTATATACAAAAGTCATTGAATGTCATAGGAACTAGATTCTACTTGTCCATTGTTTTACATATGATGCAGGAATTTGTGCTACGTAAATATTTGGAAACATATTTTTACATTTTTGTTAGTACTCTGCTTGCATACTATCACCCATTAGGAATGATAGATGAGTAATTCAATTGTAGGAATGAAAGGTAAGCCATATCAAAAAAAAAGAAAAAAATAAATAAAAGAGAATTGTAATTGCACATGTTGCATCCACATTCATACAAGTATCAGTAATGAACAAAGTACAAGTTTTTTCCTAAGTCTGTTACTTTTTTCCACACATGGCTGATGTATTACGAAACAACAAAGCCAAAAAAGGGATTATATAACCAGGACAAATTTGTTGAGTGCAACAATCTATGTTGACTATATATAGGGCAAGGGGGTGGTTCTTTTGGATGATGGGGAGCAATGTTTTTCCCCAATATGATTGATATGGCTGTTGTGTGTGCAAGTCATTTCTTTTAACATGCTCCACGTTTTTACGAATGAGATTACAAATTGAACTTCTGAGTGTAGTGATATTAGCATGCCTGTTCATAGGCATGGTGGAAGGGGTATTTGTAAATTTGACAGAAAATTCGTACTGACAAAAATGAAATAATTTCAAAATTACATAATCTTAGTAGACAAGTTAAACTGAAACAAATTCATGAAATTTTATACAAGATAACGAAATGAATTTGACAGAAAATTGAGATTGGGCAATCTTGGGATCGTGACAACTAAATATTAGAAGAAGAACTTACTTATAATGTGAGTGTAAAGTTAAAATTCTATAACCTACCATTCACAAATCAAAATTCAAGAACATGGTTTCAAAGTATGTAGTTGATGGAAAATCTACATATAATTACGTTTAATTTTGAAAATCTTTGCGGTCGATTGTTAATGAAATTGGAATTGATTTTGATGTATCCTAACTGGAGTTATATTCAACTATACGTCAATATGCTACATGCTAAGAAGAATATGTATTCTAACTTTATATGAATAGCATCATCATTTACATACAACAATAAAGGCAGAAATGAAATGCTTTAAAAATGAATCACATTCGTCATTATTTTCGTGCAATAAGCATGCATTGCATCTTCGGTAATTTATATCACCTACACCAAAATTTATGTCCAGCACATTATTTATTCATACATCTACCTTGATTACACTCAAACATTGTCAAATAACTACCCGTGTGCGAAGCACGGGTTCCAACCTAGTGAATTCAAAGAAAGAACAGGGAGAGGAGTCACCGCGATTTTATAAAACAAGAAAGCATAAGGATTAAGGAATTGAATTTAAAAATCTTTTAATTTAATTTGATTAGGCATAAAGAGATTTTTATTCTTTTTAGATGGATATCGATTTGATTTCGAACCTATCCACAATTAAATATCTCGGGGTCTATTAATTTAAATCATGAACCGCTATTTTAACGTAACGACGATGTTTCACTATTATACCACTATTCTGAACTCAACAGAATATATTCTAAAATTTAATCTGTACGTATATATAAAATAACCACATTAAATTGATATAATTAATTTAAACTCCGAAATAATCAGTTCTCTGATAATAAAATATTTGTTATCGTCTATATTCAAATATAATTAATACTGATCATCTGAATTGTTTTGATTCAGTTTTTAACTTTGATTTCAATTATATTTCATATTACGAAAATTTAATATATTCGATATTAAAACGAAATCGATTATTTAATTGATAACTTAATATAAAAATTCATTTGTATTATCAACTCAATATTTTAAATGATATTAAATATTTAGAATAAATTAACAAAAAATCTGCGTCGTTACAACTTAACTTGTTTGAATCCATAGGGATTACATGGACATGTTAACTTAAGTAGGGGTTAAGTAAACTTGCTTGAAACAGTGGGAGGGTTAAGTATATCTTGGGGTGGTGGGTAATATTTATATATAAGTAAACAGCGGGACATGTTAACTTGAGTAGGGGTTAAGTAAATTTGCTTGAAACAATGGTAGGCATAACTTGTTGAAATGCTAGTAGTGGGGATGCACCTGCTCTTTCGAAATCCCACATCTGCAATTTTATGTTATAGCAAGATGCATAAAAGAGAGGATGGAAGTGGCATTATGATGGCTCAGGACAATCTCTGTCAACGTTATAAGCAATGTGCTGTTCTGGGCAAATAAATTTAGCATTGAGGGATCCTCCTTGGTTTATTAATTATTTTGCATCTTGGGCAAATTGCAATAAATATGATCCCTCACAAATTTTATAACTTTTAAGGGGTTATTAATAAATTTACTTGGATTTCAGAAACATCAATGTAATAGGATAAACTACGCATAATTATTTCCTAGGGTGTTGAGATAACAAAAAGATTAATAAAATTAGTCCTGGATCATGAAAGAATTTCCAATGCTGTTTTCTTATTTAGACAGTTATTATTAGAGTAGGAAGCACTAATTAACTTGTATATGTGATCCATATATATGTATATCACCAGTACTTTTTAATGTGTGTTGTATCAATCCCTACTTATATATATATATATTAATAAAGAAAATTCAACAAATATGATTTTAATGTGTGCTGTATCAATCTCTACTTCTGTAGTACGCCCTATCATCCATCAATTGAACCTCACAAACGGTTTGCAACTTCCATCATCATCCTCTTTCCGACCATCCATTAATGGAGTTGACGATCAGTTTCCATCTGACACCACGAACAAAACTATTAAATTATTTTTTTCACTAATTTGGTGACCACCAATGCTTTTTGCACTTATAGCGCATTTCCTTCCTTTAATATTATTTTTATTAAATTAAAGGTAAATTTCTCTCTATATATCAGATGCACGTACATGTGACTGTACTAGTGAGCAATAAGCGGTATTTCTAGTAAAAGCAACATGCACTTAAACACTGTCAATTTCAGCGGTTTACAGATTTACAAGAAAAAAAGGAAATTAAGGCTGATGAGTACATTAGGCACATTTTGGCATTTTTGGATAAATCATCAAGTGCGAACCCGTGCTACGCACATGGACTGCACCTATATTTTTTGTTATACTTTGAAATAAACCCTATCAAAATGCCTTTAGCACTTCCTCGTTGCATCTAGAAAAAGTTTTGTTACCACATTATTTAAATAAACAATAATGTTAATATGATGATTAAAACATTAACAAACATCATGCTAATCATAAATCATTTATAAGTAGATATTACTGCTATTTAATATTCATTGACGTCAAAGGGGTTCAATCCAATATCAGTTGACAAATAGTATATACCGCGGTCATATACGTGGTCAACTGATAAACAATGTGTAGATAGAGTTGCCTCAAATATTCATGCTTAATGCACATGCACACGGAGGTTGCCTCAAATATTAAGCAAATATTCATGCTTAATACACATTGTCTGACTGATGATTAACTAAGAAAGAGATCCCTAGTACTAAAATATGTTTGTTGTACTTTGCAGTATCATGCTTTCTTGTTTTCATTGTAAACTAACTCATATCAAATCCAATGATAGCCATGTAAGTGCTTGCTGAGTTGGTATTCTTACAACAATTCTGACAATACTCAAAAATTTAAAAACTCTATGTTTTAAGGAATTACGGCAGTTTTGCTCTCTTCATAAACTCAAATATATATTTAAGAATGTCAAAACTTCAAATAAAACAACAGATATGTATAATAATACATGAAATAGCATTAAAAAAACAATTAAACAAATACATGCATATTTTAACATCATCAAATAATCATACTAGGTCAAAAGTTTTATACACATTAGCAAAACGAATAAGGGAAAAAAATTAATAAGTTATATGGGAAGATAACCGATAAGGTTTTGTGCTAACAAATGTTCCCAAAAACTAAAGAAATCTTTATCTTCAAATTGGTATGAGACCACCTTAGCTTCTTCTCCAAACACGTGTTTCAGACTATTCTGAACCGAACTAATAATTGTCTAGGAAACAAATGATACATGTAATGCCACTGCACAAAAAAAGATATCAATGAGATCAAACTTACCACCATCTGTAAGTTAAAAAAACATTGTATTTTAGAAGCAATCATATAATGACATCTTCCATAATCAGTAGAATGTGATAGTTGAATCTATTCATTTGCCTAAACTTCCTTTTTATTGGGCCATAATCTTACCAGAGCAAATAAAAGGTTCATTTTTTTTATTTGGAAAACTTCCTGTAACACCCCACGTCCATTAATGTCACTCACAAAGGGAATGCATTAACTTTCATGGAGCATTATTAGTGTATAGAACAGAATATAACAAGACAGATACATATATTGGTACTTGAAAATTTTAAAACAACTTTTATTGCAGCAGAAAAAAAGTTTGATTACATCAACTTCATAAACCAACAGTAATACCAAGTACACTTAATATCCATCTTCACAAATTACTTTCTGAGTACATATAGTAAAAAGCATAACCCCAAACACAAGTAGCTATAAAAGAGATGAGCTGATCTTTACTTTCAGCAATCCAAGCACTTCCAAAAGAGATCCAAGATCAAGCTCCACTAGCACTAGTCCCACCCCGAGAGCCTGGCGGAGGGGGGAAGGAAGAAAAGAGGCGAAAACAAGGGGGTCAGACATAAAGTCTGGCGAGTATAATAACTTTAACAATATAATTATTAAAGTAACTAGGATAAGGCATAAACTGGTAAAACAAGGTATGACTGTGAAATAAGTGGGCATGACAAAGCAACCAAGTGGAATATTCTGGCGTTAATCTCGTTCCTAATCACTATAGGATAATTACTATACTGCACCAATGCTAATTACACCACACCATTACTAGTCACCCTAAAAGTTGATCCCGCCTACAGAATTTAATAATGATAATGGTAGTATCGTGTACCCCTAGTTGCCTTCATAGGTGCCGCCTGCTTCTATCTCCACTAGTTGTACCCACTACCCCCATGCTATCGTCTCCCTAACTCGTAGATATCCGTGTTGGTCCCATGGTGGGGTGCATCACTCCTCAAAGTGGCAACCCGATACCACTAAAGATACACGACTTATATCTACATTATGCAACGTCTTACCTACAAGCCCGGGCTCATGCACTCACATGACCCCGTTGGACTTGCGTTGCCACCGCTAACCCGTTTTGACCTCTTACAATCAAACCCAGTAAGTGTGTCCCGTCCTCGACTTGGGTCAAGCTCACAAAGATAATTAATGGGTTACAGGTTTGAAAAGGGGCCCTATGCCTGACACAAGCTTTCCACCTAAGCTTGGTCCCCACTAAGGTTTCCCACTTAACCTCATTCCTATTCATGTCTTCTTACATGTTTCAACTTAGTTAAGTGTTTCTAATCGTATTTTATAAGCCACCCAAGGCACCCACTTAACCCACATGCCCCACCACATGTTTATCTGGTTAAGTGTTACTTAATTCATTATAGCCGTAACCTTGTAAAGACCTCCCATATTAGACTGACATTTGCGGTTGCTGGATTTGCCGGGCGGGTCCGGACAGTCTTATACCGCAAACGAGCCTAACCTCGTGTCTTTACAATTGTTATGCATTTAATTCGTTCCTTTGACCTCTCACATTAGACTACTGTTTGTGGTTGCTGGATTTGCCAGGCAGGTCCGGGCAGTCTTACATCACAAACGAGTCTAACCTCGTGTCTTAGGCAGTTAATTATTACACATCTTTATTTAACCCCAAACTGGATTAATATCCCTATTCAAATCTGTCAACAAATTCCAAATTTATTTATGTCCATAATTGTCACCTAAATTACATCCATAAATACCAATTATACCAATTAATGTATCCAATTAACTATATGCCTTTAAGGCCATTTTATGCCAATTCACAATTATGTATTTTCAATATTTTCCCATTGTCCCCATGCTATTCGTACGTTTTAATATGACATATGTTAGACTCGCAAAAGTCTAACTTATAAAAGGAAAAAAAATAACATCACAACTTGCATAACACATAAAATAGATCTAAGAATCATGACATAAGTCTACATAGCCAATAAGTTTCATATATGTGTATGGTTTTCCTATAACTTGCATATGAACAAACTAGCATATGATTCACATACAAAACTAGCATAAGTAATGGGCATAAATTTGCATAACTATGTACTTCCATGGATCTAAATATAGATCTAAACATAAAGATGTGAACTTGCGTATGGATCTAAACATAAAGATGTGAACTTGCATATGGATCTAAACATAAAGATGTGAACTTGCATATGGATCTAAATATAAAGATTAATGTCACATGTTTGCATATTAACTAGCATATGTTTCTACATGATTGACATATGTTTTAACATCCCAAACTTGCATAAGGTTCACATATGTCTTAATATCCCAAACTTGCATAAGATCCGTATATGTCTTAATATCCCAAACTTGCATAAGATTCATATAAGAACATATAGTCCAACATCACAAACTAGCATATAATTCATATAAGAACATGTAATCCTACATCACAAACTTGCATATAATTCAACATCACATGATTCAAAATCATATTCTCATAATCCCAATTATAACTTATAATAATTAAATTAATTAATTATTTTGTGAAAGATATTATACTCACAAACAAAAGAATAGTCTTGTCTCTCTGGGATCTGTATTCTGAAACCGAATTGCTCGCCTTTGATGTAGACTCATTGTTATTTAGATTAGATTTGATTCTAGCTTCTATCTTGTTTTTAAGTTGAAAGAGACGGCGGCTACTCTAGCTTCTCCATTGACAGCATGGCGGCTCTTGGTATGAATTAGTGTGATTTTATGTTAAGATTTAGGTTGCTTATAGAGTTTTAATTAATTAAGAGCCGTCAGATTAACCTAGAATCAATCAAGACCATCCAGTCAAGTTAGAATAACACCTCAACCCTAATGACTCAGCAACAAGTCATAACAGCGTCATCTTTCAGATCTGCCACCGGGGGGGGGGGGGGGTAGTTCGATCTCTTGGTCGACCTGGCCTTGGGCGGGAATTTCCCCACCCAGCCTGCTTCCCTGTTTGAATTTTGAATTTTTAAATTTTCTGATTCGAGCTGTTTTTAATCTATTTAAATTCTGAAACTTCTGAAGGCCATAACTTCTTCATACGAAGTCCAATTCACACAAACTCGGACTCTATCTCAAGCAGAATTCCGAGACGAGCGCAATGGCACAACCAATTTCCCTTAATTCTCACATTTGAAATTAAGTATTCTTTACTTTTAATATTTAAAATCACAGGGTGTTACAATCTCCCCTCCTTAAAGGATTTCGCCCCCGAAATCTCCAAGTTAAGGGGAATGTATATCCTAACATCCAATCATCTATCTACTCAACCATCAAACAAAGGCATCCATGGTCCTTACAAGATTTCTAATGCCGTATGAACATATGCAAAAAGTGTGTGTATATGTTCCTTATCTAATGCAAAATCAGGCGGTCTACTGATTCAGTTGACCTCCTTAATGCAAATCATGATAGTGCCATGCGTCCATTATGTATGCAAAAGAATCATATCGATACACATTATTTCTACATGTGTGCACAACCATTCATCAAAATGCAGCATCCATATGATAACACAACCATTATACATCCATTAATTTAGATATGCACACACATTTATATGCAACATGAAGGTGATTAAGCTGATCTAGTGCCTAATATGTGTGTACATGCATCCACGAGCGACCACTAGCAACCACTTGCATCCATGTGCATCCACCAATCATAACATGTCTCAAACACATGTTTGCAACCATAGGGTTCTTCCTAACTAAAGATCGAAGATGTCATCATAAAGATAATACTAAATGATGGGACAAGTATTAACAAAGCAGTAGAAAAAGGAGAAAATAAAACACACCCTCAAAAAGGAAAGGGTACAATGTACGCATCTTGTCTTCTGTCTCCCAAGTTGCGTCTCTTTGATCATCTCCTCATTGCACTTTGACCAACTTAACTTCTTTGTTGCGTAGCTGATGGACCTCCGGTTCGAGAATGCGTGTAGGAGCTCGTCTAACCGTGGCATTGTGCTCTACTTCCACTTCTTCGAGCATGCTCGGCTCCACTACTTCTGCCGTATCGTGTAAACACTTACGCAAATGCGAAACGTGAAACACGTCATGAACTGCACTGAGCTTCTCTGGTAACTTTACTCTATACGCCATCTGCCCAATCCTCTCTGTAATTGGAAAGAGTCCTATGAACCTCGGTGCCAACTTTCCTACTGATCCAAAACGGACTACGTTTCTCAACAGTGACACCTTAATAAAAACCATGTCCCTAACCTCGAACTCAAGATCGGTTCGTCTCTTATCAGCATATGATTTCTGTTGGTCTTGCGCCGTCTTCATTCGCCATCGAATCAGGTCTATCTTCTCCGAAGTCTCCCTAATCATGTCGGGTCCAAGCATAATCTTGTCCGTGGATTCCCACCAACAAGTAGGTGATCGACATGGTCGTCCATAAAGAGCCTCAAAGGGTGCCATGCCAATGCTAGCCTGAAAGCTATTATTATAGGCGAACTCCACTAATGGAAGATGCTCTTCCCATGTTCCTTCAAAGTCTAAAATGCATAGCCTCAGAAGGTCTTCTATAATCCGATTTACTCTCTCGGTCTGGCCGTCTGTCTGAGGGTGATAAGCAGTACTTAAGCATAATTGTGTTCCAACCGCTTCTTGTAAGCTTTTCCAAAATTCGCTTGTGAAAATAAGATCTCTATCACTCACAATGCTAGAGGGTATGCCGTGCAGACGAACTATCTCTCAAAGGCAAACAGATGCTAACCACGCGGCGGTCCTTCTAATTTTAACGGGAATAAAATAGGCACTTTTTGTAAGTCTGTCTACAATTACCCAAATCCCCGTATTACCCTTCCTTGATATTGGTAACCCATCAACAAAATTCATGGAAACACTTTCCCATTTCCACAACGGAATCTCTAAAGGGTGGAGCAAACCTCCGGGCTTCTTTTGCTTCGCCTTGACTCGCGGGCACACTAAGCATCTAGAAACGAACTCAACCGCTTCCTTCTTCATTCCGGCCCAAAAGAAAACTCGCTTCATATCCCTATATATGTTGTTGCCACCAGGATGTATGGTCATCTTAGAGCGATGTGAGTCTTCAAGAATTGCCTTCTTCAAACTCTTGTCTTGTTGTATGCAAAGTCTCCCATCTCTACGCAGCCAGCATCTCTCATCTATAGCATATCTATTAAGATGACTCGAAGACTCCCTTCTTATAAGCTTGCCTACTATCTCAACCAACTGTGGGTCATCTCGTTGTGCCTCTCCAATCAGACCCAAAAGTGTAGGTTGCACCTCTAACGATGCCAACAATCCAGGTACATAATCGACGGAGGGTCTGAAGTCAAAGGTTGATATATATACTCCAAACTCTGTCGCTCTACCAACAAGGGACTTAAAGTCAACTTCTTTCTACTTAAGGCGTCAGCTACAACGTTACCCTTGCCAGGGGTATATGCGATCTCAAATCGTAGGATGCCAAAAACTCCATCCATCTCTGTTGCCTCAAGTTTAGGTCCTTCTGAGAGAATAAGTACTTTAGCGACTTATGGTCTGTATACAACTCAAACCTCTCGCCAAGAAAATAATGATGCCATGACTTAAGCGCAAAAACTATGGTAGCCAACTCTAAGTCGTGGGTAGGGTAATTTTTCTCGTGGGCTTTCAACTGCCTTCCTCCATTGCATATCATCCTTCCTTCTTGCATTAGAATTGTGCCAAGCCCTGTCCCGCAAGCATCAGTATATACTGTGAATGACTTACTCCCATCTGGCAAAACTAAAACTTGAGCTGTCGTCAAAGCCCTCTTCAGATATTGGAAAGCATCGTCACAGTCGATGTCCCAAGCAAAAGTCAAAATCTTCTTCGTTAACCGAGTGAGTGTGGCTGATACCTTTGTGAAGTCCTTAATGAACTTTCTATAATAACTAGCCAGCCCTAAAAAGCTTCTTACTTCTGTTGCGTTCTTAGGGATTTTCCAATCTTGGATTGCCACCACCTTTGCGGGATCCACAGTTACCCCTTCCTTAGAGACCACGTGCCCTAAGAACCTCACTTCTTTTATCCAAAAATGGCACTTGGAGAACTTAGCTTTAAGTTGATGTGCTCATAGGGTCTCTAAGACTTAACAAAGATGTAGGGCATGCTCTTCTTCACTTTTAGAGAAAATCAGGATATCGTCCACAAAGACCACCACAAACTTGTTTAGAAACCCCCTAAACACCCTACTCATTAAGTCAACAAAGTATGCGGGTGCATTCATCAAACCAAAAGGCATGATGAGCCACTCGAAGAAACCATTAAGAGTTCTAAATGCAGTCTTATCTATGCTATCTTCAGCCACCCTTAGCTGATGAAACCCTGTAGCCAAATCCAGTTGCGAGAAAATCAAAGCTCCCATCAACTGATTGAATAAATCATCTATCCTCGGCAATGGGTGTTTGTTCTTCTTTGTTAGCTTATTCAGCTCTCTATAGTCCACGCACAATCTAAGTGAACCATCAGCGTTCATAGCAAAAACGACTGGAGCACCCCACTCCGAAATACTCTTTCTTATGAACCCCTTCTCAAGAAACTCTTTCACTTGCTTACTAAGTTCTCTCCTCTCTATCGGAGCCATGTGGCGAACTAGCAATGCAACTGGCTTTGCATTATCTACTAAGTATATTCGAAAGTCTATCTCGCGCCTCGGGGGTAAACCTCGAACCTCATCGAAGGCATCACTATATTCACGGGCCACGCGAACAGATTCCAAATCATCATTGGATGCATCAAGGGATTCTAGGTAGCTAAGCATTACCGGACCTCTAGGGTCACAAGAAATATCAAGGGTCTTTCCACAACGAGTCAATAATCTAACTACCCTTCTTTCATAATCTAGGTTGGCACCGTATCTAGCTAGCCAATCCATGGCTAGAATCAAGCCGTAGCCCATGAAGCCAAGAACGAAGGCGTTGCATTCAAACCCAACGCCCAAGATAGACACTCTCAAATCCCGACAAATCATTAAAAGATAAGCTGAACCACCAATAGGATTTGAGACTACTATGGGATCCGTAACTAGACTAGTATTTAGGTGCAGTGTTTCAACTAACGAAGCAGATACAAACGAGTGTGAAGCGCCAGAGTCAAACAAAGTACGAACAGGATGATCGAACAGAAAAACTAAACTTTCAACGGAAATGTTTCTACCTCTCTCCTGTCCTGGTGCCATGAGAGCATGAACCTACCCTCTTGCCTGTTCTGATGCCATGAGAACCTGAATCTGCCCTCCAGAAGTGGACCCTATCCTTTGCCCTTGTCCCTGTTTCCTTGGGAAGTCTTTAATTAGAAGTCCTGCCTCTCCACAGTGGAAGCAACCAGTCTTCTTCTTTTTCCTACAGTCCTTGCTCAGATGGCCTGGTGTCCCACAATTAAAGCACCTCTTCTTCCCTTTGCTATTGATATCCTTACCACCTTTCTTGTTTTGCAGTTGTGATTTCTTCTGATCCCCTTTCTTCTCCGGTGCCTTATTAGCATTAGCACCTTTCTCCTCTTCATGCATAAGCGCCATGTCAACCAATCTTTCAAAGGTAGCTCCCATCGGAATGTGGGTCATAGCCAACCATGTAGCGGCTCATTCAAGCCTTTAACGAGCCTTAAAGCCTTCTTCTCAGGTGTGTTCACCAAGTCTAAGCCAAATCTAGCCAACTGATTGAACTTGTTGACGTACTCCTTTACTGAAAAATTTCCTTGCCTCAACACTAAGAATCTTTCCATATATAAATTCTCTTCGACTCGTGAGAGAAATTTCATCTCGAAGCTACGCCTTTAATCCAGCCATGTCTCCACTAGATACTCTCCATTCGTGACCTCCCACCAAAATGAGGCTTCTTCCTTCATTAACTAGGCAGCCAATTGGACCTTCCTCCCATCTTCTACCTCGAAAATACCAAATAGATCTTCCACCTCCTTCAGCCTATTTCGAGCTTCAACAAATGTCTCTGATCCATGAAAAGGTTTCCCGTCCATTTCCCTAAAATCTTTGCATATCTTCGAGAAAGTATCAACGCGAGGCGGGGGAGAAGGAGGAGAGACTGCAGCTGGGGGAGGAGGAACATTTGTTGGGCCTGCGGCATTGGCCCTAGCCTCTAGACACCTTCTAAACCAGCCTGGTATCGGTATGCCCTTGGGTATCTCAGGTTCCCCAGACATGCTGAAAAAGAAAAAGGAAGAGATTCAAAACGGAGAATCGAAGGAAAGATATATGGCTCTCGGGGGTTATGTTTTTAAAACAAACTTTTCTCTAAAAAAATACTTCCCTTAAAACATATTTTTGAAAGTATTTCTTTATAAAATGCTTTTGAAAAATTGTTTTTCAAAATCTTATATCTGTTCTGGTAACCTTCAGCTCTGATACCACGTGTAACACCCCACGTCCATTAATGTCATTCACAAAGGGAATGCATTAACTTTCATGGAGCACTATTAGTGTATAGAACAGAATATAACAAGACAGATACATATTTGGTACTTGAAAATTTTAAAACAACTTTTATTGCAGCGGAGAAATAGTTTGATTACATCAACTTCATAAACCAACAGTAAAACCAAGTACACTTAATATCCATCTTGACAAATTACTTTTTGAGTACATAAAGTTAAAAACATAACCCAAAACACAAGTAGCCATAAAAGAGATGAGATGAACTTTACTTTCAGCAATCCAACCACTTCCAAAAGAGAGAGAAAGAGATCCAAGATCAAGCTCCACTAGTACTAGTCCCACCCTGAGAACCTAGGGGGGAGGAAGAAAAGAGGTGAAAACAAGGGGGTCAGGCATAAAGTCTGGCGAGTATAATAACTTTAACAATATAATTATTAAAGTAACTAGGATAAGGCATAAACTGGTAAAACAAGGTATGACTGTGAAATAAGTGGGCATGACTAAGCAACCAAGAGGAATATTCTGGCGTTATTCTCGTTCCTAATCACTATAGGATAATTACTATACTGCACCAATGCTAATTACACCGCACCATTACTAGTCACCCTAAAAGTTGATCCCGCCTGCAGAATTTAATAATGATAATGGTAGTATCATGTACCCCTAGTTGCCTTCATAGGTGCCGCCTGCTTCTATCTCCACTAGTTGTACCCACTATCCCCATGCGATCGGCTCCCTAACTCATAGATACCCGTGCTGGTCCCACAGTGGGGTGTATCACTCCCCAAAGTGGCAACCCGATACCACTAAAGATGCACGGCTTATATCTACACGATGCAACAACGTCTTACCTACCAGCCCGACCCATGCACGCACATGACCCCGTTGGACTTGCGTTGCCACCGCTAACCTGTTTTGACCTCTTACAATCAAACCCAGTAAGCGTGTCCCGTCCTCGACTTGGGACGAGCTCACAAAGATACTTAATGGGTTACTGGTTTAAAAAGGGCCCCCATGCCTGACACAAGCTTACCATATAAGCTTGGTCCCCACTAAGGTTTCCCAATTAACCCCATTCTTATTCATGTCTTCTTACATGTTTCAACTTGGTTAAGTGTTTCTAATCGTATTTCACAAGACACCCAAAGCACCCACTTAACCCCCATGTCCCACCACATGTTTATCTGGTTAAGTGTTACTTATTTCATTATAACCGTAACCTTGTAAAGACCTCCCACATTAGACTGACATTTGCGGTTGCTGGATTTGCCGGGTGGGTCCGGGAAGTATTATACCGCAAACGAGCCTAACCTCATGTCTTTACAATTGTTACACATTTAATTCGTGCCTTTGACCTCTCATATTAGAAAACTTTTTGTGGTTGCTGGATTTGCCGGGCGGGTCCGGGCAGTCTTACACCACAAACGAGTCTAACCTCGTGTCTTAGGCGATTAATTATTACACATCTTTATTTAACCCCAAACTGGATTAACATCCCTATCAAATTTGTCAACAAATTCCAAATTTATTTATATCCATAATTGTCACCTAAATTATGTCCATAAATACCAATTAATGTCTCCAATTAACTATATGCCTTTAAGGCCATTTTATGCCAATTCACAATTATGTATTTTCAACATTTTCCCATTGTCCCCACGCTATTCATACGTTTTAATATGACATATGTTAGACTCGCAATAGTCTAACTTATAAAAGGAAAAAAATTACATCACAACTTGCATAACACATAAAATAGATCTAAGAATCATGACATAAGTTTACATAGCCAATAACTTGCATATATGTGTATGGTTTTCCTATAACCTACATATGAACAAACTAGCATATGATTCACATACAAAACTAGCATAGGTAATGGGCATAAATTTGCATAACTATGTACTGCTATGGATCTAAATATAGATCTAAACATAAAGATGTGAACTTGCATATGGATCTAAACATAAAGATGTGAACTTGCATATGGATCTAAACATAAAGATGTGAACTTGCATATGGATCTAAATATAAAGATTAGTGTCACATGTTTGCATATTAACTGCATATGTATCTACATGATTCACATATGTTTTAACATGCCAAACTTGCATAAGGTTCACATATGTCTTAATATCCCAAACTTGCATAAGATACATATATGTCTTAATATCCCAAACTTGCATAAGATTCATATAAGAACACATAGTCCAACATCACAAAATTGCATATAATTCATATAAGAACATGTAATCCAACATCACAAACTTGCATATAATTCAACATCACATGATTCAAAATCATATTCTCATAATCCCAATTATAACTTATCATAATTAAATTAATTAATTATTTTGTGAAAGATATTATACTCACAAACAAAAGAATAGTCTTGTCTTTCTGGGATCTGTATTCTGAAACTGAATTGCTCGCCTTTGATGTAGACTAATTGTTATTTAGATTAGATTAGATTCTAGCATCTATCTTGTTTTTGAGTTGAAAGAGACGACGGCTACTCTAGCTTCTCCATTGACGGCATGGCGGCTCTTGGTATGAATTAGTGTGATTTTAGGTTGCTTATATAGAGTTTTAATTAATTAAGAGCCGTCAGATTAACCTAGAATTAATCAAGACCATCCAGTCAAGATAGAATAACACCTCAGCAACAAGTCATAACAGCGTCATCTTTCAGATCTGGCCCGCTGGGGGGGGGAGGGGTAGGTCGATCCCCTGCTCGACCTGTATAGGGAGGTCGACCTGGCCTTGGGCGGGAATTTTCCCACCTAACCTACTTCCCTGTTTGAATTTTGAATTTTTGAATTTTCTGATTCGAGCTGTTTTTAATCTATTTAAATTCTGAAACTTCTGAAGGCCATAACTTCTTTATACGAAGTCCAATTCACACAAACTCGGACTCTATCTCAAGCAAAATTCCGAGACGAACGCAATGGTGCAACCCATTTCCCTTAATTCTCACATTTTAAATTAAGTATTCTTTAATTTTAATATTTAAAATCACGGGGTGTTACACTTCCCTTTCAAGTTATCCATAATACAAAAAATAAGTGCATTAGACAATTTGGTAGTAGTAAATATGTAAAAGTCGGAAAACAATATTAAGAATGTTCACAAATGATATGCTATTATTTCAAACACATAATAGATAGTTATTGACAAAAGATATAATATGCTAATGACATCACCTCTCCCCCATTAATCAATAATGTATGCTGCTCCAGTGCCTCCTAGCATTACTATGTTTTAGATTATTCAGAACTTAATTAGTAGTAATTGTTAAGGAAACAAATGATACATGTATTAGCACTGCATACAAGAAGATGATAATGAGATCAAATTTAATTTCGTCTATAAGTTAAAAAACATAGTATTTCAGAAGCAATCATGTAATGACATGTTCACTATAATTTCAGTTGCAATACACCTAAGAATAATACCATAAGTTTCTAACAATCTAAAAAATGAAAATTATGGCAATTATTATAAAATTAGTTGTTTATATGGACATAAGCCAAAGTTCATTTTTTGCAAGGTAGACCATTAAAACATACTATACTGGAACTTAAATAACTTTGTCACTTAAATTAAAGAATCACTAAAAACAAAAGTAACATATATAACTGTTTCAATAAAATCAAAGCCAAGAAAATTAATGAATTTATATATCATACCATCATTCAGTTATAAAAACTAAGTAGAAATCAAATGCAGTGACATAGTTCTTCAATTTTTGCACTTAATACTTAAGTTGTCCTAGTGGAAAAAATGTGCATTGCTAAAAAGAGAAGAAAGTTAAAAAGCAAGCAGCTAGAAAATGATTAGCTTAATCCAAGGAATGTGATGGAAAGAAACCTAAAATATAATGAACAGTGGTTAAGAATATGCAAATTATAAAAGGAAAATGAGCGCATCTTTTCAAAGGAAAACAACTTTAAAATCAAATATCTCATGCAAATTATTTAGCCAACATTAAAATTTCAGTTTTGCACTACATGCACAAAACATGCAAGTTTGCAATGTTTTATACTATCCACAAAACATGCTCTCGACGTCCCTAATTTAATTGCCAATTATTTTACTATTTTTTTTTGGTTGATTATCATATTTGTAATGGTGACCTATAACTTCTTCTTTCTGTTTAAGAAATTACGAATATAGCTATATCATTTCAAAACCGAACCTAGAACACCAACAGTGCGTTTGGTTAACCATTTTTAGTTTTGGGGTTTCGCCAGTACAGAAGTGCAAATGACGTGTGTGTGTGTAACAAACCGAAAAATCAGAACCAATTAAAAAAAATATTTTGGCAATTTTAATTAATTTTGAATATTTAAAATGATTAGTTTTAAATAATAACGACGAGGAATTTATTTTGAATAGAATTAGAACGTGTATATTTATTTGAATCGACGTTAGAATATAATTATTTATCTTAATTATAAAATAAATTGGAAATGGCGCGGTAGTTTGAAAATTCGATTTCAAATTTCAAATGAATGTACATGATTCAAAATAAACCATATTTTAGCGAAAAGAAAAATATTTGAATCTATTTTAAGATATCTTTTCAACGAATCCGAAAAATTGAAATTTCATAGCGGGAATAAAAAGTTATGTCCAGTTGAAAATTCAGAATCGTCGCTATGGAATTTTAGCCCTTAATAATGGAAATTTTGCAAACGACCTCCGTTTTCGATGAAACCACTTTTGTTGGATACGAGATATCAAGTTATTGCTCGATTCAAAAGTTCATAATTTTTGGGATTAATATGTGAGCGTAGCAAAGGAAAACGTGTTTTGTCAGTTTCAGTCAATTTGGATCAACCAGAAAATGACCATTTTTCAAACGGTCTCCAAATTCAACGAAATTAGTTTTGTTAGGACTGTATCATCAAAACATAGCTAGATTTAATTTTATGGAATTTTTGGAGTCGGTATGTGGTCCCAGTAAATTGAAATGTACGTTAAAATTCAATATATTGATTGATATTTTAATTTAGAGAAAAACTGAGGGAAACAGTCGAATTGGCTTACGGGACATATCCCATTGTGTCCGGAATGGGGTATTTTGCTAGGGGGGACTGTAGTTGGATTCGATTTGGAGTTCGAATAAAAAATTAACTTTATGGAAATAAATTATATTAAAAAATATATATTATTATACTTGGTCAACCCTCCCTCTCTCTTCTCTCTTCCATCGTGAAAAAAATAAGAAAAAAATGAAAGAAACGCACGCTCCCTTCCATCGCTGCCACCACCGCCCACTCCAGCACAGCCGCTGGCCTCCTCCTCTCCTCCTCCTCCTCCTCCTCCTCTCTCTCTCTCCTTCATCCTCTCCTCTCTCTTCTTCTTTAATTTGCAAAAACCCTAAGCCCCAAATCCTAAAACCACCCACCACCGCCACTACGGGCCCCATCCCGACCACTAGACCACCCATACCGCCTGCATAGCCCCCTGCGCGCCACCAGCCACCCAGCTCCGACCGTGGACCCCTCCTCAAAAATCACATTTTTCACAAGTTCTCGTTTTTGCACAAAACCCCCTGTCACTATTTCTCCAATAACTCTCAAACGGTGCGGTTCTGGCCAAAACTCCACAAAAGTCGAAGAGCACGATTTTCTCTTCGATTTGAGTATACGGAATTCGTATTTTGGACTGTGGAGCTATTCAGAAAACGTATCCAAAGTCTGTTGTCCAAATACTGTTCAAATACTGTCTTTTCGCGATTTCCGGCGAAATGACACATTTTTGGAAGGAAGACCACTAGGCGAAAGTTGTCCAGAATGGCGCGTTTAAGCTAGAAATAAAAGATGGTGTGAAGATTGGAGCTCTTTTCCAAATTCTGGAACCAGAACAGCAAATTCGGGCGATAGAAAATATGTGAGTTTTCACTGCTTTAAAGCTTCTATGGTTTTTGACGTAAAGTTATGATTTTTATTTATATAAAGTTATGATTTTTAATTACATAAAGTTATGATTTTTAGTTATGCAAAAATATCATTTTTGTTAGTTAAAAATGGGATTTTTATCGTAGGAATGAAATATTTTTGGCAAGATTAAAAATATGATTTTTAACTAGTGTATGGCATCGAAATGCTTTTAGAAAGATAAAAATATGATTTTTAGATTATATATCTTATTTATAAAATGGTTATACAAAGAAATAATTATTAGTTGGCTAAAAATCCGATTTTTATATATGTAGTAGCGATATAAAAATGTGATTTTTATAATGTAAACATCGTGTTAAAAATATGATTTTTACCTATGTAGTAGCGTTATAAAAATATGATTTTTTTTTGTATATGTAGCAACATTAAAATTTTTATTTTTATATATGTAGAGTATTAAAAATCTAATTTTCAGAGAAGTAAAAATATAATTTTTAGAATTGAAATAAAAATGTGATTTTTACTGTGAACAGCGTGAAGAAAATTGCGTTGGAATTTCAGGCAAGTCAGGGCTGTTCTGAAATTCAAAAATAAAAACGGCGGAGTGGAAACCAAAGGTGAGAACTTCTCACTCTAATTTTATTTTCTAATTAATATATATACTAGGATGCAGACGATGCTTAGCAGCACCCGACACCATCGTCCACAGACCATGGACGACTTGTTTGTTTGATTGTATGGTTGATTGGATTATTTGTTTATATTGGGTTGTTTGGGTGAAATGAATTGATTAGAATTGATATGTGTATGACGCGAGCCAATATCAGAAGAGGGGTAATGCTAGACATTACCCGATTTCAATATCGCGCCGTTGTAATGCTGAAATTTTCTGAAATAAAATGTGTCAGTCAAAAATAACATTTTTATTGAATGTATGAACTGTTAAAAATAGCAAAGTGTTTGAAATAAATATTTTACTTTAAAAATATAAATTTTAACGTATAGATGAACGGCATGAAATTCTCCTAAAAAGAATTGAATATTCATTTACAAATCGAACGATTTGTTTATGTACACACATTTATCTGACATTGATTGGGACGATAAAATTTTACACATCGCCCAACTGCAAAATTAAAATATGTATTTGATTGATTGAAACCCCACACGGGTATTGGGATGATATTGGACATACACTAATCCCAATATTTAGTTATATGTCAATCGATGGGTTGACAGGCTGTTGTAAGCATTAATTATTTATATTTAACGCTTATGCAGTTGTGTAATGCACTCTGGATGACGGTTGATTGTTTATCATGGTTGTTCTATACATTTGTTGTACGAAATCCATATAAATAATATTATATGGTAATTGACTATGTCTGATTCCAGTTCAGAAAGAATGAATACTTTAAAAATAACGGTTATTTTAAAATAACGAATATTTTAAAAATAATATTCAGTAAAAGATCAAAATCTGATTTTGATGTCCAATTTGGAAGGACACGAATATATTTAAATATATAAAGCCGTGTTGATTAGGTTAACGTCATTTTGACGTGAACGATATTTATATCGATTTTATTATTTTCTATAATGAATATCGAAAAGGAAATGATTTCGAAATATAATGTTTTGAAAATACTATCATTTATATATCGATGATATGGAATATTCAAATTTGATTTGAAATTGAATATGAAGTTGAAATCGTTTTGAAAACGAATTTAAAACGATTTATAAAATACGTTTTAAATGGAAATCGATGAAATATATATTATATTATATTATATTATATTATATATATATATATATATAATATAATGGCCTTAATAGAATGCGCCGCGCTATGGCAGTTCTCGAATTTCGACCATTGACTTCGAATGGACATTACGGGAGATCCGACCGTCGAATTCTCCTAAAACCGAAACCGTTGGGTTCATATCGAAAAGTGCTTTCTAACGAATATAAGAAATAAAAAATTTAACGGTTGGATTTGGAATTACGTCCAAATCAAATTTGGAAAAGGTCGTTGTAAGTGCAGCTCGATGGCCGTTTATGGAAATCGACTGTACGGGCCTTGATAAAATTGTTAAAATTATCAATAGTTAGTGTAAAATCATAAGAAATGATTTAGGAAGAATTGGGATGAAAAATTCCATATTTGAAAAGATAAAAATAGATTTTTATCGAAATGAACTAGTTATGAACTAGAATTATAATCCAAATATTTTTAAATAAATAAATTGGATATGAAATGGTTTTAAAAATAACCAGAATTTCCAATATATGAATTGGAATGGATTTGAATCGAAATTATCTTTTGAATATTTCAATGTTGGATTTCGTGATTATACACATATTGTTATGGGAATTTGAAAGATATATTTATATCGTTATTTCCAATACGATAATTGTTGGTTGTAGAATTTGATTATGAATATAAGCAGATATATTTTCTATTCATAGTCTTGTATTTAATATCAAATGGGATTTTGGGTTTGTCAGGAACGGTGTCTTCAGTAACACTGTTCTTGAACCCCATGTGAAGAGAATAAATCTTTTTAATTAAGACTGTTAGAGTTTCCAATTATATTTAATAATCCGAAGAAAATGGAATGTGAACTGGGTTTATCGTGAACTGTGTTTTTAACGACATTCGTTCTTTAACCCGATTTACAGTGAAATGTGATTTGAAAATTATAATTCTTTTGTTAAGATTTAAAGGAGATTTTCCAAAGTAAAGTTTTCCAATTTAACATATTAAATCGGAATTGAATGGAATCTGATTTGGTAATAATCGAACTGAGATTCTGTAGAGGAAGACTGTTAATATATATGGAATTTTAAAAGGCGTTGCCATTATTCCATTTATATTATCGGTTGGATATGGAAGTTTGTATCGATTAAATATATATATATATCAATCTGTTTTCCAGGAAAATTCCATTATTAATGGAATGAGATTTTGGGTTTATCGTGAGCTGTGTTTTAAATGACATTAGTTCTTGAACCCAGTTAAAGATAAGATTAATTTCATAACTTTGAAAAAAATCATTAACTAATGATTTCTGGAAATTAAAACTGAATTAGAGTGTTAATGAATCATTATATAGATTGAAAGGTGAATTTGATTACTAAAATAATCAAGTTCGAGAAATGATCGAGAATGGAGTACCATCAGTTTTACTCCAGGCGATTGTTAAATCTTTAATTAGATTTGAATGCGAAATGGTAATTAATTTTACCGATAACACTGTGGTGTTAGATATGAAGTACTACCAGTTTTACTTCATGGGATAAATAGGTTGGGATTGGGAAATTAAACAAATGATTACTTTGATAAGGTGCGCTTATCCCTACTAGTTGGGAAAATAGTAACATGGTTTGAATTGACATCCAAAGGAAGATTAAAGAATAAATTTAAAGAATTTATCTTTGATAAAATTAATGGGAACCTTTCCCAAAGTATGAGAATATTTGAATAAAGGAATATTCTAGATTGGAATAAGGAGTATGTTGTGTTTTTATAGCACTTGTTTATTATATACGTGAGTTATTCAGAAAGACTGGGTTTATCCCATTCTGAATAACTGATACGACGATAAGTCGAAGATGAAGACGGTGGTTGAAGACGGGAGGTCTTCACATCGTTTGGATGATTACTGATGTCTTGATTGGGCTATACAACTAAGACGAGGTAATAAGTGGTGATCATTCCAGATGTACTTGGAGATCGATCGGATATGCGAGGACCTCTCTCTTGTATTGGACATACGGGACGAGGAATAAGGTGCCTCCGGTTTCGTTCAGACTCAGAACGAATTTGTAAATGGATGTGTGTCTGACATCGGATTTCATTCTGTGTGATTGATAGACATCGGTTGCATAGCGTGAATTGCCTATGTGGCATGCGGAGATGCAAATGATCAAGGCTTTTGTTGAAAAGTAGAGCCTTGTGGTAGATGATCAAAGCACGACTTTAATATAACATAGCTTTGTGTAGCATTAATTCACGAGCCTCACACCCCGGTGTGAACCAAAAACGGGAGAGGACTTCAGGGAGGACATGCGTTACCTTCTAGCTAGGAGTGGTGTCAACGTTTTGCAAGCCCTGACGTTTTACATATGTGGATGATGGATAACGAGGCACCTCGGTTATTTCGGTCTCTGCGGAGTGGATAGTTTTTATACAGACCAGATTTATGCCCCATAAGGCGGGGAAACGCAGTGTTCAGGCATTTTAATGCACTCCGTGTGGACCGGCCCTGACGATCCAACGGTCACTCGAGCTCTGATCCTGAGGGGTGGGATAGAGCGTCTCGAAGCAATAAGGACGATCCCTTGCCTTGGTTCACAGACGGAAATCCAACTTCCAATACGTGATATTTGCGGTTTTGATTGTAGAGCCTAGTATTGGCGACATGATATATGATACCCATGCCGTCTGAGATTGATACATTTATATTTGAAGTTGTTTTAAACACTATGCACTTATGATAGTATCAAAATGATTTGTTTTAAACGTACAAGAATGTTTGGCAATTATAAGGTAAAACTGTATCCTCTGGCTTGCGTTGCGTTGTGTGATGGGACCTGAGTCTTATAATAGCTTCATTTTTCCAAAAATCATTGCGCTATTTATTCTATGCACTGTATTCTTGGGAGGAAACCCGTTCTGTGTTATACGGCGTGGTCCCTTGATTTACCTTATCTTTAAAGTAAAGTTTTAAATAACTGTTTTAGTTCTCACACCAGTCACATGACTGACCTGGAGTTTATTGTTTTAACCTAAACTCTGGGTGCCCCTATTTTCCACATGGGCAGCTAGTAGTTTTGGTTTTTGAAGACTTATATTCACAGGATCCTGGTGTACAGCTGGAACGATATTCGGAAAGCTCTGTATCCTTTTATCTCTTTCAGTTTTGTTTTGTAATATTTTCCGCTGCTATGTAATGTAATGTAATTTAAATCTCTGATATTTGTCTGAAGTATAATATTTATTCATACTCTGTATATTCTTGTACTCTGATGTAAATTGTTGTAATAAGCAATGAAATGTTCTTCTGTTTGTGTTCTGATTCGTCTTGTTCTCAAAGCAATCCAAGCTTTCCTTTAGGGGAAAGTTCGGGTCGTTTCATTATATATATATATTGTAAAAAAAATGTCCATTTTAGAAAACGAAGTTAATACGTAAAACAAAAAAAATATGTTTTTCTTATTTTTCACGTTTTGAGTAACAACGGAAGAATAGAGACAATTAATCCCTCTATTGTCCTTTCAACCTTTCTGTCGTTCCTCCATCTTCCATCCCCTCTACTGTTTCTCCACTCTTCTTATTTTTTATGATTAATATAGAAAACTCAAAACCTAAACGCCACCTAAGTTTTTTCTTTGCTTAGAGCTAAATAGATTTATGTTTACCAGGCATATTAGAACAGTGAGATAGTAACTATCTGAATTATGTTAGGCCAAATAAATTTGATTAAGTTACCTGAAAGGACAAATTGATCAGTGTTTTGTAATTCTAGAAATAAAATCAAGATCCCACATGAAACCCTGCGAACCAAAATTCAATTATCGATATAAGTATGTAACACACACAAAAGAATTTTGACACGTGCAATGCAGGTGTATATAAAGTCCTTTATTAACTTTGTGATTTTTACGTACTTCGGTAAAAACAACTAAAAACACAGAAAAAGCATTTTTTTTGTTGAAATTATATTTGAACTTGTAGCCTTGTTTATGTTTGAAAAATTCTGGTTGAAGATATATTTTAACTTTTGTCCATATTAAGATTTGAACCCCTAACCTTTTGTTTATGTGGAATGACAGTTTGAGAACTTCGTGGTCGGATAAAAAAGTTACGCTTTTACGCCAATTGTGTGTGTGTGTATATACACATACGCACATATATATGTTTGTATATGTACAAAAATGACATGAATAATGATGTAATTAAACTAAATGATGAATTATTTACCTCGTAGGAAAGGAATAGCATTGCCAACATTGAAGACTTAAAGACACTCGACGATTGATTGAACACAATCCCCAATTGGAAAATTGAAGAAAGTAATGAATTGGTTTATGAAAAGTGAGAAAAATTATGTTTATGAGATAAATAAATAGGAAAAAGATATAAGAGGAACAAACTGAAAAAATAGAAAGCAAATTTTCGATGCAGTGATTTGAATACAGGTTACATCATGACACGATCACATTAAATTTACATATGGGTTGAAAGCAAGTGGAAATCCAATGGTTGGTATTCATTGTGTCACCAATTATGCATAAACAAATCTTCCCTTCGTAAATAAAAATGCAATAACCTAAAGTAAAAAATTGAAAATCTATATGGCCATTGGAAACGTGAGAGTGAGAAGGCAGGAAAGGAAAAACTGATTGTTGTGGATACTTGTTCAAACATGATATTTAATTCATGAAAATCTTTACCCAAATTATGCAAAAATTAATGTTTAAAAAGATATGTTCATACCAAATATTTATAAAAAGAAAAATATATGATGTATGACATAGCTAGTGACAACAATACATTACATTTGAGTCGCAGTAATACTTATGAATACAAAGAAACCAAAATTTTCCCAGTCCCCTAATTTATTGACATAAATTGTGGATTGTTGCCAAATTTTCATGTATTATTATTGTTATTGATTTTTTTTTAATATTATCTCCTTAGTGAATTCTTCTTAATGTTATAATGATATTAGACATTTCAGTCGATAAACCTGATAAACTTATGAAAAAATTTAGGGATAAAACAAAACAAATAATTTTCAGTGCTTGTTTATAAAGTTCTACTTGAATTAGAACCATTTTAGTGACATTGTGTAGGATTCAGTTACCCAAGCAATCTTCCAATATAGCAATGAAAGTTCAAATTCAAAAAATAAAATAAAATACATAATCATGCAGACCACATTTGAGAACTTCAAAGAAGGAAAGTAGAACCAAGCAGTAAAGATGAGGATGTCTTTTCTTCCGAACAATTTCAAACCTTACAGATAAACAAATCTATGTATATAGACCTTAATAAATAAAGTCACAAATAAAGCAGTGTCAAATATGATGAGAAATTCTCCTAATATGAAATGTTAACAATAAAGTAATCTTAAATAACACTAGGTAGAACTAAGAAATTAGTACTTATCTACCTCATGGTGGTTTCATTTGTTAGGAGAAATATATTAACTTCAATCTACAAAATCTCCATGTTCACATGGAACACATGATATTCGATCAAGTTCAAAATTTTATGAGTTTACAATTAAGTATTGAATGTACCTATTTTTGCTAGATGTAAGTCAATTCTTAGCCATTCAACATGCCCAAAATCAAGCCACCAAAATAATTAACAGTTAAATAATATACGATATATCAAGTTCATAATATCATGTTTCATGCAATAACAAAATGAGGTACAAATTCATTATCATAGAATCAAAGAAAATAAAAAATATAGATTTGAACTTAGTTGACAATTCTTTGTATATTTAAAAAGAAGATTTTCTTCTCTTTTTGGTAATTAAGTTCCCTCAAGATCTAATTTAATTACTTGGGAGAGTTCTAAAAATATGAAGAAACAAAAGAAAAAAAAACCTTAAACCAAATAAAATATTAGAGGTCTTTAAATTTAAACATATACATAAATTTATACCAAGAAGAAAAACATAAAAAATATTTTGGTTGTAGCTTTTATTTTCCAAATCAGATTTATTTGTTGTTGAGCATCATCTAGACTTATATAAAATAATAACAAAGCAGTAAACAAACAAAATGAGTTCTTCATCATAATGGTTCTTCTTACTAAGTTCAGGCTAGATAGGTTAAAATCAATACATCATGATGAAGACTCGTAGGATCAAACAGATCAGTATGAAACTTACAAACAGAACGAAAAACCTAATAATGATGCATGGACTATGAAAATTGCTGCAATTTAAAAGTTACGCACCTGGTGTTTATAGCTTCTACTATTGAGAATTTGAACTAAAACTCAATTTCGATAGTTTTTTTAAAATATGAAATTACTGACATGGTTTGACTGAAAATGCAAGAGCTATCGATCTACAAACAAACACAAGGAATAAAATTGTTGATGGTCACGACAGATACTGAGGAACCTTCTAATATAGGAAAATGAGGGGTTTCAGATCTAAAATAGTATATCGAATTGATGAGAAAGAAAAATAAGGAATACATGGAAATAATAGAAGGTCGGTAAATAAGCAGCATGGAAAATAGGCACGAAAATTGATGGAAAGTAAGCATATACATGGATAATTTTAAAAATTATACTAGTATTACCGCACAACGGTGGGAAAACCGACTGTTTCATCATATAATTTTTTTTAAAAAATTTGATAATAACATGTATTATTTAAGAATTTATTGCGTTTTAAAAATTTGTTGCATATTTAAATTATTCTATATACATCTATCAAAGAACATTGTAGCAGAAATAATATATTAATGATAGATCTGAAATAAATTTGAAATGTATTGGATGCTCTGAAGAAAGTTTAAACATCAGTATTTGAGCTACTAAAACATTGGAGAAACCAATTCCGAAAAAGGAAGAGTATGATAGTAAACAAACTTGTCTAACAGTCGTTTTGATAATACTTATTGGAAATATTAATACGTTGTTTTGGATAATAACATAGTTGATTATGCATACTTCGTTAATGACATCTGTTAGCAAAATGAAGCATCATTCTGCTATATTTAAGTTGATTAGATTATTAGAATATCCGTTTAATGGAATAAATCCACATTCTGCTATTGTTGAATTAAATGTTAGCTTGTGTAGGAGCTATTGTGTATCAATTGAAAGTCTTACAAATACACTTGTGTTACCCAATATGTTCAAATTGAGGAACAAATGTTGAGAATGACGTGTTATTATGATTGTTACAAAGAAAATGTTAGCATATATTATGAGTGCATCCTTAAATTACAGAAAAAGAAACATATCTAAGTCCCACGTATTCTCTAATATAAAGGATAAAACAGGCGTTTGAATTCACTTTCCTCCTTTGACATGTAATAAACATTTTTAACATGTAACATTAAGGCACACGCTAGCAATACCATTTCTGCAATTATCAAATAAGTCTAACAGGCAATAAGATATGAGAACATAGAAGCCCACACAAAATCTATGAATCTGTAGTCCAACATAGTAAATGCAAAGAAAGAAAAAACAACGATCCAATTTACAGGACTGGAGAATTCATCAACTCAAAATCTTTACTTGCACTACAAAAAGAAGCTACACAAAACTGTAGGAATACTCTCTCTCTCTCTCTCTCTCTCTCTCTCTTTATATATATATATATATATGCACGGAAGCATAGACTACTGGGTGTTGTAGTTTGTATGTATGAGTGGATAGAATCAGGGTCGACCCTGGACTAACCGAGGCTCAAGGCTAAAATAAGGCCTACAAAAGAATTATGCAACATTAAGTTGGAAAATGGTACGCGATGGGAATCAAACTCTGGCGGATGGAAAGTAAACACAAAGCGCATACCACTGGACCATGCTCAACTATTAGTTGGTCTTTGCATATTACTTTTATGTATAAAACTATAAGACTCTGAGGCCCTAAAACTTATGAGGCCCTAGGCCACCGCCTCAGTGCCTTGGACCAGGGCCGGGTCTGGATAGAATATATCATGCAATAGTGACATATGTATTTATTAGGATTGAAATGTATAAAGTAAATTTTGCATAGAGTTAATGATGTATGTATAGCAGTTTGTAAGTAGTCTAAACAATGTCAATTTTTATGTACTTCAGTTGAGATGATGAAAATACGTAGTTGATGAAAATATTTATGCATGAAATGACGAAGTAATCAATCTAGTATGTGTTAATTTTTATAGGTTGAACAAATAACTTTTGCCATATCCTCATCTTCGTCCTCCTAGACATTATCTTTGATAATAAGAGCATTCCCAGCAATAGCTGGGAATATGAGTGGGAGAAACAGTCCAGTTATAATCAGGTGCTCGTTTACATTTAACATATATTATCGTTTGTTTCACAAATTAACCAAATGGCTATCGATTGTTCAAAAATGCTGATCAGGACGTAAGTAAAGAAAAAAAATCATGGACATCAAGCAACAAACGAAGTTGAAGCAAAAATTTGCAGATAGTTCACACTTGCAATCCTTGGTTTATTTTGATAAATTATCAGCATGTAGAATATCAATTTATGATCTAACTATGTAAGGTAGTAGACATTACATAATTTGTCCGCTTGCAACCTGCGTTACAAATGTAGATATCCTGGGTTGGAGCAGTGTCACTTATGCAACCTAATTTGTCCGCTTTAGTCACTGATTGGCAATATGTTTGGTTTAGCTGTGGTGCACTATGGAAGGAGAACGGTATAGAAATATAGTGTCATTTTAAATGTTGACATAAAAGAAATTCATGAATATTCTTATAATTAAACCATCCCGTGGAGGACTCATCATTACACTACATGCGATGTTTAAGGTAAGACCTAAGGAATAGTATAATTTTATCTGTTAGTTTTTTCCCATTGACCCAAAGTACATGTGCATTAAGTTATTAGTAATGCTAAATATTGGGTGCACAAAGTTTAGGTTAAAACAATAAACTCCAGGTCAGTCATGTAACTGGTGTGAGAACTAAAACAGTTATTTAAAACTTTACTTTAAAATAAAGTAAATCAAGGGACCACGTCGTATAACACGGAACGGGTTTTCTCCCAAGAATACCAGTGCATAAAACAATTTATAAACATCGCAATGCTTTTTGAAAAATGAAGCTATTGTAAGACTCAGATCCCATCACACAGTGCAACACAAGCCGGAGGATAGAGTTTTCCCTTATAATAGCCAAACATGCTTGGTACATTTAAAACAAAACATTTTGATACTATTATAAGTGTACAGTGTCAAAATCAACTTCAAATATAAATGTATCAATCATAGACGGCATGGGTACCATATATCATGTCGCCATACCAGGCTCTACAATCAAAACCGAAATGTCACGTATTGGAAATTGTATTTTCGTGTGTGAACCAAGGCAAGGGATCGTCCTTACCGAATTCGAGACAATCTAGCATACCATGTCTCAGGCTACAGCCACAACTGCACCTTGGATCTTCAGTGCGGGTCTTATGTTTGAGGATGGGTAATTCCTAAACAATGCGTTTCCTCGCCCTATGGGGCGTAATGGTCAGTATGTCGACCATATCATCCACCGGCCCCGTAGTGACCGATATAACCAAGGCACCTCGCTTTCCATCATCCACATAAGTAAATGTCTGGGCTCCATACCATGACACCATTCCTAGCTAGAAAGAAACGCATGTCGTCCCTGCAGTTCTCTCCCATTTCCGGTTCACACTAGGGTGTGAGGCTCGCGAATTAACGCTATACACAAAGCTATGCTATTTAAAGTCGTGTTTTGATCATCAACCACGAGACTCTGCTTTTCAACAAAAGCCTTAATCACTTGCATCTCAGCATGCCACATTGACATTCCACGCCATGCAACTAAAGTCTATCGATATATAACCTCTGAGCTTGTACGTCTTAGAGAAGGGTGTTAAGAAAGATAATAAATTCTCTATCACCAAACAGATATATATTTAATAGAGATCAATCAACACGGAATAAAATCCAATGTCAGACACACATCCATTTAATAGTTCGTTCTGGGTCTGAACGAAACTGGAGGCACCTTATTCCTCGTCCCGCGTCCAATACAGGAGAGAGGTCCTCGCATTTCCGGTCGATCTCCAAGTACGTCTGGACGATCACCACTTATTACCTTATCTTGGGTGTACAGCCCAATCAATACATCAGTAATCATCCAAACGACGTGAAGACCTCCGGTCTTCAACCACCGTCTTCATCGTTGACTTATCGTCGAATCAGTTATTCAGAATGGGTATAAACTCGGCCTTTCTGAATAACTCGCGTATATTATAAACAAGTGCTACACAAACACAACGTACGCCTCATTCCACAGAATATTCTTTTATTCAAAAATTCACATCATCAGGGAAAGGTTCCCATTAATTTTATCAAAGATAAATTCTTTAAATTTATTCTTTGATTTTCCTTTGAATATCAATTCAAACCAAATTAAGGTTTATCCAAACTAGTCGGGATTTAGCTCACCTTACCGAAGTAATCATTTGTTTAATTTCTCAATCCCAACATATTCATCCCATGGAGCAAAACAGGTAATACTCCATATCTAACACCACGGTGTTATCTGTAAGTTTAATTATCATTTCACTTTCAAATCTAATTAAATATTTAACCATCGCTTGGAGCAAAACTAGTGATACTCCATTCTCTATCATTTCACAAATTTGATAATTTAAATTATCACTTTCACATTTCAATCTAATTAAAGATTCATTAAAACTCCACTTAGTTTTAGTCTTCCCAGAAATCAATATTAATGATCATTTAATTTTGGGAAATCAAACATGCTGCATCGACAATCTACACCGTACTATTGATTTCTGCCAATATATAACCTCTAAGCTTGTACATCTTAGAGAAGGGTGTTAAGCAAGAGAAGAAATTCTCTGTCACCAAACAGATATATATTTAGCAAAGATCAACCATACAGTTCGAAATACAATGTTAGACATGTAATCCTGTCTTTAACTGGGTTAATGAACTAATGTCATTTAAAACACATTTCACGATAAACCCAAAATCATATTCCATTTATTATGGAATCTTCACGGAAAGTAGATCAATATATATAATCGATATCAATTTCCTTATCCGAATAATAATATTAATGGAATAACGGCAAAGCCTTTTAAATTCCATATATAGTAACAGTCTTTCTCCTTAGAAGCTCACCTCGATTATTACCAAATTGAATTGCATTCTATTCCAATTTAATATATTAAATTGGAAAACTTTACTTTGGAAAATCCCATTAATCTTAATTAAAAGATTTATAAATTCCAGATCTCATTTCATTGTTAATCGGGTTAAAGAACAAATGTCGCGATAAACCCAATTCATATTCCATTTTATTCTAATTAAATGTTAATTAACTGGAAACTCTAATAATATTAATTAAAAGATTTATTCTTTTCACCACGGGTTTAAGAACAGTGTTACTAAAAACACATTCACAGCCAACCCAAAATCCCATTTGATATTAAATACAAGGCTCTGAATAGAAATTACATCGACTTATATTCAATATCAAATTCTGAAACCAACAAATATCGTATTAGAAATAATGATATAAATATATCCTCCAAATTTCCATAACAATATCAATATAATCACGAAACTCAACGTAGAAATATTCCGAAGATGATTTCCATTCAAATCCACTCCAATTCAAATATTGGAAATTCTGGTTATATTAAAACTCATTCTCAATCCAATTTATTTATTTAAAAATAATTGGATTATAGTTCTAGTTAATAACTAGTTCATCTCGATAAAAATATATTTTTATCTTTTCAAATGTGGAATTTTTCATCCTAATTCTTTCCAAATCATTTATTATGATTTTACACAAATTATTAATATTTTTAGTAATTTTATTAAGGCCCTTTAAATCGATTTCCATATACGGTCATCGAACTGCAATTACAACGACCTTTTCCAAATTTGATTTGGAGATAATTCCAAATCTAACCATTGGATTTCAACTCTCTTATACTCATTTGAAAGCTCTTTTCGATATGAACCCAACGGTTCCAATTTTAGGAGAATCCGACGGCCGGATCTCCCGTAATGTCAATTCGAAGTCAATGTTCGAAATTCGCGAACTGTCGCTGCATGTTCTATTCAGGCTATTATATTATATATATAATATATATTTCGTCGATTTCCATTTAAAACGTATTTTATAAGTCGTTTATAAATTCGTTTTAAAACGATTCTAACTTCATTTCCAATTTTAAATCAAAATTGAATACTCCTTATCATTATATTATTTAAATGATAATATTCTCAAAATATCATAATTTGAAATCATTTCCTTTTCAATATTCCTTAAAAAAACGAATAAACTCGATATAAATATCATTCGCGTCAAAATGGCGCATATCTAATCAATACAGCTTCACATATTTTAATATTTTCGTGTCCATCCAAAATCGGACATTAAAATCAGATTTTAATCCTTTATTGAATATTATTTTAAAATATTCCTTATTTTAAAATATTTGTTCTTTCCGAACTGGAATCAGACACAGTCAATTACCATATAATGTTATTTATATGGATATCATACATCATATGTATACAACAACAATGATAAACAATCAACCATCATCCAGAGTGCATTACACAACTGCATAAGCATTAAATATAAATAATTAACGGTTACAATAGTTTGTCAACCAATCGATTGACATACAACTAAACAATTGGAATTAGTCTATGTCAAATATCATCCCAGTACCCGTGTGGGGTTTCTATCAACACACACAGATTTTATTTGTGCAGTTGGGCGATGTGTAAAATATATCGTCCTAATCAATATCAGTCAAATGAGTGTTCATAAACAAATCATCCAATTTGTAAATGAATATTTATTTTCATTTCAGGATTATTTTATGCCGTTCATATATACGTTAAAAATTATATTTTTAATGATAAAATATTTTATTCAACACATGAATATTTTATACAGTTCATTTATACAATAAAAATGATATTTTTATTGTTCTAACATATTTTAGAAAATTTTGGCAACATAATGGCGCGATACTTGAACCGGAATAAGGTCTAGCCTTATCCCTCGCCTAATACTGGCCGCGCCATACACAAACCAATTCCAATCAATTCACAATGAATCTACAACCAATTTTACAATCATAATCAAATCACGCAGAACATCCAAATAAATAATTACTCAACTACCCCAAATGCCATTTACGACACTATAAGTGGCTATTCGCAGAGTATGAAATCCGTGTGTCGGTAATATCCATACATCGCTTTCAATTATGTGATTGTGCGAATTCGAGTGTTGAACTCATATAATTCAAATCACATAATATGGTTTGTACAATAAATAGTGTCGGGTGCTGCTAAGCACCGTCTGCATCCTAGTAAATATTTTGAACTGTAAAATAAATTAAGTGAGAATGAGTTCACACCTTTGGATTCCACTCCGCCATTCTTTAATTGGCGAATTTTGGATTTGGATTTGTTTCAGTGCGTCGTGTTGTTCTCCATGATTTCAACGCAATCTGCTTCATGTGATTTATATTAAAAATCACATTTTTGGCAACTCTCTCTCTCTCTCTCTCTCTCTCTCTATATATATATATATATATATATATATATATATATATATATATTTAAAAATTGGTTAACTTTATTACTGAAAACCAATAGCCCTTCTTTATAAGCCTCATTAAAACCTTGTAATCCCCCTAACCTAAGTGGGTACCTTACAAGGGAATATATATATATATATATATCACATTTTTGATAACGCTATACATATATTTAAAAATAATTTTTTTAACAACGCTATATATATATTTAAAAACCACATTTTAACAACTCTATATATATTTAAAAATCAAATTTTTATCCTAAAGCAATATATATAAAATCATATTTTTATATTGCTAAAAATCATATTTTTATTTCACTACTATATATATAAAAATCATATTTTTATATTGCTACTCGTATAATAAAAATCAAATTTTTATATCGCTATTTATATAATAAAAATCAAATTTATATCGCTATTCATATATTAAAATCAAAATTTTATATTACTATTCTATACATAAAAATCGATTTTTTATATTACTATTCTGTATATAAAAATCGAATTTTTATATTACTATTCTATATATAGAAATCGAATTTTTATATTACTATTCTATACATAAAAATCGAATTTTTATAACGCTACTATTCTACATATAAAAATTGAATTTTTATAACGCTACTACATATGTAAAAATCATATTTTTATCTGATTAAAAATTATATTTTTTTCTAATTAAAAATCATATCTTTTTCTAATTAAAAATCATATCTTTTTCTTTCAAAACTATATATACAAAGATCATATTTTTATTTCAAACTATATATACAAAGATCATATTTTTATTTCGCTATTATATATATAAAAATCATATTTTTAATTCGCTATATATATAAAAATCATATTTTTTTATACATGGTTATATAAACAAAAATCATATTTTTTCATAAATAAAAATCATATCTTTTCATATGTAAAAATAATATCTTTTCGTATATAAAAATCATATATTTCCATATATAAAAATCTAATCTTTATATGCTTAAAAATCAAATCTTTATATGCTCAAAAATCTAATCTTTGCATGAATTAAAATCATGTTTTTATATGAATAAAAATTGTATTTTTCTATGAATAAAAATCGTATTTTTAACTTACTAAACATCATATTTTTCTCTAATCAAAAATCAAATCTTTCTCTAATTAAAAATCAAATCTTCCTATACATAAAAATATTATCTAACTTAGAAATTAAAAATCAGAGAAACTTACCTATTTTCGATCGGAGGAAGGGATGGGGTCGTTGGTTGGTCGTTGGTGGCGGGGTAGGGCGGCGCCAGAGTGCTGGTGAAGGCGCAGGAGGCGCAGGGGGGAGCGGCTGGCCATGGCGGCGACGCAGTGGGTGGTTGGGTTTGATTTGGCTGAGGGGGTTCATGGTGCTCGAGAGGAAGGGTGGAAAGTTTGACGCCTCAAGGTGGAGGGTAGGAGGAGCTAGCGTCGTGGGGGTAGGGGCGGAGGTCGGCTAGCCTCCAACGGCTGGTGGTGGCGCCTCAAAGAGGGACGACGACTGGAGAGAAAAGGGGCGGCGGGATTTTACAGAAAGGGGGCTCGAATTTTATTCTGAGCAAAATATTAGGGTTATACCCTTATATAAAAAAATATATTTATTTCAATTTAAATCCAAAAAGTTATTTTTTTATTCGAACTCCAAATCAAACCCAACGACTGTCGCCTTATACTAAATACCCTAATTCCGAACAAAATGGGATATGTATCTTAAGCCAGTTCGGTTGTTTCAATAGATTTTTATCAAATTTAAAATATAAAATAATATACCTTTTAAATTAGAATTCAACGTACGTTTTAAATTATTGGGCCCACATACCGACTCCAAAAATTACGAATAAATAAATCTAGCTATGTTTTGACGATACGGTCTTAACAAAACTAATTTCGTCGAATTTAGAGACCGTTTGAAAAACGGTCATTTTCTAGTCGATAAAAATCAAACTGAAATTACAAAACACATTTAAATTCACCACGCTCACATATTAATTCCAAAAATTATGGAAATTGGAATCCAGCAATAATTTGACATTCCGAATCCAGCAAAAGTAGTTTCGTTGAAAATGAAGGTCGTTTGCAAAATGGCTATTTTCAAGGGCTATATATTATTTAAAATATATATAAATTCCATTGCGATTATTTTAAATTTTAAACTGGACATAACTTTCAATTCTCGTTATGAAATCTGGATTTTTCACATTCGTTAGAAAGATATAATTAAGCAGATTCAAATATTTCTGGTTTTACGGAAATCCTATTTATTTTGAATCCTGTACATTCATTTGAATTTTAAAATCAATTTTTCAAATTAGCACGCCATTTTAGGCTCGTTATATGATTAAAATAAATTAATTCGTTCTAACTTCGATTTAAATAAATTTTTGTTCGTTATTATTTAAAATAAATAAATTTAAATATTCATAATCCATTAAAATAGCTAAAATAAAATATTCAAATTGGTTATGATTTTCCAGGTTGTTAAAATATAGGTTTGGGTGTTTCTTGTTTCATTGAATTCCGATTTATGTTGAGTTCTTAAACTCAATTGAAGCTCGAATCGTCAAATTGCGGACTACCGCGCTGTGACGAGTTCGTTTTAATTAAATTTAAATATAAACATTAAGCTTCATTTAAAAATTAAATTCCAAATCCAATCTTCCGTATTTTAATATAAATTAATCAGTTTCCCTAATCTAACTTAAACCAATCGATTACCCAAAATCGTTGATTACTTCATTCAAATTCATAACCCGGTTATAAAATTATTCACAACTCAATTTCTATATTAAATTCCAATTCGTTTGGAAATAAAACATCCTTTACCATTGCAAACTAATACCACCCCTGGATAATAGTAAAGTCGTTCAAGTTGGGGTACTTTAATTACGTCGCAGGCCTCAATCGACAACATTCTTATGTTGAGACAGATAAAAAATTTTAATACAAAAACTCAATTAAAATCTCACCTTTTAGTCCATTTAAAAATATGAATTTAAAAGCCATATTTACTTCAGAAAAATCTATTTCTAAATCATCTAATGAGAATTACTTTCTCACATTTATAAACATTGTTTATAAATTAACTCCCTTATAAAACAACTGCCTATTAAACTCCATTAGAAATTTGATTCCCATTTTATTTTATAAAATTGGTATAATCAAATTCAATTTATTAATCTCATTGATTTAACTCAATTCAATATATATTCTAAAGGTCAGAATAAATCCCATTCCCTCAACTCGAAACACCCCCCTTTTCCACATAACATGTTGCAGCCACTTAAGTTGAAAGCTCGATAAAATCTGCCACACTCATGTCATGCATTGCTGTTTTAAAATCAGTCAATGTAGCTGAACCAATTTCATGCTTGCATAAAGGAGCAATGTCACAAACATCTTTAAGGCACTGTTCAGTATGAGATAGTTTTGAACTAAGTTCTGCATCCTTCGATTCAACACATTTATCTTCCCAAACCTAATCAGTATCAACACACAAAACCCCAATAGATTTAGAGAAATTAGCAACGAATTCTGCAACAGTACGGAACTTCTAGACTAACCCACGGCAGCAGTATATGGCACGACATCCCCCGAAACCATCTCCTTCTCCATTTCGATCTGCACTTCCATCCACGACAAAACTTCAGAATACACGACATCATAAAAGTCAGTGTCTCCTCACTGGTCGAGACTTCTAGAAATCACATTGACCCCTTCATCCCAAACGTGCAACTCAACAATGGTCGTAATCCCCTTTGCAATCTCATCGTCGCATCCCCTCCGATAAACCCAGTTCACCATTAATACCTTCGAACTCCACTTCACCCATTCGCCAATACCAACGTCGGATTCCCCCCAGCAAATCAACACCGACCACGACATTCTTTCGAATCACAACGTCGCACCCTCCCTGAGTCTTCGAGCTTCAGATGTCTTGCGATTTAAAATCGCGGTTTTCTATTTCGATCTTCCCTCTTTGATTCATTTCTTTTAATCGATCGAATTGATGGAGATCGATTTGAAAATGGTAGAAGCTTGAATTTATTTTAGATTGGTGGAATTCGATTTCGGTTTGCTTGGAAAGAATTTAGAAATGGCAGAAGAGAAATATAAGGAAAAAAAGTTTTAAAGGCGTTCGGTTGGTTTGAGAAAATGGAAAATGAAGGCTCAATATATAGATGCGCAAAGGAACAGTAAGTAAGGTGCCATTAAATTCCTATTTTCCAAGATATTGAAGGAGGGAGACAATAATTCGTGCCCGAGAAAACTTAGGTCTGCTCAATAAAAATTTAGGATGGCGTAGGTCAAAATAGGAGGTCGGTTGATGGAATATATACGTAGATTGATTTTGTTTAAAATATCCGACGGTCCCTTAACTCGAAACCCCGAAGCGCAATTTAATCGTAACGATCGACGTCTCCACATTATTCGCTACTCTAAACTTAATTTTTCATTTTAATTCAATATCTTTGAAATTAAATCATATATTGATTTTTAAATCGAGAAATTCAACATAAAATTTCGTTTATAATTCTAATTCAACATTTAAAATAAATTTAAATGTTCAAAAGAAATGGATTAAATCTGGGACGTTACATTCCTTCCGTCTCATAAGTGTTTCGTCTCTGAAATGACCAAGGCTGAAGGAATGCCACAAACCCGTTAACTTTTCAAAACCTTTTGGTTATAACTTAGTATTTCATATTTTATAACTCAAGTCCTATACAACCTTAAGTTTTCATGGAAATATTTAATTTCCTCACTACAATGGGCCTTTCATAGCGTTTGAAAAACACTATTATATTCTAATATAGCGTTTCAAAGAATGCCATGTAAGAACATGCTATATTAAACCATCTATTTTAAATAGCAGAAATAAAAACGCTATAAAAAATGAATTTTGCGTAACGTTTTTATTTGCTATCAAACAAAAATGCTATGCAATATACTACCTGATACATACATTCTATAGCATTTGTAGGTATGCTTTTATAGCGTTTTAGTTGTATATTTTAAAGCGTTTACTGTGATATTGGATCCTGTAGCATTTTTTAAAACGCTATTGCATATATTATTAAATTATGTATTTTATTTATTAGCGTTCTTTTTATATAAACTATTAAATTATATATTTTATTTATCAGCGTTCTTTTTATATAAACGCATATTTAAATATTTCATATGCATATAAATATAACAAGTTTTTACAGACAATATATCAATTACTACAAAATATTTCATATATACCATTCAAAACAATTTTTCATATATTCATACTTGGTATTTCTACCATTCTATGTTATGTACCTTCCCATACAAAGAGTAGATGTATCATGCATAAAAGATTTGACAAGTTCACTCACTATGATCTTACTACAAAAATAATATTGAACATCTGAATAAGGGTCAAGATTGGCTCGTCTTCATAATCATTTTGAATTTGTCATTTGCAGCAACAAGCTCCGCAGCAAATCTCGACCTCATTAGCCGAATGACCAGGATCTGGCACTACCTTTATTTCTGCCTTTAGCTACGCTTTGTGGAGGTCCCATGCAGACATCATATGACAACAAATGTCATACCTCCCCTATACAATAACAGACTTAATATGGCGTATTTTATCCACATTTTCTAACAATCCTAGCAAATGCGAAAAAGAACTTGTCATCCTCCCCTTTCTTGACAATTTCTTCACTTAAAACAAGATGAGAAGTCATGACTCATAAGTTCCCATGCAGTCCATATTTTTGCAGTAGCAACCTACATCGAAAAGTAATTGGAATTTAACCTACATCATAAAACCAACATTTTTCATAAGCAGTTTGTATAAATCTACTAATAATTTTTTATCATTTGACCAAACGCACAAACATTCAGTGATTCTAAGTTTGTCGGTACAAATCACCATTTAGTATAAAGTATTAATGATCAATATATTTTATTTTTATTGACACTTCAACGAAACAGATAATTGCATTAGAAAGCCAAAAGGTACGCATCAATTAATTAAATGGCTGACAGTTTCCATAGGCTGAAAATTATTCACTACATCTCCGTATTGTATATTCCACTATTTCACTAAAACATTATATACCCAAAATATATAAAAAGAATAAGGACGATGTAAAATGTTAGTAGCAAAATAAAATGAACCCCATAAAAATTGTGCTTAAAATGTATTGACCCAAACTATGAAAATCATTATACTATTTCCAAGAAAAATTTAAGTGAAAGATCAGTAAGTGAAATTGTCGATGTAACGCCATAAGTAGAAGCATCATAATACCTGCAACAAATAGTCATTGGAACTTAACCTCTTGTGATATGCATCAATGAAACAGTTTCTTTCATTTTCAGGAATTAAAACCCTAAATGGCTCCCAAGCATTGGGAAATATTGCAGTTGCACCACCTTCATAAAACCAATTAAGTTCCTTCTTCCTCAACATAAAGATGCCTCTAAATATAAGGCCGGTAACCTTATCTGGATGGGACTGGCTGTAAGCAAGTGCTAGAGTGCTCCCCCCACGATCCCCTAAATACCGCCATTTTGGAATTTCCAGATGTTCTCGAAGTTTCTCGATGTCATCAACTAAGTCGCAGGTTATGTTTTCTTTTAAGCAAGCATGTGGATTACTTTTTCCTGCACCTCGCTGATCAAATAAAATGATCCTGTAAAATTCAGGATAAAAGAATCGGCTGTTAGCAGCTGAGGTTCCAGCAAGTCCCTATAAAGATTATCAAAATGAGAAAATTAAGCATCGGTCCTAAGAGATGGAACATAAAATATTGTTGTGGTGTCACTAATATAAGGGATATTATGATTGAATCTTCTTTTAACTACGATTGAAGTTAAAATTTAAAACTATATTAAATTAGCCACTAAAAGTCAAGCCATTTATCAAATTAAACTATTATTAAAAATAATCTTAATGTGAAAAGACTGTCATTTCATCTGTAAAGTTGGTCCTCCTGTGTTAAACTGAACTCAGTATATAGTTGAGAGTGTGCTGCAATAACAAAGCATTTTCAACTCCAAATATACACTGATCCATCTTTTATCACATTGAACTACAAGATTCCTACAATAAACGAATTAGTTTCATGTACCATATCATAACAAACATTAAAAAAATAAAGTGACAAATCATATCATCACCACCTATAATTCCATGCACAATTAAAATGGATTCCTTCACAAAAGGGTTGACATAAATATCATTTGCTAGGTTTCTTGTACAAATTAATAATGATTTTGGTTACTGGTTGAGTTAGTAATTCCAAATGAGAATTTAATTACATATGCAGTCGACAATATACAATTCTGAACCCAGTGTTTGTAAAATTGTGGTTGTTTTGTACACTTACAAAGACTATATTTTTCTGAAAAAAAAATTGAGGTCCAAAAACATCTCTAGGGAAACAGAAACACAAGTGTCATGGGCAATAAAGGAAATCATAATGTAAACGTAGAAATTTAGACAGACCATTTCAACAATGTTCAGACTAACAGAAGTCCCAGCTCATCCCAGTTCAGAAATCAATAGTCATGATTATGCTAGCCTTATTGCCCAATGTCCCATAATAAATATAAATAAGAAATAAAACGCCTAACTGAAACTTAAAAGAAAGTGAACCTGTTCAACCTAGTGCAGACTTACACTCCAACTCAAAGGGTGTAGACATGTACCTGGTTGCCATGAGGATCGATCTCAGTGAGAAGATAATGAAGCTTATAAAAATCCAGAACTAAATCGGGTATGAATCATTACGAAAAAATCCAGTGTCAGGATTGTCCTAACATAACATATAAAATAGGTATATTAAAAATTGGAACATTCCAAAATATGCCAGTAAGTACAAAATGTCATTATTTTGGACATAAATCAGGCAATAATATTTGGTTTGCTAGCAGGAAAAAATCACACAAACGACCTATTGTACAAATGAATTTTTTTAATCTTCGCCAATGCAATAGCGTTTGGTTTTTATTTAACTTGTACAATTTAGACACATACTAATATCCAAATCAGATCATAATTGTTGTCAACAGCTAAATTTTTCCAAAAATAAATTAACTAAACTAATTTTCATGCTAAGTTAAACACATCGGTAAAATAAAAATGGAACAAATTGTTACATGATGCAGAAAGCACAGGAAGGTAAAAGAACATGCTCCGGTTACAATGTAGTAGATAAAACAAGCTCTAATTCACAAGTATTATGTATGACAACTATCCCAATTTAAAATTTCATAGAGCTAGTATATTTGTATGATAGTTTAAACAAAAATAGTTAGCCTAAACAAAAACACGGTTTGCATGTCTACATCTTAGAAAATAACTTGACTTCATAATCACACTGATTTGGATATTTACGACAATTTCTACTATGAGGAGGTCTGAGTGGTAGAAATTACAGTAAATTGGGAATGAGATAATCCACTAGAAGGAGGCAATAAATGAAGTTCAATGCATGCCCCTGCTGAAGCCCTCATCATCAGAGAATGACGTGGGGAGAAATGCATTAACAAGTGCTAGACAGAACAACTTACAATATGACCTTGACGTTTAGAGTAAACTGGACGGTTTACACAAGTCTGACTACGCTTCCATATCAAAAAGAAAATCATCATCTTTAGCATTGAAATCCAAAATATAAGATGAAGTTGCAGCAGCACCAAGAACGGGGTCCACAGTTGCTCCGACACGGTATGCTTGCAGGGCCAGCAATGAAAGCACTTAACAGGAAGGCAACTGGCATTGGGTAGGAAATCAGATGCAGATGGAGCCAAGCCGGAAAAATAGTGGTTGTGTTGTAAACAAAAAGAAGACTAAAAAATTAAAAATAACAAACTAAATAGGGACTTTACTTTTTGAAAATGATAATTTGTTTAACTAAAATAATCAAAATTTACCACTATAGATAGAATCAAGATGCTTTAGCAACAGGGAACATGTTGTAAACAAAAAGAATTACCAACAGTCAGGAGACAATTCAATTAGCTAGATAATTTGGGTTTGATCTTCTGAAAATACATAAAAAAATTGTCAAAATAAGCTAGGCTGCAGTTTAAGGTTACTAAATTTCTTACCCATGGTTAATAATCTGCAAAACTAAAAATATTTTTTACATTGGTGAATACTAATCAGCTAGTTATAATCCCCAAGCTTCTTGTTATCCAATTAGATATTAAGGTGGGGATTCACTAATGAAGCTAGACTTTATCTGTCAATAGAAACAAAAAGGAGAGAAGTGTACTATTTAAGTATTTATGTGAATGTTGAAGCATAGGCTGCCTGTGTATATTTGCAGACTCATGCAATACTGAATGCGATAAGCTGGGGAATACTTCTACAAATAGAGGCAATAACAGCGAGATACCTGAAAGTGTTCAAAGCAGTAGATCCAGCTTGGTTCTACCTGCACGCTTCATGCCAGACTACAGGCTATGCTGTAGGAGTCGCAGGTTGGGGAACTGAACTTAAATCCGATAGTGAATCTTCCGGAATCACTTACCAACCCCACAGAAACACGGGAATCGCCCTCTTTTGTCTTGGTACATTGTAGGTATGCACATGAGTTATGTGGGACATTATATTGTAAATGAAACTGAATGCTAATTCAAAAACATTTGATGAATTATAGGTGTTTGCATTGCTATTGAGGCCGAACAAGGATAATAAGTACAAAATTTATTGGAACGTATACCACCATCTGACAGGATACACTATCATAATCCTAAGTGTAGTCATCATTTTCAAGGGATTCGATATCTTGAAGCCAGAACTAAGGTGGAAGATGGCATTTATCACAATTATCTCCACTCTTGGTAGCATTGCGGTAGTTTTGGAAGCCATTACTTGGACTATAGTTCTGAAAAGGAAGTCGACATCAAACGAGAACAAAGCTCAGAACGACAATAGCAATGGTCACACAAATCCTGGTGTATAGGAGATGGAGATGAGGATCTATTGCATTGGCAATAAATTATATTGCAATAAATGTCATTATATATTGCCTTTGTTAATTGCAATATATATTGCCTGATTTGAGTATTTGGTTTATATTTGGTATTGAATTATCTATTATGATAAACCCAAATGTATTATAGAATAGTCTTGTCTAGAATGAATAAGGATGAAGCACGTATAAATAAGGCTAAAGATTTGCAATTTAATCAAGCAATCAAGAAAATCAAGAAATAAAATTCTATTCCCCTAAACTTTCTCCATCTCTCTCCTCCAATATTCTACAAACTGGTATCAAAGTTTGCTTGAAATCATGGGATTTCAATTTCTTTCTTCATTTATTCTCACAATTTTTTTTTTTAAAGAATGGAGTAATAAAAAGAAAGAGCAGTTAATCTCCGAAGGATTATGGCAGATCGTCGAAAATGGTTATGAATGTCAGAATGATCTGAAAAGAATGTCAATAGTAGAAAAGAAAGCATTTTTGGCATTGTAATGGAAGGATAGTTGTGCTTGTATTGTAATGATTGGGAACCTCGATGAAGTAGCAACGGATTATATTTTTAGAGAAAGTTCTGTAAATGATTCATGGAACGTATTGAAGGAGGTATACGGTAAGAATGTGATGGAAAACATTGAAGAAGATAAATTGATTGATGAAGAGAAAGAAAAGTGCAATGAGATGATAGGAAAAGATGAAAAAGGGGAGGACAGTCAATGTTACCTAGATAGTAGTGCAAGCAACCATATAGACAGAAGAAAAAACATGTTCGTAGAACTTGATGAATTGGTGAAGGGCAACGTGACATTTGAAGATGAGAACAAAGATGTTGAAGACATCGCCAAATATGGTGAACAATCAGGAAAGGCAGCAACACGAGTCGAGCCTGTTGATTCAGTAGTGGTGGAGGATAAGGAAGAAGTTAAGCCTAAAGATGAAGACAAATAGACAAAGAAAAGGATCATAGATACATAACTGATGACTGAGACAACCCAAGATGAGAACACTGTTAAGACAATCGAGGATGTTTGTATGTCATCAAAAGAAAAACAAGAGGAAAAGATGACAAAGAAAGAAAAAGAAGTTGTAGAAGAACAAATAAAAGATGAAGAGATAAAGATAGTTAAACTTTATGAAACAAATGATGACAAATTTAAGTAAGAAGATCTTACAGAGATCGAAGAAATGAAAAAAGTGGTAATCAAAGAAGAACAATATGAAATGGTGGATGATGGAAAGAATAGTAATTATGAGAAGTAGGCTGATATTGTTACCAAATGTAAGATCGTTAATGAGAATGAGGATGATACCATGGAAGAAGAAAATAAAGTTGGAGTTAAAGATCTTAATGCAATTTCAAATAACAACAAGCTTGATTATTTATCTCATATAACTAACGACTTTGTTTTTTAGTCAATGTTTTTTGGAAAATTTAAGATGCTTGATGTTTGGAAAATACATGAACAAAATTCAAATGTGTTGATCAAAGGTTACAACAATGAAAGTGTTCAAAAGTCTAAATTTTTGTGTTTGGAAAATTACGAAAGACACGATAAAAGAAAAAGGAATACTCATGATTTTTCTTTAAAGAGCTCAATGGTGGATAACAAAGTAAATGCAATCAAAAAATGTATAATCATATCATTCTCCTTTTTCTTGCCAAAGCACGTGAGATATAATGTAATCAAAATCGAGATGTTCTCAAAACAAGTGATCAGATGGCCGCTATTTCGACAAAGGCACTTAGCGGAAAAGTCTTTAAGAGAAGTGCATAAAATTTGGGAATAAGAAGCAAGTTTAATTTAGGGGAAGCATTGTTGGCAATAAATTAAATTGCAATAAATGTCATTATATATTGCCTTTGTTAATTGCAATATATATTGCCTGATTTTGGGTATTTGGTATTGAATTATTGATTATGATAAACCCAAATGTATTATAGAATAGTCTTTTCTAGAATGGATAAGGATGAAACATGTATAAATATGGCTAAATATTTGCAATGTAATCAAGCAATAAAATTCTATTCCCCTAAACTTTCTCTATCTCTCTTCTTTAATATTCTACATGTTGTATTGTAGTAGTTGTGGTATAGGACTGTTTTTCTACGGCGAGGAACTCTGAATCCTTTAGAGCCTGTTATTGTACTGTAGTAGTTGTGGTGTAGGACTGTTTTTCCATTGAGAGGATCTATTATCTCGACTCTTGGTGGCATTACGGTAGTTTTGGAAGCCATTACTTGAAGACTGGTACATGCAAATATGGACCATCATGCAAGTTCAATCGTCCACGTGCATATGAAAAGTGTCATCTTCCTCTGGATTCCCTTGGTTTACCAATATGTTAGACTGTAGCATCTTGTCCCTTTTACATGTTAACCAGAGCATGCAAGTTTGGAATTGCAAGCAAATTCAGCCATCTCAAACCACCCACCAAATTCAGACTTCCTAAACACCCACCATACAAACTAAAAATCATATAAGAATACCATCTGCATATGGATCCACCATTACTTCAGTGTAGCATCCTTTATCGGGACACTCATACAAAATTTCACCATGGCCATTAGCAAAATCACTTTATATAAGTAGTCCACTAGTTTAGGGTTTTCCTGCATATGTGCTATTACACCAATTCAACAAGGGTGGAGTACTAATATGGGCCCTCTAAACCAGCTTAATCATGTGCTAACGCATGCACACATAGACTCAAAACATTGTGGAAAACCTTCTAAAAAGACCAGGTCAACGTGAATGCTAATACTACTTGAAAACTCGAAACTGCAAGTTTGGATCAAATTGCGAGTATCATCATCCAAAGGAACAATACCTAGAACCTCATTGTACTCTTGGGTCCACAGGCCTTCCATGAGATCGGGGTTTACTGTGTGTCCAATGTACACTGCATATGGGAAATGCACATAAGGTTCAGCCTGCGAATTTGATCATCCACAGATTGGCTATTGCAACAATGTGGTACCCAGTATTACTATGCCTGCGCAACTGCTCATTTTTACCCAAACCCAAAAACCATTCAGCATGTAACAACATGGGCTTATGAAAAGATATCGAAGCCAGCTCTTGTAGATAGTACCGTAGCAAACTCGGCACCTAATTAAAGCAGTGAAGAAATCAGCAATTGACTTAAACAAAGAATCATTAAACAGTTTTTGACATTTTTGTCAGTGAGTACCATAGACTTCATTCCCTTTTTGAGTAGAGTAAATTTTGAGTAAATTTCTGTTTAAAAAACCTTTTGTTTCAAAAAACAAGCATTAGAATCTCATAACAGGTTAAGCAAGCAGCATTTCAATGGGGGCAATGCATGCACGGAAAAGGGTAGTCAGGATAATATTTTCAACATAGAAAATATAGCCAGTTAATGAACCGACCACTTCAAAAAATATCAAACAAAAAGTTTAGGATAATTTTATTCTTATCTACACTATTACCGAGTCAATACATATTTTTCGTATTCATAAGTTCATCCACTACTCCTTTATAAGTTTATCCGCAAGTGGATTAACTAATATAAAATTTCTTTTCAATTTAAAAAAGATGTTACCCCTGCTCACGTCTTCTTCGTTTTTTGTTGTCTTTTCATACATAAAAGCAGTATTTATCTCCTAAAATTTTACTATGTATTTGTAAAAACTTCATTACGTAGGCATATCACAGCATTGTATGAAATCCATTACCAGAACTATACACTTACAAATGTCCAGGATGGTACAAAATCTTAAGTGGAATAACTAGCACTATTTAAACTTACACTTGTCCAGTAGATTAAAAGCACCATCGGGTTGTTCTACTTAGTTTGATGATGGATTAGTGTCTACTGTTAGCATATATTATATGAGATTGAGACTTTCATGACATGGCTGATTACTTGATATATTTTCATTTAGCGAGATTAGGTCACTAATCATCAACACTTTTTCTTCTTCCATGCACTCATGTCTATGCAGTTGATTGCCTCTTTTTATTTGTTAGTCATTAGTTCGATTTCATATATGGCAAGATGGCAAGAAATTCTCAATGGTTGACACATTTACATTTGCAAAGTATTGCCTTACTGACTATTAGAATCTAGAGCCCACAATCATCCTTCAAACATCTTATCAACAACCATTTACATCATGTCAGAGTAAATGAAAATACGGTTTTAAAGAATTTCCCGTTCCATCTGCAATTCTTATCCTTTGTTGTTGATCCACATAAAGTGTTTGACAAACATCAGCCAAAACAATCTGGTAGATATTAAACCGAAGTGAGGAACATAAAAATTTTTCACCAACAAGATACTAAGATCATTAATTAATACCTGAAAAATCTGAAGTCATTTCCAATCTGTACCCAAAAAACATAAATATTTGACATACGAGAAAACATGATTTTTTTTTACATGAAAATCGATGTTTTGGAAATTATATTAATTATCAATCAACTTCATTGGAATTAATTAGCCTACTAGATTTGCATTCAAGTGCAACAAGGTGGTGAGATATTTTAGCTCAAAGTAATTGTAATGGAATGTTAAGCCTGACAGAAGATATTTTAGTAGTTTATCTATAATGATAATGGTTCACTGTATACTGCAATAAATTTTTAAGATTTTTTAGTATGTATCAATAATTCAACTATTTTATGTATTATAAAATCTTGAACAATAGTGCATTATAACAAGGACACAATGTAGCATACATATAATGCCATATATAGAATGTTCATTTGTTATTACCAAATAATACTTATACATATTTGACTCGTGGTAGGTGTTATTATCACAATGATATATTCTACAATTTTATATCAATTTCAATCAACTAGCGCAACAACTATAAAGGCCCAATCATGCATGGTCATAACCTGCCAGAAACATAATGGTCAAGATTTGTGCGTTATACTCATTAAGTTGCCAAACTAAAAGAAGATAACAAAAATGTGCATCTGTCCAAATGTTGAGAAGTATGTCCTTTGTTATAGAAGAAGACAGAACATTGATGTGAAATAAAATATGATGGATAAACTGAATAATATGCAAAATCAAATAATACCTAAAAAATCGGGTGGATTGACTCCATAAAATCGTGGATGCAGATAGTAATTCACAAAAAGTTAATTGCATGAAAATTTTCTTTTCCCCAATGATATTCATGTAGCCAACGAGGATTATTACTACTAATCTACATACAAACATATTATTTTAGGCGTTGATAGACCACATTAGAACTACATAACCTGTAGTGAAGCATAGGTAGAATATAATGGAACAATTAGCACTAGAAGCACACATAAACTATAGTAGAACAACTACAAGAGCACGAATCATTCACCATAGTAACGATAATTAAAAGTACATGAAAAATATATTATATTACCCATCCTGGAAATTAAAATCGGAGACGGTTGTCTAGATTTGGTGATTGGGATCGACTGCGTGAGAGGGATGATTGTGGTGTCGATTGACATGATTATAGTGTCCAGGGTTGCGAGATCGAGATTTCTGGAGGGGATGATGACATCGGTGGATGCTAAGCAGAGATACGTATTGAAAGGATGAACAAAGAAGTGAAAAGCAGAATATGCCTTTTTTAATCCCCGCACAAATTTTGTTGCAAAATTCTAGAAAGCCCGACGTTTTAGTAGGGCAAAAGGCCCGAATGAAAATCCAATGGTTACAGCTGTGCCTGGACGAGGAAATCAACAGTCCTCCGTGAATTGCGTGAGGATCCGCGCTTTCGTTCCTCTGTATTTTCGAGCTTTATAACATGGTTCAATTTTGTTTCCCACTTGCCTTTTCATTGAACAACATTGTATGCTTAATTATACGCTTAATTCAAAGCCAAATAGCATTTGAAAAACCGGTTGGTATTGTGTACCAAAGGGGATACACAGGAACTCTATATAAAAATGCTATCAGAAGCCTATTTTGTTGTAGTGCCTATTTCCTATTCAAAACTTTCAAATTGAATTCAATTTGAAAATAATCTCTTTTATCTTTACAAAAATTTCAAACTTTTAAAAGTTTTTCTAATTCTCTAAAATTTTGAAACTTTTTGGCAGAGTCTCCCTTGTACGTGGGAGCTATTGCAATATATAGAAAGATATGAAAAAGATATATCGTCCCATACAGTTGGAAAACAATTCATTTATCCTAATTTGATATTTTTGTGTAGGCGTACCTTATATAAGCGTTTATCTAAGCAAGCGTGCTTAGCATATTCGCAATCCACGCAACCAAAACTAAGTCAGGCAGCCCCATGTACCTGTACTTACTCAATTTAAACTCATCAGTCTCATAATATTAAGGTTTCAATAACTTTCATTCATTTAATTGGTTAACCACATGGATTCATTTCGAAACAAGTCGCATCACTCCTATATAGCCAGTATATGCCAATACAAGTCCCGTTAATAAGTATATACCTCATTTTTTTTAAATTACACACCGTATTACTCATATTTACTTTATTTGAATGATTTGCGATCAATATATTCACATTTATATCGTATTCCATTTATATGCATTCAAATTCATTTAAATAAATTTATTTCATTTACAATAAACGAAATTTTTTGTACTCATATTTGGTATTATCCGGTTAATAAAATAACCACTTATTTTTCTATCCAATTCCAATTGATTTCAAATCAATTTATTCATTTCAATCCATTTAACTTGCTTATGTTAAATTTCAGAATTCAAATTCCTGGGTTTTTATTTTAAATCCATTTGAAATCATATAAATATATATACATATTGTGACGACCAGCTTTTTCCATACAGTTTAAGCCGACATTTATCAATCCATGTCAACTTAAATTACACAGAAAAGCAGATAGTTAATGGAAAGAAATTATAGGGTGAGATAAGAAAGAAATATTAGAATAGAAGAAGAAGAACCAACTCAACAAAGAGTCTCACATCGCAGCGAAACAAAATATAATATAGAAATAAATCTTTATTTAGAGCTTGAAATAAAACTTTCAGTCATCAGAGTACATCAACACATGTGGACAGTTAAAATAATCTGTCCTCATATACAACCACACAACGAATTAATAACTATATAATATCATATGTTTGAACTCTTCTAGTTCATCTATTCACATCAACCGATAACCTAAACCTGTAAAACTCGGTCTAACCCAAGCACTACAAACGCCGGATCAGTCTGGTGAACAAAAGTGAGAGACCCACTAAGTTTATGGTAATCACACAACTTGGTTCTAAAGTCAAAATAATTTCGAAAGAAAAGGATAATCGTAAGACCAAATCCACACATAAATACGTACGGTTTTTACCTCACGATAACCCAAAACATATTTTTTAAATCAGTAATATTTTGATATTATAATAGTGTCTAAATACAAATAAATACCAATCTAGCAGAATGCTTGCATCTCATGCTCTAAATATATAGTATACAATCAAAACCGCGGGCCCTTATTGGAGAATTGATTTCCTAGCAGTGTATGAGACCACCTTCCGATAGTGTATCTCTAGAGAGGAATACACCAAGTTCAATAAGAACATCTTTCAACTCAGGCTAAACATGAACGACCATTCACTTCGCTTGAATGTTCCGAATATATTTTCACCTACGGTTGGATCCAACGTAACTGTTCCCGGGAGATACAAACGCGAAAACAAGAACAAATATGAATATTCTCTATATGGTGACAATACACCCTAATGGGAGTAACCCACATAGCCATGCGAACCAATTTTTGCCATTTTCCCGGTTGATGAGACTTGAGGTTATAATTAGCTTTTCATAACATCAGACCACTATTCACTTTGAATATCACATCGTCAAGTCAGCCAGATTTCACTAATTGGCATTGGGTGTTTTACGCTAGGAGAAACGAATTTCTTCGCCACCAACATAAATACGTTTGTACAAATCAATGTACGTTATCCTTTGGAAATACTACATTAAACCTTCGTCCATACAAGTCATCCAGGAACAGGATGAACAGAACGCACTTTCCTACCACATCCTAGGTATCACCCTATAGATCAGTAGTGAGTAGCCCTTGCAAACCGTAGATTCCAATCACGATAGAATCACTGTCAAAATATCTCCAGGAGACCTTGAGAAATTCATCAAGTAGTTCTTCCGCTCATGAAGATCAACGGTCTTCAATGCACCATCTTTAATAAGCATCTTCCACATATTCGCTGGTCTGGAATGGTTTTCGAATATAATTCGATCACGGTCTTTCTGTACCAACAATCGTATAGGTCCGATTTGATAGTCGGTCATTTAACTATCAAATAAACAACTATTCATCCATAAACTAAAATAAATTTACTGATTTGGTACCCAGCATCATTTAGCCTCTTTAATTAACAGTCGTTAGTTAAATATTCGAAACCGCTGATTCGGAAAACATTTCCCTTTTCTTATTAGATATAACAAAATTCGATTATCATTACACTGCAACTCATTACAGCCTCATCGTAAATTGGTAAGTGAATAAATCTCTTAGTATAAATCCAAAAGGCCGAAACTAACATCAGATTCTGTAACACCCCACGTCCATTAATGTCACTCACAAAGGGGAATGCATTAACTTCCATGGAGGTTTTAAGTGAATATAGAACAGAAAAATTACAACAAGACAGATATAAGTAGTACTTGGAAATTTAAAACTTTATTTCATTGCAGCAGAAGTTAAACATGTTTGTTACATCATAAAAACCATAAATCAAAGTCAAGTACAATATCCATCTTGATAAAACAAAATACATAATCCCATTACATAAAACCCATTAAAGAAGATAACAAGCTGGACTTTACTTCAGTGGTCCAAGCTTTCCAAAAGAGAGATAAAGCAATCCAATCAAACTCCGCTAGAGCTGGGCCCACCCAGAGGACCTGGAGGGGGAAAAGGATAGAAATAGAGGGGGTCAGACATAAAGTCTGGCGAGTATGATAATTCTAACAATACTATTATCAAAATAACTAGACTAAGGCATAAGCTGGAAAACAAGGAAATGTCTATGAACTATTGGGTATGGAAGAGCAGATAAAGATAACGTTAAAGGCACACCTAATTACTAACGAATAATTACTACACTGCACCACACCAGTCACCCTAAAGGTCGTTCCCACTTGCTTCACTTAGAAATTATATAAATAGCTTTCCGCACCCCTAGCTGACTACATAGGTGCCGCCTGCCCCTATCTCCGCTAGGTGTACTCCACTACCCACTTTCGATCGGCTCCCTATTCGTAGATACCCGTGCTGGCCCCACAGTGGGGTGTATCACTCCCCTAAAGTGGCAACCCGATACAACTAGGATGCACGGCTTATACCTACACGATGCAACAACGTCTTACCTACCAGCCCGGGTCCACACACGCATATGAAACCCGTTGGACTTGCGTTGCCACCGCTAACCCGTTTGGCCTCTTATAGTCAAGCCCAGTATGCGTGTCCCGTCCTCGACTTGGGTCGAGCCCACAAAGATACGTTTGGGTTACTGGTTGAAATGGGCCCCCAATTACTTACCACAAGCTATCCACCTAAGCTTGTCCCCACTAGTATATCCCACTTAACCCTCTTCTTAGTCATGTTCATTTACATGTGTGTTTGGTTAAGTCTTACTAGTCGTATTTCAAATGCCACTAAAGGCACCCACTAGATTCCTCATGCCACCCAAGGCACCTACTTAACCCCCATGTCCCACCTCACATGTTTATCTGGTTAAGTATTTCTTAATTCATTAAGGCCATAACCCTATAAAGACCTCTCACATTAGACTGGTATTTATGGCAGCTGGATTTGCCGGGCGGGTCCGGGCAGTCTTACACCATAAAAGAGTCTAACCTCGTGTCTTTACAACTGTTATGCTTTAATTTGGGCCTAGGACCTCTCACATTGGGCTGACATTTGTGACCACTGGATTTGTCGGGCGGGTCCGGGCAGGTTTACGTCACAAATGAGTCCAACCTCGTGTCCTAAGCTTTGATTAACACTTATAATCTTTTACCCCAGTTTTAAATATATCCCTATTCAAGTCATTAATTAATTCCAATTTTAATGATGTCCATAATTGACTCAATTATGGCCATCCACTTATGGTATGCAAAATCATATCAATTGCATCCAATTTCTTAATATTAAATCCTTAATATTACCCCTATCCTACGTCATACGTTCACTTATTCAACGCAAAATATACGTTAGACTCGAATAGTCTAACTCATAGCACAAAGATAAATTATCACAACATATAGACAAATAAAATAGATCTAATCATAATAGGGATGAAACTTGCATAAAACTACACATGTCATGGATCTAAAGGTGTCAACTTGTTTGGTTAAATGTCACAATTTACATAATATGATCATAACCCAAATTCATGTATAAACTGGCATATGTGGTTTATGCAACATAATGATGGTGTAAACTAGCATCTAACCCATAGAACTCACCCATGTCATAGCATAATTCTAGATCTAAATAAATGTCATGGCATATGTTCATAATCTTTACTAATCAATCTAAACTTGCATACATGATTTGCCATAAAATCAACATAGCCCAAATAATATCAACATTATGATTTGATTAACATGAACTAATTAGCATAGAGAATAACATCATGACTTTATAACATGTATGATTTATCACAACTTAGCATAGAAAATTACAACCTATACAATATCATCATAGCATGATTTACAACATATCGGATATCATCATCACATAACATAGGATTTACAACATACATGATAGCATAAGGTTTACAACAACATATATGACAATTCACATCATTTTCTTATGATCCATATCACAACTTAATCTAATTAGTTTGCTAATAATCTTATTAAAATCATCATACTCACAATTAGAAGAGAAAGAGAGTCTTTATTTGCTTTAGAGTTGAGTAGAATTAGGGTTTCGATTAGCTTTCTTTCTTCTTAGTTGGCGGCGGCTACACTGAGTTCCATGGCGACGACATGACGGCGGCTATTCTATTTTTCATGTGAATTTAGAGTGAGAGACTACCTAGGTATATATAGAGTTTAGGATTTATTTAGGCCGTCAGATCAACTCAGAACTAATCTGAACCATTAAATTAGCCAACTCAGCCCTAAAGACACATCAGCAGCTCAAGATTGGGCTCAGCCAAACCCTAGCCGACCTGACCAGGTCGACACCCAAGTCGATTGCGCAGTCGACCTGTGGGGGGGGGGGTGTCGACTGGCCAGTCGACTCCCCAGTCGACCTGGGGTGCTGGGCGGGAAATTTCCCGCCTAGCCTGTTTGACTTCGAATTTTGAATTTTAAATTTTCTGAAATCTGTTTTGAATTTTCTGAAACTTCCGATGGACATAACTTCTTCATACGAAGTCCAATTCACGCAAACTCGGACTCTATCTCAACCAGAATTCCCAGACGAACACAATGGCGCAACCCGTTTCCCACAATTCTCACGTCTGAGATTAGTTATTCTTTAATTTGTGAATATTAATATTAACAGAATTACGGGGTGTTACATTCTCCCTTCCTTAAAGGATTTCGACCCCGAAATCTTCAAGTCAAGAAGAATGTATATCCTAACATCCAATCATCCATCTACTCAACCATCAAACACAGGCATCCATTGTCCTTATAGACTTCTAGTGCTTTCAAGTTCAAATGCACTGTGTGTGTATATGTTCATATCTAATGCAAAATCAGGCGGTCCACTGATTCAGTTGACCTCCTTAATGCAAATCATGATAGTGCCATGCGTCCATTATGTATGCAAAAGTTCCTTAATGCTACATATTATCTCTATATGCATGCACAACCATCATCCGAATGCAGCATCCATATGATAATACAATCATCATACATCCATTTTACTAAATACATCCATATATATGCAATATGCAATATGAAGTGACTGAGCCGATCTAGTGCCTAATAGTGTGTGTATTTGCGTCCACGAGCAACCACTAGAAAACACTTACATCCACTTTGCATCCATCATACATAACATGTCTCAAACACATGTTTCAATCATAGGATTACCCTATCTAAAGGTCAAAGATACTAGCGAGAGGACATACTAAAGATAAGATAAGTACAAGCTAAGCGATAAAGGAGAAATTAAAAGAACATACCCTCGAAAAGGAAAGGGTATTGTGAATGCATCTTCTCTTCTGTCTCCCAAGTAGCGTTGCTCTCATCATCTCCCTATTGTACTTTGACTAGTCTGACCTCTCGATTCCTCAACTTCTTGATCTCCGACCCAAGAATGCATGTAGGAGCTCGTCGATTCGTCGCATCACGCTCTATCTCCACCTCTCTAAGCAAGCTTGGCTCTACCACCTCCGCGGTCTCGTGTAGGCATTTCCTCAAATGTGACACATGGAATACGACGTGTACACCACTAAGTCTCCCAGGCAACTCCACTCTATACGCCATTTGTCCAATCTTCTCCTTAATAGGAAACGGCCCTACGAACCTTGGTGCTAATTTCCCAACGGACCCAAAGCGAAAAACGTTCCGTAATGGAGACACTTTGATAAAGACCATGTCCCCAATATCAAACTCAAGATCTGTCCTCCTCTTATCCGCGTAAGATTTCTGCCTATCTTGCGCTGCTTTCATCCTTCTTCGAATCAAATCAATCTTCTCCGAAGTCTCTCTAATCATATCGGGCCCAAGTAAGATCTTATCCGTAGATTCCCACCAACATGTAGATGAATGACAAGGTCGTCCATAAAGAGCTTCGAAAAGTGCCATGCCAATGCTGGACTGAAAGCTATTATTATATGCGAACTCCACCAACGGAAGATGCTCTTCCCATGTACCCCCAAAGTCTAGGATACATAGCCTCAAAAGGTCCTCTAGAATACGATTCACCCTCTCGGTTTGGCCGTCCGTCTGAGGATGATATGCGGTGCTCAAACATAACTGAGTCCCTATCGCTTCTTGTAAGCTCCTCCAAAATTCTCTAGTGAAGATAGGATCGCGGTCGCTTACTATGCTAGAAGGAACACCATGCAAACGAACTATCTCTCGGACGTATACAGAAGCTAACCATGGAGCAGTCCTCTTACCCTTCACGGAAATAAAATGGGCGCTTTTAGTAAGTCTATCTACTATAACCCAAATCCCCGTATTACCCTTCCTTGATCTTGGTAATCCATCCACAAAGTCCATCGAGACACTTTCCCATTTCCATAGTGGAACTTCCAATGGGTGAAGCAACCCACCGGGTTTCTTTTGCTCCGCTTTTACTTGTTGGCACACCAAGCATCTAGCGACATGCTCGGCTACATCCCTCTTCATACCAGCCCAAAAGAAAACTCGCTTCATGTCTTTGTACATCTTGTCCCTGCCGGGATGAATGGTCATCTTCGAATGATGTGCTTCGTCAAGAATAGCCTTCCTCAAACTTTCGTCTTGAGGTACACAAAGTCTACTATCCCTACGTAACCAACCCTTATCATCTAGGGTATACCTACGGAGATGGCTTGATGACTCCCCTCTTCTGAGCTTTTCTACTAACTCAACCAACTGTGGGTCGTCTCGCTGTGCCTCACCAATCCATCCCAAAAGCGTAGGTCTGACCTCCAAGGATGCTAGCAAACCGGGTACAAAGTCAACGGAAGGTCTAAAATCAAACATAGAGATGAATTCTAAGTTTCGCCATTCAACAAACAACGGACTCAAGGACAGCCTTTTCCTACTTAAGGCGTCTGCCACCACGTTACCCTTGCCAGGGGTATATGCTATTTTGAAGTCGTAGGACGCTAAGAATTCCATCCACCTTTGCTGTCTTAAATTCAAGTCCTTCTGAGAGAATAAGTATTTTAAAGATTTGTGGTCAGTGAATAGTTCGAATTTCTCGCCAAGAAGATAATGGCGACAAGACTTAAGCGCGAAAACAATTGCGGCTAACTCTAGGTCATGTGTAGGGTAATTTTTCTCATGCACCCTTAACTGCCTTCCACCATAGGCTATTACCCTTCCCTCTTGCATTAAGACTGCGCCTAGACCTGTCCCACAAGCATCGGTATAAACAATAAATGGCTTACTCCCGTCTGGTAGCACTAAGACTGGAGCTGAGGTCAAAGCTCTCTTTAAACATTGGAACGCATCATCACAATCTACGTCCCACGCGAAGACTAGGTTCTTCTTCGTCAGGCGTGTCAATGGAGCTGATATTTTTGCGAAGTCTTTGATAAACTTCCTATAGTAGCCAGCCAACCCCAAGAAACTCCTTACTTCAGTAGCATTTTTAGGGACCTTCCAATCTTGGATGGCCCCCACCTTCGCGGGATCCACAGCTATCCCTTCTTTGGAAACCACGTGCCCTAAGAATCGCACTTCCTCTCTCCGGAAGTGACACTTAGTAAATTTAGCTTTTAGGTTATGTGCTCGTAGAGTCTCCAACACTTCCCTAAGATGTAGGGCATGCTCTTCTTCATTCTTAGAAAAGATCAAGATGTCGTCTACAAAGACCACCACGAATTTATTAAGGTACTCCCTAAACACCCTACTCATTAAATCAACAAAGTATGCGGGGGCGTTTGTCAAACAGAAGGGCATCACTAGCCATTCATAGAAACCGTCCGGAGTCCTAAAGGCAGTCTTGTCTATGCTATCCTCAGCCACTCTCAACTGATGGAAACCAGTGGCTAAGTCCAACTGCGAAAACACTGAGGCGCCAACTAACTGATCGAAGAGATCGTCAATCCTCGGCAGTGGGTGTCTGTTATTCTTAGTAAGCTTATTAAGTTCTCTATAGTTCACACACAGTCTAAGGGACCCATCTGCCTTCGTGGAAAATATTACTGGAGCACCCCGCTCCGATATACTTCATCTTTATGAACCCCTTCTCAAGCAACTCCTTCACTTGCTTATTGAGTTCCCTCCTTTCACGAGGAGCCATGTGGCGTACTGGCAAAGATACTGGTTTTGCATTATCCACAAGATATATTCGAAAATCTATCTCCCGCTTCGGAGGCAAGCCCTTCACCTCCTTAAACACATCCGAGTATTCTCGGACCACTCTAACAGGTCGTAGATTCTCCACAGACGCGTCAAGCGATTCTAGATAACTTAGCATAACGGAATTTATGGGATTACAAAAGATTTCGAGAGTGTTGCCAAGGCGAGTCATGAGCCTAACTACTTTCCTTTCACAATCAAGAACGGCCCTATTTCTGGACAACCAATCCATTCCTAAAATTAGCCCATAGCCCGTGAAGCCCAAAACATAAGCATCACATCTAAACTCAACGCTAAGTATAGAAATGTTCAAATCCAAACACATCATGGACAAATAAGCTGAGCCCCCAATTGGATTCGAAACAACTAAGGGATCCTCTACTAAACTGGTGTTTAAGTCCAGTGATTCGACTAATGTTGTAGAGATAAACGAATGCGATGCACCCGAATCAAATAAAGTACGGACAGGATGATCAAACAGAAAAACTAAGCTTTCAACAGAAATGGTTCTACCTCGTTCTTGCAGCGGTGGGGGCCTGAACTTGTCCCCGTGCCTGCCCTGGTGCCATAAGAGCCTGCACCTGTCCTCCCGAGGTAGACCCTGCCCTCTGTCCCTTCTTTGGGCAGTCCTTCACTAGATGTCCCGCTTCACCACAGTGAAAACAGCCAGTCTTCTTTTTCTTTCTGCAATCCTTGCTGAGATGGCCTGGTGTCCCACATTTAAAGCATCTTTTCTTTCCTTTGCTATTATTGTCTTTACCACCCTTCTTGTTTTGCTGTTGTGGTTTCTTCTGATCCCCTTTCTTCTCGGGTGCCTTATTAGCATTAGCGCCTTTCTCCTCGTGCATGAGTGCCATGTCTACTAACTTCTCAAAGGTGGCCCCCATAGGGATGTGGGTCATAGCCAACCCTTGCAACGGCTCATTCAAGCCATTAACGAACCTTAGAGCCTTCTTCTCCGACGTGTTCACTAAGTCCAAGCCAAACCTTGCTAACTGATTAAATTTGTTGGCATATTCTTTCACTGATGAGCTTCCTTGCTTTAATGTCAAGAACCTTTCCATGTATAGATTCTCTTCTGCCCTTGAGAGAAACTTTGCCTCAAACCTACGTCTGAAATCCGCCCAAGAATTAACAAGACGCTCCCCATTAGTGACCTCCCACCAAAACGAGGCCTCTCCCTTCATTAACCAAGCTGCTAATTTGACTTTCCTCCATTCTTCTACTTTAAAAATTTCTAGCAATTCTTCCACCTCCTTAAGCCAATCTCTAGCCTCCACAAACGTTTCTGACCCTTGAAAATGTTTTCCACCCATAGCCTTAAATTCCTTGCATGTCTTTGCAAAAGTATCAACGCGAGGAGGAGGAGGAGCGGGTGCAACTGTTTGTGGAGGAACATTGGCTGCACCTGCAGCGGCCCTAGCCTCTAATAACCTCCTATACCATCCTGGTATCGTTACACCCTCCGGAAGGTTAAGATCTTCAGCCATGCTGAAACGAAAAAGGAAAGATTCAAAATGGAGAATTCGAAAGATAAAGATATATGGCTATTGGGGATTATGTTTTTCATAAAAACTTTCCTCTTTAAATTACTCATCAAGACATGTTTTTGAAAACACTTCTTCCAAAAATACTTTAGAAAAATAGTTTTTCTAAAAAAATTAACTGTTCTGGTAACCTTAAGCTCTGATACCACGTGTAACACTGCACGTCCATTAATGTCACTCACAAAGGGGAACGCATTAACTTCCATGGAGGTTTTAAGTGAATATAGAACAGAAAAATTACAACAAGACAGATATAAGTAGTACTTGGAAATTTAAAACTTTATTTCATTGCAGCAGAAGTTAAACATGTTTGTTACATCATAAAAACCATAAATCAGAGTCAAGTACAACATCCATCTTGATAAAACAAAATACATAATCCCATTACATAAATAGCCATTAAAGAAGATAACAAGCTGGACTTTACTTCAGTGGTCCAAGCTTTCCAAAAGAGAGATAAAGCAATCCAATCAAACTCCGCTAGAGCTGGGCCCACCCAGAGGACCTGGAGGGGGAAAAGGATAGAAATAAAGGGGGTCAGACATAAAGTATGGCAAGTATGATAATTCTAACAATACTATTATCAAAATAACTAGACTAAGGCATAAGCTGGAAAACAAGGAAATGTCTATAAACTATTGGGTATGGAAGAGCAGATAAAGATAACGTTAAAGGCACACCTAATTACTAACGAATAATTACTACACTGCACCACACCAGTCACCCTAAAGGTCGTTCCCACTTGCTTCACTTAGAAATTATATAAATAGCTTTCCGCACCCCTAGCTGACTACATAGGTGCCGCCTGCCCCTATCTCCGCTAGGTGTACTCCACTACCCACTTTCGATCGGCTCCCTACTCGTAGATACCTGTGCTGGCCCCACAGTGGGGTGTATCACTCCCCTAAAGTGGCAACCCGATACAACTAGGATGCACGGCTTATACCTACACGATGCAACAACGTCTTACCTACCAGCCCGGGTCCACACACGCATATGAAACCCGTTGGACTTGCGTTGCCACCGCTAACCCGTTTGGCCTCTTATAGTCAAGCCCAGTATGCGTGTCCCGTCCTCGACTTGGGTCGAGCCCACAAAGATACGTTTGGGTTACTGGTTGAAATGGGTCCCCAATTACTTACCACAAGCTATCCACCTAAGCTTGTCCCCACTAGTATATCCCATTTAACCCTCTTCTTAGTCATGTTCATTTACATGTGTGTTTGGTTAAGTCTTACTAGTCGTATTTCAAATGCCACTAAAGGCACCCACTAGATTCCTCATGCCACCCAAGGCACCTACTTAACCCCCAAGTCCCACCTCACATGTTTATCTGGTTAAGTATTTCTTAATTCATTAAGGCCATAACCCTATAAAGACCTCTCACATTAGACTGGTATTTATGGCAGCTGGATTTGCCGGGCGGGTCCGGGCAGTCTTACACCATAAAAAAGTCTAACCTCGTGTCTTTACAACTGTTATGCTTTAATTTGGGCCTAGGACCTCTCACATTGGGCTGACATTTGTGACCACTGGATTTGTCGGGCGGGTCCGGGCAGGTTTACGTCACAAATGAGTCCAACCTCATGTCCTAAGCATTGATTAACACTTATAATCTTTTACCCCAGTTTTAAATATATCCCTATTCAAATCATTAATTAATTCCACTTTTAATGATGTCCATAATTGACTCAATTATGGCCATCCACTTATGGTATGCAAAATCATATCAATTGCATCCAATTTCTTAATATTAAATCCTTAATATTACCCCTAACCCACGTCATACGTTCGCTTATTCAACGCAAAATATACGTTAGACTCGAATAGTCTAACTCAAAGCACAAAGATAAATTATCACAACATATATACAAATAAAATAGATCTAATCATAATAGGGGTGAAACTTGCATAAAACTACACATGTCATAGATCTAAAGGTGTCAACTTGTTTGGTTAAATGTCACAATTTACATAATATGATCATAACCCAAATTCATGTATAAACTGGCATATGTGGTTTATGCAACATAATGATGGTGTAAACTAGCATCTAACCCATAGAACTCACCCATGTCATAACATAATTCTAGATCTAAATAGATGTCACGACATATGTTCATAATCTTTACTAATCAATCTAAACTTGCATACATGATTTGCCATATAAATCAACATAGCCCAAATAATATCAACATTATGATTTGATTAACATGAACTAATTAGCATAGATAATAACATCATGACTTGATAACATGTATGATTTATCACAACTTAGCATAGAAAATTACAACCTATACAATATCATCATAGCATGATTTACAACATATCGGATATCATCATCACATAACATAGGATTTACAACATACATGATAGCATAAGGTTTACAACAACATATATGACAATTCACATCATTTTCTTATGATCCATATCACAACTTAATCTAATTAGTTTGCTAATAATCTTATTAAAATCATCATACTCACAATTAGAAGAGAAAGAGAGTCTTGATTTGCTTTAGAGTTGAGTAGAATTAGGGTTTCGATTAGCTTTCTTTCTTCTTAGTTGGCGGCGGCTACACTGAGTTCCATGGCGACGACATGACGGCGGCTATTCTATTTTTCATGTGAATTTAGAGTGAGAGACTACCTAGGTATATATAGAGTTTAGGATTTATTTAGGCCGTCAGATCAACTCAGAACTAACCTGAACCATTAAATTAGCCAACTCAGCCCTAAAGACACATCAGCAGCTCAAGATTGGGCTCAGCCAAACCCTAGCCGACCTGACCAGTTCGACACTCAAGTCGACTGCGCAGTCGACCTGGGGAGGGGGGGTGTCGACTCCCCAGTCGACCTGGGGTGCTGGGCGGGAAATTTCCCGCCTAGCCTGTTTGACTTCGAATTTTGAATTTTAAATTTTCTGAAATCTATTTTGAATTTTCTGAAACTTCCGATGGCCATAACTTCTTCATACGAAGTCCAATTCACGCAAACTCGGACTCTATCTCAAACAGAATTCCGAGACGAATACAATGGCGCAACCCGTTTCCCACAATTCTCACGTCTGAGATTAGTTATTCTTTAATTTGTGAATATTAATATTAACAGAATTACGGGGTGTTACAGATTCCATTTCAAAAACTCTTCACCTTTCATTTACAAAATCATTAACCTTTCATTTACAAATACTGTTCCTATTAGATATAAAATCCTTTTCCATACATTTATAAAATCATTTTTGATTCGTTTTTATAAAAATCCATTTTAATAACTCTTCCCCTTTCTTACTCGTAAATATAAATATCATTCTTACCATATAACTTAGTTTATATGTATTCCCATTTTATAACTCCTTTTTAGTATTTGGACTCGACATCTCATTTATTTGACATTTGTCTCAATTCCAATTATACGCGAAATGTTCATATTATATTTTCAGTTCCATTATTTTGCTAATATCATTCACGAGAAACCCATTAAATCATATTTCATATATTTATAAACAACGTTTATAAAAACATTGATTTGTTATGAAAAATCATTTTCCAATTTCTGTAAATCAATTCTTGTACATTTCCAACCCCATCAATCCATTTCAACATTTTAAAATCTTTTAAAATTCCATTTATGTCCTTAAGTCCTTCTTCAAAACCATTTTAACTTTTCCATTTAGTTTATACCGTTTAACCATTTTATTTCCATTTGAATTTCCATTTCGATTTCCATTTCATATTTTTCACACTTCTAAGCTTCTATTCCATTCATAAACAAAATTGAAGTTTATAACTTTATTAGCTTGTCTCAATAGTTGAAATCAATTGTAACACTTTCCAATAAACCCGATTCCATTATTACTTCGTCAAACTTGGATTCGGTTAAATAGAATCTAATAAGAATTCAATTTAAACTTCACTTATTTTACTATTAACGTAAATTCGTTTGAAAATATCATTTTAATATAACATGCCTTATTGTTTCATAAGTCTCCGCTAATGCCTTTTCACCATTTTAATAATAATCAATTTCAACTTTTAAAAACAACGGTTTACTTCTTAATAACCATTTCAATTAAATTATGACAAATCAATTTAATAAAGCAATTCCCATTAAGGCAGTTGACTTAGTCAATTCAACATGGTTAACTCGTTACTTAAATTCCAATCAGTCTTTCTTTTAAATTAGTTAACAAAATAATTAATTTAAATAATATCATTTACTTTTATTATTATTAAATAAATAATAATCACTTCAATTAGTCCTTTTTTTAAATTAATTAATAAGAATAATTAATTTAACAAATTCCATTTAATTGTATCTTAACGATAATTAAACTCAGTTGTTAATTGTTGGGTTAATTCCTACTCACATGCTAATAAAGCATCAGAATTGGCTTTATAAAATTATTCCATAATAAGTTATCAAATCAAAAAAATATTTTTTTTATTTTAAAACACACGTCGTATATGAAATAGTTTTTAAAAAATATATATTTCAGCACCGACTTAAAATCGATTTCATTAATATTTTATTTTACGTTGATGGTACTTAAAGAGGTAAATATCTTCTTAAGTACCAAACCGTGAAATATTACTTAATTTTACATCAAAATGAACACCACAAATCAAATTGATAAATATTACCAATATCACTGAGAAATCCTGTTTGATTCCCCCAACCCGTCATTTCCTACATCACAGATTAATTATCTCAACATATACTATAATATATAAAAATTTAACAACTATTGGTGAGGACCCCAATTGGATCCCTCCAACCTGTCATTCCCTACATCCAAATAAGTTACCCTAATAAAATCATTCAATAAGAATTATTAAATTTTAAGCTAATAATTTCTATAACGATAAATGACAACTATTTAACATCAACCAATTTACTGAACAAAATAGTTCAAACAATTAAATTAAATACATTTATACCATTAATGTGACCAACAATGTAAGTTACCTCAATTGGTTCCAATCGTTAGAATAACAATTTGGTTTTTCACTGAAGTTAAACAAACGTTTAATTTCGTCGATTCAATTTGTAACGTCTCGGAAATTTCGACAACTGGAATGTGAATTTAGTTGAAGATTTAATTGTTAACAATCAATTTTTATACTGGGTTAAGAAATTTAAAATCAAATATACTGCTTTGAGTTGAATTGGATACGATATTTAATTCAGAATGACTGATTTGAAATTAAATATATATTGTTGAGTCTGGTTGGATATTTGGACATTTGAATTGAATTTGAAATTTGACTGGAAATATAAACGGTTAAATTTGAAAATAAACGTAGTGGACGTTAAATAAATTAGAGATTTCATCTGTTAAAAATATATAGAGAGATTGGCTTGAATATTTAAATCTGACTGAAATGAATCGAAGGTTTTATTTCTTGAAATATATAGAAATGAGTCTAGATATGTGTGCATTTGTGTTGAAATTTAACATTTTCGAAATTTGGAAACGAATAGAGTTATGGGAGAACGAACAGAATGAAATTAGTGAACCGGTAAATAATTTAAAATAACGCCGTACACGGACGGAGTCGGTTTACAATCAGAATAATTTATTTGGATTCAGAACATTAAAAGGAAGGGCTACGTATAATTTTTGATGTATTTGAAGACTGTGGTTACGGTACGAATACTGAGCGTTCAACGTCAGTTTACGGTGCCAGTTACATATTTAATTAGATCTGCCCTTAATATTACCTATCTCAGTTATTATTTTTACATAGACCTAATATCTGAATTTTTCTGCTGCTCTATAATATAGGATTTGATGTCATTCTTATCTCTTGATTTTTTCTCTATAAAAATCAACGAAATTCCCCAATTGCTCATTCATTTTCCCTCAGCTCCATCGAAACCCTCTACATTAAAAATGGCAGAAGCCCAATTCCTCTTTTCCCCTTTTTATTTTAGCCGATGATTTCTTTTCCATTCCAAAATTGATTCTTTACCCTTCATCAATTTAATGTCCACAACCTTCAATTCAAGCCGCTCACCTGCTAATCGAAGCCATATGTAACCCTCTGTGCCACTGCGATTGAAGCCGCTTCCACCTCGGGTCGAAGGTCATCGCTTTTGCTAACTTTGAAGTCCTCACCGTCGATTTCACGAATGAACACCCCTAGAGAATGGAAACAGCCATCATATTTGTGATTAACCCTAGGAGAACACGGCCGTATGGTGAGCATCTCACTCACGATTAATCTCAGTTTTAAATAAATTGGATTCAACTTAATTGGTTATAATAGCGTGATTTTTGGGGTGATTTGCTTGTGAATGTTTGTTGTTGGGTTATCTATTACACACTGTTTCTGCTATAAAATATTAATAATACACATGTTTTACTTTACCAATAAACCTGGGATGGGTCTTACACCCTGCTGTTTTGCAAAATCCGAAAACCTGTATGTATTTCTGCTGGATGTGCCTCACTCTGAAGAACTCCTTACAGTGTTGTTTGACTATCTGCTGTCCTGACATTATGAACCCATAAATAATTGATTTTGAGCTGGACATCGGGCTGATGTGTTCGGCCTTGCTGTTGTCTTGATTTTTATTAGCACTGTTCATCAGCATATAAATTTAACAGTGAAACATAAGTGATATAGTAGTATGAGCACAAATATAATATAAACCTAAATTTTCATACAACTCTATTTAAAATCTTCCCCTTGGATATTTTACTGTACATTGTAAGTTATGCTTACGATTAATCGATTTCAAGTAGTTAACTTCATATAAACTTAAATATATTGGTGGGCCGTGTCCTATTGCATTGCTGTAACTTTGGTGTCTGCTTTTATTTAGATTCGTTTGTTGTTGTGTTTGTGGATATACTTGGGTGTGAGCTAGATGGTTGGAAATCGAACAACTGCGGATATTTCCAATCTCCAATATAAAAATTTTATCCGATAAAGAAGAAAAAAAAGAGGAAAAGAAAAAAAACTTGATTAAGAAAAAATCATTTTTCTTTGTGAAACATGTTGCCTGGTTGATCAAGGAAACAATTTTTAAAGAAATAGAGACGCTTTATATGTTTCAATTTGGAAACTGAGAGCTTCTGTTACTAATGGGTTTACCAGCGTAACCTCGCAACATATTCTAGTTCCTTTGTGGTATAGTCTAAAATTATGCTAAATGGGTGCTTGGATCAAATCAGCATTTTGGGTTTACCAATAAGTAGTACGAAGGTCATATTTATGTTGTTCTTTCTTCTACAGATTGATGTCATAACCTTGTTTTGAAATCGCACAAGCAATAACATTGCAATATGAGATTTTATAAATGGAAGCTGCTAGTTGGCTGAAACCTTTACATATGGGTCCTGCGGAAAAGAAATTATATACCATGATCATCGGTATTATTTGGAACTAATAATATTCATCCTCTATACCCATATAAAATTCCATCTCCTATACGAATAATATACAAGCAATAAGTTACTACTTTATTGTAATACAAGTTGAGATCGTTTGGTATTTCCATTTATTTTGGTTTACAGTTTGGTAAATATTTGGAACCAATGACAAGTTAAATGTTGTGAGGTCTTTATTAAGAAATATAGTTGGTTACAGTTTGGTAAATTTGCCTATGTATCTTAAATTTACTAATATTAGCTTGTTAATAATATAAGCTAATATTATTTGAAAGGAAGTTATCTATTTTGGTTAGCTGTAATGATAATATTTGGAAATAAATGGTAGCTCGAGAAATTCTTTCTGCTCTGTAAAATTTGTGTTAAACATTTTGTTTCCATAAGAGGATAGTAGTACCTTTTATAAATGAGGGAACACATATGCCATTCCACCATTACATTGAAATAAAAATGCTAGGAACCTCTATGCTGGGTCTTTCTCATCCTCATTTATGCATGTACTATGTACTATATGGCTTACAAACTCTATGATGGTGACTGCAACACTTTATCGCATCTTGTTTTGACATTTACCACATGTATTTTTCCACGCATATACCTTTCAACATATGATTTTTCCCATGTTTTGGCTTGTCTCGTAAGAGGCATTTTTCGATCCGATACACTATCTTATTCAGCATAAATTAAAATGCAATATATTCTCTAAGTTGAACCTTCCCATTTTAAAAATGATAAATACTGCTAATTATGCCTTGTTTAATAACTATTGCTATTTGTGCCTTGTATTCTTCGTCACTGTATTTGTCACAATCTTGCTTTATGCGTATTTACCAGTTTTAAAAGCCATGCTGGAAAACATCTATTTTGACCATACATATGGCATGTATTACCGTTGTTCCTGATGCTTTGCCTTGATTCCAAAAGTTGAACTCGTGTATACTTTGCCTTATACTGGTTTGTATGTAAAATGAACTGCATGTGGCCATGTTTCGATTGCTTTTTCTCAAATGTGTTAATAAAGTTTTGACCATGCTGCTTTCCATGTCTTGTATGTTAAGTGCAGCCATGCTGCTACCTTAACATGTAATACCCTTGACAACTTTTAGCTTGCTTTATCCTATGAACTAAGATTCTTGCATACATTGAACTATGATCAGTATTCAGTTCCTTATTTTAGTTGTGTGCATTGTTCTATAGCCCCCGATGCTTTTCCGTATTTACTATCAGCATGGGTTTAGTTTATATATATGTAGGTGCCGATGTACACATATGTATATACGTACCACTGTATGTGTATATATATGTCATCAGCATACGTGTGTGTGTGTATATATATATATATATATATATAAATACATAAGCTGCCCGATTTGTTTCGTCTCAAGTGGCTACGCTATATTTTGGCGAATTCTCACAAGTCCAATTACTCGAAATTTAATGAATTATAGGATTAACTATTATTTCAGTTTATATAGAAGTCGATTTACTTGAATTATGATTTAATCCTGACTCGAGTGTTTTATGTTTTTGCATGGAACGCTCGGGCCAGACCTGAGTGATACAGATTTAAAGATTACAGCTTAAGATTCAAAGATTGACGAAGCTGGGGATTCCAAGACGGCGTGCTTTGAAGATTTAAACCAGTAAATATTTTTATTGTATTCAACTGTATTTTTAATTCCGCTGTATAGTGAAAAATTCTTGTATTCAAAAAAATAAAATAATCTTGTATCAAAATTTTGATTAATATATAAAAGTTTATTTCGCTGTTCAATAATGTGTTATTTATTCTGTATTTCTGTGTCAATTCTGTCTTTAAACTTGTAAGTTAAATAACGATCCATCTATTTGAACATTTTAAGTTGGTTAATCACCGATTTGAAGCGGCCAAATAGGCGGGACGTTGGTATCAGAGTTTTGGTTTATTCAAAGCATAACTTATCGAGTTTGAAATAAATAGAATCGACACTGGAAAAAAAAACGATTTTGAAAATAAAGGGAGTTTTGAAAATTGGATTTTGAAAAGTAAACTATTTTGGAAGTATTATATATTTTGAAAATTAGTATTTTGAACTTATACAGCGGAAACAAAATTTGTTTTGAGATTTGAATTTTTGTTCGGAATCCCCAGTCTTCGAATCCGAGTTTGCGAAAGCTATTTTTCGATAGGTTCCCTTAGATCTTAACCTCGAATCCATCGTCAAAAGGTATTAAAAGGAAAATAAATATAAGAAAATCAATGAATTAATTCCTCTAATTGTATATTCAGAGACAACTAAAATGGATTGGAAATATGAATTCAAATAAGAATTGAATAAGAGGGGAAAAATTGAAATCATTTCAATGATGAAACAATAAATTTTATTTCGACATTCAGAAATTAAAAAGAATATAATTGGAATTCGATTGTGTTAAGTTATATTACTAATTTGTTTAAGTTATTCGGAACTTGGCGAGATAAATTATAATTGATTTCAAACCAATAATGTATAATCGAATATATGAATTCGATAGTAATTTATAAACTTGTTAATTGATTAACAAGAAGTGAATTGTAAACGAGGGTTATGAAGGAAGTGAAATATGAATGAAGCGAAATGTGAGTAAAGATTTTAAAGAGATGTGAACTTATATTAGGCGATGATTTGATGAATCTGGATTCGTATAAAAGGAATAATTTTTACTTTTTAGAAGTAAATAATGTTTAGAAGCAAAAATGTTGCAAATGAAATTGGAGATAGAGGAGATGGAGTTAAACAGGAGGGTGAGATTATTCTGAAGTTCAAAATATAAATTAAATGAGATTTTTTTGGTGTTTGAAATATATTATCGAAAAAGAAATTATCCGAAATGAAATTATTCATGGGGGCAACTATATCAACTTTTAGGAAAATACTATTTGCTTCTCGTTAGAATAAAAAATAATAATATATTATTAATAAATTGTTTATGTATTTAGATTAATGAGTTAAATATTTCAAAGGTGTGAATTATTGTTATAATTAACAATTTTAGTTAAAGAAGTGAATTCGGAGTGTATGAATTAAATGTTTTTTGGTATTTGAAGTTGTAAATTTTGATCTATTTCAAAGTTAATAATGTTGTTCAGTTAAGGTCTGAGAGGTATATATACACCAACTTGATTGACTTCATTGTTGACTAAGAAACGGTTAAGGTTCGATAGCAAGAGTGGTTAAGTAAAGTAAATAAGTGTCAGCGGTTAAAGTGAAAATAGCGGTGTTGTATATAATATCTTTTTAATTCGAATAACCAATTTAGAAATGTTTCCCCTGAGAATAAAGTAATTTTTATATAGAAAACAAAGATTTGCAAATATATAGAAATGTTTTTCGAAAGTTCATGAGAGGCTAGCGGGTTCTGATAAGCCAGAATGGCAAGAACTGAAGAACAAAGAGCCACACGTTGAAAACGAAGGGTGGCAGAACGTAAGTGAAATAAATTTGTAAAGTTGAATTTGAGAATTTCGAAAGGAATGATTTAATAAAAAATCAAGAAGTGGAGTTAAGGTAATTAGGAATTGACTGGAGATTGATCAAGTTGAATAATATCCTGAGTGTTGATCTGATGTTGGTTTCGGCCTTCGGGGTTGATACTTTGGAAGTTGTTTGCTTGCTAATTTACAATCGAAGGTTGTGAATATGGAGAAGTAATGGAGCATGAATGAGAAATTTGTTATAAGGAAGAAGAAAAGAATTCTGGAATTTTGGAAGTGTAAAGATTTGAGTTAAGTGATTAATCAAATAAATGGGAAAACTTGAAAATTGGGTTGGAATAAATAGATTCAGATATATGAGTTTGAAAGGATATCAAATATTTGAATTGGTTAAGAGATCAAAACTGAAATTTTGAAATTGGAATAAAATTTGGGGATATTCGATTTTGGATAATGGATATAGAAGTTCCGAAAGTTATATGGGAAAATATATAAAAATTTAGTGAATTAGAAAACTAGTAATTTGGAAAGTAATCAATTCGAGATGAAATCGTATACACAGGATATATAAAAAAATGAGATGTTTGAAAATATGATTTGGGAAGAAAATCTTATGTAAATTGAAATAAAGCACTGTATGTTTTTAAATCAAGATAAGGGAAGTATCATCCTTCTCCTTTGAATTTCGAGCTTATTGGGATGTGCCGTTGGTGGTGGTAGGTTGTCCGGACATAAAACTTGAGTTGTTATTGTTCGTTGGAGAACACGACCATGTAGCGTAATTCGTAGGGCTGTAGATGGCCTACGGCGGACGGATGTTTCTTGGGGGAACCAAGCGAAACCATTGTGTCTGCTGCGATCTACAGTCGTGATAATGGCGTAATCTGCAGAGCTGTGACAGCTTAAGGGTATGGATGTTTTCTGGGGGACCCAGGCGTAACCATTGTATGCCTGCGATCCACATGGCATATCTACTAGATGTAACCATTAGAGTTACTTAAGGTAGAATAGAGCCATGCGATATTTGAGACATCTTAGTGATAGTAAACCACCTGTTTGATGCAGCACTGTGTCTGCATGACTGGATTTGTCTTCATGACTTGATGTGCCTTCGTGACATGATTTGTCCTTATGATTTATTCTGTCCTCATGACTTGGTTTATCTTCATAACTTGATAACTTGTTTTCGTGACCCTGAGATCGAGCCGCCAACGCTCAGTGACCTTAGGGTTTCTTTCGATTCTTAAATATTTTCTTGTTGATCTGTCCATGACGAAACTCGTAGGGAAGCGATTTCCTACGGATACAGATGTTTTCTGGGGGATCCAGATGAAACCATTGTGTATCTGCGATTCATGAACAATCAACATCAATATCACATCGATACTTTCCTTATCTGTTTTTTTTTAAAGAGAATTTTTAAAATATTTTCACTGAGAGTTAGAGCAAGGATATTTAGTACCTGGAGATTTTAGTCGTGCGCCTAGCCAACGTATGTCTAACATCTGTAAGAACTACAATAAACTTGTCAAACTTTGAGTTATCATGTGATTTCAAATAAATAATTTAAAATTAAAATATACCTAATTTAATAAGTTAAAAAAAAGAAAATATCGGAATAATAATACAAATATTTTATGTATAAAAGTTATAAAAAGATTTCGGATTTTGAAAATTTTCAAGTTGATAATTTGTAACTTGAAGAGGAGATGTTATCTACACTCTTCAGTGGGTGTTGGAAAATATTAAATGGATTGAATGTAGGAAGATTGGGTTGAGGGTTGCTAAGCCTAGACCCATTACAGTTGCAACGAGGGATAAGTAATGTTGGCCGATGATTTTTATAATGAAATTTGGTATAGTTGAGATGTATAAATCCAACTTATGTAGAATTGGAATTTAAATGTGATTGGTTTTGAAAGGAAATTTTATGACTTTGAATTTGTTAGAAGATTAGGTAAAATGAGAATTGGGAGATATCTCAAAATAAATTGAGATTGAAATTGGTCTGAGGAAATTGAATATACTTTGAAAAGCGAAGAAATAAATAAGACCGATATAGAAGATAAAGAAAATCGCGTCTGATCAAAATTGATCTCCAACCATAAGAAAGAATTTTATTTTCCGGGTTAATTGGATATGGTGACTTAAATATCGATATTTAGATTGGTTGTGGGAAAATTATACACGAATATGAAAATTCGGAGTACCCATTGGTATAACTCTAGCGACCTTTCCTTTCAAGTTTTAAAGGGGGGAAGATTGTAACATCCCAGAAATTTTGACAACTGGAATGTGAATTTATTGAAGATTTAATTGTTAGTACTCAATTTTTATATTGGGGTCAGAAAATTAAAATCAAATATATTGTTTTGAGTTGAATTGGATACGATATTTAATTCAGAACGGCTAATTTGAAATCAAATATACTGTTGAGTATGGTTGGATTTTTGGACATTTGAATTGAATTTGAAATTTGACTGGAGATATAAACGGTTAAATTTGAAAATAAACGTTGTGGACGTTATATAAATTAGAGATTTCATCTATTAAAAATATATAGAGAGATTGGCTTGAATATTTAAATCCGACTGAAATGAATCGAAGGTTTTATTGTTGAAATATAGAGAAATGAGTTTAGATATGTGTGTATTTGTGTTGAAATTTAACATTTTCGAAATTTGTAAATGAATAGAGTTATGGGTGAACGAACGGGATGAAATCAGTGAACCGATAACTAATTTAAAATAACGCTATATACAGATCGAGTCGGTTTACAATCAGAATAATTTTGTTGGATTCAAAACATTAAAACGAAGGGCTACATATAATTTTTGATGTATTTGAAGACTGTGGTTATGGTACGAATACTGAGCGTTCAACGTCAGTTTACGGTGCCAGTTAAATATTTAATTAATTCTACTCTAAATATTACCTATCTCAATTATTATTTTTACGCAGACCTAATATCTGAATTTTGCTGCTACTCTATAATATAGGATTTTATGTCGTTCTTATCTATTGAGTTTTTCTCTATAAAAATCAACGAAATTCCCCAATCGCTCATTCATTTTCGCTCAACTCCATCGAAACCCTCTTCATTAAAAATGGCAGAAGCCCAGTTCCTCTTTTCCCCTTTTTATTTTAGCCGATGATTTCTTTTCCATTCCAAAATTGATTCTTTCCCCGTCACCAATTTAATGTCCACCACCTTCAATTCAAGCCGCTCACCATCTAATCGAAGCCATATGTAACCTCGTGTGCCACTACGATTGAAGCCGCTTCCACCTCGGGTCGAAAGTCATCGCTTTTGTCAACTTTGAAGTCCCCGCCGTCGATTTCACGAACGAACACCCCTGGAGAATGGAAACAGCTATCATATTTGCGATTAAACCTAGGAGAACACGGCCGTATGGTGAACATCAAGCTCACGATTAATCTCAGTTTCAAGTAAACTGGATTCAACTTAATTAGTTATAACAACATGATTTTTGGGGTGATTTGCTTGTGAATGTTTGCTATTCGGTTATCTATTACACACTATTTCTGGTATAAAAATTTAATAATACACATGTTTTACTTTATCAATAAACCTGGGATGGGTCTTACACCCTGTTGTTTTGCAAAATCCGAAAACATGTTTGTATTTCTGCTGGATGTGCCTCACTCTGAAGAACTCCTTACACTGTTGTTTAACTTTCTACTGGCCTATCATTATGAACCCATAAATAATTGATTTTGAGCTAGTCACCGGGCTGATGTATTCGGCCTTGTTGTTGTCTTGATTTTTATTGGCATTGTTCATCAGCATATAAATTAAACTGTGAAACATAAGTGATATAGCAGTATGAACACAAATATAATATAAACCTAAATTTTCATACAACTCTATTTAAAATCTTCCCCTTGGGTGTTTTACTGTACATTGTAAGTTATGCTTACGATTAATCGATTTCAAGTAGTTAACTTGGTATAAACTTAAATATATTGGTGGGCCATGTCCTATTGCATTGCTGTAATTTTGGTATCTGCTTTAATTTAGATTCGTTTGTTGTTGTGTTTGTGGATATACTTGGGTGTGAGCTGGATGGTTGGAAATCGAACAACTACGGATATTTCCAATCTCCAATATAACCATTTTATCTGATAAAGAAAAAAAATAGGAAAAGAAAAAAAAACTTGATTAAGCAAAAATCATTTTTTCTTTGCGAAACATGTTGCCTAGTTGATCTAGGAAACAATTTTTAAAGAAATAGAGATGCTTTATTTGTTTCATTTTGGAAACTGAGAGCTTTTGTCACCAATGGGTTTACCAGCGTAACCTCGCAACATATTCTAGTTCCTTTGTGGTATAGTCTAAAATTATGCTAAATGGGTGCTTGGATCAAATCATCATTTTGGGTTTACCAATAAGTAGTATGAAGGTCATATCTATTTTCTTCTTTCTTCTCTAGATTGATGTCATAACCCTGTTTTGAAATCGTACAAGCAATAACATTGCAATATGAGATTTTATAAATGGAAGCTGCTAGTTGGCTGAAACCTTTACATATGGGTCCTGCGGAAAAGAAATTATATACCATGATCATCGGTATTATTTGGAACTAATAATGTTCATCCTCTATACCTATATAAAAATCTATCTCCTATACGAATATTATAAAAGCAAGAAGTTACTACTTTATTGTAATACATGTTGAGATCATTTGGTATTTCCATTTATTTTGGTTTACAGTTTGGTAAATATTTGGAACCAATGGCAAGTTAAATGTTGTGAGTTCTTTATTAAGAAATACAGTTGGTTATAGTTTGGTAAATCTGCCTATGTGTCTTAAATTTACTAATATTAGCATGTTAATAATATAAGCTAATATAATTTAAAAGGTAGTTATGTATTTTGGTTAGCTGTAATGATAATATTTGGAAATAAATGGTAGCTCGGGAAATTATTTCTGGTCTGTAAAATTTGTGTTAAACATTTTGTTCCCATAAGAGGATAGTAGTACCTTTTATAAATGAGGGCACACATATGCCATTCCACCATTACGTTGAAATAAAAATGCTGGGAGCCTTTATGCTGGGTCTTGCTCATCCTCATTTATGCCTGTATTATGTATTGTGTGGCTTACAAACTCTAAGATGGTGACTGCAACACTTTATCGCATCCTGTTTTGACATTTACCACATGTATTTTTCCATGCATAAACCTTTCAGCATATGATTTGTCCCATGTTTTGGCTTGTCTCGTAAGAGGCATTTTTCGATCCCATACACTATCTTATTTAGCATAAATTAAAATGCAATATATTCTCTAAGTTGAAGCTTCCCATTTTAAAAATGATAATTACTGCTAATTATGCCTTGTTTAATAACTATTGCTATTTGTGCCTTGTATTCTTCGTCATTGTATTTGTTACAATCTTCCTTTATGCGTATTTACCAGTTTTAAAAGCCATGCTGGAAAACTTCTATTTTGACCATACATATGGCATATATTACCTTTGTTCCTGATGCTTTTCCTTGATTCTAAAACTTGAACTCGTGTATTCTTTGCCTTATACTGGTTTGTATGCAAACTGAACTGCATGTGGCCATGTTTCGATTCCTTTGTCCCAAATGTGTTAATAAAGTTTTGCCCATGCTGCTTTCCATGTCTTGTATGTTAAGTGCAGCCATGCTGCTACCTTAACATGTAATACCCTTGACAACTTTTAGCATGCTTTATCCTATGAACTAAGGTTCTTGCATACATTGAACTATGATCAGTATTCAGTTCTTTATTTTAGTTGTGTGCATTGTTTTATAACCCCCGGTGCTTTTCCTTGTCTAGTGTCAGCATGGATTTAGTGTGTGTATATATGTGGGGGCCGATGTACACATATGTATATACGTACCACTGTACGTGTATGTATGTATATATATATATATATATATATATATATATATATATGTGTGTGTGTGTGTGTGTGTGTGTGTGTCACCAGCATACGTGTGTGTGTGTGTGTGTGTATATATATAAATACATAGGCTGCCCGATTTGTTTCGTCTCAAGCGGCTTTGCTATATTTTGGCGAATTCTCACGAGTCCGATGTACTCGAAATTTAATAAATTATAGGATTAACTATTATTTCAGTTTATATTGAAGTCGATTTGCTTGAACTATGATTTAATCCTGACTCGAGTGTTTTATGTTTTTGCATGGACCGCCCGGGTCAGACCTGAGTGGTACAAATTTAATGATTACAGCTTAAGATTCGAAGATTAACGAAATTAGGGATTCCAAGATGGTGCACTCTAAAGATTTAAAGCAGTAAATATTTTATTGTATTCAATTGTGCTTTTAATTCCGCTGTATAGAGAAAAATTCTTGTATTCAATAAAATAAAATAATCTTGTATCAAAATTTTGATTAATATATAAAAGTTTATTTCGCTGTTCAATACTGTGATATTTATTCTGTATTTCTGTATCGATTCTGTCTTTAAACTCATAAGATAAATAACGATCCGTCTATTTGAACGTTTTAAGTTAGTAAATCACCGATTTGAAGCGGTCAAAAAGGCGGGACGTTACACAATCAATATATTCATATATATTTAACAAACAGTCAATCATTAGCAACCGTAGCACACAATTATAAAAACAGACTTATATAAAATATAAGCGGGAAGAACTAAGTGAGTTTAATTCATCTTGATTCCGTTGTAGCTAAAGCGGTTCGGTTTTCAGTAAGTTCCACCTTTATCCAGAATAGTTCCAACATGTAATATTCGATGCTATGGTCCCAACGTAACTTATTTGGTTAAATTATGATAACATAGACAAGAGGTATAAATTTTATAAGTTTATGGTTAAATTATAGGATTAATTTCTTATTATAATTAAATATTTTAATTACTTTCATAGTATTATACAGGTCGGTCTGTTGTTTCTCTTTGTTCGTGCTTTCATTTTCGATTCTCACACATGCCTCCAAACCCAGTCAGCACCTAAAAATAGGTTATAGTATTTATTAGAACAACCATATTATTTAATTGAAGATTAAATAAAAATGATAATTACTATGGATCAAATTTTCTAGCCAATGGTTTCTCTACTGCTTCGTACCCACAATCGCGATCACTGTCCATCCTGAACCACGCAAATGGAAGTTATTAATAATTTCCTTTACACTACTTGATTAAATTAGATAAATAAATCCAATAATTAAAAGTTAATTAATATTAATTACTTAGTTCCATGTAGGAATTTGCTGACCCCGTTTCTGGCTACTACTTTGTTCAAATTATTTTCAAAAAGCAAAGACCTGCATCATTCCCAAACAATTTAAATTTAACAAAGAATCCCTTTGATTAAATAAGAATTAAATTTTATTCATTCAATTACTGTTGGTTAGTGGAACGAATTAGGCCGACCCCTTCATTCTGGACTTCCTTCCTCACCTTTCTCTTCGTTTATTTCTAGTGGTTGGATGTGGAGTCACGTTTGGATGGGAATTTCAACGTGGCAGTATAAAATAATATATCGGCATGGCCCAATCAATATTTCAAGTCACACACTCCCGTAATCCATCCATCGTCTCTTCGGAGAATCCACTTCAATTATTCTTATCAAATAAGAACTAAACTACTTTGGAGTTGAAGAGAAGTATAAAAAAACATGTCTTATTTTTTCAATAATACATATTTATACGCACTTTTGCACCGCTTCATCAATTTTCGCGCCTTAGTACGTCGGCCCGGGGCCAATCAACCACCACCACCCCACGCGATCGAGCTCACTCCTCTCACGACCTAAGTGTCGCTCCACCAGGTTAATCCAATCGCCAGTGGTAAGCCCAAACCGTCGATGTTTCATACCCCCAATCCGACCACCACAGCACCCTAAATTCAATCACAACCGTCCAATAGAATGATCTCGTTGGGCTTTGTAAGTTTGTACTTAAGCAATTTTCAATTGGATGAAAGAATTGGACGGAACCAGAGGAGGGAGATCATAGTTTTTTGTCCGTTGAAATGATATTAGGTGGCAGCTCAATTTGTTGACCGTAAAGAACAGTTTGTGTGACACCCCACGTCCGTTAATGTCACTCACTAAGGGAATGCATTAAGTTTCGTGAAGCGTTATAGGTAAACAGACACAGAATAATTACAAGACAGATATAAATACGATAGCAGCGGAAATTTAAATTTTTATTTCAGCATAAATCATAATACCGTGTTCCACAATACCATAAGTCACAAAAACCATTACAATAAAATAAATTCTGTCTTGCATCATCAGAATACATAAGAATATAAAAACATAATTCCCCAATTGAGAAAGTTAAGCCATAGTAGAGATGAGAACTTGAGCCATACTTCAGAAGTAGCTCCTAGCAAGATGATATCTGAGTCCTGACTAAGTCTGAGTGTTTCTTTCCTGAGAACCCGAGGGGCGGGGTGAGGGGGGGAGGGGAACGAAAGAAAGGAGGAGAAACAAAAGGGTCAGACATAAAATCTGGTAAGTCTAGTTACCTTTAGGCAGTAAGTAAATAAAAGTAACATGATAAGCATATAAATTGGACAAGGAAGATCACTACATAAATGACAGGTGTGATACGGTAGACAGGATAAGGTGTATATGCTTCTAATGATTACTCTACTTATTCTCTGCACCAATGCTAGTATAACAAGTATGTAACAAGATTACATACTCCCTAATTGCTTAACATAAACATGATGATCCCAACAGAAATATAATGGTAGTTTTAGGTGCACTCTAGTAATGGGTTTTAACGCAAATAGAATTAGCCGGTACCTAAACATGAATAACGAGTGTTAACCCCAACAGAAACAAATGTACCCCATAGAAACAAATAGGACTAGATGTACCATGTTTACTACCCTAGTCGATCGGCTTCCTACTTCGTAGATACCCTGTGCTGGCCCCATAATAGGGTGTATCACTCCCTAAAGTGGCAACCCTTCATTTCCCGGATGTGCACAACCATATCTCCTGATGCCAAAGTGTCTTATTTTCCCGAGCAGGCAGAGTCATGCATGCACATGACCCTACTGGAATGCACCGTCCTCCACGTATGGATATCTTACAATCAGTTCAGTAAGCGTGCCCCACTCCGACCTAGTTCGAAGTACCCGTTTGATACCTATTTAAGGGTTACTGACTGGAATGTGTCCCGCACAATATGATACAAGCTATCCCCTTTGTCTTGTATTCCCCACTAGGTTTATATTGACTATGTACACCACGGGGTGTCTTTAATTACATAGCCTTATTATTTCCTCAAGTTATGTATACCACTAGGTGTCTTTAATTACATAACCTTAACGGGTTAAGTTTGTGGGCCTATATGTGAATATTACCCACCCCACTCAGATTTACTTAACCCACACCTTTTGTTCAACCAAGTTTACTTAACCCTCAACTTAAATTTAAGTTCATACAATCTCTATGGATTAACTGAGGTTAAGTAGTCCAATTCATTACCATGTCCATTTATGGTTTATAATGGGCTCGACCTCCCACATTAGGCCTACAACCTGTGGATGCTGGATATGCCGGTCGGGTCCGGGCAGACTTGTTCCACAGTTGGGCCTAACCTCGTGTCATAGCCCGATTCATATTTACGTACTTAGACCTCCCACATTAGGTTCAACATTAGTGGCTGCTGGATATGCCGGTCGGGTCCAGGCAGACTTCCACCACTAATGCAACCTAACCTCATGTCATAAGTACAATTACAATTCCTAATTGTAGTTACTAAACATTCCATTTTTAATTAATTAATCAATTAATTAAACCTTTCCCTTTATAGGCGTTAATTCCCATTTTACCCAATAATTCGAATTATATGTCAGAAATGTTGATATTCAAATTATGCCATTTTTTACCCTTTTTCCCCCGTTCCTTAACTTGCGCCCTCACAAAATTGGCAGCATGCCTAGGTTAGACAACAACCTAGTTATAAACGATAATAGGGAAAATAATGGGATTATAACCAAAGTGATCATCTTCGCATAAACATAAACTAGCATGATGATAAGGTGAACATACATACTGGCATGGACATGAAATTGTCATCATAACAAGGTGGACATAAAACTTATGAACTATTGGCATTCAATTGATTCTAACATAACTATGATGTCACAATAAACATAGTAAGATCTAAATTAGCAATTTAGATGTCCAATCGATTTAGATCTAAAATGATAACACAAGGTGAAAATTAGATCACATAATTCAGATTTAGAGGTTAAAATAGATCTAACATGATAAACACAAAGTGATAATCTAGATCTGACTAATAGTTTCAGTGTCCACATAAATTAGATATACTAGTCTAGAAATAGATCTACACAAATCCACATCATAGCATGTCATAGAAGTTACAATTAAAACAGAGATTTAGATCCAAGCCTAACCAATTCAAGGTGACATATGTTCATGATTTACATAAATGGTTAGATCTATTGAATGATATAACTGCCAAAATAAATAGATTTACATTCACCACAACATAGTTACAAGCCAAGATCTACATAGGCAATATAATATAATAACCACAATTGCATTAGATCTAAAGAATTTCTGAATTTGATTTGCAAAGTATGTTGTTGTAGAAAACGATTTTGTTTCGGTTCGTATCCTGGCAGCATATGGCTCCCATAATTTCCAATGAAAAAATAGGAGATTTGGACACATATTTATAGCTGCAGAACCCTCTGAAACCAACTGCCACTTCAGCACTAGGGGTGTCGACACCCCTGTGGGTGGGTCAACCCGTAGGTCGACACCCCTTAAGAGGGGTCGACCCTTTAGAGCGGCAATTTTGCCTCTCTAACGACTTTTTCAAATTCGAACTGTTCTTGATAAAATTCTGACTCTTCTCTGACTCATGCGTATATATATATATATATATATAATCTTTCTACGTGTATACAAACTTAAAACCCTCATAACTTCTTCATACAATGTCTATTTTAAGAAAACCAGGTGTCTATTTTGACCAGAATTTCGAGACGGACGCAATAGCGAAGTCCGTTTCCCTTAATTCTGAATATTAAACTAATTATTTTTCAATTTATCCACTTTAATGTTGTTAAAATTTCAGGGTGTTACATTCTCCCCTACTCAAAGGATTTCGTTCCCGAAATCTTCGAGTTACAAAGAATGTATCCTACCATCCATCATCCATCTAATCATCCACCAATTACAGGCATCCATTGTTCTTAAAGATTTCTAATGCTTATATGAGTGTATGCAAAGGTGTGTGTAAATGTCCCAATACTAATGCGAAGATCAGGCGGTCTACTGATTCAGTTGACCTCCTTAATGCAATGTATGTTAGTGCCATGAATCCAATATTTATACAAATAATCCTATAACCTATAAGCTCTATATGTGTGCACATTCATTCGTCCAAATGCAACACCATATGCTAGTTCATCCATTTCCTTCCATAAAAGAAAATGTACACACATTCATATGCAGTATGAGAGTGATTGAGCCGATCTAGTGCCTAATGTGTGTGTATATGCATCCACTTGCATCCATCAAACATAACATATCTCAAACATATGTTTACATCCATGGGTTCCCTACCGAAAGGTCGAAGATTCGATCGATAGGGTACAAATGAATGATAGAAACAAGTACAAAATTTTTTTTTTTGGAAAAAGAAGTTAAGAACATAGTCCTAAAAAGGAAAGGATATGAAGTGTGATCTTTGTCTTCGGTCTCCCAAGTCGCATCCTCGCTGTCTTCTCCCTATTGCACTTTTATTAACCTAACCTCTCTGTTGCGCAGTTTCTTAACCTCTGATCCAAGTATGCAAGTCGGAACTCATCTAATCATTGCTTCCTTCTCTACTTTCACTTCCTTTCACAAGTTTGGCTCCACTACCTCGAACTATATACATTTTATCGCCGCTTGGATGAATAGTCATCTTAGAATGGTGGGCTTCCTCAAGGACTGTCTTCAATAGGTTTCCCTTGCTGATATGATTCACCTATCAAACCTCTTCTCAAGTAGCTCCCCTACTTACTTATCAAGTTCCCTCTCTTCTTTTAGGAGCCATATGGCGCATAGGATATGCAACTGGCTTTGAATTGTCCACCAGGTATATACAGAGATCAATCTCATGCCTCGGGGGTAAACTCAGAATCTCATTAAAGACATCTGGATACCCACAGACTACTGGTACCGATCGCAGATCACCGATAGATGCCTCAAGAGATTCTAGGAAACTAAGCATGACAGACCCTTGCGGGTCACAAAAAATCTCGAGGGTCCTCTCATGACAAGCCTGAAGCCTAACGACCCTCCTCTCACAATCCAGAATGGCACCCTTCTTGCCTAGCCTATCCATCCCTTGAATCAAACCATAGCCCATGACACACGATGTGCGTCGTACTCAAACTCGACACCTAACACAGATATTCTCAAACCCCAATAAATCATAGATAAATGAGCCGAACCACCAATGGGGTTTGAGACAACTACGGGATACACTACCATACTAGTAATTAAGTGCGAAGATTCAACCATAGAACTAGATATAAATGAATATGAAGTGCCAGAATCAAAAAGTGTTCTAAGAGAAATTAAACCTTCCACAGAAATTTTTCTACCTCTATCAAGAGCACCGATCGCGAGAGCATGCACCTGCCTTGTAGAAGTTCCTGCCTTTTGACCTTGTCCGTGTTTCTTCGGTCAATCCTTAATAAGATGGTCGACCTCTCCACAAGCGAAGCAAGCATTCTTCCTTTTCCTGTAGTCCATGCCTAAGTGACCCTCTCGCCCACAACTATGGCACTTCCTCTTATCTTTAACCTAGTCATTCTTTTCTCCTTTCTTTTGTTGTTGTTGTTGTTGCTGTTGTCCCTTCTTGGGCCACACCTTCTCATTTTGCATTGCTTCCTTAGCCTTTACCTCCTTCTTTTCTCCCTTGTCCTCCTCATGCATCAGGGCCATATCGACAATCTTTTCAAAAGTGGCCCCCATTGGAATATGGGACATGGCTAACCCATGAAGAGGTTCATTCAGCCCTTTAGCAAACCGCAAAGCCTTTTTGTGTGGCGTATCCACCAACACTAACCCGAACCTTACTAGCTGGTTGAATTTGGTCACTTATTCTTTCACCGTCAAGTTTCCTTGTTTGAGTGCTAAGAACCTCTCCATCTGCATGCTTTTCTCGGCTTGGGAAAGAATTTTCATTTCAAATCTTTCTCTAAAATGTTCCTAAGTTTCCACCGGACGTCCAGCTTGGGTGACTTCCCACAAAATGAGGCTTCGTCTTTCAGTAGCCAAGCAGCTAACTGAATCTTCCTTCTATCCTCTACTTCAAAGATTACGAACAAGTCCTCGGTCTCCTTGAGCCAATTCCGTTCCTCTACGAATGTGTCGTTCCCATGGAATGGCTTCCCTCCCATAGCACGGAAGTCTTTGCAGATCTTAGCGAAATTATCTTCTCCTGTAGGAGGAGGAGGAGGAATGACTGGTGCAGCTGGGGGAGGAACGTTTCCCTGGCCTTCGGCAGATATCGTGGCCTCCAGATACCTTCGGAACCATCCGGTTATCGTAACGTCCTCTGGGATATTAGGAATGTTTTGTTCCACAGACATGCTAAAAGGAAAAAGGAAGAGATTTAGACAAAGGACCGAAGGATATTACATATGGCTTTTTGGGGAATGTTTTTCAAAACATACTTTTCATTTTGAAAATACTTTCTTTTAAAACCTTTTTGAAAAATAATTTTCAAAAACTTTTATCTAATCTGGTAACCTTCAGCTCTGATACCAAGTGTGATACTTCACGTCCGTTAATGTCACTCACTAAGGGAATGCATTAAGTTTTGTGAAGCGTTACAGGTAAACAGACACAAAATAATTACAAGACGGATATAAATAAGATAGTAGCAGAAATTTAAATTTTTATTTCAACATAAATCATAATATCATGGTCCAAAATACCATAAGTCACAAAAACCATTACAATAAAATAACTTATATCTTGCATCATCAGAATACATAAGAATATAAAAACATAATTTCCCAATTGAAAAAGTTAAGCCATAGTGGAGAAAAGAACTTGAGCTATACTTCAGAAGTAGCTCCTAGCAAGATGATATACGAGTCCTGACTAAGCCTGAGTGTTTCCTCCTTGAGAACCAGGGGGAGGGGGGAACGGAAGAAAGGAGGAGAAACAAAAGGGTTAGACATAAATTCTGGCAAGTCTAGTTAATTTTAGCCAGTAAATAAATAAAAGTAACATGATAGGCATATAAAGTGGATAAGGAAGATCACTACATAAGTGGCAGATGTGACAAGGTAGACATGATAAGGTGTATATGCTTCTAATGATTACTCTGCTTATTCTCTGCACCAATACTAGTTTAACAAGTACGTAACAGGATTACATACTCCCTAATTGCTTAACAGAAACATGATGATCCCAACATAAATATAATGGTAGTTTTATGTGTACTCTAGTAATGGGTTTTAACCCAAACAGAATTAGCCGGTACCTAACAGGAATAACGGGTGTTAACCCCAACAGAAACACAGGTACCCCACAGAAATAGACATGACTAGATGTACCATATTTACTACCCTAGTCGATCGGCTACCTACTCCGTAGATACACTGTGTTGGCCCCACAGTAGGGTGTATCACTCCCTAAAGTGGCAACCCTTCATTTCCCGGATGTGCATAACCATATCTACTGATGCCACAACATCTTATTTTCCCGAGCAGGCAGAGTCATGCACGCATATGACCTCGTTGGAATGCGCCGTCATGACACCGTCCTCCACATTTGGATCTCTTACAATCAATTCAATAAGCGTTCCCCACTTCGACCTAGTACGGAGTACCCATTTGATACCTATTTAAGGGTTACTGACAGAAATGAGTCCCACACAAGATGATACAAGCTCTTACCTTTGTCTTATATCCCCCACTAGATTTTTATTGACTATGTATACCACTTGGTGTCTTTAATTAGATAGCCTTATTTATTTCTACCAGTTATGCTTACCCTAAAGGGTGTCTTTTATTTCATAACTTTATTATTTCCTCTGGTTATGTATACCACTAGGTGTGTTTAATTACATAAACTTAACGGGTTAAGTTTGTGGGACAATATGTGAATATTACCCACCCCTCCTCAAATTTACTTAACCCAACCCTTTTGTTCAACCAAGTTTACTTAACCCCAACTTAAATTTAAGTTCATACAATTCCTATGGATTAAGTTAGGTTAAGTAGTCCAATTCATTACCGTGTCCATTTATGGTTTATAATGGGTTAGATGTCCCACATTAGGCCTACAACCTATGGGTGCTGGATATACCGGTCGGGTCCGGGCAGACTTATTCCATAGTTGGGCCTATTCTCGTGTCATAGCCCAATCCGTATTTACGTACTTAGACCTCCCACATTAGGTTCAACATTAGTGGCTGCTAGATATGCCGGTCGGGTCCGGGCAGACTTCCACCACTAATGCAACCTAACCTCGTGTCATAAGTACAATTACAATTCCTAATTGTAATTACTAAACATTCCATTTTTAATTAATCAATCAATTAATTAAACCTTTCCATTTATAGGCGTTAATGCCCATTTTACCCAATAATTCAAATTATATATCCAAAAGTGTTCATATTCAAATTATGCTATTTTTAACCCTTTTTTCCCCGTTCCTTAACTAGCACCCTTACAAAATTGGCAGCATGCCTAGGCTAGACAACAACCTAGTCATAAATGATAATAGGGAAAATAATGGGAATATAACCAAAGTGGTCATCTTGGCATAAACATAAACTAGCATGATAATAAGGTGAACATACATACTGGCATGGACATGAAATTGTCAGCATAACAAGGTGGACATAAAACTGATGAACTGTTGGCATTCAGTTGATTCAAACATAACTACGATGTCACAATAAACATAGTAAGATGTAAATTAGCAATTTAGATGTCCAATCAGTTTAGATCTAACATGATAACACAAGGTGATAAATTAGATAACATAATTCAGAACTTGAGGTTAGAATAGATCCAACATGATAACACAAGGTGATAAATTAGATCACATAATTCAGATCTAGAGGTTAAAATAGATCTAACATGATAAACACAAAGTGATAATCTAGATCTGACTAATAGTTTCCACATCCACACAAATTAGATCTACTAATTTAGAAATAGATCTACACAAATCCACATCATATCATGTCATAGAAGTTACAATTAAGACAAATATTTAGATCCAATCCTAACCAATTCAAGGTGACTTATGTTCATGATTTACATAAATGATTAGATCTATCCAATGATATAACTACCAAAATAAATAGATTTACATTCACCACAACATAGTTACAAGACAAGATCCACATAGGCAATATAATATAATAACCACAATTGCATTAGATCTAAAGAATTAGATCTGTCATGACATATTATCAGATCTAACAATAGCATAGATTCATGGTTTACAATGTATCCAAATCACAATCTTTCATAATTTACTTCTATTCATTTAAACCTAGAAATAACTAGAAACTCACAGCGTTAGGTTTAGGGAATAGAGAAAGAACGAATCTTGAATTTCTGAATTTGATTGGAAAAGTACGTTGTTGTAGAAAATGGTTCCGTCTCAGTTCATATCCCGGTAGCATATGGTTCCTATAATTTCCAATGAAGAAATAGGAGATTTGGACACATATTTATAGCTATAGAACCCTCTGAAACCGATTGGCACCTTAGCCCTAGGGTGTCGACACCCCTGTGGGTAGGTCGGCCCATAGGTCAACCCCCCTTAAGGGGGGTCGACACCCCTCTAAAGGGCCGGCAATTTTGCCGCTCTGACGACTTTTTCAAATTCGAATTGTTCTGTATAAAATTTTGACTCATCTCTGACTCATGCATATATATAATCTTTTTACGTGTATACAAACTTAAAACCCTCATAACTTCTTCGTACGGTGTCCGTTTTACGTAAACTAGGTGTCTATTTTAACCAGAATTCAGAGACGCAATGGCGCAGTCCATTTCCCTTAATTCTAAATATTTAATTAATTATTCTTTAATTTATCCACATTAATGTTGTTAAAATTTCGGGTTGTTACAATTTGACATGAAATTTAGGGTTAGATTGGATATTTATAGCTAGGTTTAAATATTATATTAATAACTGAAACTTCATGTCGAAGTAACATGACAAAAACACTATAAACAAACTCTGATCGACATGAAAATTTACATTCTAGCATTAAACAATATTCTGGACACGATGGGACAGGTTTCATCGAGTTCGGATATCGTTTGTGAAAATTCCTTTATAACTCATATATGCGAATCGACACATATTTAAATTGTTTACGATCACAAAATAAATCCAATAAACTTGAAAATTGAAATACTACAAAAATAAATCATTACGGATTTAATAAAATTAATTTCGCTGAAAACGGAGTTCGTTAGACAATCAATTACACTTCAACTCATTAGACCCTTTCATAAATTCGTAAGTGAATAAATCTCTCAATATCAACCCCGAAGGCCGAAACCAATATTAGATTGACACCTCGAAAATTGCTCAACTCAACCAACGTACAACAAGTTTCATTTTTCTCTAAAACACATTATACTCCCTTTTTACCATTTAAACCCCGATTATATTCCTTTATAATCTCGCTAATCGTTTCCGTATTCATTTTAAATCCCATTTCATAAAAATTAACTAAACATTTTAACTTAACCTCTATAATTAAATATTACATATTCCATTTCAAAAACAATTCACCTTTCGTTTACAAAATCATCAAACTTTCATTTACGAATACGACTCCTATTAGATATAAAATCCTTTTCCCTTCGTTTATAAAATCCTTTTTCATTCGTTTGATAAAAGTCCATTTTAATAACTCTTCCCCTTTCTTATTCGCAAATACGAATTCTGTTCATCCCATATATCTTAGTTTATACGTATTACCATTTTATAAGTCCTTTTAAAATCTTGACTAGACATCTCATTTATTTGACATTTGTCTCAAATCAAATTATATGCCAAATGTTCATATTATATTTTCAATTCCATTATTTCGCTAATCTCGTTCACGAGAAACCCATTAAATCACAATTCATATATTTATAAACAATGTTTATAAAAACGTTGATTTTTTATGAGAAATCATTTTCGAATTTCTATAAATAAATTCTTGTACATTTCCAACCCCATCAATCCATTTCAACATTTTAAAATTCCATTTATGTCCTTAAGTCTTTCTTCAAAACCATTTTAACCTTTCCCTTTAATTTATACTGTCTAACCATTTTATTTCCATTTGGATTTCCGCTTCGACTTCCATTTCATGTTTAACACACTTCTAAGCTTCTATTCCATTCATAAACAAAATTGAAGTTTATAACTTTAATAGCTTGTCTCAATAGTTGAAATCAATTGTAACACTTTCCAATAAACCTGGTTCCTTTATTACTTCGTCAAACATGGATTCAATTAAATAGAATCCAATAAGAATTCAATATAAACTTCACTTATATTACTATTAACGTCAATTCGTTAAAAAATATCATTTTAATATAAAAGGCCTTATAGTTTCATAAGTCTCCGTTAATGACTTTTCACCACTTTGATAATAATCAATTTCAACTTTTAAAAACAATGGTTTACTTCCTTTTTAACCATTTCCATTAAATTATAACAAATTAATTTAACAAAGTGATTCCCATTTAGGCGATTGACTTAGTCAATTCAACATGGTTAACTTATTACTTAAATTCCAATAAATCTTTCTTTTAAATTAATTAATAAATTAATTAATTTAAATAATCTCATTTACTTTGATTATTATTAAATAAATAATAATCACTTCAATTAGTCATTTCTTAAAATTAATTAATAAGAATAACTAATTTAACAAATTCCATTTAATTATTTCTTAACGACAATTAATCTTAGTTATTAATTGTTGGGTTAATTCCTGTCACTTGCTTATAAAATATCAGAATTGGCTTTATAAAATCATTCCATAATTATTTTTAAAATTAAATAAATATTTGTTTATTTTAAAACACACGTCGTATTTGAATATAGTTTTTAAAAAATATATATTTCAGCATCGACATAAAATCGATTTCATTAATCTTTATTTTACGTTGATGGTACTTAAAGAGGTAAATATCTGCTTAAGTACCAAACCATGAAATATTACTTAATTTTACATCAAAATGAACACCACAAATCATATTAATAAATATTTTCAATATTATTGAGAAATCCTGTCGGATTCCCCCAGCTTGGCATTTATTGCATCACAAATTAATTATCTCAACAAATATTATAATATATAAAAATTTAACAACTACCGGTGAGGAATCCAGTTGGATCCCTCCAACCTGTCATTCCCAGCATCCAAATAGGTTACATCGACAAAATCATTCAATAAGAATTATTAAATTTTAAACTAATAATTTGTATAACGGTAAATAGCAACTATTTAACATAAACCAATTTATTGAACAAAACAATTCAAATAATTAAATTAAACTCGTTTGTACCATAAACGTGTCCAACAAGGTAAGTTACCTAAATTGGTTCAAATCGTTAGAATAACGATTTGGTTTTTCACCGAAATTAAACAAACGTTTAATTTCATCGATTCAATCAATATATGCATATATAATTAACAAACAGTCAATCATTAGCTATCACAACACACAACTATAAAACCCAACTTATATCAAATATAAGTGGGAAGAACTGATTGAGTTTAACTACCCTTGATTCAGCTGTTGCTAAAGCGGTTCGGTTTTCAGTCAATTTTAGCTTCGTCCAGAATAGTTCCAACATGTAATATTCACTTTTATGGTCCCAACGTAACTTATTCGGTTAAATTGTGATAACAAAGGGGGAGGTATAATTATTATAAGTTCATGGTTAAATTGTGGGAATAATTTCTTATTTATAATTAAGTATTTAAATTACTTTCATAAGTATTATACAGGTCGGTCTACTATTTCTCTTTGTTCGTGCTTTTATTTCCGATTTCTCATACATGCTTCCAAACCCATTCAGCACCTAAAAGTATGCTATAGTATTTATTAAAATAACCAAATTATTTAATTGAAGATCAAATTAAAATGATAATTACTTTGGATCACGATTTTCTAGACAATTATTTCTCTACTGCTTCGTACCCACAATCGCGATCGTTATCCATCCGGAACCACACAAATAGAAGTTACTAACAATTTCCTTTACACTACTTCATTAGATTAGATAAATAACTCCCATAATTAAAAGTTAATTAGTATTAATTACTTAGTTCCATGCAGGAATTTTCCGACCCCTTTTCTAGCTATTGCTTCATTCAAATTGCTTTCAGAAAGCACAAATCTGCATCGTTCCTAAACAAGATTAATTTCACAAACAATCCCTTTAATTAAATAATAATTAAATTTTATTTACTCAATTACTGTTGTTTAGTGGAACAAATTAGGCCGACACCTTCGTTCTGGACTTCCTTCCTTACCTTTCTCTTCGTTTATTTCTTCACAGTGACTTATGCACTCTCGCACCATTTCGTTAATTACTTCTCCACCGTACATTGGCCTGAGGCCGATCAGCAACCACTATCCCACGCTCACGAGCCCCTTCCTCCAACGACCTAACTGTCACTCCACTACGTTACTCCAATCGCCGGTGGTAAGCCCAAACAGTCGACGTTTCATACCCCCAATCCGGCCACCACAACACCCTAAATCCAATCACATCCGTCCAATAGACTGATCTCGTTGGGCTCTTTAAGTTTTTACTTAAGTTATTTTCAATTAGATGTAAGAATTGGAATGAATCAGAGGAGGGAGATCAAATTTTTCTGTTCGTTGAAACGACATAAGGTGGCGGCTCAATTTTTTGATCATAAAGAACAGTTTGACATGAAATTTATGGTTAGATTGGATATTTATAGCTAGGTATAAATATTATATTAATAACTGAAATTTCATGTTGAAGTAACATGATAAAAGCACTATAAACAAACTCTGATCGAGATGAAAATTTACATTCTAACATAAAACAATATTCCGGACACGATGGGACATGTTTCGTCGAATTCCAAAATCATTTGTGAAAATTCCTTTATATATGCGAATCGACACACATTTAAATTGTGTACGATCTCAAAATAAATCCAATTAACTCGAAAATTGAAATACTACAAAATTAAATCATTATAGATTTAGTAAAATTAATTTCGTTGAAAACGGAGTTCGTTAGATAATCAATTATTCTTAATTTCTAAATCAAATCAACAAATGATTAAATAAAAACAGAGATGTTTTTGGCAACTGAAGTCACATACGACATTGGTTTTCCATGAATTTTTAATATCATACAAATATTTAACGTTACGGCTCCAATGAAAATAATTTCAACAAAAACCGAGACTGTTTGTAAAATGGCTAATTTTAACGCTTATAAAACATTGATTAAATATTAATTAAATTCCAAAATAATCCAATTAAATAATAATAAATTATTATTATCATAAATATCCAATTAATATTATCATTAGCTTCAAATATAAACTAATATGGAATATCCAACTCAATATCATCCATATCGAGTAAAAACAATATCAAAATTATGTTATAAACCCTTATAAATTTATTAAATAAACGTTATCGTTAAGTAACGATTTCAACATCGACTATTTTAAAATTTTAATTGGACATAACTAACAATCCATAACACGAAATCTCGATTTTTCTCTTTCATTAGAAAATTATAATCAACATGATTCAAATGTTCCTTGTTTCACAGAAATTTGACTTACATCGGATTCTGTATATTCAGTTGAAGTTCAAATAGTAAATTACGAACTACCACACCATTTCGAGCTTGTTTTAAATTAAATATAAATTCAATGTTAAATCATCGTTTTAAAACGAATTAAATATTAAAAACCATTAATATTCCAAATATTATATTTAAAATAGTTTTTAATACCTAATTCAAATGACCAAAAATCTGGGACATTATACATACATTTATTTCCATCTCAAATTTAAAAAATTTGAATTTTCCAAACAACTTGTTTTTCTTTTCAAATAAATTTCCTTTGAGAAATTTTTTCCTTGGTAGCAATCCGCAACTAAGAATTATTTTCTAGCGACTGAAGTGAGCTAAGTACTTTATGACTTTCAAAATCCATTCGAAATGATTTTTATTCAAAAATCCTTCCAAAATAACGCTATATTATTTACATAACACTTCTGAAAATATTTTTCGGACATCCGGGATTTAAGTTCCAATTTCTAGTTTGAAGTCAATTCCATTTCATCTCATTTGTCTATTAAGTTCTTATATAAATTCAATTTGGTTTTATATAACCATTCCAATTTTGTAATCTAATCTAATTATACTCTCAACCAACACATCCATATATTATTATAATTTCGAAAAATTATTCCTTTCATATAAAAATGTATTTTTGGGTAAAATTATTTCATTTACCTACCTTTGAAAACAACATTGTGTTGAATTACTCTGTTCAAGTGTTTATAAATACCTTTCGATGTAGTGTCGTGTCGACAACCATATTGAACAGGATTCATAAACCATTCGACAAACCAATCAACACAATATTATACATTTTTTTATACAATCTACAAATACGCACTCATATATACACGCCCAAACTCATTCTAGGGTACTGCTGACCCTATCCCTAATGAGTATAGCCCCACCAAAGCCTAGGTGTTCACTCAACCTAAGCTCTAATACCAAGTACGATGGCCCGTAAATCTGCACTATCTGAGCTGACTAATACAACACACCTCTAACTTAAATTGCAGAGAAATACGAGTCATTATGGTTAAAGAAAATAGAAATAGTTAGAAGATAGAACAAAAGAGAACATTAGAAATCTAACAATGGAACGAACAAAATATAATATAATATATCATAACTTTGAAATACAAATTTGAATTTGTATACACATACCATATCAAAGTACAACACATATACATCACAACGGAAATAACTCTAAATAATTAAGGGTGAAGCTTCCTACTTCAACATCCTCTAAGTGCCTCTGTAAATCCTAAAAACTTGACTTCCCATAAAATTTGGGCACCCTAGACTTTTAGGGTAAAACAAACAAAATAAATTGTGGCTCAATCATTAGACTGTGTGAATAAACTCCAACCATATTATTTAACTTTGAAAAACCTTTTGAAAGAAAAGGATAGTAGTAAGACCAGCCCACACATAAACGTGGATGGTATTTACCTTACTATAACCTAAAACATTTTTGATATCAAAATCCGGTGATATTATAATAATGTCTAATTGCATAAATAACCATATAGTAGAACGCTTACATCTCATTCCCCACAAACATAGTATAAAATCAAAAACTGTAGGGCGCTTATCGGAGATTGGATTCGAACTATGACAAGGTATGAGGCCACCTTCCTGTAACGTCTCGTAAATTTCGACAACTGGAATATGAAATTAATTAAAGATTTAATTATGGATAATCAATTTTATATTGATACATGAATTAAAAATAAAACTAATAATCAAATATATGGTTTTAGGTATTAGTTGAAGTCAATATTCAATTCAGTATGGGTTGTTGAGAATCAAATATTAATTATTGAATATTTGAATTAAACTTGGTTGAATATTTGAATTGGATTTGAAATTCGGTGGAAAACTATAAATGGTTAAATCTAAAAATAAACGTGACTGGTGTTAAACGGATTGGAAATTTTATTTGTTAAAAATATATCACAATTAGCTTGGATATGTGTATAATTGTGTGTATAAAGAGACTGAAAACTTAACATTTCAATTTTGGAATCAAACGGAGTTGCTATGTAAACAAACGCTGGACCTGTAATAACCCGGAAATCCGAACCAATTTAAAATTTTTATTTTGGCAATTTTGATGAATTTTGAATATTTAAAATGATTTAATTTAAATAATAACGCCGAGAAATTTATTTTGAATAGAATTAGAACTTATATATTTATGTGAATCGACGTTAGAATATAAATATTTATTTTTAATTATAAAATGAATTGAAAATGGCGCGGTAGTTTTAAAATTCAATTTCAAATTTCAAATGAATGTATAGGATTCAAAATAAACCGGATTTTAGCGAAACCAAAAATATTAGAATCTATTTGAAAATATCTTTCCAAGAATCCGAAAAATCTAAATTTAATAGCGGGAATAAAAAGTTATGCCCAATTGAAAATTCAGAATAGTCGCTATGGAATTTTGGCCCTTAAAAATGGAAATTTTGCAAACGACCTCCGTTTTTGACAAAACCACTTTTGTTGGATCCGGGATGTTGAATTATTGCTAGATTTCATTTTCTGAATCAATGTGTGGGCGTGGCAAAAGAAAACGTGTTTTGACAGTTTCAGTAAATTTTGATCGACCGGAAAATGACTATTTTTCAAACGGTCTTCAAATTTGATGAAATTAATTTTGCTAGAACCGTATCGTCGATACGAAGCTAGAAAATATATTTCGGGAATTTTTAGAGTCCGTATGTGGCCCCGATAAATTGAATGGTGCATTAAAAATTCAATATATGGATTTATATTTTGATTTTAGCGAAAATTGATCAAAACAGCCGAACTGGCTTACGATACATATCCCATTGGGTTCGGAATGGGGGTAATTAGCTGGGGACGACAGTCGCTAGGTCTCGTTTGGAGGTCGAAATAAAAATTTACTTTTTGAAATTAAAAATAATAAAATATATATTAAATAATTCACTCCCTCTCTCCCTTATCCCTCAGTCAACCCCCCTCCCCCCGGTCATTACTTTGAAAAGAAAAAAGAAAAAAGGGCATCGCTCCCTCCAGCGCCTCCACCGGCTGAAACCCCCCTCGCGTTGCTTCTCCTTCTCTCCTCCCTCCCTCTAGCGCTTCCCTATCCTCTTCAATGAAACCGCTGAAGCCCCGTCGATGCCTCACCATACCCGCAGCCTCCCCGTCGAACTCCTCCTCCGCCGTGCCTCACGCAGCCGCACCCCCCCTGACGACTTCCGACACCCCACAACCGCCATCCCCATTATCCACGTAAGTTTTTATTTTATTTATTTATTTATAAACTCATGTTAATAAAATTTGATTTTTGTTTATATAGGTTCATGTTAGAAAAGATTAGAATTTTAATTAGAAAATTGTAGATTTTTAATTGGAGAAAGGTATGATTTTTATTCATGTAAAAATCCGATTTTATTTGTATGAAATATTATATTTTTATTTAGAAAATATTATATTTTTATTTAGAAAAGATAATATTTTTACATAGGAAGGTTTATATTTTTACACAGAAAGGTTTAGATTTTTATTGAAATAAAGTCAGGATTTTTAACGGTATAAAAAGTTGATTTTTTATATATATGAGAACGGAGAACAAAAATATGATTTTTATTCATATAAGTAGCATTAAAAATAAAATCTTTAAAATATAAACAAAAATATAAAGATTTGATTTTTTGAATAAGAAGTAACGAGATAAAAAAGTGATTTTTATCATATAAGTGGAGCAATAAAAATATGATTTTTATTGTTTGAACAGTGATATAAAAATTGGATTTTTATTTGTATGGATCGATGAAAATATTTTTAAAGGTATAAAGATTTGATTTTTGAAACGAAAAAGATTTGATCTTTATAAATGAAGAAATATGATTTTTATACTGAAAAGTGAATAAATAAAAATGTGATTTTTATCTTAAAGGTAGCGGTTTTAAAATGTGATTTTTATCTATGAACAGCGTGAAGAAGATTGCGGTGGAATTTTGAATAGAATCCAAACCATTGTCCGTTAAAGCACGACGTAGTGGAACCCAAAGGTGAGAACTTCTCACTTTTATTTTATTTTCTAGGTAAAATATATACTAGGATGCAGACGGTGTTTAGCAGCACCCGACACCCGTCGTCCACAGACCATGGACGACTTATATGCTTGTTTGTTTATGTGGTGAAATTTGATTGTGTGATGTGGAATGGAAATAAATATTTTATAGTTAAAAATATATTTTTTAACGTGCATATTAAATAAATAATTATAAACAAATCGGATGGTTTGTTTATGTACACACATTTGACTGATATTGATTGGGACGATAAATTTTACACATTGCCCAACTGCACAAATAAAACCTGTGTTTTATTGTTTGAAACACCACATGGGTATTGGGATGATATTGGACATACACTAGTCCCGATATTTAGTTGTATGTCGATCGTGTAACGACCCAGTGATTTCCGGCCCTGAAACCGACATAAATACCTTTATCGTAACTCATGCCGACCCTCCAAGCACCGAAAACACTGGATAGTTATTAGAAAGAAAGTAGAGGGTGAGATAAGAAAGAAAGAAATATTAGAATAGAAGAAGAAGAAGCACCACATAGAGAATCTCACATCGCAGCGGAACAAAATATAATACAAAAATAAATCTTTATTGAGAGCTTTAAAAATACTTACAGTATCAGAGTACATCACACAATGGGACAGTTATAATAGCCTGTTCCCATATACAACACACAGTGGAATAGTAGCTATATAATATCGTACATCTGAACATCTCCAGCTCGTCTCTTCACAACATTCAATAACCTGAACCTGTACACTCCGGGCTAACCCGAGCATTTACAAAACACCGGGTCAGTCTGGTGAACCAGAGTGAGAAAAACCCACACAGTATTTAGGGTAACACACAACTTGATTTTAAAGTTAAAATCTTTTCAAAAGAAAAGGATAATCGTAAGACCGAATCCACACATAAACACGGACGGATTTTACCTTACGATAACCCAAAACATTTTTGAAACCAATATCTTTTGTGATATTACAATAATGTCTAAATACAAGTAAATATCAATCTAGTGGAACGCTTGCATCTCACGCTCCACATATATAGTATACAATCAAAACCGAGGGCGCTTATTGTAGATTGGATTCCAACTATGACAAGGTATGGGACCACCTGCCGATAGTGTATCTCTAGAGACGAATACACTGGGTTCAACAAGAACGTCTTGCAACCCGGCCCTCACATGACTGACCGCTCATTTTGCTTGAGTGTATCGAATGTATATCACCGACGTTTAGGATCAGCAACCGTCTCCCGAAAAGGGACAGCATCAAAACATAGATTTAAGAAACAAATAGGATTCTCTCTAGATAGGTGATTATACACCCTAATGGGAGCGACCCACATAGCCATGCTGCCTGCCCGATTTTTGTCATTTCCCAGTTGATGAGACTTGAGATCACAGTTTATTTTTGAAACATCTGATCACCATTCACTTTGAATGCCACATCGTCAGATCCGTCAGATATCACTAATTGACGTCCACAAAAATACTCTAGCTGAAAGCTAAGAGAACGGCAAATTCTCCGCCAACAACTATAGCACGTTTGAAGAAATCAACGTACATGACCCTTTGGAAATACTCTGTCAGACATCCTTCCATACAAGTCATCCAGGAACAGGATGAACCGAAGGTACTCTCCTACCGCATCCAATAGGAATCACCCCATGGGTCAGTAGCGAGAAGTCCTTGCAACCCGTAGATCCCAACCACGACAGAATCACAGCTTATCTCTGCTTGCCAGGCAGGGAATATTAGTGGTTCTTCCGTGTATGAAAATCAACGGTCTTCAATGCTCCACCTCGATCATCTTCTGATATCTTCACGTGTTAGTTGGTCGGAATGGTTTTCGAATATAAATTCGATCCCGGTCTTTCCATACCAACAATCGTATTGGACAGATATGATAGTCGGTGTTTTAACTATCAAAATATACAGGGTTTCAATCATGACACTCCAATGAGTTCACTGGTTCAGTATTCAACATCACTTGGCCTTTAACAAAACTGATTTACCTTTATTAAATTAAAACTTCTACTTCTTTTAATATTCAAAAATACGATATTTGAATTCTGACTTGATAGACTAAGGTTCCCAAAAACCATAGTGAAATAACGTACAATCGTAATTAAATTTCCACTTCAATCTCCTTTCAAACCTTTGATATATTATCACGAACCTCTTTTACGATTACCAACTAATATTACCTTCAGATAATCCCGATGTTGTTCAAGTTGGGGTATTTTAGTTACCTCTCAGACCTTGATCAAACAACGTTCTTATCCTCAGATAAATAGAAGTTTTAACCAAAACCAAATATCTCATTTCAGTCTCAAAACAATTTCCACCATAACTTGAATTTGGTTATACAACCGTATAACCCATTTGTTAACTAGGTTTACTTATTTCCTTTTTACTCGATCTCATGTTCAAGTAACGTTAATGTAAACTTAACGCCTTTAACACTTTAAATCCCACTTATATCATCCTGGTTTATTTAAAACCCTTTTTATCTTAATTTCCTTTAACCTAAATTCAAATTTTTGAGCAACAATTATTCAAGCTATTGTATTCGCTTGAACTTCCCCTTTTAGCTTCGTTATAAAGCTTTGGATTTTTAAATATACAACCCGTTCATAAACTCTTCCCACTACTTCACTGGATTTCCATTTCAACCTTGATTACTTCTGAAAAGTAATTTCCTAAATTCTTATTAATTAAAACAATAATAATTTTTCTTCAATCATTAACTACTTCAGTAGTTAATCTCCTTATTTACTAAAATAAATAATAAATTCTTTTTAAAACCCGATCTAAATTTAACAATATTTGTTTAGCTATTTTTAAATCAAAAACACATTAATTCGATAAGCACTTCCAGTTCAAACTGTCGATTAAATTCACTTAAACGCGGTTATCCCACTAACCGATTCCGATTAATTCTCACTTTAAATTAATTAAAATATAATTAATTTAAATAATTTCCATTAATTGTTCTCTTTACACAACAATTATCAAAGTTTAACCACTCGATTCAATTTCTTATTCTCCTACTTGCAAATCTGATTAACATCAGCATTTACTTTGTAAAATATATTAATAACCAATCAAAGTCTTAAATAAATAAATAAAATATCTATTTCACTTTAATAACGTTTATTCAAAGTAATATATTTCAAATTCAACTTCAGTTATAAAATAAATTTTATAGCTTCAGTTCTATCGGCTCACCTGACGGTGAATCACTGTCTATAACCCGATTGATTTTAAAGGCCATACTCTGCCAAACACTTAACCAATATCGCCATTGGTTTTAACCAACAGATGTTGAATATTCAGTCAATAATCAACCATCAAATCAATCCTACAAACATACTAGTTCATATATGATAATATGAAAATAAATAATACATTTGAGGGATCCGGTTGGGTCCCTCCAACCTGTTCTTCCCTGTACCAATTGGTTATCACAAATCAGGTCAATCAATTCAATTCAGTTATTTCACATCGACCAGTCAACCAAACAATTCAATAATTCAAGCAATTAAACACGTTTATTAATAAACGTGGCTAATAAGGTAAGTTACCTTATTTGGAAACAATCGTTAAAAATAACGATTTAGTGTTTCACTGAAATTAAACACAGTTTAAACACAGTTTAATTTCATCAGATAAATCAACAAACGAATGTATAATTAGCAAACAGGTAACCAGCAGCAAGCAGAGCACACAAAATAAAAACCCAATTTATATATAAAATATAAATGGGAAAAACTGAGTGAGTTTAACTCACCTGAATTCGGTTGTCGCTGAAACCGTTCGTTTTTTTTAAATCTCAGTTGTTACCAACTCTGACCAATTAGCTTTATCGTGTTGTGCTTGCCAATACGGTCTGACGTCACTATATGATAATGTTACAAATTTAATATGGTATTCGGTATAGATTAGACTAACAAAACTTTGAACTAAAATTTATAAATGTGATCTACGTTATTAATATAAAACATTGTACATGTTAATTACAGATTTGTATAAATCGACATGATGTTATAAAAAGGGTAAGGTATTTAAAAAGCTTAAATAACGGTAAGTCAAGTAACCGCTCGTGTCAATATATGTATACACGGTCCATGAAAATGATTTAGAACTATCTGTGCATATTTTCACAAACACGTTATAGCATGATCTACCCCTATCTAATATGGACTGGGCATTTTTAACCCTACCTCCCTAGGTTACGTGTGTTAACATATCCTGTATGTTAGTTTTAACTATATTTGACATAATATAATTACAATTAGCACGTTTAGAAAAAAAGGGGTTAGATCTGTTCCTAACCTTAGGCCACGTAATATCTATATTAATTAAAACATTAATTACGTTGATTTCAATCCACCTTTAAACACATTTAGGCATTTCTAAATGTACTTAAAGCACATGCGAATTGTATACGCAATCCACTAGTCATACCTTTCCTTCTCCTCACAAATGCTGCCACCATCGCTCCCGAACTCCCTGTCAAGTCCACCGAAAGTGCTTGCTATTTGCTCACGCCCTCCACTACAAAAGCCCATCCTTCAGCGCCCATTTCCAGACCATCTGCGCCATCTCCCTCCAACCCGACCCACCGGCAAACCTCACTGGCTTGCCAACCCAGCTCAAAACGTCGGGGCACCACATGTTCCCATCATTATGCACGCTGTCTACCTTCGCTGTTGAGATCAGGAGGGAAAATGCCAGAGTTGAGGAGATGAGTAGTTATATTGTTGTAGAGGGGATCAGTTTCATTTGCTTTTTACTGGAAGGAAGAAGCGAATGGGGGTGTTCAATGTTTTAGTGGAAGAAAAGACACAAATGATGTGTATTTATAATGGAGAGTTCCTTGCGTGCCAAGGATTTAGTAGTAGGACTGCATACCCACTCTATAGCCTGAGCTGAATTTTCATTTCATGGCAGAAGCTAGTTGTGTTTTCATCTTGAAGTTGATGGTGAAGAAAAAGCAGTAGGTGAGATTACAAGACGTGGAAGATAGCTTCTATAATATAGGATCTAATGTGTTTTCACTTCCTTAGCACGTACGTCTCGAATTGAACATTAGCACGTACGTCTCGAATAGAACATATAGGAGAAGAGAAAGATTAGGTAGGTCTTCAGAAATGGTCACTTCCATGTATATAAATGGCTTCAAATATCGATTAGCTAGGCATGTGCGTTAATATCTAATTACAGAGTAGACTTGTGCGCATCCGGGTAGGTCTTCTACTGTGTTGTCAATTCAAATCATAAGTGATACGATACATGTTTTGATATCCACTAGTGTATTATATTTTTTCTGGGCTTTGCAGTTATGAAACAGGTTGACAATAGTTTATAGGTATATATATATATAGTGTATGAACTTATATAATATTATTTACGTAGCTTCGTTCTAAAGTAACGCGACAAAACCCCTTCAAACTACTTCTGTCTTCTGATAAAAAGGCTAATCTTAGTGTAAAAAGATATTCGGGATCCAATGGGACAAGTTTCGTCGAATTCCGACATCGTTTGGAAAAATTTCTTTTATAAAACCAGAAATGAACACGCGTTTAATTTTTCCACGATCACCAGATAAATCAAATCAACTTGAAACTGTGAAATCTAACAATAATTTGTTGATACGAACCCAACGACACCAGTTTCATCGCATTCTGAGACTGTTTCCCCGGTAGGCTATTTTTACCGTGTACCGCAATACCCTTTTTAACGTCAAATTTCTCGGTCTCTAAAAATAACAAACCATATACCTATCCTGACTCTAATCGATGACACGAACTCAACGGGACTGGTTTCGTAGCCTAATTCGATCGTCCGCTCAAGTTACACTCAAATATCTCTTTATTAAATTAAATACGCGCTATAGAAAATGAACGAGCGTTTATGGCTACCGTGGTCACATACGACATCGGTTTTCCACGCCATTTAACACCGTGCAATAATTTAACACTACGTTCCCAATGAAACCGATTTCATTGAAAATAGTGTTCGTTTGCAAAATGACCATTTTAAAGGCCGACAGCGATTTCCATAGCGTTTTTTCCAAAATTTGATTTAGCCATAACTCGCAATCTATAACACAGAATCTGGATTTTTCTCTTTCATATGAAAGCTATCGTCAACACGATCCCAACGTTTCTTGTTTCACAGGAATCCGACTTATATCGAACTCTATATATCCAGTTGAAGTTTAAAATTCAAATTTACGAACTGCACACCATTTTCAAGCTCGATTTATAATTATATAAATATATAACGTTCGAACTTTGTTTTAATAACGAATTAAATATTAAATTCCATCGATTTTCCAAATCTAATATTTAAATTAAATTAAATATTTGACGGGCAAAAACACGGGTCGTTACATTCTTCCCCCCTTAAAATAATTTCGTCCTCGAAATTGCTAAGGTAAGAAAGAACGTTACAAACCCATAAACTTTCAAATCCAATTTATTTTAGATCGAAAACCGATTTATTACCGTATATAAATATTTTCAAAAATATCAAAAAAAATTCTTTTTTTTTTGTTCAAACAATTTCCCTGGGAGTTTTTAAATAGTTCAGCTCTTTCAAAAATCGAGTATTCCTTTTCAGGATTCAAAACAACTTGTTTTTCTCAAAGCGATTCAAAACAAGATTTTTGTTAGTAATCCGTCACTTAGAACTCGGAAATGAACACTGATGATGTGGCCAGCATCATCAGAGTTATTTCCCAGCGATCAAAGTGAGTTCAATACTATCTCATTTCAAAACTCCAATTTTAAACACTTTCGTTCTATAATAAAATTCACGATGCTTGTAAACAATTTAAAATCTCCCAGGATTTTAAAATTCTCATATATCAAATTCAAATCCATTTACAACACCTTCCCCGCTTTTGGGACTTTTAATTCCAATTCTGATTTAAATTTCAGATTTAATAAATCTGTTTTTATATTATATGAATTCTAATTGGTTATTTATATAACAATTTCAATTATAATCAACCAACACTTCCAATATATTACAATACATCAAATATTAATCATTTCCTTATATTAAAATATAATTTTGGATAAAATTATTTTATTTACCCTCTTTCAAAACATGCTGTGTCGGTCTATCATACTTGAGTACCCCTATCGATATAGTGGATCAAACTGATCGACCAGAACTCATAAACAACTCAAACAAATAAATCTCCACAATATAATACAATTTTTTTTATAAAATCTACAAGTACGTTCACTCGTATATATAAACTCAAACTCAATCTAGGGTATTACTAACCCCATCTCTACTGAGTCACATCACAGAGCCCAGGTAATCACTTAACCGTTAGCTCTGATACCACTGTAACGACCCAGTGATTTCCGACACTGAAACCGACATAAATACCTTTACCGTAACTCATGCCGACCCTCCAAGCACCGAAAACACTGGATAGTTATTAGAAAGAACGTAGAGAGTGAGATAAGAAAGAAAGAAATATTAGAACATAAGAAGAAGAAGCACCACAAACAGAATCTCACATCGCAGCGGAACAAAATATAATACAAAAATAAATCTTTATTGAGAGCTTTAAAAATACTTACAGTATCAGAGTACATCACACAAAGAGACAGTTATAATAGCCTGTTCCATATACAACACACAGTGGAATAGTAGCTACATAATATCATACGTCTGGACATCTCCAGCTCGTCTCTTCACAGCATTCGATAACCTGAACCTGTACACTCCGGGCTAACCCGAGCATTTACAAAACACCGGGTCAGTATGGTGAACCAGAGTGAGAAAAACCCACACAGTATTTAGGGTAACACACAACTTGATTTTAAAGTTAAAATCTTTTCAAAAGAAAAGGATAATCGTAAGACCGAATCCACACATAAACATGGATGGTTTTTACCTTACGATAACCCAAAACATTTTTGAAACCAATATCTTTTGTGATATTATAATAATGTCTAAATACAAGTAAATATCAATCTAGTGGAACGCTTGCATCTCACGCTCCATATATATAGTATACAATCAAAACCGCGGGCGCTTATTGGAGATCGGATTCCAACTATGACAAGGTATGGGACCACCTGCCGATAGTGTATCTCTAGAGACGAATACACTGGGTTCAACAAGAACGTCTTGCAACCCGGCCCTCACATGACCGACCACTCATTTCGCTTGAGTGTATCGAATGTATATCACCGACGGTTGGGATCAGCAACTGTCTCCCGAAAAGGGACAGCATCGAAACATAGATGTAAGAAACAAATAGGATTCTCTCTAGATAGGTGATTATACACCCTAATGGGAGCGACCCACATAGCCATGTTGCCTGCCCGATTTTTGTCATTTCCCGGTTGATGAGGCTTGAGGTCAGTGTTTATTTTTGAAACTTCTGATAACCATTCACTTTGAATGCCACATCGTCAGATCCGTCAGATATCACTAATTGACGTCCACAAAAATACTCTAGCTGAAAGCAAAGAGAACGGCAAATTCTCCGCCAACAACTATAGCACGTTTGAAGAAATCAACGTACGTGACTCTTTGGAAATACTCTGTCAGACATCCTTCCATACAAGTCATCCAGGAACAGGTTGAACCGAAGGTACTCTCCTACCGCATCCGATGTAGGAATCACCCCACGGGTCAGTAGCGAGAAGTCCTTGCAACCCGTAGATCCCAACCACGACAGAATCACAGCTTATCTCTCTTGCCAGGCAGGGAATATTAGTGGTTCTTCCGTGTATGAAAATCAACGGTCTTCAATGCTCTGCCTCGATCATCTTCTGATATCTTCACGTATTTGTTGGTCGGAATGGTTTTCGAATATAAATTCGATCTTGGTCTTTCCATACCAACAATCGTATTGGACATATTCGATAGTCGGCGTTTTAACTATCAAAATATACAGTGTTTCAATCATGACACTCCAATGAGTTCACTGGTTCAGTATTCAGCATCACTTGGCCTTTAACAAAACTGATTTACCTTTATTAAATTAAAACTTCTACTTCTTTTAATATTCAAAAATACGATATTTGAATTCTGACTTGATATACTAAGGTTCCCAAAAACCATAGTGAAATAACGTACAATCATAATTAAATTTCCACTTCAATCTCCTTTCAAACCTTTGTTATATTATCACGAACCTCTTTTACGATTACCAACTAATATTACCTTCAGATAATCCCGATGTTGTTCAAGTTGGGGTATCTTAATTACCTCTCAAATCTTGATCAAACAACGTTCTTATCCTCAGATAAATAGAAGTGGTAACCAAAACCAAATATCTCATTTCAGTCTCAAAACAATTTCCACCATAACTTGAATTTGGTTATACAACCGTATAACCCATTTCTTTAACTAGGTTTACTTATTTCCTTTTTACTCGATCTCATGTTCAAGTAACGTTAATGTAAACTTAACGCCTTTAACACTTTAAATCCCACTTATATCATCCTGGTTTATTTAAAACCCTTTATATCTTAATTTCCTTTAACCTAAATTCAAATTTTTGAGCAACAATTATTCAAGCTATTGTATTCGCTTGAACTTCCCCTTTTAGCTTCGTTTCAAAGATTTGAGTTTTTAAATATACAACCCGTTCATAAACTCTTCCCACCATTTCACTGGATTTCCATTTCAACCTTGATTACTTCTAAAAAGTAACTTCCTAAATTCTTATTAATTAAAATAATAATAATTTTTCTTCAATCATTAACTACTTCAGTAGTTAATCTCCTTATTTACTAAAATAAATAATAAATTCTTTTTAAAACCTGATCTAAATTTAGCAATATTTGTTTAGCTATTTTTAAATCAAAAACAAATTAATTCGATAAGCACTTCCAGTTCAAACTGTCGATTAAATTCACTTAAATGCGGTTATCCCACTAACCGATTCCAATTAATTCTCACTTTAAATTAATTAAAATATAATTAATTTAAATAAATTCCATTAATTGTTCTCTTTACACAACAATTATCAAAGTTTAACCACTCGATTCAATTTCTTATTCTCCTACTTGCAAATCTGATTAACATCAGTGTTTACTTTGTAAAATAAATTAATAACCAATCAAAGTCTTAAATAAATAAATAAAATATCTATTTCACTTTAATAACTTTTATTCAAAGTAATGTATTTCAAATTCAACTTCAGTTATAAAATAAATTTTATAACTTCAGTTCTATCGGCTCACCTGACAGTGAATCACTGTCTATAACCCAATTGATTTTAAAGGCCATACTGTGCCAAACACTTAACCAATATCGCCATTGGTTTTAACCAATAGATGTTGAATATTCAGTCAATGATCAACCATCAAATCAATCCTACAAACATACTAGTTCATATATGATAATATGAAAATAAATAATACATTTGAGGGATCCGGTTGGGTCCTCCAACCTGTTCTTCCCTGTACCAATTGGTTATCACAAATCAGGTCAATCAATTCAATTCAGTTATTTCACATCGACCAGTCAACCAAACAATTCAATAATTCAAGCAATTAAACACGTTTATAAATAAACTGGCCAATAAGGTAAGTTACCTTATTTGGAAACAATCGTTAAAAATAACGATTTGGTGTTTCATTGAAATTAAACATAGTTTAATTTCATCAGATAAATCAACAAACGAATGTATAATTAGCAAACAGGTAACCAACAACAAGCAAAGCACACAAAATAAAAACCCAATTTATATATAAAATATAAATGGGAAAAACTGTGTGACTTTAACTCACCTAAATTCGGTTGTCGCTGAGACCGTTCGTTTTTTTTTAAATCTCAGTTGTTACCAACTCTGACCAATTAGCTTTATCGTGTTGTGCTTGCCAATACGGTATGACGTCACTATATGATAATGTTACAAATTTAATATGGTATTCGGTATAGATTAGACTAACTAAACTTTGAACTAAAATTTATAAATGTGATCTACGTTATTAATATAAAACATTGTACATGTTAATTACATATTTGTATAAATCGGCATGATGTTATAAAAAGGGTAAGGTATTTAAAAGTCTTAAATAACGGTAAGTCAAGTAACCGCTCGTGTCAATATATGTATACACGGTCCATGAAAAAGATTTAGAACTATTTGTGCATATTTTCACAAACACGTTATAACATGATCTACCCCTATCTAATATGGACTGGGCATTTTTGAACCCTACGTCCCCAGGTTACGTGTGTTAACATATCCTGTATGTTAGTTTAAACTGTATTTGACATAATATAATTACAATTACACGTTTAGAAAAAAAAGTGGTTAGACCTGTTCCTAACCATAGGCCACATAATATCTATATTAATAAAACATTAATTACGTTGATTTCAATCCACCTTTAAACACATTTAGGCATTTCTAAATGTACTTAAAGCACATGCAAATTGTATACGCAGTCCACTGTTCATACCTTTCCTTCTCCTCACAAATGCTGCCACCTTCACTCCTGAACTCCCTGTCAGGTCCACCGAAAGTGCTTGCTATTTTCTCACGCCCTTCACTACAAAAGCCCATCCTTCAACGCCCATTTCCAGACCATCCGCGCCATCTCCCTCCAACCCGACCCACCGGCAAACCTCACTGGCTTGCCAACCCAGCTCAGAACGTCAGGGCACCACATGTTCCCATCAGTATGCACGCTGTCTACCTTCGCGGTTGAGATCAGGAGGGAAAATGCTAGAGTTGAGGAGATGAGTAGTTATATTGTTGCAGAGGGGATCAGTTTCATTTGCTTTTTACTGGAAGGAAGAAGCGAATGGGGGTGTTCAATGTTGTAGTGGAAGAAAAGATACAAATGATGTGTATTTATAATGGAGAGTTCCTTGCGTGCCAAGGATTAAGTAGCAGGACTGCATACCCACTCTATAGCCTGAGCTGAATTTTCATTTCATGGAAGAAGCTAGTTGTGTTTTCATCTTGAAGTTGATGGTGAAGAAAAAGCAGTAGGTGAGTTTACAAGACGTGGAAGATAGCTTCTGTAATATAGGCTCTAATGTGTTTTCACTTCCTTAGCATGTACGTCTCTAATTGAACATTAGCATGTACGTCTCGAATAGAACATATAGGAGAAGAGAAAGGTTAGGTAGGTCTTCAGAAATGGTCACTTCCATGTATATAAATGGCTTCAAATATCGTTTAGCTAGGCATGTGCGTAAATTTCTAATTACAGAGTAGACTTGTGCGCATCAGGGTAGGTCTGCTACTGTGTTGTCAATTCAAATCTTAAGTGATACGATACATGTTTTGATATCCACTGGTGTATTATATTTTTTCTAGGCTTTGCAGTTAAGAAACAGGTTGACAATAGTTTATAGGTATATATATAGAGTATGAACTTATATAATATTATTTACGAAGCTTCGTTCTAAAGTAACGCGATAAAACCCCTTCAAACTACTTCTGTCTTCTGATAAAAAGGCTAATCTTAGTGTAAAAAGATATTCCGGATCCAATGGGACAAGTTTCGTCGAATTCCGACATCGTTTGGAAAATTTTCCTTTATAAAACCAGAAATGAACACGTGTTTAATTTTTGCACGATCACCAGATAATCAAATCAACTTAAAACTGTGAAATCTTACAATAATTTGTTGATACGAACCCAACGACACCAGTTTCGTCGCATTCTGAGACTGTTTCCCCGGTAGGCTATTTTTACCGTGTACCGCAATACCCTTTTTAACGTCAAATTTCTCGGTCTCTAAAAATAACAAACCATATACCTATCCTGACTCTAATCGACGATACGAACTCAACGGGACTGGTTTCGTAGCCTAATTCGATTGTCTTCTGAAGTTACACTCAAATATCTCTTTATTAAATTAAATACGCGCTATAGAAAATGAACGAGCGTTTATGGCTATCGTGGTCACATACGACATCGGTTTTCCATGCCATTTAACACCGTGTAATAATTTAACGCTACGTTCCCAATGAAACTGATTTCATTGAAAACAAAGTTCGTTTGCAAAATGACCATTTTAAAGGCCGACAGCGATTTCCATATCGTTTTTTCCAAAATTTGATTTAGCCATAACTCGCAATCTATAACACGGAATCTGGATTTTTCTCTTTTATATGAAAGCTATCATCAATACGATCCCCACGTTTCTTGTTTCACATAAATCCGACTTATATCGAACTCTGTATATCCAGTTGAAGTTTAAAATTCAAATTTACGAACTGCACGCCATTTTCAAGCTCGATTTATAATTATATAAATATATAACGTTCGAACTTTGTTTTAATAATGAATTAAAAATTAAATTCCATTGATATTCCAAATCTAATATTTAAATTAAATTAAATATTTGACGGGCAAAAGCACGGGTCGTTACAGATCGATTGATTGACAGGCTGTTATAAGCGTTGAATATTTATATTCGATGCTTATACAGTGTGGAATGCACTCTGGATGATTGATTGCTGTTTTCATTGTTGTTATACACATTTGTTGTGTGAAATCCATATAATCAAATTATATGGTAATTGACTGTTTCTGATTCCAGTTCAGAAAGAATGAATATTTTAAAATAACGATTATTTTAAAATAACGAATATTTTCAAATAATATTCAAAAAAGAATCAAAATCTGATTTTGATGCCCGATTTGGGATGGACACGAATATATTTAAATATATAAAGCAGTGTTGATTAGATTAACGCCTTTTGAACGTGAACGATATTTATATCGATTTTATTCATTTTTATAATGAATATCGAAAAGGAATTGATTTCAAATTCTAATATTTTGAAAATGCTATCATTTATATATCGATGATATGGAATATTCAATTTTGATTTGAAATTGAATATGAAGTTGAAATCGTTTTGAAAACGAATTTAAAACGATTTACAAAATACGTTTTAAATGGAAATCGATGATATATATATATATATACATATACATATACATATACATACATATATATCTATATATATAATGGCCTGAATAGAACGCGCCACGCTGCGGTTGTTCGCGAATTTCGACCATTGACTTCGAATGGACATTACGGGAGATCCGACCGTCGGATTCTCATAAAACCAGAACCGTTGGGTTCGTATCGAAAAAAGCTTTCTAACGAAAATTGAAGGTTTGAAATCTAATGGTTGTATTTGGAATTATGTCCAAACCAAATTTGGAAAAGGTCGTTGTAAGTGCAGTTCGATGGCTGTTTATGGAAATCGACTGTACGGGCCTTGATAAAATTATTAAAAATATCAATAATTTGTGTAAAATCATAATAAATGATTTGGAAAGAATTGGGATGAAAAATTTCATATTTGAAAAGATAAAAATAGATTTTTATCGAAATGAACTAGTTTTGAACTAGAATTATAATCCAATTATTTTTAAAATAAATAAAATGGATTTGAAATGGTTTTAAAAATAACCAGAATTTCCAATATATAAATTGGAAATGGCTTTGAATCGAAATTATCTTCGGAATATTTCGATGTTGGATTTCGTGATTATACATATATTGTTTTAGAAATTTGAAAGATATATTTATATCGTTATTTCCAATACGATATTTGATGGTCGTAGAATTTGATATTGAATATAAGCCGATGTATTTTCTATTCAGAGCCTTATATTTAATATCAAATGGGATTTGGGTTTGTCGTGAATAGTGTCTTCATTAACATTGTTCTTAAACCCAATTGAGAAAAAGATTAAATCTTTTTATTTAGATTTAATGAAGTATACCAATTAATTAATATTTAATTGGAATTGAAATGGGAATTGATTTTTGGGTTTATCGTGAACGGTGTTTTAAATAACATTTGTTCTTTAACCCGATAATTAATGGAATTTGAATTGGGTTTGTTGTGAACTGTGTTTTAACGACATTCGTTCTTTAACCCGATTTACAGTGAAATGTGATTTGGAATTTACAAAACTTTTGTTAAGATTTAAAGGAGATTTTCCAAAGTAAAGTTTTCCAATTTAATAAAATAAATTGGAATGGAATGGAATTCGATTTGGTAAATTTCTGTGGAGGAAGGCTGCTAATATATATGGAATTTAAAAGGCTTTGCCGTTATTCCATTTATATTATTATTCAGATATGGAAGTTTATATCGATTATATATATTGATCTGTTTTCCGTGAAAATTTCATTGTTAATGGAATGTGATTTTGGGTTTATCGTGAGATGTGTTTTTAAATGACATTAGTTCTTTAACCCAATTAAAGATAAGATTTATTTCTTAACGTTGAATAATCATTATTTAATGATTTTTGGAAATTAAAACTGAATTAGAGTTTTAATGAATCTTTATATAGATTGAAAGATGAATTTGATAATTAAAATTACCAAATTCAAGAAATGATTGAGAATGGAGTATCACCAGTTTTGCTCCAAGCGATAGTTAAATCTGTAATTAGATTTGCACGTGAAATGGTAATTACTTTTACCGATAACACCGTGGTGTTAGATATGAAGTATTACCAGTTTTACTTCGTGGGATGAATAGGTTGGGGTTGGGAAATATAATAAATGATTACTTCGTTAAGGTTCGCTAATCCCGACTAGTTTGGATAAACCATAATTTGGTTTGGATTGAAATCCAAAAGAAGATTAAAGAATAAATTTAAAGAATTTATCTTTGATAAAATTAATGGGAACCTTTCCCAAAATATAAGAATACTTGAATAAAAGAATATTCTGGATTGGAATAAGGCGTATGTTGTGTTTGTGTAGCACTGGTTTATTATATACGCGAGTTATTCGGAAAGGCCGGGTTTATCCCATTCTGGATAACCGAATCGACGATAAGTCGACGATGAAGACGGTGGTTGAAGACCGGAGGCCTTCACATCGTTTGGATAATTACTGATGATCTTGATTGGGCTGTACACCCAAGAGGAGGGAATCAATTGGTGATAATCCAGACGTACTTGGAGATCGATGGATATGCGAGGAAAAAGGTTCCTCCGGTTTCATTCAGACCCGGAACGGACTTGCAAATGGATGTGTGTCTGACATCGGATTTCATTCTATGTGATTGATATACATCGGCTGCATAGCATGAATTGCCTACGTGGCATGCTGAGATGCAAATGATCAAGGCTTCTGTTGAAAAGCAGAGTTTTGTGGTTGATGATCAAAGCACGACATTAATATAGCATAGCTTTGTGTAACGTTAATTCGCGAGCCTCACACCCCAGTGTGAACCAGAAACAGGAGAGGACCTCAGGGAGGGCATGTGTTTCTTTCTAGCTAGGAGTGGTGTCAGGGTTTTGCACGCCCTAGAAGTTTACTTGTGTGGATGATGCATAACGAGGCGCCTCGGTTATATCGGTCGATCCGGGACTGATGGAGTCATTTGGCTCATTTACGCCCCATAGGGCGGGGAAACGCAGTGTTCAGGCATTATAATCCACATCGGGTGGACCGGCCCTGACGATCCATGGGGCAGTTGCAGTTGTTCCTGAGGCTCGGGCTAGAGATTCTCGAAGCGGTAAGGACGATCCCTTGCATTGGTTCACAGATGGAAATCTAACTTCCAATACGAGACATTTGTGGTTTTAGTTGTAAACTTATATATGACAACATAGTGGTATGGGGCACTTATGCTGTCTATGATTGATACTTATAATTGAAATTATTTTGACACTATACACTTATAGTAATAATAAAATATGAAATTTCACGTACCAAGCATTTTTGGCTATTATAAGGTAAAAACTCTATCCTCCGGCTTGCGTTGCATTGTGTGATGGGACCTGAGTCTTATAATAGCTTCATTGCTCTTTATTTAGCATTGCGCTGTTGTTTTTATGCACTGGTATTCTTGGGGGGGACCCGTTCCGTGTTATACGGCGTGGTCCCTTGATTACCGAATTTTAAAATAAAGACTAATACTAATAACTATTTTAGTTCTCACACCGGTCACATGACTGACCTGGAGTTTATTGTTTTAACCTAAACTCTTGGTGCCCCTATTTCCATACGGGAAGCTTGTAGTTTTGGGTTTTTCAGATTTATATTCACAGGAACCTAGTTTACAGTTGGAATGATATCCGAAAAGCTCTGTATCCATATATCCTTTTCAGTTGTGTTTTGTATTATTTTCCGCTGCTATGTAATGTAATTTAAATCTCTAATATTTTTCTGATGTATAATATTTATTCATACTCAGTATATTCTTTTATTCTGATGAAATTGTTGTAATAAGCAATGAAATGTTCTCCTGTTTGTGTTCTAATTTGTCGTGTTCTCAATTCAATCTGGGCTTTCCTTCACGGGGAAGTTCGGGTCATTTCATTTTGGTATCAGAGCTCGAGAACAAGGCACATTAGAACCATACGAAAGAATTCATCGGAGATTGGATTATTAATATCCAATAAGAATGACTCGTTAGAGATGGGTTCAGTAGTATCCTAGAACGAGTGTGAAGAGTATATTTTTAAAAATGAAAACGAATTTTGTTTTGAAAAATTAAACCTTATTCAACGTATTTGAATATTAATTTGTACTGAATTTGGACAATCCAATATATACAGATTTTGCATATACGTTTGATCCACGGGTATACGAAGTTTTAATATACTGGATAGATGTAGAATCACACTCTAGTCGCCCGGAGATGATGCTGATAATGACCATGGCATCATCAATACTTGTGTTCGAGTTTCGAAAGTGGGATTTCTATATATTTCCAATTGACTAGTGTGAGAACCAAAACTAGATAGGGCTTATTGTTGTGATTTGGCATCAAAAATCTGATTTTTTGGGCTATATATCAAAGTTATGAATTTGAAAAGCTAATCAACTAATTGATTGATGATTATGTTATGCGTTTATTTATTTAAATCATTATGTACATGCATGGTAAATTTAGGCCAAATTGAACCAAATGTTGAACTGAATTGAAATTTCTTGGAAATTGCATACATGTCCATGCATATATATTGAACAGGCCATTGCAAAGAGGCTAGAACAGAAGAATAAAATTGTTTGTCCGACAAATAGGTACATGTTTATTGTATTTCTTGGGTTTTGAATGATTCTATAAGCCGATTGGCTAGCCGCTTCGCTGTTTCTTTTTCCTTTTGGATTGGAGAGGCCTGTACGGAAATTTCGAGATTTTCCTGGTGCTCCCGTGCAGGGGAGGTTATGGCGAATTTTTTTGAAAATTTAGGGTGTTAGCCAAATTTTTAAAAAATTAGAAAAGTTCTTAGAAACTGAAAAGTTGAAAAACTTAAGCCATAATTAAAATATGAAAGTTGAGTTGATTAGTTAAACAACTTTCGGCTCCGTTCCTTTTCGGGGACGAAAAGATTCTAAGTGGGGGAGATTGTAATAACCCGGAAATCCGAACCAATTTAAAATTTTTATTTTGGAAATTTTGATGAATTTTGAATATTTAAAATGATTTATTTTAAATAATAATGACGAGAAATTTATTTTGAATAGAATCAGAACTTATATATTTACGTGAATCGACGTTAGAATATAAATATTTATTTTTAATTATAAAAGGAATTGAAAATGGCGCGGTAGTTTGAAAATTCAGTTTCAAATTTCAAATGAATGTACATGATTCAAAATAAACCGGATTTTAGCGAAACCAAAAATATTAGAATCTATTTGATATTATCTTTCCAACAAATCCGAAAAATCAATATTTCATAGAGGGAATAAAAAGTTATGCCCAATTGAAAATTCAGAATAGTCGCTATGGAATTTTGGCCCTTAAAAATGGAAATTTTGCAAACGACCTCCGTTTTCGACGAAACCACTTTTGATGGATCCGGGATGTCGAATTATTGCTAGATTTCAAAAATCGTAATTTTCTGAATCAATGTGTGAGCGTGGCAAAAGAAAGCGTGTTTTGACAGTTTTAGTCCATTTTGATCGACCAGAAAATGACCATTTTTCAAACGGTCTTCAAATTTGACGAAATTAGTTTTGTTAGAACCGTATCATCGGTACGAAGATAGAAAATATTTTTTGGGAATTTTTAGAGTCCGTATGTGGCCCCGATAAATTGAAAGGTGCATTAAAAATTAATATATAGATTTATATTTTGATTTTAGCGAAAACTGATCAAAAAAGCCGAACTGGCTTACGATACATATCCCACTGGGTTCAGAATGGGGGTAATTAGCTAGAGACGACAGTCGGTAGGTCTCGTTTGGAGGTCGAAATAAAAAGTTACTTTTTGAAATTAATAATAATACAATATATATTAAATAATTCACTCCCTCTCTCCTTTATCCCTCAGTCAACCCCCTCATCATTACTTCAAAAATCAAAAAGAAAAAAAAAGAAAAAAAAAGGGGGATCGCTCCCCCCAGCGCCGCCATGGGCGCGCCTCCACCGGCGGAAACCCCCCGTCGCGTTGCTTCTACTTTTCTCCTCCCTCCCTCTAGCGCTTCCCTGTCCTCTTCAATGAAACCGCTGAAGCCCAGTCAATGCCTCACCAGACCCGCTACCTCCCCGTCGAACTCCTCCTCCACCGTGCCTCACGCAACCGCACTGCCCCTTGACGACTTCCAACACCCCACAACCGTCATCCCCATTATCCACGTAACTTTTTATTTTATTTTGATTTTATTTATTTATTTATAAACTCATGTTAATAAATTTCAATTTTTATTTATATAGGTTCATGTTAGAAAAGATTAGAATTTTAATTAGAAAAATGTAGATTTTTAATTGGAGAAAGGTATGATTTTTATTCATGTAAAAATCCGATTTTATTTGTATGAAATATTATATTTTTATTTAGGAAATATTATATTTTTATTTAGAAAAGATACTACTTTTACATAGGAAGGTTTATATTTTTACATAGAAAGGTTTAGATTTTTATTGAAATAAAGTCAGGATTTTTAACAGTATAAAAAGTTGATATTTTTATATATGAGAATGGAGAATAAAAATATGATTTTTATTCATATAATTAGCATTAAAAATAAGATCTTTAAAATATAAACAACAATATAAAGATGTGATTTTTTGTATAAGAAGTAACGAGATTAAAAATGTGATTTTTATCGTATAAGTGGAGCAATAAAAATATGATCTTTGTTGTTTGAACAATGATATAAAAATTGGATTTTTATTTGTATGGATAGATGAAAATATTTTTAAAGGTATAAAGATTTGAATTTTGAATCCAAAAAGATTTGATCTTTATAAATGAAGAAATATGATTTTTATATTGAAAAGTGAACAAATAAAAATGTGATTTTTATCTTAAAGGTAGCGGTTTTAAAATGTGATTTTTATCTATGAACAACGTGAAGAAGATTACATTGGAATTTTGAATAGACTCCAAACCATCGTCCGTTAAAGCACGGCGTAGTGGAACCCAAGGGTGAGAGCTTCTCACTTTTATTTTATTTTCTAGTTAAAATATATACTAGGATCCAGACAGTGTTTAGCAGCACCCGACACCCGTCGTCCACAGACCATGGACGACTTGTATGCTTGTTTGTTTATGTGGTGAAAATTGATTGTGTGATGCGGAATGGAAATAAATATTTTATATTTAAAAATATAATTTTTAACGTGTATACAAAATAAATAATTATAAACAAATCGGACGATTTGTTTATGTACGCACATTTGACTGATATTGATTGGACGATAAATTTTACACATCGCCCAACTGCACAAATAAAACCTGCGTTTGATTATTTGATACCCCACACAGGTATTGGGATGATATTGGACATACACTAATCCTGATATTTAGTTGTATGTCGATCGATTGATTGACAGGCTGTTATAAGCATCGAATATTTATATTCGATGCTTATACAGTGTGGAATGCACTCTAGATGATGGATTGCTGTTTTCATTGTTGTTATACGCATTTGTTGTGTGAAGTCCATATAATCAAATTATATGGTAATTGACTGTGTCTGATTCCAGTTCAGAAAGAATGAATATTTTAAAATAATGATTATTTTAAAATAACGAATATTTTCAAATAATATTTAGAAAAGAATCAAAATCTGATTTCGATGCCCGATTTGGGATGGACACGAATATATTTAAATATATAAAGCCGTGTTGATTAGATTAACGCCATTTGAACGTGAACGATATTTATATCGATTTTATTCATTTTTATAATGAATATCGAAAAGGAATTGATTTCAAATTCTAATATTTTGAAAATGCTATCATTTATATATCGATGATATGGAATATTCAATTTTGATTTGAAATTGAATATGAAGTTGAAATCATTTTGAAAACGAATTTAAAACGATTTAATAAATAAGTTTTAAATGGAAATCGGTGAAATATATATAATATTACATATATATATATATATAATGGCCTGAATAGAACGCGCCGCACTGCGGCAGTTCGCGAATTTCGACCATTGACTTCGAATGGACATTACGGGAGATCCGGCCGTCGGATTCTCCTATAACCGGAACCGTTGGGCTTGTATCGAAAAGAGCTTTCTAAGAATATTAGACATTTGAAATCTAACAGTTGGATTTGGAATTATGTCCAAAGCAAATTTGGAGAAGGTCGCTATAAGTGCAGTTCGATGGCCGTTTATGGAAATCGACTGTACGGGCCTTAATAAAATTATTAAAAATATCAATAATTTGTGTAAAATCATTATAAATGATTTGGAAAGAATTGGGATGAAAAATTCCATATTTGAAAAGATAAAAATAGATTTTTATAGAAATGAACTAGTTTTGAACTAGAATTATAATCCAATTATTTTTAAAATAAATAAATTGGATTTGAAATGGTTTTAAAAATAACCAGAATTTCCAATAAATAAATTGGAAATGGATTTGAATCGAAATTGTCTCCGGAATATTTCGATGTCGGATTTCATGATTATACAAATATTGTTTTGTAAATTTGAAAGATATATTTATATCGTTATTTCCAATACGATATTTGTTGGTCGTAGAATTTGATATTGAATATAGCCGATATATTTTCTATTCAGTGCCTTGTATTTAATATCAAATGCGATTTGGGTTTGTCGAGAATGGTGTCTTCATTAACACTGTTCTTAAACCCACTTGAGAAAAAGGTTAAATCTTTTTATTTAGACTCAATGAAGTATACCAATTAATTAATATTAAATTAGGATTGAAATGGGAATTGATTTTTAGGTTTATCATGAACGGTTTTAAATAACATTTGTTCTTTAACCCGATAATTAATGGAATGTGAATTGGGTTTGTTGTGAACTGTGTTTTAACGACACTATTTCTTTAACCCGATTTACAGTGAAATGTGATTTGGAATTTATAAATCTTTTGTTAAAATTTAAAGGAGATTTTCCAAAATAAAGTTTTCCAATTTAATAAAATAAATTGGAATGGAATGGAATTCGATTTGGTAATAATCGAAGTGATTTTCTGTGGAGGAGGGCTATTAATATATATGGAATTTAAAAGGCTTTGCCGTTATTCCATTTATATTATTAGTCGGATATGGAAATTTATGTCGATTATATATATTGATCTGTTTTCCGGGAAAATTCCATTGTTAATGGAATGTGATTTTGGGTTTATCATGAGCTGTGTTTTTAAATGACATTAGTTCTCTAGCCCAGTTAAAGATAAGATTTATTTATGAACGTTGAGTAATCATTAAGTAATGATTTTTGGAAATTAAAACTAAACTAGAGTTTTAATGAATCTTTAAATAGATTGAAAGGCGAATTTGATAACTAAAATTTTCAAATTCAAGAAATGATTGAGAATAGAGTATCACCAGTTTTGCTCCAAGCGAAAGTTAAATCTGTAATTAGATTTGAATGTGAAATGGTAATTAATTTTACCGATAACACCGTGGTGTTAGATATCAAGTATTACCAGTTTTACTTCATGGGATGAATAGGTTGGGGTTGGGAAATATAATAAATGATTACTTCGGTAAGGTTCGCTAATACCGACTAGTTTAGATAAACCATAATTTGGTTTGGATTGAAATCCAAAATAAGATTAAAGAATAAATTTAAAGAATTTATCTTTGATAAAATTCATGGGAACCTTTTCCAAAATATAAGAATATTTGAATAAAAGAATATTCTAGATTGGAATGAGGAATATGTTGTGTAGCACTGGTTTATTATATACACGAGTTATTAGGAAAGGACGGGTTTATCCCATTCTGAATAACTGAATCAACGATAAGTTGACGATGAAGACGGTGGTTGAAGACCAGAGGTCTTCACATCATTTTGATAATTACTGATGATCTTGATTGGGCTGTACACCCAAGAGGAGGGAATCAGTTGGTGATCGTCCAGACGTACTTGGAGATCGAGGGATATGCGAGGAATAAGGTTCCTCCAGTTTCGCTCAGACCCAGAACGGACTTGTAAATGGATGTGTGTCTGACATCGGGTTTCATTCTTTGTGATTGATATACATCGGTTGCATAGCATGAATTGCCTATGTGGCATGCTGAGATGCAAATGATCAAGGCTTCTATTGAAAAGCAGAGTCTTGTGGTTGATGATCAAAGCACGACTTTAATATAGCATAGCTTTGTGTAGCGTTAATTCGCGAGCCTCACACCCCGGTGTGAACCAGAAACGGGAGAGGACCTCAGGGAGGGCATGCGTTTCTTTCTAGTTAGGAGTGGTGTCAGCGTTTTGCACGCCCTGGCATTTTACTTATGTGGATGATGGGTAGCGAGGCGCCTCGGTTATATCGGTTGATCCGGGACCGATGGAGTCATTTGGCTCATTTACGCCCCATAGGGCGGGGAAACGCAGTGTTCAGGTATTATAATCCACATCGGGTGGACCAGTTCTGACGATCCATGGGGCAGTTGCGGCTGTTCCTGAGGCTCAGTCTAAAGAGTCTCGAAGCGGTAAGGACGATTCCTTCCCTTGGTTCATAGATGGAAATCCAACTTCCAATATGAGACATTTGCGGTTTGAATTGTAAACTTATATATGGAGACATAGTGGTATGGGGCACTTATGCCGTCTATGATTGATACTTATGATTGAAATTATTTTGACACTATACACATAGTAATAATAAAATATGAAATTTCACATACCAAGCATTTTTGGCTATTATAAGGTAAAAACTCTATCCTCCGGCTTGCGTTGCATTGTCTGGTGGGACTTGAGTCTTATAATAGCTTTATTGTTCTTTATTTGGCATTGCGCTGTTGTTTTTATGCACTGGTATTCTTGGGGGGGGGGGACCCGTTCCGTGATATACGGTGTGGTCCCTTGATTTACCGAACTTTAAAATAATGATTAATAACTATTTTAGTTCTCACACTAGTCACATGACTGACCTGGAGTTTATTGTTTTAACCTAAACTCTGGGTGCCCCTATTTCCACACGGGCAGCTTGTAGTTTTGGGTTTTGCAGATTTATATTCACAGGAACCTGGTTTACAGCTGGAATGATATACGGAAAGCTCTGTATCCGTATATCCTTTTCAGTTGTGTTTTATATTATTTTCCGCTGCTATGTAATGTAATTTAAATCTTTGATATTTTTCTGATGTATAATATTTATTCATACTTTGTATATTCTTGTATTCTTATGAAATTTTTGTAATAAGCAATGAAATGTTCTCCTGTTTGTGTTCCGATTTGTCGTGTTCTCAATTTAATCAGGTCTTTCCTTCACGGGGAAGTTCGGGTCGTTTCATTTTGGTATCAGAGCTCTGGTTTACAGAGCTCGAGAACAAGGCACATTAGAACCATACAAAAGAATTCATCAGAGATTGGATTAGTAATATCCAATAAGAATGACTCGTTAGAGATGGGATCAGTAGTATCCTAGAACGAGCGTGAAGAGTATATTTTTAAAAATGAAAACGATTTTTGTTTTGAAAACTTAAACCTTATTCAACGTATTTGAATATTTATTTGTACTAAATTTGAACAATCCAATATATAAAGATTTTGCATATACGTCTGATCCATGGGTATACGATGTTTTAATATACTGGATAGATATAGAATCACACTCTAGTCGCCCGGAGATGATGCTGATAATGACCATGGCATCATCAGTATTTGTGTTCATGTTTTGAAAGTGGGATTTCTATATATTTCCTGTTGACTGGTGTGAGAACCAAAACTAGATAGGGCTTATTGTTGTGATTTGGCATCAAAATCTGATTTTTTGGGCTATGTATCAAAGTTATGAATTTGAAAAGCTAATCAACTAATTGATTGATGATTGTGTTGTGTGTTTATTTATTTAAACCATTATGTAGAAGGCCAAATTGAACCAAATGTTGAACTGAATTGAAATTTATTGGAAATTGTATACATGTCCATGCATATATATTGAATAGGTCATTGCAAAGAGGCTAGAGCAAAAGAATAAAATTGTTTGCCCGACAAATAGGTACATGTTTATTGTATCTCTTGGGTTTTGAATGATTCTATAAGCCGATTAGCTAGCCGCTTGGCTGTTTCTTTTTCTTTTTGGATTGGAGAGGCCTATATGGCAATTTCGGGATTTTCCCGTTGCTCCCTTGCAGGGGAGGTTATGGCGATTTTTTTCGAAAATTTAGGGTGTTAGCCAAATTTTTGAAAAATTTGAAAAGTTCTTAGAAACTAAAAAGTTGAAAAACTTAAGCCATAATGGAAATATGAAAGTTGAGTTGATTAGTTAAACAACTTTCGGCTCTGTTCCTTTTCAGGGACGAAAAGATTCTAAGTGGGGGAGATTGTAATAACCCAGAAATCTGAACCAATTTAAAAATTTTATTTTGGCAATTTTGATGAATATTTAATATTTAAAATGATTTATTTTAAATAATAACGATGAGAAATTTATTTTGAATAGAATTAGAACTTATATATTTACGTGAATCGACGTTAGAATATAAATATTTACTTTTAATTATAAAAGGAATTGAAAATGGCACGCTAGTTTGAAAATTCAATTTCAAATTTCAAATGAATGTACATGATTCAAAATAAACCGGGTTTTAGCGAAACCAAAAATATTAGAATCTATTTGATAATATCTTTCGAACGAATCCTAAAAATCAAAATTTCAAAGCGTAAATAAAAAGTTATGCCCAATTGAAAATTCAGAATATTCGCTATGGAATTTTGGCCCTTAAAAATGGAAATTTTGCAAACGACCTTTGTTTACGACGAAACCACTTTTGTTGGATCCGGGATGTCGAATTATTGCTAGATTTCAAAAATCGTAAGTTTCTGAATCAATGTGTGAGCGTGGCAAAAGAAAAAGTTTTTTGACAGTTTAAGTCCATTTTGATCGACTAGAAAAAGGCCATTTTTCAAACGGTCTTCAAATTTGACGAAATTAGTTTTGTTAGAACCGTATCGTTGATACGAAGCTAGAAAATATTTTTCGGGAATTTTTAGAGTTAGTATGTGGCCCCGATAAATTGAAAGGTGCGTTAAAAGTTAATATATAGATTTTTATTTTGATTTTAGCGAAAACTGATCAAAACAGCCGAACTGGCTTACGACACATATCCCATTGGGTTTGGAATAGGGGTAATTAGCTAGGAATGACAGTCGGTAGGTCTCGTTTGGAGGTCGAAATAAAAAGTTACTTTTTGGAATTAAAAATTATAAAATATATATTAAATAATTCACTCCCTCTCTCCTATATCCCTCAGTCAACCCCACCGGTCATTACTTCAAAAATCAAAAAGAAAAAAGGGGATCGCTCCCCCCAGTGCCGCCATGGGCGCGCCTCCGTCGGCGGAAACCCCCCTCGCGTTGATCTCCTTCTCTCCTCCATCCCTCTAGCGCTTCCCTCTCCTCTTCAATGAAACCGCTAAAGCCCCGTCGATGCCTCACCAGACCCGCCACCTCCCCGTCGAACTCTTCCTCCGCCATGCCTCACGCAGCCGCAACCCCGTAACGACTTCCCTCACAACCGCCATCCCCATTATCCACGTAAGTTTTTATTTTATTTTATTTTGATTTTATTTATTTATTTATAAACTCATGTTAATAAAATTCGATTTTTATTTATATAGGTTCATGTTAGAAAAGATTAGAATTTTAATTTGAAAAATGTAGATTTTTAATTGGAGAAAGGTATGATTTTTATTCATGTAAAAATCCGATTTTATTTGTATGAAATATTATATTTTTATTTAGAAAATATTATATTTTAATTAGAAAAGATAATATTTTTACATAGGAAGGTTTATATTTTTATATAGAAAGGTTTAGATTTTTATTGAAATAAAGTTAGGATTTTTAACGGTATAAAAAGTTGATTTTTTTATAAATGAGAATGGAGAATAAAAATTGGACTTTTGTTCATATAATTAGCGTTAAAAATAAGATCTTTAAAATATAAACAACAATATAAAGATGTGATTTTTTGTATAAGAAGTGACGAGATAAAAAATGTGATTTTTATCATATAAATGGAGCAATAAAAATATGATTTTTATTGTTTGAACAGTGATATAAAAATTGGATTTTTATTTGTATGGATCGATGAAAATATTATTAAAGGTATAAAGATTTGATTTTTAAAACCAAAAAGATTTGATCTTTATAAATGAAGAAATGTGATTTTTATATTGAAAAATGAACAAATAAAAATGTGATTTTATCTTAAAGGTAGCGGTTTTAAAATGTGATTTTTATCTATGAACAGCGTGAAGAAGATTGCGTAGGAATTTTGAATAGAATCCAAACCATCGTCTGTTAAAGCACGGCGTAGTGGAACCCAAAGGTGAGAACTTTTCACTTTTATTTTATTTTCTAGTTAAAATATATACTAGGATGCAGACAGTGTTTAGCAACACCCGACACCCGTCGTCCACAGACCATGGACGACTTGTATGCTTGTTTGTTTATGTGGTGAAAATTAATTGTGTGATGTGGAATGGAAATAAATATTTTATAGTTAAAAATACAATTTTTAACGTGTATATAAAATAAATAATTATAAATAAATCGGACGATTTGTTTATGTAAACACATTTGACTGATATTGATTGGGACGATAAATTTTACACATCGCCCAACTGCACAAATAAACCCTGCGTTTGATTGTTTGAAACCCCACACAGGTATTGGGATATTATTAGACATACACTAATCCCGATATTTTGTTGTATGTCGATCGATTGATTGACAGGCTGTTATAAGCATTGAATATTTATATTCGATGCTTATACAGTGTGGAATGCACTCTGGATGATGGATTGCTGTTTTCATTGTTGTTATACGCATTTTTGTGTGAAATCCATATAATCAAATTATATGGTAATTGACTGTGTCTGATTCCATTTCAGAAAGAATGAATATTTTAAAATAAAGAATATTTTAAAATAACGAATATTTTCAAATAATATTCAGAAAAGAATCAAAATCTGATTTTGATGCCCGATTTGGGATGGACACGAATATATTTAAATATATAAAGCCGTGTTGATTAGATTAACACCATTTGAACGTGAACGATATTTATATCGATTTTATTCATTTTTATAATGAATATCGGAAAGGAATTGATTTCAAATTCTAATATTTTGAAAATGCTATCATTTATATATTGATGATATGGAATATTCAATTTTGATTTGAAATTGAATATGAAGTTGAAATCATTTTGAAAACGAATTTAAAACGATTTATAAAATACGTTTTAAATGGAAATCGACGAAATATATATAATATTATATATATATATAATGGCCTGAATAGAACGCGCCGCGCTGCGGTAGTTCGCGAATTTCGACCATTGACTTTGAATGGACATTACAGGAGATCCGACCGTCGGATTCTCCTATAACCGGAACCGTTGGGCTCGTATCGAAAAGTGCTTTCTAAGAATATTAGAGATTTGAAATCTAACAGCTGGATTTGGAATTATATCCAAATCAAATTTGGAAAAGGTCGCTGTAAGTGCAGTTCGATGGCTGTTTATGGAAATCGACAGTACGGGCCTTAATAAAATTATTAAAAATATCAATAATTTGTGTAAAATCATAATAAATGATTTGGAAAGAACCGAGATGAAAAATTCCATATTTGAAAAGATAAAAATAGTTTTTTTTATCGAAATGAACTAGTTTTGAACTAGAATTATAATCCAATTATTTTTAAAATAAATAAATTGGATTTGAAATGGTTTTAAAAATAACCAGAATTTCCAATATATAAATTGGAAATGGATTTGAATCGAAATTGTCTTCGGAATATTTCGATGGTGGATTTTGTGATTATACAAATATTGTTATGGAAATTCGAAAGATATATTTATATCGTTATTTCCAATACGATATTTGTTGGTCGTAGAATTTGATATTGAATATAAGCCGATATATTTTCTATTCAGAGCCTTGTATTTAATATCAAATGGGATTTGGGTTTGTTGTGAATGGTGTCTTCATTAACACTGTTCTTAAACTCAGTTGAGAAAAAGATTAAATCTTTTTATTTATATTTAATGAAGTATACCAATTAATTAACATTTAATTGGAATTGAAATGGGATTTGATTTTTGGGTTTATCGTGAACGGTGTTTTAAATAACATTTGTTCTTTAACCCGATAATTAATGGAATGTGAATTGGGTTTGTTGTGAACCGTGTTTTAAAGACATTCGTTCTTTAACCCGATTTACAGTGAAATGTGATTTGGAATATATAAATCTTTTATTAAAATTTAAAGGAGATTTTCCAAACTAAAGTTTTCCAATTTAATAAAATAAATTGGAATGGAATGGAATTCGATTTGGTAATAATCGAAGTGAATTTCTGTGGAGGAAGGCTGCTAATATATATGGAATTTAAAAGGCTTTGCCGTTATTCCATTTATATTATTAGTCAGATATGGAAGTTTATATCGATTATATATATTGATCTATTTTCCATGAAAATTCCATTGTTAATGGAATGTGATTTTGGGTTTATCGTGAGCTGTGTTTTTAAATGACATTAGTTCTTTAACCCAGTTAAAGATAAGATTTATTTCTTAACGTTGAGTAATCATTAAGTAATGATTTTTGGAAATTAAAACTGAATTAGAGTTTTAATGAATCTTTAAATAGATTGAAAGGTGAATTTGATAAATAAAATTATCAAATTCAAGTAATGATTGAGAATGGAGTATCACCGGTTTTGCTCCAAGCGATAGTTAAATTTGTAATTATATTTGAATGTGAAATGGTAATTAATTTTACCGATAACACCGTGGTGTTAGATATGAAGTATTACCAGTTTTACTTCATGGGATGAATAGGTTGGGGTTAGGAAATATAATAAATGAGTACTTCGGTAAGGTTCGCTAATCCCCACTAGTTTGGATAAACCATAATTTGGTTTGGATTGAAATCCAAAAGAAGATTAAAGAATAAATTTAAAGAATTCATCTTTGATACAATTAATGGGAACCTTTCCCAAAATATAAGAATATTCGAATAAAAGAATATTCTGGATTGGAATAAGGCTTATATTGTGTAGCACTGGTTTATTATATACGCGAGTTATTCAGAAAGGCCGGGTTTATCCCATTCTGAATAACCGAATCGACGATAAGTCGACGATGAAGACGGTGGTTGTAGACCAGAGGTCTTCACATCGTTTTGATAATTACTGATGATCTTTATTGGGATGTAAACCCAAGAGGAGGGAATCAATTGGTGATCGTCCAGACGTACTTGGAGATCGATGGATATGGGAGGAACAAGGTTCCTCCGGTTTCGTTCAGACCCAGAACGGACTTAGAAATGGATGTGTGTCTGACATCGGATTTCATTCTATGTGATTGATATACATCAGTTGCATAGCGTGAATTGCCTATGTGGCATGCTGAGATGAAAATGATCAAGGCTTCTGTTGAAAAGCAGAGTCTTGTGGTTAATGATCAAAGCACGGCTTTAATATAGCATAGCTTTGTGTAGCGTTAATTCGCTAGCCTCACACCCCGGTGTGAACCAGAAACGGGAGACGACCTCAGGGAGGGCATGCGTTTCTTTCTAGTTAGGAGTGGTGTCAGCGTTTTGCACGCCCTGGCAGTTTACTTATGTGGATGATGGATAGCGAGGCGCCTCAGTTATATCGGTCGATCCGGGACCGATGGAGTCATTTGGCTCATTTACGCCCCATAGGGCGGGGAAACGCAGTGTTCAGGCATTATAATCCACATCGGGTGGACCGGCCCTGACAATCCATGGGGCAGTTGCGGCTATTCCTGAGGCTCGGGCTAGAGAGTCTCGAAGCGGTAAGGACGATCCCTTGCCTTGGTTCAGAGATGGAAATCCAACTGCCAATACGAGACATTTGCGGTTTTAATTGTAAACTTATATATGGCGACATAGTGGTATGGGGCACTTATGCCGTCTATGATTGATACTTGTGATTGAAATTATTTTGACACTATACACTTATAGTAATAATAAAATATGAAATTTCACGTACCAAGCATTTTTGGCTATTATAAGGTAAAAAATCTATCCTCCGACTTGCGTTGCATTGTGTGATGGGACCTGAGTCTTATAATAGCTTCATTGTTCTTTATTTGGCATTGCGTTGTTGTTTTTATGCACTGATATTCTTGGGGGGACCTGTTTCGTGTTATACGGCATGGTCCCTTGATTTACCGAACTTTAAAATAAAGATAAATAACTATTTCAGTTCTCACACTAGTCACATGGCTGACCTGGAGTTTATTGTTTTAACCTAAACTCTAGGTGCCCCTATTTCCACACGGGCAACTTGTAGTTTTGGGTTTTGCAGATTTATATTCACAGGAACCTGGTTTACAGCTGGAATGATATCCGGAAAGCTCTGTATCCGTATATCCTTTTCAGTTGTGTTTTGTATCTGCTATGTAATGTAATTTAAATCTCTGATATTTTTCTGATGTATAATATTTATTCATACTCTGTATATTCTTATATTCTGATGAAATTGTTGTGATAAGCAATGAAATGTTCTCCTGTTTGTGTTTTGATTTGTCATGTTCTCAATTCAATCCGGGCTTTACTTCATGGGGAAGTTCAGGTTGTTTCAGGACCGAAAAATAATTTAAAATAATAAAACATCATATACAAATAGAGTCGGATTACAACCAAATTAATTTTATTGGATTCAGAACATGGATACGAATAGGCACGTACAATTTTTGTCATGTTTGGAGATTTTATTGGTCGTACGATCTAGAGCATTTTAGGGTATTCGAGGTTGAGTTTAATATTAAAATAATACTCAAAAACACCCTTCACTAGATGAATTTTTGCCGACCTACCGTTTGAAATTCACATACCCAAAACCTACTGATGTTATTCTTATCCTTAGCATATTTCTTCTATAAAAAATTTGCTCCTCATTTATTCCTTGAGGAAAAATCAAAAATTTCCATTTTAATGGCAGCAAGTAATCCATTTTCCCCTTTTAATTTTATTTCCTTCAATTCTTCTCCCCAAATTAAAACTTACACAAACCTTAATGATACCGCGAAGCTATAGAAACCGCCTCTGAGCAATTTGAAGCACCACCAGCCACCACAAGTCGCCACCACATTGAAGACCGCTCCACCCCAGCCCCAAGCGGTCAAAAACCGCATCTTTCACGCACGAATCAAAGCTACCATCGCTTCGTGCTCCATCTGCCACTGCTTCATATTTTTTCCATGGCTTTAAGGTGATTATTCACTCACGGTTGATCATTGATTAAAGCTCATTAATCTCAAGAATCCAACTAAATAGAATTGTTAATCTCATATTGTTTAAACTGTTAATCCATATCATGTTCTCGTGTACCATATCCATCTTGGTTGCCTTGTCAATTGCTGCTGTTGGAATATAAATTTGGTACCTTTTATTATTTGAGAACCTGACTTGTCTGGTGCTTGATGTTTGGTGATTATTTGACATATGCTGATTTTAAACTATGTCATATATAATTCTGGAAACAAAAAAAATTCCATATACAATTCTCAAAATTGATTTTTATCCAAAAGAAAATGCTTACAAATTTATGTTAGTTGCCAAATATTCAAACCAAAAAAATTCCCATTATTTTTCATTATGTTGACCCATTGATGCTTGGATTGCTGCATGTAAATTAGTTTTACTCACATCAATTTTTGCATATAGACACTTGAACTCATTGACGTGAAATAACAACCTGAACTTATTTACTTTAGTTCCCAGAGTTGTTCATTTTTCCTTGCCATCAATACTTTATCATGTTTGTATACATACAGATGTATATGTATATTTATGTGTGTATATGAATGCAGCCATTTCCGATCCTTGAACCAATTGTCATCTGATTCTTTTTATATTCCTGACCCATGTTGTTTGACATATACGCTGAACATATTTTGCCCTGAGTTATTGAGTTGCTAAGGCTTTACCTGTGCATGAAAGTGTGCACACATGTCTTGTCTTGTAATACTTGTGCTAAAGCAAATTTACATGTGAATTTAGCTTTCTACATGAACTGTGTGGCCGTGTTGTGCCGAGTCTTCCATTTGCTATTCCAATAGCCTGCTGCATTAAGTGACCAATCCGTTGGTAAGATGAAATGTTACATGTCACAATAATATATGGGTGATAATGACATCCAGCTCCTTTTTGATAGTGAATATTCCATACCCAAACCACCTTTCTCACGATCCGTATATTTTCCCTGCGTTGTAAATAGCAATATGCATAAATTTTCTGTTAGATAAAACAATTGTATGTTAACAATCGTATGTAACACCCCGTGAATTCTATAACATTAAGCTTCACAAATTAAAATGTAATTAATTCTAAATGAAATAATTAAGGGAAATGGGTTACGCCATTGCGTTCATCTCGGAATTCTTCTTGAGATAGAGTCCGAGTTTGTGTGAATCGGACTCCGTATGAAGGAGTTATGACCTTCGGAAGTTTCAGAATAAAATTTAAAATTCAAACAGCTCGGTTTCAAATTCGAAATTCGAAAAACAGGTTCAAACTGGGCTGGGCGGGAAAATTCCCGCCCAGGGACCAGGTCGACCATGGTGTCGACCTGGTCACCCCAGGTCAACCATAGTGTCGACCTGGGTGTCGACCTGCCAGTCGACCTACCTGGTCGACCTGGCTGGCTGGGTCTGGCTCTGGCTCGAATTTCTGTGGCTCGGTGTGTCATTAGGGCTGACATGTCACCTCTTGATTGGCTCTTTGAACTTTGTATGGTCTAGATTCCTCTTGTCTTCATCTGACGGCTCAAAACAATTTAAAAATCTATAAATACACCCTAAGTCTCAACTAAAAATTCACACAAAAAAATAAGATGGGAGTCGTCATGCTGCCAGGAAGGAATTGAGCGTAGCCGTCAAGAGAGAGGAGCTTAGAGACGAATCAAATTAAGAAGAAGACTAAAGCTTAATCAAATTAATCAACGAAACGTTAATCTACCCAAAGGAACGCACCTCAATTTCAGAATTCAGAATCCAGAATTCAAGATTCTGCATTCGTTGTAAGTATAGTGACCTTTCAGAATATGAATAAAAACTGTGACGTGATTCGATGTAAATGAAAATAGAATTATGTTATTGTATGATAATGATATAAATTCTGTGTATTGTAATGATTCTGTCATGACTTGTGTATTGATATTTGTGGCCTAAATTGATTGATGCAAGCCTATTGAACAGTTGTATATGAAAACGATGGCACTTGCAAGTTTGTGGCAAAAACTAGAATTTTATCCCTTTATGTTTATGTCTATGGTATGGACTATATACATTCTCTAAGTCTAAATTAAGGCTTATGTACACATGTTCTAGATCTGAGACCTTTTATGCCTACATGACCCAAAATCTATGAACACATTCTTATGTTTATTTGCAAGTATGATTGGATCTATGTTAAGTATCGTTCGGGTTTCATAAACTATGCAAGTTCATGTTGAAATAGGCTATATGATTAGATGTTAAAATTGGACATTTTGGTGAATATACAACACGTTAGTTTTGTGGTTGACATTATGCCAAGTTAAACATGTTTAAACCCAAGTTTGTATAAGCCTAAACTATGCCATTTCATATGTCACCTACTTTGTTATACTTTGATTTGAATGCAAGTTCTCATGACCCATATTATATGTTAGTTGAATCGCTAAATTGCAAGTTCTTGCGCCACACACCTTTATGTGAAATATTACATGTTCTTGATTTCCCCTTTTTCTCACGTTTATAAAGTAGGCTGAATTGTGTCGAGCCCAACACTTGTTATAATGTTGCGAACATACAAATGGGGGTAATAACGTTGGGTGTAAAACATTAAAAATATATGTTGGCATGGTTGGCACATGCCAACGACAATAACATTCTAGCAGTATGAATTGTTATACCCAAGAATAAAGAACATGAAATTTACATATATGATTGAGAAGTGATAAAATATGAAAATTTAGAAAACATGGTATGCTTAACCCGAGGTTGGATTGAGTTGTGACGTAAACCTGCCCAGACCTGCCCGGCTGTCCAGTAGTCACAACAATACCTATCCAATGTAGGTGGTTAAGCATTGAGCCCAATAAGGACCCGAGGTTAGACTGAGCTACGGTGTAAACCTGCCCGGAACCGACCAGCACATCCAGTAACCATAGCAATATCTGTCTAATGTGAGTGGTCAGGTGCTTTAAGAGGCTAAGGATAGATGGTTGGGTTAAGTCAACTATAAACACTTAACCAAATTCAACATGTTAACAAGAATTGATGGGTGGGGATAGGTAAATACAAACACTTAACCACTTAACATGTTTGACTAGAAAACCCTAGTAACGAGGGACCCGTTTCAGCAGTAACCCAAGTTAGGTATCATGGTACCCTGAAACTAGGCAGGGTGGAGCACGATTACTGGGTTGATTGTGAGCGGTCAAAGCAACGGCGGTGGGTGCAACAGTGTAGGTTCTAATAGGGTGCGGGCGTGCACACACTCCGGAGCAGACAAACAGGGCACTGGGGGCACAAGTTGTATAACCTATGCCTTCTAGAAATTGTGTCGGGGCCGCCACCATAGGTCTTGATACACCCTATGGTGGAACCAGCATAGGTATCTACAACTCTTGGGAGCCGTATGACACATGTTTACGCGAGTAGGAGCCGATCTTTAGAAAATGGGGATCACTTCACCCTCAGCACAGGGTGCCAGTTAGAATAAGCTCAAGTAGGTGCAGAGATATAGTGTGGGTGCGATAGTACATTCGATTCTAAACGATACTTCCTTAGCTTGTGACACTTTCCTGTTTTCAGTTTATATCTATCATGCCCTTTCTCTTATTCACATACTGAAGAGTTACTAGATTTACTCAGGCTTTATGTCTGACTCTATTTTCTTTTCGTCTTCTTTTCTTTCGTTCCCCCCCAGGTCCACAAGGAGGGAACAACCCAGCTTAGTACTCTTTTGCAAGCTTCAAGACCGTAGACGTATGGTTTGGATCTATTTTGCTCGGATCATGGCTTTGGATATCACTATGGGGATTTTTGTTACTTTTATTTATGTTTTATGCTTCTTTAATAATCAAGACAGTAATGAGGTTGTAATGATTGGAAGTATTTTGAGACAATTATGGAAATGTTTTGTTTGAACACGTATTGATGAAATAAAAGTCTGTTTTGTTTCCGCTATTTAAAATATGTGTATTTATATCTGTCTTGCGTTTATCTGTGACTTTTACTTATAAACCTCCACCAAAGTTAAGGCATTCCCTTTGTGAGTGACCTTAATGGAGGTTTGGTGTTTCACTTGGTATCAGAGCATAGGTTTACCAGACTAGATAAAAGTTTTTGAAATTGTTTTCAAAAGGAAGTTTAAAGAAGCATTTTTCAAGAAAAAGTGTTATATTTTTAAAGAGGCATAATCCCCTAAAGCCATGTGCACTATCTCTCTCTATCCTTCATTTTGAATCTTTCCTTTCTGTTTCAGCATGTCTGGAGACCTTAACCTTCCAGAAGGAGTGTCGATACCCAGCTGGTTTAGGAGGTACTTAGAAGCAAGGGCCAATGGCGCGGGCCCAGCAAACATCCCTCCTCAAGTGGCCGCAGTTCCTCCTCCTCCTCCTCGTGGAAATGCCTTCGCAAAAACATGTAGAGACTTCAAGGCTATGGGTGGAAAAGACTTTTATGGGACAAAATCCTTTGTAGGTGCAAGAAACTGGCTAAAGGAGACCGAGGATCTGTTTGTCATCTTCGGAGTTGATGACAAGCAAAAGATACAACTAGCAGTGTGGTTGCTTAAAGATGAAGCTTCCTATTGGTGGAAGATTACCAATGCTCAGAGGGCGGTGGAAACCTGGGAAGATTTCAGGACAAGGTTTGAGATGAAATTCCTCTCCCAAGCTGAAAGAAGCCTGCAAATGGAGAAGTTTCTAACTCTGAAACATGGAAGTATGACAATCAGGGAGTATGTTAATCAGTTTAATCAGCTGGCCAGATTTGGGTTGGACTTAGTAAACACCCAACACAAGAAGGCGCTTCGCTTCGTCAAAGGTTTGAATGAGCCTCTACATAGCCTTGCTATGACCCATGTATCCATTGGAGCGACTTATGAAAGCTTGGTGGACATGGCGTTGATACACGAGGAAGACAACGGCAAGAAAGAGACTAAGGTGGAAGAAAAGAAAGAGGGTTTACAAGCAAAGAAAACAGACTTCAAGAAAGGAGGGAAGAACAAGAAGCCCCGTGAGAGAAGAAGGTGCAATTTTTGTGGCATTGTTGGACATATATCGAAAGACTGCCGAAAGAGGAAGGCGAAGATGGATGGCTGCTTCCATTGTGGAGAGACTGGGCACCAAGCTAAGGACTTCCCAAAGAAGAAAGGGCAGGGACAGAAAGCCGGATCCACTTCAGGGGGTCAGGTTCATGCGCTAGTGGCACCTCCGCAGGAACGAGGTAGTAATATTTCTGTAGAAAGTGTAGTCTATCTTTATGATCATCCAGTTCGCACACTTTTTGACTCTGGCGCATCACACTCCTTTATTTCATCTGCCTTAGTAGAATCTCTGCATCTAGACACTAGTATGGTAGAGGATCCCTTAGTAGTTTCAAATCCAAGGCTCCGCTTACTTGTCAATGGTTTGTTTGGGTTTGGAAATCTCTATTCTCAGCGTTGAGTTTAGTTGTAATGCCTTTGTTTTGGGCTTCTCGGGATATGGTTTGATCTTAGGCATGGACTGGTTATCCAGTAATGGTGCCATTCTTGATTGTGAGAAAAGAGTAGTTAGACTCTTGACTCGGCTTGGTAACACTCTAGAAATTTCTTGTAATCCCTTGAATGCTGTTATGCTTAGTTATCTAGAGTAGCTTGATGCTTCTGATGAGAATTTGCAGTCAGTTAGAGTAGTCCGGGAATATCCGGATGTCTTTGAGGAGGTGAAAGGCTTACCTCCGAGGCGGGAAATAGACTTCCGCATATATCTAGTGGATAATGCAAAGCCTGTAGCTTTACCTGTCAGACACATGGCTCCAAAGGAGAGAAAGGAGCTCAGTAAGCAGGTTAAAGAACTTCTCGAAAAAGGGTTCATTAGACGGAGCATTTCGGAATGGGGTGCTCCAGTGGTGTTCACAACCAAAGCGGACGGTTCGCTTCGCCTTTGCGTCGACTATAGGGAGTTAAACAAATTGACCAAGAAAAATAGGCACTCTCTTCCCCGAATCGACGATTTGTTTGATCAACTTGTAGGAGCATCGGTTTTCTCCCAACTTGATCTGGCAACTGGGTTCCATCAGCTAAGAGTAGCTGAAGACAGCATTGATAAAACGGCGTTTAAAACCCCAGATAGTTTCTTCGAGTGGCTTGTCATGCCTTTCGGCTTGACAAACGCACCCTCTTATTTCGTAGACTTAATGAGCAGAGTGTTAAGAGAATTCCTCAACAAATTTTTGGTTGTCTTCGTAGACGATATTTTGATCTTCTCAAAGAATGAGGAAGAGCATGCTCAGCATCTGAAAGAAACCATGGAAACTCTTCGAGTTCATCAGCTAAAATCCAAATTCTCCAAGTGCCACTTTCAGAGAAAGGAGGTAAGATTTCTAGGGCATATAGTGTCCAAAGAGGGGTTGGCCGTGGACCCCGCGAAAGTGGTGGCAGTGCAAGATTAGAAGACACTAAGAAATGCAACCGAAGTTCGAAGCTTTCTTGGGCTAGCCGGTTTTTACCGAAAGTTTATTAGGGATTTCGCGAAAATCTCAGCTCCACTCACTAGGATAACAAAGAAGAATCTGGCATTCACTTGGGATTTGGACTGCGAGTTTGCTTTCCAACGATTAAAAAGGGCTCTCACAACAGCCCCAGTTCTGACTTTGCCAGATGGAAGCAAAATGTTCACAGTATACACAGATGCATGTGGAACGGGACTAGGTGATGTTCTAATGCAAGAAGGAAGGGTAGTAGCTTATGGTGGAAGACAATTGAAAGTTCATGAAAAGAACTACCCAACCCACGATCTTGAGTTGGCCGCCATCGTCTTTGCACTTAAGTATTGGCGCCATTATCTCCTAGGTGAGAAGTTCGAATTATACACTAACCATAAATCATTGAAATATCTCTTCTCGCAGAAGGATCTTAACTTGAGGCAGCAAAGATGGATGGAGTTTCTTGCCTCGTATGACTTTGAAATTTCCTATACTCCAGGCAAAGGCAACGTAGTAGTAGGCGCGTTGAGCCGAAATAAACTGACCTTAAGCCCTCTCTTTGTAGAAAGGCAAAACCTGGAGTATATAGCCAGTTTTAGCTTTAGGCCCTCCTCAGATTTTGTACCGGGTTTGTTAGCATCTCTCGAAGTACGCCCTACTCTCTTGGACTCAATAGGGGCTGCACAACGTGAAGACCCTCAACTTGTTGATGTGATTGATAAACTTATTAGGGGTGAGACTTCTAGTCACCTCAGTAGATACGCCATCGATGATAAGGGTTGGTTGAGGCAAGATGGAAGATTATGCATCCCACAAGCAAGGGAGTTGACAAAGAAGGTTCTCGAGGAAGCGCATCATTCCAAGATGACTATACACCCTGGCGGTGATAAGATGTACAAGGATATAAAAAGGACTTTCTTTTGGAGCAGCATGAAGAAGGACGTGGCAGATTTCGTTTCTAAGTGCATGACCTGCCAATAGGTCAAGGCGGAACAGAAGAAACCTGAAGGACTACTTCATCCTTTAGAGGTCCCACAGCGGAAGTGGGTTAGCATATCAATGGACTTCGTTGATGGACTACCTAGGTCGAGAAGAGGCAATACTAGCATTTGGGTAATAGTGGATAGTCTTACTAAGAGCGCCCACTTTATACCTATCAAGAGTAGAAGGACTGCCTCGTCTTTAGCTTCTCTTTATCTCAAGGAAATAGTTCGACTCCATGGGATACCCTCCAGCATTGTTAGTGACCGAGTCCCTATCTTCACAAGCGAGTTTTGGCGGAGTCTGCAAGAAGCTGTAGGAACACAGTTATGTTTGAGCACGACATATCACCCCCAAACCGATGGCCAGACGAAAAGGGTGAATAGAGTTTTAGAGGATCTTTTGAGACTTTGCGTTCTTGACTTTGGAGGGACTTGGGAGGATCACCTTCCTTTAGTGGAATTTGCCTACAACAACAGCTGCCAAGCTACCATCGATATGGCGCCCTTGGTAGCCTTGTATGGAAGACCGTGCAAATCACCAACTTGTTGGTGGGAGTCCACAGATAAGCTTATACTTGGGCCAGACATGATTCGAGAGACTTCAGAGAAAGTGGACTTGATACGAAGAAGGATGAAGACAGCCCAAGACAGACAAAAATCCTATGCCGACAAAAGAAGGACCGACCTTGAGTTTGAGGTTGGGGACAGGGTTATCCTTAAGGTATCTCCCTTAAGGAACGTCGTTCGCTTTGGATCCACAGGAAAGCTAGCACCAAGATTTGTAGACCGTTTCCTATCATTGAGAAGGTTGGGAAGATGGCCTATAGATTAGAGCTACCCGAGAGACTGGCCGGAGTTCACAACGTCTTTCGTGTTTCTCACCTCCGGAAGTGTTTGCATGAATCTGCGGAAGTGGTGGAACCTAGCATTCTAGAAGAAGCCAAAGTGGAACGTAAAGCAACTGTGAGGAGAGTTCCAACCCGCATCTTAGGGACTGAAGTGAAAAAGATACGCAACCGCGAAGTCGAACTCGTTAAAGTTCAGTGGAGCGACGCCGAGGAAGACGCGACTTGGGAAACTGAGGACAGAATACGCGCTGCCTACCCTCTTCTTTTTGAGGGTACATCTTTGGTCGATCTCTTTCCTTAAGTTATGCTTTATCTATCTTTTTAGGTATATCTCCTCGGTCCTCTTCCTAACTCCTTAGGTAGAAAACAAATGGATGCAAACATGTATTTGAAAACATGTTATGGATGATGGCTGCAAATGGTTCTAGTGATTGCTAGTGGTTGCTCGTGGATGCATATACACACACACCCTAGGTTTTAGATCGGCTCAGTCACTTCATATTGCATATGCATATATGTATTCTCATTTGTATATGGTTGAAACTTGATATGCTATCATATGGTTGTCGCATTTGTATAAATAAGTTGTGCACTCATGTAGAATTATGAGTAGGAAATTTTTTTTTGCATACATAATGGATTCATGACACTTACATGATTCGCATTAATAGGGTCAACTGAATCAGTAGACCACCTGATTTCTGCATTAGATAAGGACATGTACACACACTATGCATATGATCATGAAGCATTAGAAGTCTTTTAAGGACAGTGGACGCCTGTGTTTGTTGGTTGAGTAGATGGACTGTTGGATGGTAGGATATACATTCTTCCTAACTTGAAGATTTCGGGGACGAAATCCTTTTAAGGGGGAGAATGTAACACCCCGTGAATTCTATAACATTAAGCTTCATAAATTAAAGTGTAATTAATTCTAAATGAAAGAATTAAGGGAAATGGTGTTACGCCATTGCGTTCGTCTCGGAATTCTGCTTGAGATGGAGTCCGAGTTTGCATGAATCGGACTCCGTATGAAGGAGTTATGACCTTCGGAAGTTTCAGAATAAAATTTAAAATTCAAACAGCTCGGTTTCAAATTCGAAATTCGAAAAATAGGTTCAGACTGGGCTGGGCGGGAAAATTCCCGCCCAGGGACCATGTCGACCATAGGGTCGACCATGGTGTCGAACGGGTCACCCCAGGTCGACTATAGTGTCGACCTGGGTGTCGACCTGCCAGTCGACCTACCTGGTCGACCTAGCTGGCTGGGTCTGGCTCGAATTTCTGTGGCTCGGTGTGCCATTAGGGCTGACATGTCACCTCTTGATTGGCTCTTTGAACTTTGTATGGTCTAGATTCCTCCTGTCTTCATATGACGGCTCAAAACAATTTAAAAATCCATAAATACACCCTAAGTCTCAACTAAAAATTCACACAAAAAATAAGATGGGAGTCGTCATGCTGCCAGGAAGGAATTGAGCGTAGCCATCAAGAGAGAGGAGCTTAGAGACGAATCAAATTAAGAAGAAGACTAAAGCTTAATCAAATTAATCAACGCAACGTTAATCTACCCAAAGGAACACACCTCAATTTCAGAATTCAGAATCCAGAATTCAAGATTCTGCATTCGTTGTAAGTATAGTGACCTTTTAGAATATAAATAAAAACTGTGACGTGATTCGATGTAAATGAAAATAGAATTATGTTATTGTATGATAATGATATAAATTCTGTGTATTGTAATGATTCTGTCATGACTTGTGTACTGATATTTTTGGCCTAAATTGATTGATGCAAGCCTATTGAACAATTGTATATGAAAACGATGGCACTTGCAAGTTTGTGGCAAAAACTAGAATTTGATCCCTTTATGTTTATGTCTATGGTATGGATACATTCTCTAAGTCTAAATTAAGGCTTATGTACACATTTTCTAGATTTGAGACCTTTTACGCCTACATGACCCAAAATCTATGAACACATTCTTATGTTTATTTGCAAGTATGATTGGATCTATGTTAAGTATCGTTTGGGTTTCATAAACTATGCAAGTTCATGTTTAAATAGGCTATATGATTAGATGTTAAAATTGGACATTTTGGGGAATATACAACATGTTAGTTTTGTGGTTGACATTATGCCAAGTTAAACATGTTTAAATCCAAGTTTGTATAAGCCTAAACTATGACATTTCATATGTCACCTACTTAGTTATACTTTGATTTGAATGCAAGTTCTCATGACCCATATTATATGTTAGTTGAATCGCTAAATTGCAAGTTCATGCGCCACAAACCTTTATGTGAAATATTACATGTTCTTGATTTCCCCTTTTTCTCACGTTTATAAAGTTGGGCTGAATTGTGTCGAGCCCAACACTTGTTATAATGTTGTGAACGTACAAACAGGGGTAATAACGTTGGGTGTAAACATTAAAAATATATATTGGCATGGTTGGCACATGCCAACGGCAATGACATTCTAGCAGTATGAATTGTTATACCCAAGAATAAAGAACATGAAATTTACATATATAATTGAGAAGTGATAAAATATGAAAATTTAGAAAACACGGTATGCTTAACCCGAGGTTGGATTGAGTTGTGACATAAACCTGCCCGAACCTGCCCAGCTATCCAGTAGTCACAACAATACCTATCTAATGTGGGTGGTTAAGCATTGAGCCCAATAAGGACCCGAGGTTAGACTGAGCTATGGTGTAAAACTGCCCGGAACCGACCGGCACATCCAGTAACCGTAGCAATATCTGTCTAATGTGAGTGGTCAGGTGCTTTAAGAGGCTAAGGACAGATGGTAGGGTTAAGTTAACTATAAACACTTAACCAAATTCAACATGTTAACAAGAATTGATGGGTGGGGTTAGGTGAATACAGACACTTAACACTTAACATGTTTGACTAGAAAACCCTGGTAACGAAGGACCAGTTTCTGCAGTAACCCAAGTTAGGTATCATGTTACCCTAAAACTTGGCAGGATGGGGCACGATTACTGGGCTGATTGTAAGCGGTCAAAGCGACGGGGTGGGTGCAACAGTGTAGGTTCTAACGGGGTGCAGGCGTGCACATACTCCGCAGCAGACAAACAGGGCACTGGGGGAACCAGTAGTATAACCTATGCCTTCTAGAAATTGTGTCGGGGCTACCACCATGGGTCTTGATACACCCCATGGTGGGACCAGCATAGGTATCTACAACTCTTGGGGGCCGTATGACACATGTTTATGCGAGTAGGTGCCGATCTTTAGAAAATGGGGATCACTTCACCCTCAGCATGGGGTGCCAGTTAGAATAAGCTCAAGTAGGTGCAGAGATATAGTGTGGGTGCGATAGTACATTCGATTCTAAACGACACTTCCTTAGCTTGTGACACTTTCCTGTTTTCAGTTTATATCTATCATGCCCTTTCTTTTATTCTCATACTGAAGAGTTACTAGATTTACTCAGGCTTTATGTCTGACTCTATTTTCTTTTCGTCTTCTTTTCTTTCGTCTCCCCCCCAGGTCCACAGGGAGGGAACAACCCAGCTTAGTACTCTTTTGCAAGCTTCAAGACTGTAGATGTATGGTTTGGATCTCTTTTGCTCGGATCATGGCTTGGATATCACTATGGGGATTTTTGTTACTTTTATTTATGTTTTATGCTTCTTTAATAATCAAGACAGTAACGAGGTTGTAATGATTGGAAGTATTTTGAGACAATTATGGAAATGTTTTGTTTGAACACGTATTGATGAAATAAAAATCTGTTTGGTTTCCGCTGTTTAAAATATGTGTATTTATATCTGTCTTGTGTTTATCTGTGACTTTTACTTACAAACCTCCACCAAAGTTAAGGCATTCCCTTTGTGAGTGACCTTAATGGAGGTGGGGTGTTTCATCGTATGTTTTAGTTCTTACCATTACTGTATTTCTTCTTGGTAAATAGTTAATGAACATTCCTATTATTTTTGGTTTATTTGAATACAAAAGCTAAACCTAATGCTTTTAACTTAAGACTGATGCAAGATCATATAAGTTACAATTAAAGGCCATTTGGAGTTAATGGAGAAAACAATAGGAAGCTGCTGAATGTTATATCGAATATAGAAACTGATGGCAGAGATTATATAATTAATTGTTCATGACACATGTATCGCAAATTAATACATTGGTCCTTTGTTGCCATTTTTATTTAGCATACTTATGTGTTTAATTGAATTATACAACAAATGTTCCAAACGTTAAGTTGTTCTAATGGTTAACTATACAAGAATAATCCCAATAAATAAGAAGGCTTGTTGCCTTAATTGTGTATCTATTTCGACAATATACACACACCTGGGTTCATGGTTTTCCTGCTTGCCTTACAGTGCTTAGATATGAAGATGCATCGATGCTGCAATGCCAGTTTTTCCACCCTGCCAGGTTATTGAAATATGACATATTTTGATTACATTCCTTTACCTGGCCTTATGCTATGAAATTAGAAACCTTCTACATGTTAAGACTATGCATGCTGGACTTTCATGCTACATCCACTAGTTGCTTGTTTGTTTGCAATGATGTTAGTGTTTAAATCCTAATACATTGGTTGTGCCACCACCATGCTGCATAATTTGGCTCTCCTACTGTTGCAAGGTGTTGTTTCCCATTTTGGTGTTGTTGTTGCTCTTGTATTCAGTTGCACTATCGTATGTTGGCACTCGAACACCAGCGCATTTGTACCTGAATGTTGAATTAGTGTGGATACAGGATGTTGGGCAGTGCACACGTTTACTTGTACATGAGTGTATATGCAACTTTCCGTGTCCACTTGTCCGTGAAACAACAAAAAAATGATATGCACAGATATTATACTTGATGCTCGCATATTTACGTACCCATTGTACACATATGTATATACATACCACTGTATGTGTATATATATGTCATCAGCATACATATATATGTTATTAGTATATATATATATGGTGGCCGATGCACACATATGTATATATACCACTTTAAGTTTTTTATATATATATATATATATATATATATATATATATGTCATCGGCATACGTATGTATATAAATCCATATGTTGCCATGCCTTGTTTCTTCCTAAGTCTCTATGCTACATCTTAGCAGTTCTTCGTAGATTTGATGTGCTTGAAATGTGTAGGATTAACTATTATATTTCAGTTTCTATTGAAATTAATTTACTAGAACAAATGATTAATCCTGACTCGAGTGTTTTATGTTTTTGCATGGAATGCTCGCGCCAGACCCGAGTGTTGTAGAATTAAAGATTATAGCTTAGGATTCGAAGATCGGTGAAGCTAGGGATTCCAAAGACGGCGCACTCTGAAGATATTTAAACCAGTAATATTTTCTTGTATTCAAACTTTATTTTATATTCCACTGTATAGAAAATTCTTGTATCAAAAATTCTAATTGGTAGATAATAGTTATTTCGCTGTTCAATATTGTGTTATTTATTTATTCTGTTGATTCTGTTTTTAAACTCTGTAAGTTAAATAACAATCCATTGATTTGAACGTTTTAAGTTAGTTTAATTGTTGATTTGAAGCGATCAAAAAGGCGGGACGTTACAAATGGTATCATAGCTTTGGTTTATTCAAAGCTTAGCTTATTGGGATAAAATAAAGGGATCTTGGAAATAAAAAGATTTTGAAAGTATTTTCTTTTAATAATCTTTGAAAGGTAAATAATTTTGGAATATTAAGTATTTTTAAATTATTATTTTGAACTAATACAGCCGAAACAAAAATTATTGTAAGGTTAGAAATTCTTTACAGAATTCCCAGTCTTTAAATTAAGATTTGCAAGAGCTATTCTTCGATAATTCCCTTTAGGTTTGAATCATGAATCCATCATTGAATGGTATATAAGGAAGATAAGTACAAGAGAATCAACGGATCAATTTCTCTAATTGTGTATTTCAGCGATCAAAGATAACTGGAATTGATTGGAAATAAGAATTTAGATGGGAATTTGAATGAAAATGAGAAATTTGAAATCATCCAAAAATAAAACAATGGATTTAAGTTCGACATTCAGAATATAAGTTAATGAAAATAAAATCAAAAAGGTTATGATTGGAATTTGATCGTGTCAAATTTTATTACTAATTTATTTAGATTATTCAAAACTTGGCTAGATAAATTATAATTGGTTTCAAACCAATAATATATAATCGAATATATGGATTCGATGGTAAGTTATAAACTTGTTAATTAATTAACAAGAAGTGAATTGTAAACAAGAGTTGTGGATGAAGCGAGATATAAATGAAAATATTTGAATGAAATCAAAACTTATTTGATGTGACAAGTCTAGATTCCTACGAAAGAAATAATATTTACTTTTTAGAAGAAACTAATGTATGAAAGCAAAAATGTTGCAAATGAAATTGGGGATAAAGGAAATGAAGTTGACCAATACGATGGAATTTTGCATAATGGGCAAATAATGGCTTTTATAGAACACACACTTTCAGATGTCCCTAGCGGATAAGCTTCTGAACAATCTCGTACAAAACCTTGCATTTATTGGTTTTGTGTCCGTTTGTTTTATGATATTCACAATATTTTCCGCTAGCATGGGGTTCATGGAAATTCTTGGCTTTGAACGAGACGAGGAAGTTACTGACCCTTTCTTTTTCCACAGTATACACAAAGGATATAGGCTTACTTAAAGTGACCGAGTTGGAATTATAATCCTCCCATCTTGGTCTTTTATGATTTCCATCTTGACAGAACCTTCCACCTTGGGGTTGTAGTCTGAAGCCCGTCTTTCCACTAAAGCCCGAATTTCCTCCTTCCCCTCCAGGTCCAAACTTCTTCTTTGTGAAGTACATTTCATCCATGCGGATGAACTTGTCAGCTTGAAACTAAAAGTCTTGTAATTCCTTATAGCCATGAATGTACTGTTCCTTCCGAAAGGGGGTATTCTCAATTAACCCTGAATGCACAACAATTAACTTGTCGCAGTCATTCATATCTTTTGCTTTTAATGCTTCTACGTTGAACCTTTTCAAGTAATCTCCAAGGGATTCTCCTTGCCTCTGGTTGATATTAGCAATAACTGCGTAGTCAACTGTTGGATCCTTACAGATGCAAAATTGTGCAGAAAATTCATAGGCAAACTGTTTCCATGAGTAGATAGTATTCTTTCTGTACTGGCGATGCCATTTTGCTGCTCCTCCTTGGAGGGTCACTGGGAAAAGACGACATCTGATAGCTCTCGAAGCATTATAGAGATCCATTTGGCGGTCAAAAGCCATTAGATGATCATCGGGGTCAGTAGATCCGAGATACTTTATAGTGGGAACCTTTACCCTGGATAGAATCATAGTATTCATGATCTCTAAGATGAAAGGAGCTACTCTTTCATTATCATTGACCCTATCATCTTGAGTTCTTTTCCCTTCCCCCTCAATAGGTCTTTAATGGTTTTTCTTGTTATGTCTTTGAGATAGGCCTCCGTGTTATCATAATCGGCTCTTTTAGGATCATAACTGTTTGATGCGGAGCTCGAATAATACTCTGGGCTACATTGATTTCCTTGATTATCTATCCCTGTCAAAATGGATTTTTTATTCTTAGATGAAGCTGCTTTGAGCCTTTCTTTTGCTTCAGAGTGTTGGACGGGAGCCTTTCTCTTTGGAGATTCATCCACTTCCCTTCGGCTGGACTTAGTGAGCTTTGAAGACTTCTGTACTTGATTAGCATTCATTTGTGCTTGCATTTCCTGGATTGTTTCTCTAGAACCATGATTTTAGCGGCATTTTCCTCCATGACATTTTGGTTTGGTGGTTGCACCGGGTTGGAAGTTGTTCCTTCGTCCTTATTGTTTAGATTGAATGTTGGGTTCACGTTTCCTTCAGGGGTTGCATTAGGATTTGGTTCCTTATTCCGTTCCTCCAATCTTTTCATTTCATCTTCTCCTGTCATGGAGCAATATTTTACCAAATTAACTTGTAATACGGTACATATAAGGTCAGAGGTTTAAGAACTCCTTCTAGCGCCAAAATGTTAGAGATTTTTTTTTTCAACACCCGAACTAGGATTGATAATGCATATGCTTAGTAGTTTGATGTAAGATCAATATAAAAGTCATTGAAATGCAAACTTTAATCAGTAGTCTTAATGAGCTCCGCCATTTCCTAGGTATCAAGTCCTTAAGTCCGAAGATTAGTTACTCTTCCCTCAAGAGGTGAGTATCACGCTTACAAGACTATAGAGTCGGTGATAACCTTGGGAGAAGGGATTTACAAGTTAAATTAGGCTAACATCTTAGGCAACAATCACCTTTAGATTCAGGATAAAATAATATACATTGTGCTAATAGGAAACAGGCTAATGCCTCACAATAGCCGGGTTGTTCACATGTTATAACACTTAACGACTTATATGATACTTCCACGTCAAACCAGCCGAACGAAGGGCCTTAATTGCGTCATTTATCAAGTCATAAGCTTACAGAAAGATCCCATCCGAGGTTGAGTTGCATTAGGCTCACTATGGAAGAGTTAAATCACATACTGAAAGTTCGGAAGGGGAAAAGCCTTGGTTTTTCCCAAGACCTTTCCTCCTACAAAGGGGTTGTTATTAACCCTTTCATAAGAAAGGTTGGTGCCCCATCTAATCATTATCAACACAATATAAATATCGAATCGAAAAATGTTTAAGTATCAAAATTCTCCTTTTAATTCATTGTAGATATATTACAAGAGTTGAAGAAAACCCCAATTTGATTGAGAAATCAGGGATTGCTCTTTAAGACAAGAGTACAAGATTGAGAAATGAGAATACGGCCCCAAATATGATACCCCTAGGGTTTTATTTATAGACAAATTGGGACCCCTTTTGCTATTGGGCCAGCAGAAGCCTTTTTCAGGTGTAACCGCCATGTGTCGGCTGCTTTTCTCTTTCGACTCCGGTTGCTTTGCTCTCGACCACTCTTTTGGCCTTGTTGATGGAGGTAGTATTGCTTGTAAGGTGTTGATCTTCGCCTCTCGGAGGGATAGTCTTGGCTTTTGAAGCTTCTCTCTGGTGTTAACTCTACCTCCTTTCTATCGATACCAAGCCTCTTGGTATGGATAGCTTTAGGAAAGGCTTTGGCTTCCAGCTATGAGCTTCCGATCACGATCTTTCAGTCTTGTCATTAATTCTTCATGGTATTTACCTTCGTGCTTCAAGTGTGTTTTTTGGGAACCGCCACCCCTTTCGGCGTCGAAACTAAGTGAATTATTGTGGATGACTTGTTTCTCTTAGAAGCTTTGAATTGCTTTTCTTTAGATCCCTGAAGTAGGCTTCGGCTTTCCGGAGGGGTACTTCCGGTGCTTTATTAGATGTCTTCTAAATTTGCTTCTCGGTTATCATCAAACTAGGGTCTTGGTAGTTGGCTTCCGGATAGTTTTCTCATGTTTCGAACTCTGTGTTTTGATACTCTCGTCTCTTAATGTATCGGCATTAAGCAAGTTAATGCTGATAGCCCTTTCGCCCTTCTGGACCTCGGGTTGTTGGATTCTTGGTCTTTCTCTTCATCAGCTTCCGGTTTTGGGTGACTTCTCGTTAGCTGCCTTTCGTGCCGAAACTACCCTATCGTCACTCTTTCATTAAATTAGATATGTGGTTTTCTTCTTTGATGATGCTGTCAGTTGCTCATTATTCTCAGTGCCTATCTTATGCTTTTGATTTTATCTGTTACCTAGTCTTTGCCTATGGATTACTCTTCAATGCTTATGACAGTCCGATGCCCCTTTAGCATCAGCCTGTCTCAGTGTTAATTTTGGTAGTAACGTGAGTAATGAATCAATAACCACTTTCATTGTTTATTATCAAATAGTGTATATTATTATACTCAAGAAACCATCGCACAACATCCAATTCACAACTAGACAACAGTAATAATTAAATTACTTAACCAATGCCATTTAAGGCTCAACCAATTTTCAGTCAACTTTGTGCATAGTTCAAGTGTTCTGCTTAAGGGATATCACATATAACAAAAAAATAAGATATTTTTATCACACTACTCAATGTTTAACATAACAATAAACTTGTACGATCAGGTATAAACATTATTAAATATATTAATTAACAGTTGACAGTCAATTAGATTTAATCCCTATCTACGTGATTTTTTGTTTCACGCAAAAGTAAATAACCATGCATATATCAATTAAAAATGGTATTTTTATCTTGCTAACCATCAACTAACATCATAATAATTTTTATTATTGACCAATACTCATTATATAATTCAATTAATTAACTAGCAATTGGTTAATCTTAATCTAGCCCTTTTTATAAGTGAGTTTCAATTTCTCACCAACGGTTTCCACTACACCAAAGTTTGTTCTAGAAAACTACGGACTCGCACACTTGACATCAACACCTGTCGGACTTCTACACAACTTTTCGATGGCTTACGGAGCTCAAACAACTTGCAAACGCACCGAACCTCACAAACACTAGTAGACCTAGAGTGTTAAAGCGAAATGCAGGGCAAAACGGACACAAATAGGGGGCGGTTGGGTCCGCGGTAGTGCCGACTTGGCTGGACAGGTGGCTGACGTGGAGGGTGACCTACAGGGTAGAGTGTGGAGGTAGTTTGAGGTGTAAAAATCGATTTTTAAGGATATAAATGCCAAAAGGAGGTGAAAAGGGGTGTTTTGGAGTTTGTTGAGGGAAGCGGGCCATGGTCGACATTAGGTGACGTGACAGGTGGTAGAGCAGGTTAATGGGGTGGTCGCGGCGGTCAACAAGTGGGGCTGACGTGGTAGTGGAGAGGCCACTAGAGGAGGAGAGAGGAGTGTAGTGGAGGTAAAAAATGGAAGAGAAGAAGAAAGAAAAGGTAAAGAAGGAGGTTTTTTTTTTACAATTTTTCTATCTCCTGCGGATCGCTGAGGTGGCGCACCGTGAGGAGTTGGAAGAAAAACACTTCAAGTCGTTAGATGGTCACCATTTCTTACCAAGCTTTTCAAACAAATGAACACGAAAGTGTGCTAGTTCGCCTCCACTTTTTCCGATCGTATGAACACATATCAAATCCGTTTGTCACAAAATTTTTGATTCTGATAACAAATGTAATTCCGGATCCAAACAGATAGGTATCATTGAATTCTGAGTTCGTTTGACCTTCCATTTTATTTTTCAAATGCGTTTCATCTTAATTTCAACGTGTCGGTTTAGTGTATGTTTAATCCTCGCACGCGTGCACGTTAGCTCCAAAAATTATGAAATTTGGAACTTGACCATTATTCAACAATATGCATTCAATAAAATTAATTTTGTCGGAATTCGAGGTCATCTCAATAATGTTCCTTTGTAAACTGATCAAATCTACATTAAATAGTCTATTTATAAAATTTGATCGTAAATCCTTATAAAATTAAATAATAATAATTTCAAAACTAGTTTTGAAATTACGATTGTTACAAATACCGATACCACTTTAACAACTGTGGTGGAGAATCTATAATGTAGTAGGTTGGTTTGGCGAACTCTACTAGAATAAAGTACGCAATGATGATGGATAGCCTTGACATTTAGGTCATAATTAAAATGACTAAAATTAAAGCTTTTCCTAGGAAAATTGTGTTAGATCCTCTTCGCGGACATGCTTCTTCGATACTATATTTATTTCTTTGTGATTTGACCGGGGCCCTTTGATTTTGGGATTATTGTCTGAGGTGGGCGGTAGTTGCATGTATGTGTTACGATAAGCTTGATTCCGCAATCCATGGAATTCTACCGTTGGGTATAGTCTTGGAACCTTTGCATATTGTCCGGATTGAGCCTCCTACGATTATGACTGGTGTCATTCCTATGGAGTGCCCGCTGATAGCCATTAGTTTATGGAGGACAATAGGATACTGTATAGACTACGACATTTTAAATGGTTTAAGTGTAAAAATGTGATTTCACTTACACTGGAACACCCCGTAATTTCAAAGAAAATTAATGACAATAAACTAAAGAATACTTAATTATATGGTGGGAATTAAGTAAAACGGACTTTACCATTGCGTTCGCCTAGGAATCTGGTTCAGATATGCTTCGAGCTTACGTAAAATGGACATCGTACAAGGAAGATATGAGGGTTAGAAGTTTGTATACACATAAGAGACTTACGCATAAATAAACCGAACCAGAATTCAAAATAAATCAATTGACGAAGCGGAAAAGAGAGGTGGCAGTGGGTGGGAATAGGACCCATTATAGGTCGACCCATGCCTGGTCTGGGTTGACCTATGGGTCGACCCATGGTCAGGTGGGTCCACCCAGGTAGGGGTGAGCGTTTGGTTGGTTCGGTTTATCCGACGATGGAAATTTTCAAACCAAACTAAAACCGATAAAAATGAAAACCAAACCAAACCAACCAAATTAAGGTTGGCTGGTTTGGTTGGTTTTCCGATTTAACCGAGCTAAAAATATTTTAGACTTTATTTTTGTAATATTAACTCTAATTTGTAATATATCATATATATATATATAATTAGAGTATTATTTTTTATGATACTTATGCATTCTAAAAGTAATTTTGGCACATACGTGATGATTAAACTTTACTTGGACAACTAATTTAACCTAAAATACTTATTAAAATATTGATAATTTTGAAAATGTAATAAAAGTTCGGTTAATTTGGTTAAACCGATAACCAAATTAAATATTTTTTCAAACCGATTACAAATCGATCTAATTTCAAAACCAAACCAAACCAACCAAAAATTTGGTTTGGTTGGTTTATTCGGTTTAACCAAATAATGCTCACCCCTAGACCCATGGGTCAACCCATGTAGGGTTGGGTCGACCCACACAATATCAGGCCGAATGCATTTTTATGTTTCTAAACATATTTGTTGACGAGGTTCGTGGAGGATAGTTTATATAAAGTCCAACATTTCTATTGTATCCTACACCTAAATTATCTTCATTCTTCCTCCTACAAACTTAATTCTGAAATAAAACAATGGAGATAAGGAGATGCTCTTGGATTGAATTAGACTATCTTCTAGAATACCAACCTATACGTATATCTGAGACATTTCTTATACACCAATCTCCGTGAGTTCATGTTACTTTTAGGTATAAAAATTTAACAGTAACCTTGACATGTTTATAAACCTGGATCTAAGCCTATGCCTATTAAGAAACTGATTCATATCAAAATAGACATGCAATAACTACATGTATTCTTCCATACGCCTGTTTTACTGCTAAGTTGTTATTACATGCCTATTTCTGTTACTATATGCTTATTTCTGTTCTTCTCCCTCTCTTTTTCCCTTTTTATTTTATAAGCCTAGGCTACCTTCAAGCCTAGGCCAAACTCATAAGAGACATACATATGAACGAAATTGGGGCTATTGGGGAATGATTGGGAATGAAAATAAATGACTGAAAATTTGTGGCATATCTTGTACTACGGAATATAACTGAAATTTTGGGTGTATGAACATGTAAATCTGTAGGCTTGATTAAAAGATTAAGCGGAACATGTAACTAAAACTGTAAGTAACCTTTAGAATATGTTAATCCGTAGGATTAACTAAATCTATAAAATCTATAGGGTTAAGTAAGTCTGTTTAATCCGTTGGGGTTATATGGACCTGTAAAACTTAACCTGTTACTCTGTTGGGGTTATATGAACCTGTTAAGCCGTAAAACTTAACCGGTTAATCTGTGGGGTTCAGGCGAACCTATTAATCTGTAAGGCTCAAACGGTTAAAATCCAGGTTAATTTAGGATTTAGGGGTATGACTTGTGTCATCTACTATGTGGGACCCATATAAGTCAGTAACCCATTTTGGTATTAAACAGGAACCTCGAACTAGGTAGGGGTTAGGTCACGCATACTCAACTGATAGTAAGAGGTTCATCTAAAAATGGGGTGTATACGGGAGCATTCCAACGGAGTCATGAATGTGCATGGTTCCGATCTTTAGAGGGAAAATAAGCCGCTGTAGCACCAGTAAACAGGTCTGTGTCCTTTTGTACGTTGCCACTTTAGGAAGTAATACACCTACTATGGGGATGACACAGGGTATTTACACATTAGGATTTTTAAACAATTTATAAAATATGTTTTAAATAGAGATCGATGATATATATATATATAATGGCATGAATAGAACGCGCTGCGCAACGACCGTTCGCGAATTTCAACAATTGACTTCAAATGGACGTATTGGGAGATTCGGTTGTCGGATTCTCCTAAAATCAGAACCGTTGGGTTTGTATCGAAAAGATCTTCCAATGAATATACGGGATTTAATTTTGAATGGTTGGATTTCAAATTATGTCCAAATCAATTTAGAAAAGGTTGTTATAGATGTTGTTCGGTGGCCGTTATTCGAAACCGACTGTAAGGGCCTTAATAAAATTATTTAAAATACGGAAAAATTGTGTAAATTCATAATAAATGATTAGGAAACATTTTGGATGAAAAATTACATATTTGAAATGATAAAAGATACTTTTATCTAAAATAATTAGTTATTAACTAGAAGAATAATCCACTGTTTTTAAGTAGATAAATTGGATTTGCAAATGGTTTTTAATATAGCCAGAATTTTCCAACATATGAATTGGAATGGATTTGACTGGAAATAATCTTCGGAATATTTCGATATTGAATTCAGTGATTATAAGGATATTTTTGAGGAATTTGGAAGATATAGATATCGTTATTCCCAATACGATACTTGTTGGTTTCAGAATTTGATATTGAATAGAAGCCAATATAATTTCTATTTAAAGCCATGTATTTAATATCAAAGTGGATTTTGGGTTTGTCTTGAACAATGTTTTAAAGGACATTTGTTCTTTAAACCAATTAACGGTGAAGATATGATTTGGAATTTATAAATCTTTTAATTATGATTTAATGGAAAGTTTCCAAAGTAAGGTTTTCCAATTTAATATATTAAATTGGAATTGAATGGAATTCGATTTGGTAATAATTGAGTGAGCTTCAGTGATTGAAGACCGTTACTATATATGGAATTTAAAAGGCTTTGTCGTTATTCCATTTATAGTAGTGAATTGATACAGAAATTTATATTGATTATATATTGATCTGTTTTCCGTGAAGATTCAATTCTGATGGAAGATGATTTGGATTTATTGTGAATTGTGTTTTGAATGACATTGATTATTTAACCTAGTTAAAGGCAAGATTAATTTCCAAAGGTTGACTAATCATAAAGTATAGATTTTTGAGATTATAACCAAGTTGGAGTTTTAATGAATCTTTAATTAGATTGAAATGTGAATGTGGTAATTAAATTTACCAAATTCAATAAATGACCGAGAATGGAGTACAACCAGTTTTACTCCATGCGATAGTTAAATATTTAATTAAATTTGAACGTGAAATTGTAATTAAATTTGTCGATAACACCGTGGGTGTTAAATATGGAGTACTACTAGTTTTGCTCCATGGGATGAATAGGTTGGGATAGGAAATAATAATAATAAATGATTACTTCGGTAAGGCTCGAAATTCTGACTAGTATTATAAACCATAATTTGGTTTAGAATTGTTAAAGAATAAAATAAAATCTTTTGAAATGATTATTAAAGGAAGATTAAAAAATATGTTTAAAAGAATTTATATTTGATAAAATTAATGAGAACCTTTCCCAAATGATACGAATATATGAATAAAAGAATATTCTGGATTGGAATAAGGCATATGATGTGTTTATATATCACTTAATTATAAAATACGCGAGTTGTTCGGAAAGACCGGGTTTAACCCATTTTGAATAACTGTTATGACGATTAAAAGTTGACAATGAAGACGGTGCAAGATTGACAATCTTCACATCAAATGGATTACTACTGATGCCTTGGATGGAGTTGCAGCCTTGAAGGGCTTATAGTGGTAGTTGTCTGGACATATTTGTTGATGGTTCGGATGTGCGAGAACCACTCTCTTCTATTGGACATATGGGATGCAAAATAAGTTGCCTCCGGTCTCGTTCAAATCTAGAACGGACTTGTAAATGGATGTGTGTCTGAAATTGGATTTCACTCTATGTTGATTGATTTCTATAAAATATATATCTGTTTGGTGGCGGAGAATTTATTCTCTTGCTTAACACTCTTCTCTGAGACGTATGAGCTTGGAGGTTATACATTGATAGATATCAGTCGTATGGCATGAATTGTCAATGTGGCATGCTAAGATGCAAACGAATAAGGCTTTTTTTTTGAAAAGAAGAGTCTTGTGGTTGATGATCAAAGAATGGCTTTAAATAGCATAGCTTTGTGTATAGCGTTAATTCACGAACCTCACACCCGTTATGAGTCAAAAACGGGATAGTGACTGCAGGGAGTGCATGTGTTTCTTTCTAGGTAGAAGTGGTGTCATGGTATGGAGCCCGGACATTTTTACTTATGTGGATGATGGATTGCGAGGTGCCTCGGATTTGAATCCCTAGTGGCTCTTGATATGGTTGACGTACTGACCAGATTTTATGCCTCATAGGGCAGGGAAACGTATTGTTCAGGAATTACTAATCCACTAAAGTAAGTGTGGACCGGCCTGGAAGATCCAGGTGCAGTTGCGGCTAAATCCCGAGGCACGGGCTAGAGTATCTCGAATCGGTGAGGACGATCCCTTGCCACGACTCATATATGGAATCCAATTTCCAACACGACATTTCGATTTTAGTTGTAAACCTATATGGCGGCATAATATATGGTACCTATGTCGTCTATGATTAATACATTTATATTTGAAGTTGAATTTTGACACTATGCACTTATAACAGTATCAAATGATTTGTTTTGAAACGTACCAAGCATGTTTGGCTATTATAAGGGAAAACTCTATCCTCCGGCTTGCGTTGCATTGTGTGATGGGACCTGGCTTGCGTTGTGTGATGGGACCTGAGTCTTATAATAGCTTCATTTTTTCAAAAAGCATTGCGTTGTTCATTAAATCATTTTGTTTCAAGTTTGGTATTCATGGGAGGAAACCCGTTCCATGACATATGGCGTGGTCCCGTGAATTACCCTATTTTAAAGTAAAATTTTAATAACTATTTTAAGTTCTCACTCCAGTCCCATGACTGACTTGGATTTTATTGTTTCTACCTAAACTCTGGGTGCCCATATTTTCCACACGGGCGGTCTGTAGTTTTGGTTTTGCAGATATCTTTTCACATGATCCTGGGTTTACAGATGGAGCTATATTTGAAAATCTTTGTATCCATATATTTCTTTCATTTGTTGTATTTGATGTCTTCCACTGCACATTATACTCATGTATTATATTTTCTGCTGCTTTGTAATTTGTAAATCTCTGATGTTTATTTTTCAGTTTTATATTATTTACCTATTCTCTGATATTCTTGTACTCTGATGTAAATTATTGTAAAAGCAATGAAATGTTCTATTGTTTATGTTCTGATGCGTCACGTTCTCAAAGCAACTCGGGCTCTTCCGTCTCTTCGGGGATCGGGAAGTCTAGGTCGTTTCAGTTGGTATCAGAGCATTGGTTTACAAAGCTAGAGAACAAGGCACATTAGAACCGAACAAAATAATTCATTAGAGATAGGGTTAGTAATATCCTATAATAATAACTCGTTAGAGATGGAGTTAGTAATACCCTAGAACGGGTTTGAAGAGTGCTATTTTTCAAAAATGACTTTTGTTTTGAAAATTATATCTTATTATAAAGATTTTTATATTATATTTGATATTGAATTTGGACTATCGAGTATAGGAAGATTTTGCATACATGCGTCATGAACGTATATTCGAAGTCTCAAATATACTGGGTAGATATAGAATCACACTCTACTCGCCCAGGGATGATTCTGATGATGTCTGAACATCATCAGTATTTATGTTCGAGTTTCGAAAGTGGGATATCTATATATTTCCAATTGACTGGTGTGAGAACCAAAACATGGTTAGAATATATTGTTTGTGATTTGGTATTAAAAATATGATTTTTAGGTCTATAAAAATTATATGTTTGAGAAGCTAATTAACCAATTGATTGTCGGTCGTGATGTGTGATTATTAGTTTGACTAATTAAAATATTCAAACAATAAAACCAATATGAAAAGAAAAAGGTAAAATTTAGCAAAATCGAATTAGATATTGAACTGAATTGAAATTTGATTGGAATTGCAAACATATACATGTATATATAATGAATAGATCATAGCATGGAAGCTAAGCAGAGGAATAAAATTATATCCCCGACAAATAGGTACATGTTTACTATATTCACTGGGTTTGATGATTTTATGAGCCGATTGGCAAGCCGCTTGACTTTTTCTTTTTCTTTTTGGTTGATGAGGGCCTTGTAAGGCAAGTTGTGGTTTTACCGATCACCCGTACAAATGAGGTTATGGCGAAATTTTTCGAAAATTTAGGATGTTAGCCAAATTTTTTAGAAATTAGAAAATTCTTAGAAACTGAAAAGTTGAAGAATGAAAGTTGAGTTGGTTAGTTAAACAACTTTCAGCTCCGTTCCTTTTCGGGGACGAAAAGATTTTAAGTGGGGGAGATTGTAACAACCCGGAATTTCTGAACCAATTTAAATTTTGTATTTTAGCTATTTTAATGGATTTTTAATATTTAAAATGATTTATTTTAAATAATAATGATTTAAAATTTATTTAAATCGAAGTTAGAACGTATAAATTTAAAACTTAATTAAAACGAACTCGAAATGGCACGGTAGTTTGAAAATTTGGTTTTAAATTTCAATTGAATATACAGAATTCAAAATAAATCGGATTTCGGTAAAACAAGAAACATTTGAATCTGTTTAATTATATCTTTCTAATGAATGTGAAAAATCCATATTTCATAGTATAAATTGAAAGTTATGTCCAGTTTAAAATTTAAAATAGTCGCGATGGAATTTATATATATTTTAATATAATATGTAGCCCTTAAAAATAGCCATTTTGCAAACGACCTCCGTTTTCAATGAAACCACTTTTGTTGGATCCTGAATGTCAAATTATTGCCAAGTGTCAAATTTCATAATTTTTGGAATTAATATGTAAGCGTGGTGAATTTAAATGTCTGTTCAGTTATAATTGTAAATTTAATCGACTTGAAATGGCCATTTTTCAAATGGTCTTCAAATTCGACGAAATTAGTTTTATTAGGACTGTATCATCAAAACATAGCAAGATATATTTTTTCTGTAATTTTTGGAGTCAATACGTAGCCCCGGTAAATTAAAATGTACGTTTAAATTCAATATATATTAATTTATATTTTAATTTGGATGAAAACTGATCGAAACGATCAAATTGGCTTATTAAACATACTCCATTGTGTCCGAAATAGGGGTATTTGGTTAGAGGCGACAGTCGTTGGGGTTTGTTTGGAGATCAGAGCGTTAAACAAGCAATTCGCGAATTTAATATTATTATATTATAATATATATATGTATATATATATATATTACCCTAAACCTAATTTCCTCTTCACAATTCTGAGCGCTGCCATTTCACGCTGAACGATCAAAATCGTTCCGAACTTATTTCCCCTTTTACTTCAAATCCATCAACCGATTAAGAGATTCTCTTCAGTAGTCCTCTAGAGCTTTGTGAGCTCGTCAAATTGACCGGCTGTAATCGAATAAAATGAACTGACGTGGTCTGAATCGAGGTGGGAAGCTATGGCATTTGGGTTTGGTTTTCAAAGCAACGAAGGCAGCGAGCTGAGCCAGGATTAGGGCGGTGGTGGCTCGTTCGATGGCTGACGGGGTGGACTCATTAGATCCGAGTCCGGTTTTTTGATGGAGGCGCGCGACGTGTAACACCCCACACCCGCTAAGGTCACTCATAAGAGGGGAATGCCTTAGTTTCGGTGAAGTATTTTAAGTGAATATAGAACAGTAAAATTACAACAAGACAGATATAAGTAATACTTGAAAATTTAAAACATCATTTCATTGCAGCGGAAAGTAAAACATGTTTGGTTACATCACAAAACCATACAAGAGTCAAGTACAAAATATCCATCTTGATAAAAATAAGTACATAATCCCACTATGTAAACAATAGCCATAAAAGGAAAGATGAACTGAGCTTTACTTCAACGGTCCAAGCTCCAAAGGATAGATACAGCAATCTGATCAAAGCCCACTAGCACTAAGCCCACTCTGATAACCTGGGTTTGGGGGAAAAAGATAAAAACAACGGGGTCAGACATAAGTCTGAGTGAGTCCTATAACCCTAACAATACAATCATTAAAATAACCAGAGAAGACATAAGTCGATATACGGTAACGCCTGGGGATGCATGGCTACACCAAGCAGCTTGGCAAACTTAGGATAAACTAAGATAACCGTAAAGACGCATTTACCCACCCAAGGATAATTACTAAATTACACCGCCCCAGACCTACTCAAAGATAATTCCTACACTGCACCACACCAGTTTTACCTACCTAAGATTAATTCCTACTTAAAGGTTGATCCCACTAAATGTATTTAGTAATTTTTACCCAGTAGTTTCTAGTACCCCTACATAGGTGCCGTCTGCCCCTATCATTACTAGGTGTACCCACTACTCCCAAGCGATCGGCTCCCTAACGTAGATACCCGTGCTGGTCCCACAATGGGGTGTATCATTTCCCCAAAGTGGCAACCTGATAATATCAACGGTGCACGGCTTTATACCTACACGATGTAACAACGATTTACTAACCAGCCCGGGTCCACACACGCATATGAAACCCGTTGGTCCTACGTTGCCACCGCTAACCCGTTTTTGGCCTCTTATAGTCAAGCCCAATATGCGTGTCCCGTCACCCGACTTGGGTCGAGCCCACAAAGATACGTTTGGGATATTGGTTGAGATGGGCCCCCACAAGCTACCACCTAAGCTTGTTAATTTTATCTAGTGTATCCCACTTAACCCCTTTAACCATGTCTACTTACATGTTATAAATACTTTGGTTAAGTCATTAATCATATTTTTATTTACCTTTCAAGGCACCCACTAGATTTCCACATGACACCCAAGTCCTTTACTTAATTCCCACATGCCACCCGAGGCACTTACTTAACCCCTTAATCATGTTTAATTACATGTTCCACTTTGGTTAAGTATTCTAATCGTGTTTTCTATTGCCACCCAAGGCAACCCACTAGTTTTCTCATGCCACCCAAGGCACCCACTTAACCCTCAAGCCCCACTACATGCTTATATGGTTAAGTGTTTCTTAATTAATTAAGACCGTGATCCTCATAAAGACCTCTCACATTAGACTATCTTTTATGACCGCTGGTTAAGCCGGTTGGGTCCGGGCAGCCTTATGTCATAACCGAGTCTAACCTCGTGTCTTTACATTAATCACGTATTTAGTTTGTGCCTAAGACCTCTCACATTGGGCTAACATTTGTAGCAACTGGTTAAGCCGGTTGGGTCCGGGCAGTTTTACGCTACAACTGAGTCCAACCTCGTGTCTTAGTCGATTAATTACACCTAATTAATCACCCTCATAATTTATATTAATTATCCCTAATTAATATCATGTTTTTCATAACATGGGTAGACCTAACTCAATAGGTAAATTCCCATGGGGTAGACCTAACTCAATAGGTAAATTCCCACTTATGTTAATTTGTTTTTATGGTATGCTTAATCATACCCAATCATACTTTTATTAACATATTTATTAACCCCATCGTTCCCCACGCAAATCGTTCTCATTTCACGACATAATAAAAGGGAAGATCCATCACAAATCTCATGGGTTTAACTAAATCTTAGCATATAACTTTGTCATGGGTTAAGAGGATGTCAACTTGCATACATGAGCATATATTAACCCAACTATATTTAACCCAAACTTGCATTTTATCGCACATGACTTGCATAACATATTGCATATGAACTTGCATATTATCATACACATATCTTGCATAACATGTTGAACTTGCATATTAGCATTCACATAACTTGCATAAGCACACATAACTTGCATAACATGTTGAACTTGCATATAAGCATTCTCACAACTTGCATAACATGTTAAACATGCATCTAAGCATACACATAACTTGCATAAGCATTCACATACTTGCATATTAACAAACATGTAACTTGCATAGCATATCTTGCATATTAACATACATGTAACTTGCATATTAACAAACATGTAACTTGCATAGCATATCTTGCATATTAACATACATGTAACTTGCATAGCATATCTTGCATATTAACATACATGTAACTTGCATAGCATATATTATCATACATGTAACTTGCATGTGAACTTGTTAAACATGCATAAACCCACTTGTTAAATATGCATAAAACAACTTATTAATCATGCATATTATCACATACTTAGCATGCATAGAATCACATACTCATCTTGCATAATATCATATACTTAGCATGCATAGAATCATATACTAAACTTGCATAATATCATATACTTAGCATGCATAGAATCACATACTCAACTTGCATAATATCATATACTTAGCATGCATAGAATCACATACTCATCATGCATAAAACCACATACTTAACTTGCATAAAATCAATTACTTATTATGCATAAACCCACATATCCAACTTGCATAAACTCTCATATTCAACTTGCATAAACTTACATATTCAACATAGGATTATTATTATACATAGATTAGCATATCATTTCAAATGATTCAAACTCACAAATCCGCATTCAATACCATAAGTCTCATTACACCTAATCTACTTATCTTAACAATTGATCATCAAAGTGATAGAAACTCACCACTAGCAATTTGCACTCCAAATGAAGAAGATTAAGATGCTTAGAATGGATTAGAAGTTGATTAGAGAGGTTGATTAGCTTGCTTTCCTCTTCATTGATTTGTGGAGGCCATGATCAAGTTTCATTTTGCCATAGTTTAGTTACTAGGTTTAATTATGAATGAATTAGGGTAGGGTTGTGGTCTTATTTATAGGATTAGGTTGCATTTTAGACCCTTAGATTAACCCTAGATTAGTTTAGGACCCTTAGATCTCGGAACTCTCCAGAAATCAGCCCTAAGACCAAGCCCAAACCCCAAACTGGTGCACCCAACCACAGAACTCTCTAGAAACTGTGCAGGTTTCTTGGCTCGGCACGGGCGCACTTCCCAAGTGCGCCAGTCTATTTTTGTACTGGCGCACTTCACAAGTGCGCCAGTGCATTTTTGTTCTGGCGCACTTCACAAGTGCGCCAGTGCATTTCTGGCCTGTTCCGGGTTCTTCTGCCTAACTTCGTTCGTCCATATCTCTTTCATACGGACTCCGATTCTCGAAAACTCGGACTCTATTTCGCGTATTTTTTCGAGACGAACGCAATGACGCAACCCGTTACCCTTGATTCCCACATCTGGGATTATTAATTCTGTAATTAGTGAATTTTAGCATTAACCGAAATTCGGGGTGTTACACGACGTGAAGAAGAGGAGGGAGCTAAATTCGGTATCATTCCAGGAAGGAGATGGATTATGCATAACGATGTAATTAGATTAATTAATTATATTAAAATTGTGTAATTAATGTATAAATTTGTGTAACTATTTCATGTGAGGTCGGAATTCGATGATTTCAGTCATGTTGAAATTGTGGGACCAAACTCTACAACGTGGAACTGACCAGAACGAAAATGGAGCAAGTTGGATTTTTACACTAAATTAAACGGTCATTTAATTTAGTGTAAAAACAAAAATTTAGAATTGAAGACTGATGGAGTGGAAACCAATGTGAGAATTCTCTCACTAAAATATTTGTATAGTTATTTAATATTTTTTGTAACTGTAAATATATAGAAATTGCTAGTGTTGATTTTTATCTGTTGTATATGACATTGCTCGAATTCAACACATGAACTATTCACGACTCATATGCATAAGAAGCGTTGTTTGAATATACGACACTCACATTTCAAACAATGTGGATACACTTTGTGGTTGTCGAAATGTGATATAAATATCCATTTATAATTTAAACAGCGAAAATTTGCTAAGTAGAAAAGTAATTCAAACCGAATTTGAATTGGTTAAATTTATTAACCAATGATTTATTTAAATTGACAGTTGTTGTTTGAAACTCCACATGGGTATTAGGATGATATTTGGCATACACATCCCAATATTTAGTTGTATGTCAATCGATGGGTTGACAAGATGTGATGAGCATTATTTATTTATTTTAATGCTTATACTGTTGTAGAATGCACTTTGGATGATGTTTGAATGTTTAATGATTACTTATCATAATTGTTGAATACCTGTGATGCATGAAATCGATATAACTGAAATTGTATGGTAATTGATTGAGTCGCATTCCGATTCAGAAATAACGAGTATTTTAAAATAACGAGTATTTTAAAATAGTAAAAAGTGAAGAATTAAATTATGATTTTGATGTCCGATTTTGGACGGACACGAAAACATAAGGAATATAAAGCCGAGTTAAGTAGTTAAATGCCATTTTAACTCGAATGGGATTTTCTGTCAATTTTATTTATTTTATAATGAATACGAGAAAGAAATGGATTTCAAAATCAGATATTTTGAAAATATTATAATGATATTGAATATTCAATTTTGATTTAAAATTGAAAATGAATTTGAAATCATTTTAAAATGGATTTATAAACGATTTATAAATACATTTTAAATAGATATCAATGATATATATTATATTTATTATATATATATATATAATGGCTTGAATAGAACGCGCCGCGCGGCGAGCGTTCGCGAATTTCAACCATTGACTTTAAATGGACGTAACGGGAGATCCGACCATCGGATTCTACTAAAACCGGAACCGTAGGGTTCGTACCGAAATTATCTTTCAAATGAATATATGAGATTTAATTTTGAACAGTTGGATTTCAAATTATTTCTAAATCAATTTCAGAAAAAGGTTGTTATCGATGCAGTTCGATGGCCGTTATTTGAAATCGACTGTAAGGGCCTTAATAAAATATGGAAAAATTGTGTAAATTCATAACAAAAGATCTGGAAAGATTTTGGATGAAAAATTCCATATTTTAAATGATAAAATATATTTTTATCTAAATGAATTAGTTATTAACTAAAAGAAAAATCCATTGTTTTTAAATTGATAAATTGGATTTGTAAATGGTTTTTGATATAACCAGAATTTTCCAACGTATGTATTGGAATGTATTTGAATGAAAATAATCTTAGGAATATTTAGATATTGGATTCAGTGATTATACGGGTATTGTTGAGGAATTTGGAAGATGTAGATATCGTTATTCCTAATACGATATTTGTTGGTTTCAGAATTTGGTGTTGAATAAAAGCCGATATAATTTCTATTTAGAGCCTTGTATTTAATATCAAAGTGGATTTTGGGTTTGTCGTGAACAATGTTTTATAGGACATTTGTTCTTTAACCCGATTAACAGTGAAGACATGATTTGGAATTTATAATTTATTTAACTAAGATTTAGTGGAAATTTTCCAAAGTAAATTTTCTAATTTAATATATTAAATTGGAATTGAATGGAATTCGATTTGGTAATAATCGAGATGAGCTTTTGTGAATGAAGACCATTACTATATATGGAATTTAAAAGGCTTTCCCGTCATTCCATTTATAGTATTGATTTGATACGGAAATTTATATCGATTATATACTGATCTGTTTTCCGTGAAGATTCCATTCTGATGGAAGATGGTTTGGGTTTATTGTGAACTATGTTTTAAATGGCATTGATGCTTTAACCCAATTAAAGGCAAGATTAATCTCCAAAGGTTTACAAATCATATAGTAATGATTTTTCAGATTAAATTTACCAAATTCAAGGAATAATCGAGAATGGAGTACCACCAGTTTTACTCCATGCGATAGTTAAATCTTTAATTAGATTTGAACGTGAAATGGTAATTAAATTTAGTGATAACACCGTCAGTTCTAGATATGGAGTACTACCAGTTTTGATCCATGGGATGAAAAGGTTGGGTTTGGAAATAATAATAATAAATGATTACTTCGGTAAGGCTCGATAATCCTGACTTGTTTTATAAACCATAATTTGGTTTAGAATTGTTAAAGAATAAAATCTTTTGCAATGGTTTTTGAAGGAAGATTAAACCATAATTTTAAAAGAATTTATCTTTGATAAAAAAAATGAGAACCTTTCCCAAATGATACGAATATTTGAATAAAAGAATAGTCTGGATTGGAATGAGGCATACGATGTGTTTATATATCTCTTGATTATAAAATAAGCGAGTTATTCGGAAAGATCGGGTTTAACCCATTCTGAATAACTGTTACGACGATCAAAGTCGACGATGAAGACGGTGCAAGAAAGACAATTTTCACATCGAATGAATTACTACTGATGCCTTGGATGTAGTTGCAGCCTTGAAGGGGTTATAGTGGCAGTTGTTTGGACGTATTTGTTGATTGTTCGTATGTGTGAGGACCTCTCTCCTATATTGGACATATGAGACGAGGAATAAGGTTCCTCCGGTTTCGTTCAGATCCAGAACAGACTTGTAAATGCATGTGTGTCTGACATTGGATTTTATTCTGTGTTGGTTGATTTCTATATAAATATATATCTATTTGGTGATGAAGAGTTTATTCTCTTGCTTAACACCCTTCTTTGAGACGTATGAGCTTAAAGGTTATATATTGATATACATCAGTCGTATGGCATGGATTGTCAATGTGGCGTGCTAAGATGCAAATGAACAAGGCTTTTGTTGAAGATCAGAGTCTTGTGGTTGATGATCCAAGCACAACTTTAAATAGCATAGCTTTGTGTATAGCATTAATTCGCGAACATCACCCCTGGTATGAGTCAAAAACGGTATAGTGATTGCAGGGGGTGCATGCGTTTCTTTCTTGCTAGAAGTGGTGTCATGGTATGGAGCCCAAACATTTTTACTTATGTGGATGATGGATTGCGATGTGCCTTGGATTTGAGTCCCTAGTGGCTCTTGATATTCGACGTACTGACCTGGTTTTATGCCCCATAAGGCAGGGAAACATATTGTTCAAGAATTACTAATCCACTAAAATAAGTATGGACCGGCCCTGAAGATCCAGGTGTAGTTTCTACTGAATCCTGAGGCACTGGCTAGAGTGTCTCGAATCGATGAGGACGATCCCTTGCCTCGACTCATAGATGGAATCCAATTTCCAATATGCGACTTTTCGGTTTTAGTTGTAAACCTATATGGCGGCATAATATATGGTAGCTATGTCGTATATGACTGATACATTTATATTTGAAGTTGAATTTTGTCACTATGAATTTATAATAGTACCAAATGATTTGTTTTAAAACGTACCAAGCATATTTTGCTATTATAAGGGAAAACTCTATCCTCCGGCTTGCGTTTATGTAATGGGACCTGAGTATTATAATAGTCTCATTTTTTCAAAAAGCATTGTGTTGTTTATTAAATTGTTTTGTTTCAAGTTTAGTATTCATGGGAGAAAACCGATTCCATGATATACGGCGTGATCCCGTGAATTGCCCCATTTTAAAGTAAAATTTTAATAACTGATTTAAGTTCTCACACCAGTCCCATGAATAACTCGGAGTTTATTGTTTCTACCTAAATTCTGGGTGCCCATATTTTCCACACGGGCGGTCTGTAGTTTTGATTTTGCAGATTTCTTTTCATAGGATCCTGGATTTACAGCTGGAGTTATATTCAGAAAGCTTTATATCTGTATATTTCTTTCAGTTATTGTACTTGATGTCTTCCACTACACATTATACTCATGTATTATATTTTCCGCTGCATTGTAATTTGTAAATCTCCGATATCTATTTTTTGGTTGTGTATTATTTACTTATTCTCTGATATGCTTGTACTCTAGTGTAAATTGTTGTAATAGTAAATAAATGTTCTACTGTTTGTGTTCTGATGTGTCGTGTTCTCAAAGAAATTTGGGCTCCTCCGTCTCTTCGGGGATCTGGAAGTCTGGGTCATTTCACCGGCTTGGTTTCGTAGATACCATGAGGCTATGACACCTGCCGAAGGCAAAGGAGATGGACCTTCCCCAATTGTAGCCGCTGTTCCTCGACCTCCGCAATTAGATAATTTCTCTAATATATGCAAGGACTTCTGTGCTATGGGTGGAAAACCATTCCGTGGAACTGAAAGCTTTTTGGAAGCATGGAATATAATGCGAGAGATAGAGAACATGTTAGGACGTTTTGAGGTCGATGACCGTAGGAAGATATAGCTGGCCGCATGGCAGCTTAAACACGAGGCTTCGTTTTGGTGGGAAGTGACCAAGCAGGGCGTCTGGTAGATACTAAGGCTGATTTCCTACAGAGATTCGAGACGAGGTTTCTTTCTCAGGAAGAAGAGAGTATGCAGATAGAGAGATTCTTGGCACTTAAGAAAGGAAGCATGTTTGTCAAAGAGTATGTCAATAAGTTTAATCAGTCAGCAATGTTTGGTCTGAAACTGGTGAATACTCCGCACAAGAAAGCTTTAAGGCTTGCAAGAAGGTTAAATCAACCTCTCCGAGCATTGGCATTGTTATATACCGATGGTGGAAACATTTGAGAGGCTTGTTGACATGGCATTGATACATGAAGATGGTAAGGATGAGAAGAAAGAGGTTAAGACTGATGAGATGAAAAAAAAGAAAGTGAGGCCCAAGAACAAACCACATAAGAAGGGTGGAAAGAACGACAAAGATCAGAACAAAATGAAATGTCATGGTTGTGGGAGCTTGGGTCATTTGATCAGGGGTTGCAGAAAAAGGAATTATGCTTGCTTCAACTGTGGTGAAGTTGGACACTATACTAAGGAATGCCCAAAGAAGCAAGGACATGGGCAAAGGGCAGGACCTTCTGGTAGGCAGATACATGCTCTCGAGGCCAGTGGACCGAATCGACGTAGGAAAGCTTCTATTGAAGGTTTGATTTCCCTTTTCGATCACCCAGTTAGGACTCTTTTTGATTTGGCACTTCTCATTCTTTTATATATGATTCGTTGGTTGAGTCTCGTACCTTAGCACTAGTATTGTTTCTGATCCCATTATCATTTCAAATCCCATTGGGGGCACGGTTCGTAAGTCTGTGATATGTCAGGGTTTGAGGATATCTGTGTTAGGCGTCGAGTTTGAGTGTGATGCATATGTACTTGGTTTTATGGTCTTTGGTCTGATTCTAGGGATGAATTGGCTAGCCATGTATGGTGCCATCCTAGACTATGAGAGGAGAGTCGTTAGACTTTTTACTTGCCTCGGAAGGACTCTCGAGATTTCCTGTGACCCAAAGGTGTCTGTCATGCTTAGTTTTCTAGAATCACTTGGTGCTTCTGCTGATGAATTGCGATCTATACCCATAGTATATGAGTAACCAGATGTTTTGATGAGACAAGGGGCTTACCTCCGAGGCGTGAGATTGATTTCTAGATATACTTTATGGATAATGCGAAGCTAGTTGCATTTTCGTGCGCCACATGGTTCCTAGGGAGAGAAGGAAGCTTAGCAAGCAAGTAGAGGAGCTACTTGAGAAGGGGTTTGTTAGGCGAAGTATATCAGAATGGGGTGATCCATTCATCTTTGCAACCAAGGCGGATGACTCACTTCGTCTGTGTGTGGATTATAGGGAGTTGAATAAGATCACCAAGAAGAATACACACCCACTCCCGAGGATTGACGATTTGTTTGACCAGCTTGTTGGTACATTTGTTTTCTCGCAGTTAGATCTGACCACGGGATTTCATCAGTTGAGGGTGGCGAGGATAGTATAGATAAGACCTCTTTTAGAACTCCAGATGGCTTCTTCAAGTGGCTAGTTATGCCTTTTGGATTGACGAATGCACCCGCATATTTTGTGGATCTGATGAGCAGGGTGTTTAGGGAGCTTGTGAATGGTGGTCTTTTTGGATGACATTCTGATTTTCTCGAAGAGCGAGGAAGAACATGCCCTACATTTAGGAGAAGTTTTGAGGACTCTCAGAGCACACCAGCTTAAGGCGAAATTCTCCAAGTGACACTTTTGGGGGAAGGAGGTAAGATTTCTAGGGCATGTGGTCTCCAAGGATGGGATAGCGGAGGATCCCGTGAAAGTAGTTGTAGTTCAAGACTGGAAGGTTCCAACAAATGCAACAGAGTTGAGAAGTTTTCTTGGCTTAGCGGGCTACTAGAGGAAGTTTATCAAGGACTTCGCAAAGATATCAGCCCAGCTGGCTAGACTGACGAAGAAGAATCTGAACTTTTCTTGGCGTATTGACTATAAGGATGCTATTCAGCGGTTGAAGAGGTCTCTGCGAACAAACCCACTTTTGACTTTGCCTGATGGGAACAAGGTTCATAGTGTACACTAATGCATGCGGTATAGGGCTTGGTGCTGTCTTGATGCAAGAGGGAAAGGTTGTATGCTATGGTAGTAGACAGTTGAAGGTTCATGAGAAAAACTATCCCACTCACAATTTGGAATTGGCTGATATAGTGTTCGCACTTAAGCCTTGGTGACGTTATCTACTTGGACAGAGGTTCCAGTTATACACGGACCTTAAATCTCTCAAATATCTGTCTTGTAGAAGAATCTCAATTTGAGACAACAGAGATGGATGGAGTTCCTAGCATCCTATGACTTTGAGATTGCTTATACCCCTGGAAATGGTAATGTAGTGGCAGTCGCATTGAGTAGGCAGAGGATGACTTTGAGTCCTTTATTCCTAGAGCGGCGGAGTTAGGAGTACATATCGATCTTCAATTTTAGGCCATCTACGGAACTTACAACTGGTTAGTTGGCATCTTTTGATGTGTGACCTACTCTTATGGATCAGATAGGATCTTTGCAGCGAGAGGACCCATAGATAACAGACATCTTGGATAGGCTCAGTAGATGGGAGGTTTCTAGTAACCTTAGTAGAAATTCCATGGATGATAAAGGGTGGCTACAGCGAGATGGAAGGATTTGTGTTCCCTAAGTTAGAGACTTGTTGAGGATAGTCCTTGAGGAAGCCCATCAATCTAAAATGACTATCGATCCGAGCGGCGATAAGAAGTATTGAGAAATAAAGAGAATTTTTTTTGGGCCGGGATGAAGAAAGATGTAGTAGAGTTTGTAGCTCGATGTTTAGTTTGCCAGCAAGTAAAAGCTGAACAGAAGAAGCCTGGCGGTTTGCTTCATCCTTTGGAGGTCCTATAATGGAAGTGGGAGAGCGTCTCTATGGATTTCGTTGTTGGTTTTCCTAGATCGAGGAGAGGCAATACCAGTATCTGTGTTATAGTAGACATTCTTACTAAGAGCGCTCATTTCATTTCTTTAGGAGCAAGAGAACGACATCATGGTTGGCATCAGTTTATCTTTGTGAGGTAGTCCGTCTACATGGAGTACCTTCTAGCATAGTGAGTTATCGTGATCCCATCTTCACTAGTGAGTTCTGGAAGAGCCTGCAAGAGGCACTAGGTACATAGTTATGTTTGAGCACTGCATATCTGTAAGATTTTTCGATATAATCGACGTCCATTTTAAACAATTTTAATGGTTAAAATAAGGATCTATGCAGGAATAGTATATTAAATTCAATTTCAACTTCGATTTCACACCTGGTTAATCCATGAAGAATTAGTTGAACTTCGATCTGGCAGGAGGTTTGGACGCTTCGCATCTTAGCATGTCAATCGCCATGCCTCCATAGATATCCACGAGAACGCTCTCTTCCTTTCCATCGTCATACGATCGAAGGAGATCAGAGAATCAGTGGTACTAGCCGCCATTGAAAATTCTAGGTTTAGAATAGGATTTTGGGTTAGAGTTATAAAATTGTGGCCAACCTTTTTATTTATATTAAGGGTGTTAACCCCTTTTACGAAATAAAATATCAACCACTATTTTGCAGCAATCCCGTATACTTATTCTAACTATAAATGAAATATCAACTGATTGATATTTTATTTATCCATGTAAATGTTTTTCCCTTAAGAATGTTCTAAGTGTATGACCCTACAGGTTACTATAACGTTGGCAATAAGTTTAAATCATATTTAAATATATAAACAGTGAGCGTCATCTAGTAATACATCACTGCTACCCAAGTTGTAATAAAATTAATGATTCGATACAACCTTTTTTGTGACCAGTGCATCAATGTAATATAATCCTTTTAACCAGTATATCCTGGATTAAACTCGACGCATGGAACGTATCACCCTCTTTATAATTTAATCTGTTTATCTTGATCGATGAGTAGACTGCTTAAAACAAATCAATATTTGAGCACGGCCATGCATTTCACAGTCTTACTCAATCAAGAGTCCCATGGATATCACTACGAATATATCGTAGGGTTAAATTCCATTTAGGTCATTCATAATTTTCATTCGATTCGAGATGTATCTGATAATCACCGTTATCGTTACTCTATTATGAAATAACTTTAGATGATATCAAAACTCAAATACTGTCGAATAAAATTATAATGATTTCAGGTCTAAGGACCATTACATCACTGTCACTATGAGAATAACTTATGATACTGTTAATTATATTCCATGTAGTTATCTGATGGTGGGTCAGCCCAATACGCTATTCTCCAATACTTATTTATATCTTGACTCTAACATCACGTATATTAATGATCAATGGGATGTGATCATCAGTCAATCAATAAACTAGTCTCAACGTATTATTGTTGTCCTATATAAACAATAAAACTTGACTAGGGACATTTAAGAATTATAATACATATTATATAATATAATCTCAAATTCAAGTCGCACTCGAATTATATAATTCTGTATTATAGTTCTAAGCACTTCTATTATATTATTATTTATATTACGCAGCAAATATAACATAATAGAATAATAGTTTATTCCAAATACAACATAATAACAACAACATTGTTATCAATCTCATCAAATGGATTTCCTCCAGGGCATAAACTCTAACAATCTCCTACTTGCACTAGATTCAATCATTTATGTATCATATACTCATGAAACTAGTGTGACTATTAAACTTCTGCTGCGACAGAGTTTAATTTAGTAGGTCTGCAACATTACAACTTTTGTAACTTTGCAGATATGTTCATTTCTTCTATGAAAAATTTCACATAAGAATTATATTCCTTAACTATATGTTCGAATCAATAGTGAGTTTAAGGTTTTAGGCCTGAGCATTAGCCACATTGTTATGCAATATAAATAATTGGATAAACAATGAATTAAGTTCAATTATGAACTTCTTAATCCAAGCATTTTCTTTCTTAGAACCAGTATTTATTTCTTGTTTTTTTTTTAAATTAACATTATTGACAATAATTAATGTGTTATCAATATATAACATTGTAATTATTGTGACACTCCTACTCAACTTATTGTCTATACAAGATTAAATGGTATTTTGTGGTCTTCGAGACATTTCAGATTCTATTTTATTCTTATCGGTATGTTAGTGACTGACTCTCTTTTATAAGGATACCAATCGAGAAATAAACATTTTATTCTCGGAGAATTTATAGAAATAATATCCATTTGCTTCTTTTGGATATTCCACAAAATAATTATCTGATTTGGGCCTGATCTTATTAGAGGAAATCCCAAATCTTCTTACTAGACACACTAGGACCTTTCTTAGTCCATATCTTATATGGCGTTTGCAATCTTCAAACTCGTTTTAGTAGGATTAAATACAATTGTTCTAAATTTAATTTGTTGGAGAATCTATATGACTTATCATTAATTGTACTATATCTTATAAGGTGCAATTTCTCCTTTCAGACACATCATTTCAATATGATGTTCTAGATGGAGTGAGTTGTGAAACAATTCCAAACTCATCTGGATAGTCGTTAAATAATTGGCTTAAATATTCTCTTTTGATCTGTTCGAAAAGTATTTATTTTTCCATTAAAATTGGTTTCAAACTTCATTTTTGAATTCTTTGAATTTTTCAAAGGATTCTGATATGTGTTTCATAAGATACACATATCTATATCTACTGATATCATCAGTAAATATAATGATGTAATAAAACCTGCCTCTAGTTTATGTATTCATTACTCCATATACATCATTACGTATGAGACCCAATACTTATCACTCATTCATTGTGTTAAGTGAAAGGTGATTTAGTTATTTTTCTAATAAACAAGATCTATATTCTTCATATAATTCAAAATCAAATGATCACAAAATTCCATCATTATGGAGTTTTGATATGCTTTCTTGTTAACTGGGCTGACCGGTAATACTAAAGGCATATTGGATTTAAATCACTAAATTTAATCCACTCATTATTAATGTCAAGTACATTATAGTTAAGGATTTACACATATCATTAACTATGTGTGAAATTCCATACGATATTTCATTTAAATAAAATGAATAACAATTATTATTTTATTACAAATGAAGTTCAAACTTGTCTGAACAAGATCTTTCACTACATTTATTTTAAGTGGAATTTCATAATAACAATTATTTTATTTATTTTAATAAGCCAGTATACACAACAAGAATCAACTTTCTATGGATAATCCACTAACTTTTGTTTCAATTCCATTCGTAAGTCCACTTGACATTTTATCAGATTTCTACTTATTTTGCAATTTCTGTAAATTAACATACATTTATGTGATTTATATCTAGTATCTAACACTAGAAATGTATAAGTAGATTGCTATAACATTTATATATTATTCGGTTGAAGTCATACCTTAACCATTCATTTTAGATCCTCTTTGTTTATATAACAATTACATTTGATTTGTTTGAGGACAATCCTCAAATTTCAATGTTAGTTAAGAAATTTGATTTAATTCAATTTATATCCTTCTTAAGGATTTAAATTATCGAGTTATTTATTATTTAATATCCACATTAGGTAAGATAATAACTGATTCTGAAATATTTATTTAATCACAAAATTTTGACAATCAAAATTTATATTAACAAAAATATGTAATTTAAACTAAAATATGCTCCCACTCAAATTAGTGCAACACCCTATATTTTCTGGGAACGTCAAAGTAACAAATTAAAGAATAATTAATTTGAAAAAGAAGAATTAGGTGAAACGGGTTATGTCACTGCATTCATCTCGGAATTCTTCTTGGAATAAATTCCAAGTTTTCATAAATCGGACTTCGTATGTGGAAGTTATGGCCTTCAGAAGTTTCAGGGATTTAAATAAATTAAAACAACTCGAATTCAAAATTAAAATGAAAACACAGAAGCGAGCTAGGCGGGATTTTTACCGCCCCAGGCCAGGTCGACCAAGGGGTCGACCTCCCCTGTACAGGTAGACCTGGGGGTTGACCTTCCTCGATTTGGTCAGATCCGAGGCAGATTCTGGATTTTGCACCTGGACTTGTTTTCTGGACAGATTCTTTGGCTCCTAACCTATTTAAACACACCCAAACCTCACTTTCTCTCCACACCAAACCATTGCAACGCTATGCTGCCTCAATCCTAATTGAAATAAGTGAAAGACGTCCTTATGCTGCTGGAATAGTTCTTCTTCTTAAAGCTAAGGAATTGTGAGACAAGATTGTAGAACAAACGACGAACGAATTATTCTCTTCTCTAATCTGTTCTTTGTGAGTACAATTTCTTTCACAAAATAGTTAATAAATTAATTATGATGAGTTATAATTTGGGTTATAAGATTATGCCTGTTGAATCATTGACCGATATGATATTGTCGATTTTGTGAATATACGCTAGTTGTTGTCTTATGTACATAGATTCATGATGTTGGTTCATATGTCTAAACACATATTCTAGATTTGATTCATTTTGTGACATTAATTTACATGTCTAAATCATAAGCAAGTGTATATGTAAATCTTAGTTTACATGTCTTAATTATATATGATAGTTTATATATAAGTTTGGATGTGAATAATATGCTAGTTTATATGTAAGTTTGTATGCGAATCATATGTAAGTCTTAGTTTACATGTCTAAATTATATATGCAAGTTTATATATAAGTTTGGATGTGAATCGTATGCTAGTAAATATGTATGTTTGTATGCGAATCATATGTAAGTCTTAGTTTACATGTCTAAATTGCATATGCAAGTTTAATATAAGTTTGTATGTAGATCATATGCAGGTTTATGCGAAAACCATGTTCATATATGCAAGTTCAGCTTTATGTGTATAGATCTATGCAAATCATATCTTATAAAATTTGATCCATGGCAGTTTGTAGTTTATGCAAATTATGCCTATTGCCTATGCAAGTTATTGATTATGCAAATTTATGATTATATAAATTATAATCATGCAAGTTTTGATCCATGCTAGCCTATTCTTATTTGCAAGTTAGATCTATTTTATGTGTTATGCAAGTTGTGATGTTTCTTTCCTTTTTATGAGTTAGACTATTTGCGGGTCTAACATATTTCATATTCGACGTACGAACGACATGGGGGCAATGGGAAAATATTAAATATTAATATTGTGAATTGGCATATAATGGCTTTAAAAGCATATAATTAATTTGAGACATTAATTGGTATAATTTATATACCTGAAAATTATGGACATAATTTAAGTGAAAATTATGGACATGGATTAAAATTGGAAGTTATTGGCAATCTGAAATAGGGATATTAATTCAAATTGGGGTTGAATAATAATGTGTAATAATAAATCCCTAAGACACGAGGTTAGACTCGTTTGTGGTATAAGACTGCCCGGACCCGCCCGGCAAATCCAGCAACCACAAACGGTAGTCTAATGTGAGAGGTCAAAGGCATAAGTTAAATGCGTAATAAATGCCTAAGACACGAGGTTAGACTCGTTTGTGGTATAAGACTGTGCGGACCCGCCCGAAAAATCCAGCAACCACAAACGGTAGTCTAATGTGAGAGGTCAAAGGCATAAATTAAATGCGTAATGAATGCCTAGGTTAGACTCGTTTGTAGTATAAGATTGCCCGGACCCGCCCGACACATTCAACAACCGCAAACGGCAGTCTAATGTGAGAGGTCGTGGGCATAATTAAAAGATGCTTAGACACGAGGTTAAGTCTGGCTTGTGGTGTAAGTCTGCCCGGAACCGCCCGACATATCCAGCGGCCACAAGCGATCGACTTATTGTGAGAGGTCTGTGCATTAATAATTAATTAATGCTGACCAAAGACGAATATGAATGACAAACAGAAGTTTGGTTGAGTTGAGTAATTCTCTGAGTACCAATCTGATATTGATTTTGGTCTTCGGGGTTGATACTTAGGGAGTTCTTCTCTTAACCAATGTATCTGTGAACTAAGATGTACTTAATCATAAATTAAGTAAAACATGTTATACGATATATATATATATATATATGATACATAAAACATGATAAGTTGATAGTGTTAAGACTAGCTTAACCAATAATCTGATAAGAGAATAGGTTTAAGACCAACTTAGCCAATAATATACAAGTGGATAGGGCTAAGACCAACTTAACCAATAATATATAAGTGGATAGGGTTAAGACCAGCTTAACCAATAATATATATGTATTGATCTAATAAGCGGATAGGGTTAAGACAAGCTTAACCAATAACACATGTTGATTTGATAAGTGGGTAACATGGGTGACATGTGGGATATAATTATAAACACTTAACCAAGTTGAAACATGTAAGAAGACATGAATAAGAGGGGGTTAAGTGGGAAATCCTAGTGGGGACCAAGCATAAGTGGAAAGCTTGTGTGGGGACCCTTTTCAACCAGTAAACCATTTAGTATCTAAGTGAGCTCGATCTAGATCGAGGACGGGACACGCTTACTGGGTTTGATTGTAAGAGGTCAAAACGGGTTAGCGGTGGCAACTCAAGTCCAACGGGGTCATGTGCGTGCGTGGGCCTGGGCTGGTAGGTAAGACGTTGTTGCATCGTGTAGGTATAAGCCGTGCATCTTTAGTGGTATCGGGTTGCCACTTTGGGGAGTGATACACCCCACTGTGGGACAAGCACGGGTACCTACGAGTTAGGGAGCCGATCGCATGGGGATAGTGGGTACAACTAGTGGAGATAGGGGCAGGCGGCACCTATGAAGACATCTAGGGGTACACGAAACTACTATTATGATTATTATGTTTAGTAAGCAGGATCAACTTTTAGGGTGACTAGTATTGGTGCATTATAGTAATTATCCTATAGTGATTAGGCACTTAATGAACGTTATCTTATTCCTCTTGTTGGTTTTGTCGTGCCCATTTGTTTCACAATCGTTCCTTGTATTACCAGCTTATGCCTTATCCTAATTACTTTAATAATTATATTGTTAAAGTAATTGGACTAGCCAGACTTTATGTCTGACCCCCTTTGTTTTCGCCTCTTTTCTTCCTCCCCCCAGGTTCTCAGGGTGGGACTAGTGCTAGTGGAGCTTGATTTGGATCTCTTTCTCTCTCTTTTGGAAGTGCTTGGATTGCTGAAAGTAAAGTTCAGCATATCTCTTTTATGGCTACTTATGTTGGGGTTATGCTTCTTTTTTTTTACTTTATGTACTCAGAAAACAATTTGTCAAGACAGATATTAAGTGTACTGGGTTTTTGATGTTGCTGTAACCAAACTATTTCTCCGCTACAATAAAAGTTGTTTTAAAATTTTCAAATACCAATATATGTATCTGTCTTGTTATATTCCGTTCTATACACCAATAATACTCCATGAAAGTTAATGCATTCCCTTTGAGAGTGACATTAATGGACGTAGGGTGTTACACGTGGTATCAGAGCTGAAGGTTACCAGAACAGATAAGAGATTTTGAAAAACCGCTTTCAAAAGCATTTTTATAAAGAAATACTTTCAAAACTATGTCTTAGGGAGAGTATTTTTAAGAGAAAAGTTTATTTTGAAAAACATAATCCCCAAGAGCCATATATCTTTTCTTCGATTCTCCGTTTTAAATCTCTTCATCTTTCCTTTTTGAATTTCTTCCTCCACGTATAGACGCTTTTTCTAAGATATGTAGGAACTTCCGTACGGTGGGAGGAAAACCGCTTCATGGGACTTGGACGTTTGTCAAAGCTAGAAGGAAGTGGAGGACTTGTTGGTACCTTTAAGATAGACGATGGGAGGAAGGTTCAATTAGCTGCTTGGTTAATGAAGGACGAAGCCTCATTTTGGTAGAAGGTCACGAATGGAGAATGTGCAGGAGAGACATGGATATGACACACAATAAGAAAGTATATCCAAAGAAAGGCGGTAAGGATAACAAGGGGCCAAGAGAAAAGGAAGGGCCACACTTGTGAAATACCGGATTACTTAAATAAAGACGTTAGAAAGAATAAGAAGACTAGTTGTTATCATTATGGAGAAATATGATATCTTATTAGGATCGTCCAAAGAAGCAAAAGGCAAAGGTAAGGACAAAGTACAGGATCTTCTGGAGGGTAGACGCGTTCCCACGCGGCTGGCATACCTGATAGAGGTAGAAATATCTTAGTTGGATGTTTGGTGTTTCATTTTGATCATCCTGTTCGAACCTTGTTTGAATTCTGGCGCTTCACACTCGTTTGTATCTGCTTCGTTAGTTAAAACACTGTACCTAAATACTAGTCTAATTACGGATCCCATAGTAGTCTCAAATCCTATTAGTGGTTCGGCTCATCTTTCGATGATTTGTCGGGATTTGAGAGTGTCTATCTTGGGCGTTGGGTTTGAATGCAACGCCTTCGTTCTTGGCTTCATGGGCTACGGCTTGATTCTAGGCATGGATTGGCTAGCCAGATACGGTGCCATCCTAGACTGTGAAAGAAGGGTAGTTAGATTGTTGACTCGTTGTGGAAAGAACCTTGATATTTCTTGTGACCCTAGAGGTCCGGTAATGCTTAGCCACATAGAATCTCTTGATGCGTCCAACGATGATTTGGAATTTGTTCGTTTGGTCCGTGAATATGGTGACGTCTTCTATGAAGTTTGGGGTTTACCCCCGAGGCACGAGATTGACTTTCGTATACACCTTGTAGATAATGCAAAGCCAGTTGCATTACCGGTGCGCCATATGGCTCCGAGAGAGAGAAGAGAACTCAGTAAGTAAGTAAAGGAGTTGCTTGAGAAGGGGTTCATAAGAAAAAGCATTTCGGAATGGGGTGCTCTGGTTGTTTTTGCTACAAAGGTTGATGGTTCACTTAAATTGTGCGGGGACTACAGAGCGCTGAATAAGCTCACAAAGAAGAACACACACCCATTGCATAGGATATATGATTTATTCGATCAGTTGGTTGGTGCTTCGGTTTTCTCGCAGCTGGATTTAGCTACAGGATTTCATCAGCTAAGAGTGGCTGAAGACAGCATAAATAAGACTTCATTTAGAACTCCCGACGGTTTCTTTCAGTGGCTCGTCATGCCTTTTGGTTTGACGAATGCACCCGCATACTTCGTTGACTTAATAAGTAGGGTGTACAAGGAGTTTCTAAACAAGTTTGTGGTAGTCTTTGTGGATGATATCTTGATTTTCTATTGAAGCAAAGAAGAGCATGCCCTACATCTTAGGGAAGTCTTAGAGACCCTACGAGTGCATCAACTCAAAGCTAAGTTCTCCAAATGTCATTTTTGGAGGAAAGAAGTGAGGTTCTTAGGACATGTGGTCTCTAAGGAAGGGATAGTTGTGGATCCCGCAAAGGTGGTGGCAAACCAAGGTTGGAAGGTCCCTAGAAACGCGACGGAAGTAAGAAGCTTTCTAGGGCTGGCGGGCTATTATAGGAAGTTCATTAAGGACTTCGCGAAGATATCAGCCCCACTTACTCGATTAATGAAGAAGAACTTGACTTTTTCTTGGGATGTTGACTGTGACGATGCTTTCCAACATTTAAAGAGGGCTTTGACGACAACTCCAGTTTTACTTTTGCCAGATGGAAGTAAGCTATTCACAGTGTATACCGGTGCTTGCGGGACAGGGCTTGGAGCAGTTTTCAATGCAAGAGGAAAAGGTGATACGCAAAAGGCGGCTAGTACGAGTATCGCTTATCATCCATAGACGGATGGACGGACAGAAAGGGGTGAATAGAATCCATGAAGATCTTTTGAGGTTATGTATCCTAGATTTTGGAGGGACATGAGAAGAGGCAACGAGCTTAGTGGTGTTCACGACGTGTTTCATGTGTCCCAATTGCGGAAGTATTTACAAGATATCGTGGAAGTAGTAGAGCCGAGCAGGCTTAGAGAAGTGGAAGTGGAGTGAGATGCCCCGATTAGATGAGCCCCTACATGCATCCTTGGATCAGAGGTCATAAAGCTACGCAACAGAGAGGTCAAGTTGGTTAAGACACAATGGGGAAATGATCGAGGAGACGCGACTTGAGAAACGGAAGAAAAGATGTGAACGCTGTATCCTTTCCTTTTTGAGGGTATGTTTTTAACTTCTCCTTTTTCTACCGCTTTGTTTATGCTTGTCCTATCGTTTAGTATGTCTTCGCATCTTCGATCTTTAGTTAGGAAAAATCCTATGGTTGTAAACATGTGTTTGATGCCTGTTATGTTTGGTGGATGCAAGTGGATGCAAGTGTGTGCAAGTGGTTGCTCGTGGATGCATTTACACACACATTAGGCACTAGATCGGGTCAATCACTTTCATGCTGCATATAAATATGTGTGCATATTTAAATTAATGGATGTATATTGGTTGTATTATCATATGGATGCTGCATTAAGACGATTGGTTGTGCACGCATGTAGAAATAATATGTATCATTAGGACTCTTGTGCATACATAATGGACGCATGGCACTCTCATGATTTGCATTAAGGAGGTCAACTGAATCAGTAGACCGCCTGATTTAGCATTAGATAAGAAACATACGCACACACTTTGCTTATGTTCATACAGCATTAGAAACCTTTTAAGGACAATGGATGCATGTGTTTGATGGTTGAGTAGATGGCCGATTGGATGGTAGGATATACGTTCTTCCTAACTTGAAGATTTCAGGGACGAAATCCTTTAAGGAGGGGAGAATGTAACACCCCGTATATTCTGGGAACGTCAAAGTAACAAATTAAAGAATAATTAATTTGTAAAAGAAGAATTAGGTGAAACGGGTTACGCCATTGCGTTCGTCTCGGAATTCTTCTTGGAATAGAGTCCAAGTTTTCGAAAATCGGACTTCGTATGATGAAGTTATGGCCTTTAGAAGTTTCATGGATTTAAATAAATTAAAACAGCTTGAATTCAAAATTCAAATGAAAATACAGAAGCGGACTAGGCGGAATTTTTCCCGCCCCAGGCCAGGTCGACCAGGGGGTCGGCCTCCCCTGTACAGGTAGACCTGGGGGATGACCTCCCTTGATTTGGTTAGATCCGAGGCAGATTCGGGATTTTGCACCTGGACTTGTTTTCTGGACAGATTCTTTGGCTCTTAACCTATTTAAACAACCCCAAACCTCACTTTCTCTCCACACCAAACCATTGCAACTCTATGTTGCCTCAATCCTAATTGAAATAAGTGAAAGACGTCCTTATGCTGTTGGAATAGTTCTTCTTCTTAAAGCTAAGGAATTGTGAGACAAGATTGTAGAACAAACGACGAACGAATTATTCTCTTCTCTAATCTGTTCTTTGTGAGTACAATTTCTTTCACAAAATATTTAATAAATTAATTATGATGAGTTATAATTTGGGTTATAAGATTATTCCTGTTGAATCATTGACCGATATGATATTGTCTATTTTGTGAATATACGCTAATTGTTGTCTTATGTACATAGATTCATGATGTTGGTTCATATGTCTAAACACATATGCTAGATTTGATTCATTTTGTGACATTAATTTACATGTCTAAATCATATGCAAGTGTATATGTAAATCTTAGTTTACATGTCTAAATTATATATGCAAGTTTATATATAAGTTTGGATGTGAATCATATGCTAGTTTATATGTAAGTTTGTATGCGAATCATATGTAATTCTTAGTTTACATGTCTAAATTATATATGCAAGTTTATATATAAGTTTGGATTTGAATCATGAGCTAGTTTATATGTAAGTTTGTATGCGAATCTTATGTAAGTCTTAGTTTACATGTCTAAATTGCATATGCAAGTTTAATACAAGATTGTATGTAGATCATATGCAAGTTTATGCCAAAACCATGTTCATATATGCAAGTTCACCTTTATATGTATAGATCTATGCAAATCATATCTTATAAAATTTGATCCATGCCAATTTGTAGTTTATGCAAATTATGCCTATTGCCTATGCAAGTTATTGATTATGCAAATTTATGCTTATATAAACTATAATCATGCATTTTTTGATCCATGCTAGCTTATTCTTATTTGCAAGTTAGATCTATTTTATGTGTTATGCAAGTTGTGATGTTTATTTTCTTTTTAGGAGTTAGACTATTTGTAGGTCTAACATATTTCATATTAAACGTACTAACGACGTGGGGACAATGGGAAAATATTAAATATTAATATTGTGGATTGGCATATAATGGCTTTAAAAGCATATAATTAATTTGAGACATTAATTGGTATAATTTATATACCTGAAAATTATGGACTTAATTTAAGTGATAATTATGGAAATAGAACTAAATTGGAAGTTATTGACAATCTGAAATAGGGATATTAATTCAAATTGGGTTTGAATAATAATGTGTAATAATAAATGCCTAAGACACGAGGTTAGGCTCGTTTATGATATAAGACTGCCCGAACCCGCCTGATAAATCCAGCAACCACAAACGGTAGTCTAATGTGAGAGGTCAAAGGCATAAATTAAATGCGTAATAAATGCCTAAGACACGAGGTTAGACTCGTTTGTGGTATAAGACTGCCCGTACCTGCCTGGCAAATCCAGCAACCAAAAACGGTAGTCTAATGTGAGAGGTCAAAGGCATAAATTAAATGCGTAATAAATGCCTAAGACACGAAGTTATACTCGTTTGTGGTATAAGACTGCCCGGACCCGCCCGACACATCCAGCAACCGCAAACGCCGTCTAATGCGAGACGTCGTAGGCATAATTAATAGATGCTTAGACACGAGGTTAAGTTTGGCTTATGGTGGAAGTCTGCCCGGAACTGCCCAGCATATCCAGCGGCCACAAGCAATCGACTTAATGTGAGAGGTCTGTGCATTAATAATTAATTAATGCTGATCAAAGACGAATATGAATGACAAACAGAAGTTTGGTTGAGTTGAGTAATTCTCTAAGTACCAATATAATGTTGATTTCGGTCTTTCGGGTTGATACTTATGGAGTTATTCTCTTAACCAATGTATCTGTGAACTAAGATGTACTTAATCATAAATTAAGTAAAACATGTTATATGATATATATATATATACATATGATACATAAAACATGATAAGTGGATAGGGTTAAGACCAGCTTAACCAATAATCTGATAAGTGGATAGGGTTACGACCAACTTAGCCTATAATATATAAGTGGATAGGGTTAAGACCAACTTAACCAATAATATATAAGTGGATAGGGTTAAGACCATCTTAACCAATAATATATATATATTAATCTGATAAGCGGATTGGGTTAAGACAAGCTTAACCAATAACACATGTTGATTTGATAAGTGGGTAACATGGGTGACATGTGGGATATAATTATAAACACTTAACCAAGTTGAAACATGTAAGAAGATATGAATAAGAGGGGGTTAAGTGGGAAATCCTAGTGGGGACCAAGCATAGGTGGAAAGCTTGTGTGGGGACCCTTTTCAACCAGTAACCCATTTAGTATCTAAGTGAGCTCGATCTAGATCGAGGACAGGACATGCTTACTGGGTTTGATTGTAAGAGGTCAAAACGGGTTTGCGGTGGCAACGCAAGTCCAACAGGGTCATGTGCGTGTGTGGGCCCGGGCTGGTAGGTAAGACGTTGTTGCATCGTGTAGGTATAAGTCGTGCATCTTTAGTGGTATCTAGTTGCCACTTTGGGGTGTGATACACCCCACTGTGGGACCAGCATGGGTATCTACGAGTTAGGGAGCCGATCGCATGGGGATAGTGGGTACAACTAGTGGAGATAGGGGCAGGCGACACCTATGAAGACAGTTTGGGGTACACGAAACTACTATTATGATTATTATGTTCAGTAGGCGGGATCAACTTTTAGGGTGACTAGTATTGGTGCAGTATAGTAATTATCCTATAGTGATTAGGGATGCAATTAACGTTATCTTATTCCTTTTGTTAGTTTTGTCATGCCCATTTGTTTCACAGTCATTCCTTGTTTTACCAGTTTATGCCTTATCCTAATTATTTTAATAATTATGTTGTTAAAGTTATTGGACTCACCAGACTTTATGTCTGACCCCCTTTGTTTTCGCCTCTTTTCTTCCTCCCTCCAGGTTCTCAGGGTGGGACTAGTGCTAGTGGAGCTTGATTTGGATCTCTTTCTCTCTCTTTTGGAAGTGCTTGGATTGCTGAAAGTAAAGTTCAGCTTATCTCTTTTATGGCTACTTATGTTTGGGTTATGCTTTTTTTTTTAACTTTATGTACTTAGAAAACAATTTGTCAAGACAGATATTAAGTGTACTGGGTTTTATTGTTGGTTTTTGATGTTGTTGTAACCAAACTATTTCTCTACTGCAATACAAGTTGTTTTAAAATTTTCAAGTATCAATATATGTATCTGTCTTGTTATATTCCATTTAATACACTAATAATACTCCATGAAAGTTAATGCATTCCCTTTGAGAGCGACAATAATATATGTATCTATCTTGTTATATTCCATTCTATACACTAAAAACCACTTTCAAAAGCATTTTTATAAAGAAATACTTTTAAAATATGTCTTAAGGAGAGTATTTTTAAGAGAAAAGTTTATTTTGAAAAACATAACCTCCAAGAGCCATATATCTTTCCTTCGATTCTCCATTTTAAATCTCTTCCTCTTTCCCTTTTGAATTTCTTCCTCCATGTATAGACGCTTTTTCTAATATATGTAAGAACTTCTTTACGGTAGGCGGAAAACCGCTTCATGGGACTGGGACATTTGTCAAAGCTAGAAGGAAGTGGAGGACTTGTTCGTACCTTTAAGATAGACAATGGGAGGAAGGTTCAATTAGCTGCTTGGTTAATGAAGGACGAAGCCTCATTTTGGTAGGAGGTCACGAATGGAGAATGTGCAGGAGAGACATGGATAGGACACACGATAAGAAAGTAGATCCAAAGAAAGGTGGTAAGGATAACAAGGGGCCAAGAGAAAAAGGAAGGGCCACACTTGTGAAATACCTGACTACTTAAATAAAGGCATTAGAAAGAAGAAGAAGACTAGTTGTTATCGTTACGAAGAAACATGACATCTTATTAGGATCGTCCAAAGTAGCAAAAGGCAAAGGTAAGGACAAAGTACAGGATCTTCTGGAGGGTAGACGCGTTCGCACGCGGCTTGCATACCTGATAGAGGTAGAAATATCTTGGTTGGAAGTTTGTTTTTTCTTTTTGATCATCCTGTTCGAACCTTGTTTGAATTCTAGCGCTTCACACTCGTCTGTATCTGCTTCGTTAGTTAAAACACTGCACCTAAATACTAGTCTAGTTACAGATTCCATAGTAGTCTCAAATCCTATTGGTGGTTCGGCTCATCTTTCGATGATTTGTGGGGATTTGAGAGTGTATGTCTTGGGTGTTGGGTTTGAATGCAACGCCTTCGTTCTTGGCTTCATGGGCTACGGCTTGATTCTAGGCATGGATTGGCTAGCCAGATACGGTGCCATCCTAGACTGTGAAAGAAGGGTAGTTAGATTGTTGACTCGTTGTGGAAAGGCCCTTGATATTTCTTGTGACCCTAGAGGTCCGGTAATGCTTAGCTACCTAGAATCTCTTGATGCATCCAACGATGATTTGGAATTTTTTCGTGTGGTCCGTGAATATGGTGACGTCTTCAATGAAGTTCGGGGTTTACCCCCGAGGCGGGAGATAGACTTTCGTATATACCTAGTAGATAATGCAATGCCAGTTGCATTACCGGTGCACCACATGGCTCTGAGAGAGAGAAGAGAACTCAGTAAGTAAGTAAAGGAGTTGCTTGATAAGGGGTTCATAAGAAGAAGCATTTTGGAATGGGGTGCTCCGGTTGTTTTCGCTACAAAGGCTGATGGTTCACTCAGATCGTGCGGGGACTATAGAGATCTGAATAAGCTCACAAAGAAGAACAGACACCCATTGCTGAGGATATATGATTTATTCGATCAGTTGGTTGGTGCTTCGGTTTTCTTGCAGCTGGGTTTTGCTACAGGATTTCATCAACTATGAGTAGCTGAAGACAGCATAAATAAGACTGCATTTAGAACTCCTGGAAGTTTCTTCGAGTGGCTCGTCATGCCTTCTGGTTTGACGAATGCACCCGCATACTTCGTTGACTTAATAAGTAGGGTGTACAGGGAGTTTCTAAACAAGTTTGTTGTAGTCTTTGTGGATGATATCTTGATTTCCTCTTGAACCGAAGAAGAGCATGCCCTACATCATAGGGAAGTCTTAGAGACCCTATGAGCGCATCAACTCAAAGCTAAGTTCTCCAAATGTCATTTTTGGAGGAAAGGTGGATCCCGCAAAGGTGGTGGCAACCCATGGTTGGAAGGTCTCTAGAAACGCGACGGAAGTAAAAAGCTTTCTAGGGCTGGCGGGCTATTATAGGAAGTTCATTAAGGACTTCGCGAAGATATCAGCCCCACTTACTCGGTTAACAAAGAAGAACTTGACTTTTTCTTAGGATGTTGACTATGACGATGCTTTCCAGCATTTGAAGAGGGCTTTGACGACATCTCCAGTTTAAGTTTTTCCAGATGGAAGTAAGCCTTTCACAGTGTATACCAGTGCTTCCGGGACAGGGCTTGGAGCAGTTTTCAATGCAAGGGGAAAAGGTGATATGCAAAAGGCAGCATGTACGAGTATCGCTTATCATCCACAGACGGATGGACGGACAGAAAGGGGTGAATAGAATCCTTGAAGATCTTTTGAGGTTATGTATCCTAGATTTTGGAAGGACATGAGAAGTGGCAACAATCTTAGTGGTGTTCACGACGTGTTTCACGTGTCCCAATTGCGGAAGTGTTTACAAGATATCGCGGAAGTAGTTGAGCCGAACAGGCTTAGAGAAGTGGAAGTGGAGTGTGATGCCCGGATTAAACAAGCCCCTACATGCATCCTTGGATCGGAGGTCATAAAGCTACACAACAGAGAGGTCAAGTTGGTCAAGGTGCAATGGGGAAATGATCAAGGAGACTCGACTTGAGAAACGGAAGACAAGATGCGAACGCTGTACCCTTTCCTTTTTGAGGGTATGTTTTTTAACTTCTCCTTTTTCTACCACTTTGTTTATGCTTGTCCTATCGTTTAGTATGTCTTCGTGATTATATCTTCGATCTTTACTTAGGAAAAATCCTATGGTTGTAAACATGTGTTTGAGACATGTTATGTTTGGTGGATGTAAATGGATGCAAGTGTTTGCTAGTGGTTGCTCATGGATGCATTTACACACACATTACGCACTAGATCGACTCAATCACTTTCATGCTGCATATAAATATGTGTGCATATTTAAATTAATGGATGTATATTGGTTGTATTATCATATGGATGTTGCATTAAGATGATTGGTTGTGCACGCATGTAGAAATAATATGTATCATTAGGACTCTTGTGCATACATAATGGACGCATGGCACTCTCATGATTTGCATTAAGGAGGTCAACTAAATCAGTAGACCGCCTGATTTTGCATTAGATAAGGAACATACACACACACTTTTCATTTGTTCATACGGCATTAGAAACCTTTGAAGGAAAATGGATGCATGTGTTTGATGGTTGAGTAGATTGACGATTGGATGGTAGGATATACGTTCTTCCTAACTTGAAGATTTCGGGGACGAAATCCTTTAAGGAGGGGAGAATGTAACACCCCGTATTTTCTGGGAACGTCAAAGTAACAAATTAAAGAATAATTAATTTGTAATAGAAGAATTAGGTGAAACGGGTTATGCCACTGAGTTCGTCTCGGAATTCTTCTTGGAACAGAGTCCAAATTTTCGTAAATCGGACTTAGTATGAGGAAGTTATGGCCTTCAGAAGTTTCAGGGATTTAAATAAATTAAAACAGCTCGAATTCAAAATTCAAATGAAAATACAGAGGCGGGCTGGGCGGGATTTTTCCTGCCCCAGGCCAGGTCGACCAGGGGGTCGACCTCCCCTGTACAGGTAGACCTGGGGGTTGACCTCCCTTGATTTGGTCAGATCCGAGGCAGATTCGGGATTTTGCACCTGGACTTGTTTTCTGGACAGATTCTTTGGCTCCTAACCTATTTAAACACACCCAAACCTCACTTTCTCTCCACACCAAACCATTGCAACGCTATGCTGCCTCAATCCTAATTGAAATAAGTGAAAGACGTCCTTATGCTGCTGGAATAGTTCTTCTACTTAAAGCTAAGGAATTGTGAGACAAGATTGTAGAACAAACGACGAACGAATTATTCTCTTCTCTAATCTGTTCTTTGTGAGTACAATTTCTTTCACAAAATAGTTAATAAATTAATTATGATGAGTTATAATTTGGGTTATGAGATTATGCCTGTTGAATCATTGACCGATATGATATTGTCTATTTTGTGAATATACGCTAATTGTTGTCTTATGTACATAGATTCATGATGTTGGTTCATATGTCTAAACACATATGCTAGATTTGATTCATTTTGTGACATTAATTTACATGTCTAAATCATATGCAAGTGTATATGTAAATCTTAGTTTACATGCCTAAATTATATATGCAAGTTTATATATAAGTTTGGATGTGAATCATATGCTAGTTTATATGTAAGTTTGTATGCGAATCATATGTAATTCTTAGTTTACATGTCTAAATTATATATGCAAGTTTATATATAAGTTTGGATGTGAATCATGAGCTAGTTTATATGTAAGTTTGTATGCGAATCATATGTAAGTCTTAGTTTACATGTCTAAATTGCATATGCAAGATTAATACAAGATTGTATGTAGATCATATGCTAGTTTATGCAAAAACCATGTTCATATATGCAAGTTCACCTTTATGTGTATAGATCTATGCAAATCATATCTTATAAAGTTTTATCCACGCCAGTTTGTAGTTTATGCAAATTATGCCTATTGCCTATGCAAGTTATTGATTATGCAAATTTACGATTATATAAATTATAATCATGCAAGTTTTGATCCATGCTAGCCTATTCTTATTTGTAAGTTAGATCTATTTTATGTGTTATGCAAGTTGTGATGTTTCTTTTCTTTTTAGGAGTTAGACTATTTGTGGGTCTAACATATTTCATATTAAACGTACGAACGACATGGGGACAATGGGAAAATATTAAATATTAATATTGTGGATTGGCATATAATGGCTTTAAAAGCATATAATTAATTTGAGACATTAATTGGTATAATTTATATACCTGAAAATTATGGACATAATTTAAGTGACAATTATGGACAAGGAACTAAATTGGAAGTTATTGACAATCTGAAATAGGGGTATTAATTCAAATTGGGGTTGAATAACAATGTGTAATAATAAATGCCTAAGACATGAGGTTAGACTCGTTTGTGGTATAAGACTACCCGGACCCGCCCGGCAAATCCAGCAACCACAAACGGTAGTTTAATGTGAGAGGTCAAAGACATAAATTAAATGCGTAATAAATGCCTAAGACACGAGGTTAGACTCGTTTGTGGTATAAGACTACCCGGACCCGCCCGGCAAATCCAGCAACCACAAATGGTAGTCTAATGTGAGAGGTCAAAGGTATAACTTAAATGTTTAATAAATGCCTAAGACACGAGGTTAGACTCGTTTGTGGTATAAGACTGCCCAGACCCGCCCAGCAAATCCAGCAACCACAAACGGTAGTCTAATGTGAGTGGTCAAAGGCATAAATTAAATGTGCAATAAATGCCTAAGACGCGAGGTTAGACTCGTTTGTGGTAAAAGACAGCCCAGACCCGCCCGACACATCCAGCAACTGCAAACGCCATCTAATTTGAGACGTCATAGGCATAATTAAAAGATGCTTAGACACGAGGTTAAGTCTGGCTTATGGTGGAAGTCTGGCCGGAACCGCCCGGCATATCCAGTGGCCACAAGCAATTGACTTAATGTGAGAGGTATGTACATTAATAATTAATTAATGCTGATCAAAGACGAAAATGAATGACAAACAGAAGTTTGGTTGAGTTAAGTAATTCTTTGAGTTCCAATCTGATGTTGATTTTGGTCTTCGGGGTTGATACTTAGGGAGTTATTCTCTTAACCAATGTATCTATGAACTAAGATGTAATTTATCATAAATTAAGTAAAACATGTTATACGATATATATATATATGATACAGAAAACATGATAAGTGGGTAGGGTTCAGACCGGCTTAACCAATAATCTGATAAGTGGATAGGGTTAAGACCAACTTAGCCAATAATATATAAGTGGATAGGGTTAAGACCAACTTAACCAATAATATATAAGTGGATAGGGTTAAGACCAGCTTAACCAATAATATATATATTGATCTGATAAGCGGATAGGGTTAAGACAAGCTTAACCAATAACACATGTTAATTTGATAAGTGGGTAACATGGGTGACATATGGGATATAATTATAAACACTTAACCAAGTTGAAAAATGTAAGAAGACATGAATAAGAGGGGGTTAAGTGGGAAATCCTAGTGGGGACCAAGCATATGTGGAAAGCTTGTGTGGGGACCCTTTTCAACTAGTAACCCATTTAGTATTTAAGTGAGCTCGATCTAGATCGAGGATGGAAGACGCTTATTGGGTTTGATTGTAAGAGGTCAAAACGGGTTAACGGTGGCAACGCAAGTCCAATGGGGTCATGTGCGTGCGTGGGCCCGAGCTGGTAGGTAAGACGTTGTTGCATCATGTAGGTATAAGCCATGCATCTTTAGTGGTATCGGGTTGCCACTTTGGGGAGTGATACACCCCACTATGGGACCAACATGGGTATCTACGAGTTAGGGAGCCGATCGCATGGGGATAGTGGGTACAACTAGTGGAGATAGGGGAGGCGACACCTATGAAGACAGCTAGGGGTACACGAAACTACTATTATGATTATTATGTTCAGTAGGCAGGATCAACTTTTAGGGTGACTAGTATTGGTGCAGTATAGTAATTATCCTATAGTGATTAGGGACGCAACTAACGTTATCTTATTCCTCTTGTTGGTTTTTTCATGCCCATTTGTTTCACAGTCACTCCTTGTTTTAGCAGTTTATGCCTTATCCTAATTACTTTAATAATTATATTGTTAAAGGTATTGGACTCGCCAGACTTTATGCCTGACCCCCTTTGTTTTCGCCCCTTTTCTTCCTTCCCCCCCTCCAGGTTCTCAGGGTGGGACTAGTGCTAGTGGAGCTTGATTTGGATCTCTTTCTCTCTCTTTTGGAATTGCTTGGATTGCTGAAAGTAAAGTTCAGCTTATCTCTTTTATGGCTACTTATTTTGGGGTTATGTTTTTTTTTACTTTATGTACTCAGAAAACAATTTTTCAAGGCGGATATTAAGTGTACTGGGTTTTATTGTTGGTTTATGATGTTGTTGTAACCAAACTGTTTCTTCATTGCAATAGAAGTTGTTTTAAATTTTCAAGTACCAATATATGTATCTGTCTTGTTATATTCCGTTATAGACACTAATAATATTCCATGAAAGTTAATGCATTCCCTTTGAGAGTGACATTAATGGACGTGGGGTGTTACAATTAGCATCCCTCTGTTTATATATGTTTATCATTATATACATATAACGGTGTTCCAAGAGCCATATCTAGTCATGCCTTGACCCAGCTTTGGCTAAACCCAAAACACAACCTTTTAGGTAGACATCTTATGTCAATTATATCGTCTATATAACTCTGGGATCACATGTTGAACAGTTTGTTCAATATTGTTCATTTGCTCAAAATATATAGAATAATTCATGCTTTTGTCTCTAAGGCCACAATCCTATTATGCAGTCTAGTTAAGTCAGACCCAATAATAGGTTGGAGCACCACATTTTACTCCATCGCATATAACCAAAATAAAAGGTGCACAACGCTTTGGCGTTAGTTACAACCAATGATCTTGGACAGTGATGAGTATATTATTGGAAGATGTCACCATGACTTGATATAACAAAATTTGCTATAAAGGGAATTTATAATTCGTAGTGGTGAATAATACCAGAGTTATTTACATATATCAAAATATATGTATTAATATATGCAATCGAATTTAAATATCTAATGTACATTTACTTAAATGTTACAGGAGGTGTGCCCTTTTAGTTATGAACATTTCATAATTATGGTTAACATAACTTTTGGGTTGATGAATTATACACATGCTATATGCAAAAAAAATTACTATCAGTCATTTATGTTATCCGGGCACATTGTTATCCAGACAAAATGTGTATGCAGTAATGAGCTTCTAAGCTTATTGTAACCAGTGAAACAATGGTTAATGACAGAGATATACATAAATTTGGACCTATAATTATCTATATTTATATCAACGTCCAATATGTTTTCAGAACAAAACATCTTAAATAAACGAACTGACCACATATCCCTGACAATCAGGGGTAGTCAGATTGGTTCATACATGATTTAATGATCTCAGAATTATTAATGATGCCATTCAACACATTTCCTAGATCCAAGCAATTGCAAAATAATAACATCAACTGAGATGTTTCCAACATGGATACAATTCAATGTCCTAATAATCACGAATAGCAGCGGTGATAACATAAACAATCTTTACATCTATTGTGTCATTTACAATTGAGAATTTGAACAATGAATCAGTTTCATACAATCAGTTTAATATTATATCTATATATATAACAAATCTGATTGTACAGAGTATTGTGACTTAATCACACAACAATCGTTCATATATGATATTTATATACAGTCCGTAAGCTTACACAGATCATAAAGTTAATATTATATACAATTATCACATTCAGACCTATCTTAATCAATAAAATGGGACTTGCATTACATTGCTTGATCCTGCTGCCTCGCTGTGAGTTGATGATCTTGCTGGAACATTTTTCAGCAATTATAATAACTCCTACGATGAAAAAGGAGTTTTTAATCAACATGATCAATCTTCTTAAGAATACATTTATATGTATATAATCATGTTGAATCAAATACTCAATAATGTATTTATGTACATCATCATTGAAACAACTTTCATTATGATGCAACAAAACGTGATTCTACTGTCTTATATGATGTATCACATACATCAATTGAGACCTTTCCATTTTGAAACAGGGTATGCAAATCAAATTTGCATGGTACATATCTTTAACTTATTAAGATATGTTTTCTAACAGTGTGGACGGACCTATAATTCATATCAAGTAGACCTAACAAACATGATTAATATTCGTATTTTATAGTCAGACTCAAGCAACAAAGTTCTAAGATTTAAGTTATGTATAAGAACATGTTAAATAACCTGGTCTTAAACACCAATAGCCTAAAATAAAACATTGAAAAATATGATTTTGGCAAGTCTGTATGTGCCTACTAAATTAAATACTGGTAGCATTAATGGTTAAGCCAAGAACATGCATCATTATGCAAAAACCAGTTTTTAATAAAACACAAAAAGTATCTTAATACTTGCAACCATCTGTTATATGTTCTTATAACATTTGAAACTGGTCTATTAGTTTACAGGTCAGTGTAGTGGCCATATTACACATATTATGATGTGTACGAGTCGAGAATTTAATTGCAAACAATTTGCAACTTTTATAAACACATGGTTGTTTACAAAATTTCATAACTGAAATAAACAGACCATTTCAAACATTTATATTGAAGGATAATCTGGAATTGACATTCAAACAATTAGAAATCTTAGATTTATACAAAAGTAACCATTTAAAATAACAGATTTAAAATATTAAATCTGATCAATAGGACTTGATTTCCAGATTAGTCAAAAACTGGATTTTATTTTGATCATTCTACCAGAACCAGACAAGTATTCAGGAAAACTCTTAAAACATTACACAGATTTGATATTGTAATTGATACACATTGCAATAATTTATTTATCACAACAAGTATCTAATCAGTATTCCTTTTATCTAAATGCACCTTTCTCATACCATAGCACATCATATATTTATATATCTATGGTATGCTTAAACATGTTTTAAGAGAAAGTAGATGTATTTAAATATTATTTGCATTATTAAACTGCTCCATGAATGACAATCAAAACATGTTTTAAATATGAGTCAGAATTCAAAATTCAAACTGCAGTATTGGTTAAAACAGGTTATATTGCCTTTAATAAAATTATGCTATACCTATACAGGTAATGGATTCAAGCATTAATTAGATAGAATCAATGCAACAGTTACAGTAACAGATTTCTATAAATCTCTTAGGCTTTAAGAGCATATATGGATTAATAGCTTGATAAACAGAGTACACTATAATATCTGATAACTTGAAAATCATCATTATGATTTAGAGTTATCCTATATTTATGATCAATATCTCGTATGTAGTAAACTAAAAATCCTCGACTATGAATTCATAATTCATAGAATCAAACCTATTTGTATGAGCAAATCAAACATCTTTTGATTTTTATCCTTACATGATTACAGATTTTATGCTTCATAAAATTACATAGAGTCAATACATTACCCGCATGTTTGATGTTTAACAGTGTAGGATGTATCAACAATAAAATAGAAATGATATCTCATATCAATTTATAATTTCATACCGAAATTCTTATCAAATACAAAATTTATTAACAATTTTTGGCCATTCATGTGCTTGCATAAATTTTCAGATGTTCATAAGGATTTGATACTGTAAAAATTCATTTATACTGAAACTTATTTCAACATTTAAAGAACTATGTTCTTAAATCTGGTTTTGAAATATCAATATTAGTTTGGTTTTTCAAAATCAACAATTTGTTTTGAAAAATAAAATCACAACAATATGTTACCAAATAACATAGATGCATAACTTCAACCAACCAAACTTTGTTTTTAAAATACTTAAATGAATAACAATTTTAACTTTTAAAATCGTTGTTCAAGTAAAATCCAATCCCAATAATTAAGACAATCTAACATCAATTTTAAAACTTAATCAATTTTCAGTATTGAGTACAAATCCCATTTTTCAAATTTTGCATCATATAACAAAATTTAACTGCAGTAAACTATTTTACTTTAGTATCGAATACCTCTTGATCTGCAGTGAAAACAATTTTCACTTTGACTTTATGATTGAATTTACTTTAAATTCTAACAACAAGATTAAAATGGAGATTGTAATACATACAATTAAATCAATAAAATTATGATCTGCTTTAGGAATTGCGCCTAATTAATCAATCAAGAAAAATATGTCTTAACATATTTATTTCCAAATAAATGACTTTACTAAGCCTTATAAATAGTTCAAAACTGTTTATTTGTCAATCAAACAAATTTGATTTTATTAATACTATTTACTAATATAAACAGATCATTACTCTGCTCCAGTTCATATCTAAATGTTTGTGGTTCTGTTATGTAAGATGAGGAAACAAAATCTATATCTGATAATGATTCGGTATTTGACTAAAACAATTTTATTCCAATATCAATCAACCCTATTTTAATCATTTCAGATTAATTTCAGAAACTATCATCCAGATAACCATTTAAACACAAACAAAACAACAACAACAAAAGGTCCAATCTACAATTCCTCACAAATCCCTTCAATCTATAAAATCAGGTTTCAAAATGTTCATTTATATATCGAATTAAACCAGCAAAAAAACAAGTAATAATCCAATATACTGTTTCAAGCAAACCCTAATGCTTTGATACCACTGTAAGATTTTACGATATAATCGACATCCATTTTAAACAATTTTAACGATTAAAATAAGTATCTATGCAATATCACCCTCAGACCGATGGATAGACTAAGAGGGTGAATAGAGTTCTTGCGGAACTTCTGAGGCTGTGTATCCTAGACTTCGGAGGGACTCGGGTGTAGCACCTTCCATTAGTGGAGTTCCCCTACAACAATAGTTATCAGACTAGTATGGGCGTGGCACCCTTCGAGGCACTGTACGGGCAACCTTGGAGATCATCGACTTGTTGGTAGGAGACTACGGATAGGCTTCTACTTGGGCCTGAGATGATTAGAGAAACTTCAGAAAAGATTGACCTTATATGCCAACGCATGAAGACAACCTAGGACAGGCAGAAGTCCTACGCAAATAAGATAAGGACTGATATTGAGTTTAAGGTAGGAGACATGGTTTTCATCAAGGTATCGCCTTTGAGGAATGTGGTTCACTTTGGATCTATAGGGAAATTGGTGCCAAGGTTTGTAGGGTCATTTCCCATAGTGGAGAGAATAGGTCAGATGGCCTATAGGGTGAGATTACCAGAGAGATTAGCGGGTGTTCATGATGTTTTCCACATTTCCCATTTGCGGAAATGTCTTCATGATTCAGCAAAGGTGGTTGAACCGAGCATGCTTGCGGAAGTAGAGGTAGAGGGGGAGGCAACAGTAAGACGAGTTCCTACGTGAATACTTGAATCAGAGTTTAATAAACTACACAACAGAGAGGTTAAGTTAATGAAAGTGCAATGGGGAGAAGACCCCGAGGATGCAACTTGGGAGACTGAAGACAAGATTCGCGCTACGTGCCCTTTTCAAGGGTATGCTCTTAACTTCTTTTTCCAAGCTTTTATTCGTACTTTCTTTTGTCATCCGTATATATATATCCTATCGATCGAATCTTCGACCTTTAGGTAGAAAATCAATTGATGTAAACATGTGTTTGAGACATATTATGTTTGATGGATGAAAGTGGATGCAAGTGTTTGCTAGTGGTTGCTCATAGATGCATATACGCACACAAGGCACTAGATCGGCTCAAAGCACTCTCATGCTGCATATGGACGTGTACGCATTTTTTATTATATTGGATGGAAGTGGTCGTATCATTATATGGATGTTGCATTTGAATGGATGATTGTGCACACATATAGCGTTTACATGATATACTAAGACAATTTGCATATATCTTGGATTCATGGCACTAGCATATATTTCATTAAGGAGGTCGACTGAATTAGTAGGCCGCCTGATTTTCACATTAGCATAGGGACATATACACACACCGTTGCATATGCTCATACAAGCATTAGAAATTCTTAAGGACAATGGATGCTTGTGGATGGTGGATGAGTAGATAATTGCAGGTAGATGTGATAAACATTCTCCTTAACTTGGAGATTTCGGAGACGAAATACTTTAAGTAGGGGAGAATGTAGCACCTCGTAATTTTAAAGAACATTAATGACAATAAACTAAAGAATACTTAAATGTGGGGAATTACGTAAAACGGATTGTACCATTACGTTTGCCTCGGAATCCTGGTTCAGATAGGCTCTTAGTTTGCATAAAACGAACATTGTACGAGGAAGATATGAGGGTTAGAATTTTGTATACACATAAGAGACTTATGTATAAATAAACCAAACCAGAATTCAAAATAAATCAAATTGACAAAGTAGGAAAAAGAGGCGATAGTGGGCGGGAATTGGACCCGTTATGGGTCGACCCATGCCTGGTTTGGGTCGACCCAAGGTCACGTGGGTCAACCTAGTTTTCGACCTAGGGGTTGACCTAGGTAGGGGTGGGTCGACCCACACAAGATCAAGGAGAATGCATTTTTCTATTTCAGGACGTATCTGTTAACGAGGTTCATGGAGGATAGTCTATATAAAGGCCAACATTTCTATTGTTTCCTACACCTAAATTATCTTCATTCTTCCTTCTTCAAACTTAATTTTGAAATAAAACATTGGAGATAAGGAGATGCTGCCTCAGCTTGGATTGAATTAGACTATCTTCTGCAACACCAGCCTATACGTATATCTAAGACATTTCTTATACACCAATTTCTATGAGTTCATGCTACTTTTAGATATAAAAATTTAACAGTAACCTTGACATATTTGTAAACCTGGATTTGAGCCGATACCTGTTAAGAAACTGATTCACATCTAAATAGATTTGTTATAATTACATGTATTCTTCAATACACCTGTTATGCTGCTCAATTGTTATTATATTCCTATTTCTGTTATTATATGCTTATTTATATTCTTTTCCCTCTCTTATTTCCTTTTTATTTTATAATCCTACGCTACCATCGAGCCTAGGCCAATCTCGTAAGAGACATACATATGAATGAAATTGGGACAGTTGGGGAATTATTGGGAATGAAAATAAATGACTGAAAATTTTGGGCACATCTTGTACTATGGAATATAACTGAAATTTGGGGTGTATGAACATGTAAATCTGTAGGCTAAATTCAAAGATTAAGCGAAATATGCAACTAAAACTGTAAGTAATATGTGGAATCTATCAATCTCTAGGGTTAAGTAAATCTATAAAATCTATGGGGATAAGTAAGTCTGTTTAATCTATTGGGGTTATATCAACCTATAAAACTTAACCTGTTAATCTTTTGGGGTTATATGAACCCGTTAACCTATAAAACTTAACATGTTAATATGTGGGGGTTAGGCGAACCTGTTAATCTGTAAGGCTTAACCTGTTAAAATCCTAGTTATTTAGAGACACAATTTTAGGGGTTTGACTTGTGTTATCTGTTGTGCGGGTCCCATATCAGTCAGTAACCCATTCTGTCATTAAACGAGAACCTCGCACAGGTAGGGGTTACGGCATGCATACAGAACTAACAGTAAGAGGTTCATCTGAAAAGGGGTGTATACGGGCGCATTCCAACAGAGTCATGGGCATGCATGGGTCCGATATGTAGGGGAAAATAAGCCGTTGTAGCACCAGTAAATAAGTTTGTGTCCTTCTGTAGGTTTCCACTTTAGGAAGTAATACACCCTACCGTGGAGCCGACACATGGCATTTACACATTAGGGAGACGATCACTTGGGGGTAGTAGTAATTAGGGTACATCTAGTCCTGTTTGTTTCTATTATAGTATCAGTTATTTCTGTTTGGTGGTAACACACGTTATATTCTGTTGAGATACCCGTTAATTCTGTTTGGGCTAAAACACATTACGTAACTAGAGTACACATAAACCTACCATTATGTTTCTGTTGGGATCATTCTTTTTCTGTTATATTAGGGAACACCTAATCCTGTCATAAATCCTATATATTAGTATTCGTTCAGAGAAAAGTTAGTGAGAAGCATGGCTTGGTCCATATTATCCTATTCATTCTGTTTATTTTGTTTATCCTGTTTATGTATGGTGTATGTTACTGCTATCTCTCATCCAATTTATTTACCAGTCTTGATACTTTTACTTCTTTATATGCTAAAAGTCACTAGACTCGCCGGACGTTATGTCTGATCCTTTTTTTCCTCTCTCTCTCTCTCTTCCTTTCCCCCCAAGTTCTCAGGGTGGGAATGCTCAAGCGTGATTAGGACTTTCTCTCTCTATAGTTTCATCTTGGATTTGGATCTGCTTTGATGTATCACTTCGACTACTTGTCTACTTTGTTATGGCTACTTATGGGGATTATGATTTTTCATAAATGTACTCTAATGGTTTTTAGCGCAAGACAAATGTTTTGGTTTGATGTATTTGGTTTCAGTATTATCGCCTGATGTTGTAACTGGTTTTGGGACTACGATGGTTTCTACTAAATAATGAAGTTTTAAGTTTCCACTGCTATTTTTATATCAATCTTGTTGGATTCTGTTTTTGTTTACCTATAACGGTTCATGGGAATTAATGCATTCTGATAAAGATTGACATTAACGGACGCGGGGTGTCACATACACTATTTTAATACTACCGAATAGACTCTATTATAATAGCGTATTGTATTATATGATATCTAGTTTTATGGATTCTTAAAGAATGAATTCCAGATATTCTTTAAATTACTTGTGCATTTCACTTGAGATGATTAGTATTGAGAATGTTAAACTTGACTTGAGTGTTTTGTTTTTTTTCTTGAATTGACACTCTATTCAGACTGAGGAGTTCAGCTATGGTGATTCATTTTTATTGAGTTAGAGATTAGTTGGAGATTCAGTTTATTATTTATCTCTTATTTCTATCGTATTGATTCAGTTATTCTTTTTCCATCACTTGTTTATGTACTAGCATTTATGTATCTAAAGTTTCTAATGTATAAATTTACTTCTGCATTATAAGTAATTTTGATTTTGAGATTTCGTTATTAGTAGCTTCATGAACTACTGTATTATTTATTTCCATTGCGAGTTATCCTGCTACTTGGTATCTGTGATCTATCTATGTTTTGTGATTTGATTTTATAAAGCCCCATAGTTAAAAAATGTGCTATTTCAGACGATTTGAGTTGGTTTTATTATTGACTTAAATGGTAAGAAAAAGTAGGTTGTTACAAACAAGCCCATTAATTATCAATCTTTTTGAAGAGTTTGAGATGGGCATGTGAGGTTTATTGTCAATTCAATTACCCGAAAAGTTGGTTGTAGCAACATACAACACGAAAATTGGGTTTGACCTCGCATGGCAAGATTCGAACTCATGATATTTAGGCACTTGGACAATATTTCTTCGTACTCTCCGTACATGATAGTTACAATATAAGGAGCTATAGGTTTATTTTAACCTAAGTAATAATTATCATATTAGACGGTATATAGTACTGTGCTTGAATAACGAATAGCCTTGATGAACATGCATTATCATGTAATAATAATAAGGTTTCTTCATAAAAATTTCAATTTGTGAAACTATAATTTATTTTGTTATATGTCATTGTAAAAACATAATGTTAATTTCGTGAAATGATAACCATGATTTGTGTTCATTTATACAAGCTCTAATTATACAATACTTACTTCTATAGATGATGGTCCAAAAGCGTTAGATGTGGAGGGCAACATATTCTCTTTTAAGAATCACATTTTCTATTGTCGTTTCTTAAACAGTTTGATAATTATCACTTATCACCCAATAATATAACATTATACTTGCTTTTATATTAAACAAACCACTTAATTTAGACTATTACTTCATGATCACTTTTTCACAATGATAACACTTTGGAAGTAACATTATAAAAGGGCATATTATGTTAGAGTTACTTTTGTATTTTAACAGTACTTTAATGGCTCACTTATTATTATTTCACCCTTGAATTGGACTTCTGGCATATCTACTAACAGGACAATCTTAGCAGATTGTCCATGTAAGGGATGGGATAAGGTTCAAAATGAATTAAAAGAAACATGGATTTAACAATGCACATCTATTTAATAATATTAAGGAGGAAGAATTTGAAGCTCTCTCATTAAATATAGGAGTTTTCTCTCTTCTCCTTAATCCATTTTAGATAAAAAAAAATCGAACTGGTTTATCCCTTTACACTTATTTACTAATTCTCACACATCATTGCACCTTTTCAATTATTTTTGCTTTTGATATCGATATTTTAAATCATACAATGTTCTGCATATATTTAAAAGTTAACTCGTACTATTTTATAGTTATGTCCACATATATAAATTAATTACAAAACCCAAAATATAAGAAATTGGATTAAATTTTATTTACTAATATTTTCTTTAAATACTCAAGAATTAGAAGAATATGTTTTCTGACTCCAAACACACTACAAATTTTCAAGTCGTTTATGTCCCCATCTATGTTATTCTAATATTTAACATTTAATACCTACTTTATAATTAATTATATGATATCAAAACTGCGTAAATAATTTTAGCAATCTATTATTTATTGATTCGTCTGGAAGATAATATCAGGATTAGCTATATTGATATTGCCAAAAATGGGTAAGGAATCATTCAATATATAAATACATCAATCACATGAAGTAAATTATACAAACATAATATATTTACCATATATTGCATTATAAAAGCACCCACATTTTCGAAATTAAATTAGTTTGTTAAAAAACAATCCATATTATTATTCAACTTTGTGCATTAAAGTCAATACATTTAAAATAATTATGTTATTTTGAATTTAATGAATAAATTTAACTAATAAATTGATATTTGTTCATATCATAAGTTCTAAATAAGATGTTTTAAAATGCGTGCCACGTTCATAACAAAAGAGGCAAAATTACATTTTCTTTCAAATATGGCGCTAAATAAGTCACACAATTTAAATAACATATGCAAGCAAAAATAGAAAATTTAATATATTATGCCTTTATCTCAATAAATTTATCACAAATTGAAGAGGAAAATTTCCATCTTTAATTACCAGCATTTTAATATTTGTACGATTATATATTGAACGCCTTTAGTTCTTTCATGATAATTTTTTAGCAACGCCTATCGGTTTTTATTTCAGTCTGTAACATTGTTTTCATTACAACAAATAATGAGTACATAATTATATTGGAGATAGGAAGATAGCCTACCTTCTATACACATGTCTCTTAGTCCTAGCAACAATCTATAACATACTGATTTAATCACAACATAAGGAAATAATCAGATTAATTACATTGAAAGCCATATAGGCAAACAAATTACACCACACAAAGGCATATCACCACTGTAAGTCACAACAAATTAAAATATTGAGATGAACAAAACTGGCTACAAGTAGTGATGATATACAAACTAATGCAAGTTAATAGTAACTAATTTAAGGCAGCAAGCAGTCCCAGATAACACAATAGCTTTGAGTTAACACACACAGCTAATCAACCAAGACATGAAAAAATAAAGGCTTCTAAATAATCCAATCTTCGTTTTCGTAAGTAATGAAGCAACAACACAAGAATCCACAACAAAGTGGTATCAACCTTCTTCCAGCAAAAAAAAAAAATATAACAACATAAACAATCCAAAGCCGATGACACAAAAACCGATCAGCACCACTTACCCAGCCACGCCTAGACACAACAAATAGGAACAAAAACTAACAACAACAACCTAAGGTGATAACTCCCACCAACAATAAACTAACCCCTATGAGTGGATATAAAATATGGCTAAGTAAACAAACACAAATTTGTATAATACCAAAAAAAACAGCTAAAACTCACCGGAGTAATGAACCAAACTAAATATGTAATGACCCGGATTTTTTGATAATTTAAATTTGTTTGAAATATTATATTGGAAATATAAATGGATTGTTATACAGAATTAGTTTAATAAAAGACCTTTGAATGTATAAATTTATATTTAATTTAAAACTAACTAGAAGCCGTGTGGTAGTTCGTAATATTGAGTTTTAAACATCAATTGAAATACATGATCCGATATAAGTCAGAATTCTGTGAAACAAGAACTGTTTGAATCGATTTAACTATAATTTTCTAATGAAAGAGAAAGACCAAGATTTCATATTATAGATTGTTAGCTATGTCAAAAATATATTTTCAGAAAGTTGCAATGGAATCGATTATAAACCATAATGATTTATTTAATAAAATATGATATATATATATATGTATGTATGTATAATTTGGATATCATTTAACTAAATTTCTTTTAAATGTTGAGTTTAAAATCTGCATTAGTTGAATGTGAAGCTATACTTATATTTCCATTTGGATATAAACGATGTTAGTAATTTATTATTATTAAATTGAATCTGTAAGAACCCGTTACTTCCCGTGAAGGAAAGAGCGGATACTTTGAGAACAACACACAAAAGAACGCAGGCGGAATAACATTTCATTGTTATTACAACAATTCCATCAGATACAAGAATATACAGAGTATAATTGAATAAATTACATTCGATAAATATCAGAGATTACAATAAATTACATAGCAGCGGAAAATAATACAAAGCACAACTGGAGGTGATATACAGATACAGAGCTTTCCGGATACCATTCCAGCTGTAAACCAGGATCCTATGAATATAAATCTGCAAAACCAAAACTACTAGTTGCCCGTGTCGAAAATAGGGGCACCCAGAGTTTAGGTTAAAACAATAAACTCCAGGTCAGTCATGTGACTGGTGTGAGAACTAAAACAGTTATTTAAAACTTTACTTTAAAAGAGAGTAATTCAAGGGACCACGCCGTATAACACGGAATGGGTTTCCTCCCAAGAATACTAGTGCATATAACAAAACAGCGCAATGCTTTTTGAAAAAATGAAGCTATTATAAGACCCAGGTCCCATCACACAATGCAACGCAAGCCGGAGGATAGGGTTTTCCCTTATAATAGCCAAACATGCTTGGTACATTTAAAACAAATCATTTGATACTATAATAAGTGTATAGTGTCAAAAAAATTTCAATCATAAATATAAATCATAGACGGCATGGGTACCATATATCATGTCGCCATACTAGTTCTACAATTAAAACCGCAATACACGTATTGGAAATTGGATTTCCGTCATGAGTCGAGGCAAGGGGCAAGCTCCTCTCCGCTTCGAGACACTCTAGCAAATGCCTCGGGACTACACACTCTGGGCAACCCCTGGAATCGGCTGGGCCGGTCCTCTCTTACGTTTTTTCCTTAACACACGTTTCCCGGTCCTTACAGACCTATAATCGAGGCGCCTCATTCCAACAACCACAAAGGTGAAAAGTATATAAATGTCAGGGCTGGTAAGTCACTGACACCACCAAAGCTAGAAAGAAACGTCGTGTTCTCCCAACGGTCCGTATCCCGTTTTTAACTCATACCGAGGTGTGAGGCTCGCGAACCCACGCTATACACAAAGCTACGCCACAAAGGCCGTGCTTTGATCATCAACCACAAGACTTTGCTTTTCAACAGAAGCCTTGATCCATGCAACTCAGCATGCCACACAGGCAATTCATGCCATGCGACCGATGTCCATCGATATACAACCTATGAGCTCGTACGTCTCAGAAAAGGGCGTTAAGCAAGAGAATAAATTCTCCGCCGCCAAACAGATGTATATTTAATAGAGATCAATCAACACAGAATAAAGTCCAATGTCAGGCACACAACCCATTTACAAGTTCGTTTTGGGTCTGAACGAAACCGGAGGCACTTTCCTCGCATATCCATCAATCTCCAAGTACGTCTGGACGACCACCAACTGATTCCCTCATCTTGGGTGTACAGCCCAATCAAGATCATCAGTAATCACCCAAACGATGTGAAGACTTCCGGTCTTCAACCACCGTCTTCATCTTCGACATATCGTCGAATCGGTTATTCAGAATGGGTATAAACCCGGACTTTCCGAACAACCCGCGTATATTAAAAACAAATGTAACACAAACACAACATACGCCTCATTCCAATTCATTAGTCACTAACCGTAAATCAGTAAGAGAGCAATCCCCCAAATATTAACCCCAAAGGCCGAAACCAACATCAGATCAATAGCCAGGAAACCATTCTTCTTAACTAACCTTCAGCTAGTTTCTAAATTTCAATTCTTAGGGAAAGGTTCCCATTAATTTTATCCAAGATAAATTCTTTAAAATTTATCCTTTAATCTTCCTTTAGATGTCGTATTAAACCAAATTATGGTTTTCCAAACTAGTCGAGATTAGCGAACCACACCGAAGTAATTATTTATTTTATTTCCCAATCCCAGCCTATTCATCCCATGAAGCAAAACTGGTAATACTCCATATCTAATACCACAGTGTTGTCGGTAAAATTAATTACCATTTCACGTTCAAATCTAATTAAGGATTTAACTATCGATTTGGAGCAAAAACTGGTGATACTCCATTCTCGCTCACTTTCTAAATTTGATAATTTAGATTATAAATTCACATTTCAATCTAATTGCAGATTCATTAAAACTCCTTTTACTGGGTTAAAGAACTAGTGTTATTTAAAACACAGTTCACGACAAACCCAAATCACTTTCTATTTATTATCGGGTTAAAGAACAAATGTTATTTAAAACACCGTTCACGATTAACCCATAAATCAATTCTATTTCAATTCCAATTATATATATATATATATATATATATATATTAGAAATTCTGGTTATTTAAAACCCATTTCAAATCCAATTTATTTATTTAAAAATAAATGGGTTTTAATTTTAGTTCAAAACTAGTTCATTTCGATAAAAATCTATTTTTATCTTTTCAAATGTGGAGATTTTCATCCCATTTTTTCTCAAATCGTTTCTTATGATTTTACACAAATTATTTATATTTTTAATAATTCTATCAAGGCCCGTACAGTCGATTTCCATCAACGGCCGTCGAACTACACTTACAGCGATGTATCTCCGAACCCAACCGTTAGATTTCAAATTTCTAATATTCGTTAGAAAGCTCTTTTCGATACGAACCCAACGGTTCTAGTTTTAGGAGAATCCGACGGTCGGATCTCCTGTAATGTCCATTCGAAGTCAATGGTCGAAATTCGCGAACTGCCGCAGCGCGGCGCGTTCTATTCAGGCCATTATGTTATATATATAATATATATTTTGTCGATTACTATTTAAAACTAATTTTATAAATAGTTTTGAATTCGTTTCAAAAAAATTTCAACTTCCATTTCCAATTCAAATCAAAATTGAATTTTTCCTTATAATTTCGTTTTAAAATTCATTTGAATTCAATTCATATTTCAATTCAATTTGAATTCATTTCAAATTGATTTTACTTCTATTTCAATTCATTTTCAATTCAATTGAATTCAATTCGTTTTCTATTCAATTCGATTCGAATTCGTTTTCTGTTCAATTCAATTCGAATTCGTTTTCTATTCAATTCAATTCGAATTCGTTTTCTATTCAATTCAATTCGAATTCGTTTTCTATTCAATTCAAATTCGTTTTCTATTCAATTCAATTCAAATTCGTTTTCTATTCAATTCAATTCAAATTAAATTCGTTTTCTATTCAATTCAATTCAAATTAAATTCGTTGTCTATTCAATTCAATTCAAATTCGTTTTCTATTCAATTCAATTCAAATTAAATTCATTTTCTATTCAATTCAATTCAAATTCGTTTTCTATTCGAATCAATTCAATTTCTATTCTATTCAAATTCAATTCATTTTCTATTCAATTCAATTCATTTTCTATTCTATTCAAATTCAATTCATTTTCTATTCTATTCAAATCAAATTTAAAAACGAATATAATCGATATAAATATCGTTCGCGTCAAAATGGCGCATCTCTAATCAACACGGCTTTATATTTTTCACTAACTTCGTTATTCCATTCAACAAATGAATTTACATTTCTTTCAATACATGATTCTATATTTTTGTCAACACACGACTAATCTCAACGGATGAGTACTGTCAGCACATGAACCTTTATTTTATAATATTCTTTATTTTCTAAATTGGAATGAGGCCCAATCAATCACCATAGAGCGTTAACTATATGGATTTCATACAACACAGGTATATAATAGCAATGATAAATAATCAACCATCATCCAAAGTGCACTACACTATATAAGCATCAAATATAGATATCTGACGCTTACAACAACCTGTCAATCAATCGATCAACATACAACTAATTATTGGGAATAGTGTATGTTATATTTCGTCCCAATACCCGTGTGGGGTTTCAAATCAACAAACACATATTTTTATTTGTGCAGTTGGGCGATGTGTAAAATTTATCGACCCAATCAATAATAGTCAAATCAGTGTATATAAACAAATCGGCCGATTTGTTTATAAATATTTATTTATTCACTTTCACGTTAAAAATTATATTTTTAACGATAAAATATTTATTTCAACACATCCACATTTTATTATCGATTTCACGTCAACAACACAAACAAATTTCCCAACACATCCATTAAACAAACAAGCCATCCATGGTCTGTGGATGACGGGTGTCTGGTGCTGCTAAGCACCGTCTGCATCCTAGTATATATATATATAACTAGAAAAAGAAATTTAGAGTGAGAAGTTCTCACCAATAGCTATTCCAACTCCACGACACTTCTATTGTAGGAAATCATCACTGTTCTCGCTTTCTGTCACTTTCGTTGCCCATAGTCACTACATATATAAAAATCACATTTTTATTTCGCTATTCAATGTATAAGAATCGAATTTTTACTTTGCTTTTCAATATATAAAAATCGTATTTTTTACTTCGCTATTCAATATATAAAAATCGAATTTTTACTTCGCTATTCAATATATAAAAATCGAATTTTTACTTCGCTATTCAATATATAAAAATCGAATTTTTACTTCACTATGCAATATATAAAAATCCTATTTTTATCACGCTATTCTCTATATATAAAGACTTCGCCTTTTCTATTTCATCACTATAAAAATCACAATTTTATTTTGCTACATATATAAAGATGATATTTTTACTATCTTACCTATAAAAAAATTATATTCTTATATTTCTACAATATAAAAGATTATATTTTTATTATCTATATAATATGAAAATTATATTTTCTACCTTTACATACGATAAAATTATATTTTTAGCCTTTCCATATTATAAAAATTATATTTCGAACCTTCCTATAATATAAAAATTATATTTTCAACCTTGCCATTATGTAAAAATTGTATTTTTATCTCTCGTGTTTAACAAATAAAAATGTACTTTTTCCCTCTAAGGTTATACGTATAAAAATCACATTTTTAACTGGTTAAAAATCATACCCTTTGCTAATAAAAATTCTAATCTTTCCTAATAATACAAACAAAAATCTAATACCTTTTTCTATATTTATATTTTGTTTTTTTATAAACTGAACAGCATAAATAAATATAAATAAATAAGTGAAAACACTTACAGCGTTCGAAAGAAGGAAAGGGAAGGGAGATGGTGACTGCGGCTACTGGGGGGGGGGGGGGGCATCGGCGAGGTGGTGGTGCTGGTCCGCGAGTTGGTGGCCGGCTAGGGTATCAGGCGACCTCGATTTGGGGGTTAGGGTTTTCAGGGGAGGCTGCGCGATGCGCTAGGGAAGAGGATGGAGCAGAACGGAGGGCGACAGCGGTTGCGGAGGGGGGTGCGCCTCGCGCGGCGGCGCGATGGAGGCTCGTCGCCCTCCCGCTTCCTTTTTTTTTTCGAGTTCGATTTGGGTTTGAACAGGGGGGCCAGAGTATAAGGGGAAAGAAGAGGGTTTTATTTTTTTTATTATTTTAAATTTCAAAAAGTTGACTTTTTCATACGTCCTCTAAACGAGGCCCACCGCCTGTCGTTCATAGCATTTTACCCCCATTTCGAACTCAATGGGATATGTATCGTAAGCTGATTCGATCATTTCGATCAGTTTCCGTTAAAATCAACATATAACTCTATATATTGAATTTGAACGCGCATTTCAATTTACCGGGGTTACATATTGATTCGAAAAATTATGAAATTTGGAATCTAGCAATAACTTCACATCACGGATCCAACAAAAGTGGTTTCGTCGAAATCCGAGGTCGTTTGCAAAATTCCCATTTTTAAGGGCCTGAATTCCATAGCGACTTTTCAAAATTTTCAACTGGACATATCTTTTGATTCCCGCTATGAAATCTGAATTTTTCGGATTCGTTGGAAAGATATTCTCAAATAGATCCTATTGTTTTTTGTTTCACTAAAATCCGGATTTTTTTACACCCGGTACATTCAATTGAAGTTTGAAATCGAATTATCGAACTACCGCGCCATTTTCAATTCCTTTTATAATATATAAATAATAATTATATTCTAACGACGACGTATATAATATATACGTTCTAATTATATTCAAAATAAATTTCTCTTTGTTATTATTTAAAATAATTCATTTTAAATATTCAAAATTCACTAAAATTGCCAAAAATAAAAATTTTAAACTGGCCCGCATTTTCGGGTTGTTACAGAATCATTTTTAAATTATAATTATTTTATCAATATTATATATGCCTTATAAATAACTACTTTCAAAATCACCTCCGTTTTCGATGAAATGAACTTCATTAGAATACATATAACTAATTATTGCTAGATTTCAAATTTGGGGCGAATCAAAGTTATTTGTGAGCATGCGACATTTAAATGTGAACTAACTAATAATTTTAAATTAAAATAACATCACTGTGCAAATGAAGTCGAATTTTGACTAAACAAATTTCACTGGGACTAGAACACCAAGACATAGCAGTACGTCCATTTTTATCACGTTTGAAGTTTGTGAATGTCGGTACAAATATAAAACAGTTAACGATAATTACTAGTAAATTAAAATTTACCTATATAAAAAAACAAAATATAATATTAAATGTGCCGACTACGATTTGAAAATTTTCCATACCCTACAATATTTCTCTGATCGCCTTCGCACATGCAGGAAACCTTAAAATTAATGTTTGCATATGCAACTTAAACATAGGAAGAAGTCTACGCACATGCTAATTTAAACTTTCCTACCCTATTCTGCTAACCCAAGCATGCCTATAGACTAATACAATAAAGCACACATGCCTGTCCCCTGATCGCATAGCCTAAACAAAATTAAAACTTAGAACTATCTTAAATGACTACCCACATGCTACATCGTACTGAACGAATATGGCTTCGTTCCTACCCATTTTCTTTTCACCTATATATACGGGTCTCGTTCATTTTCTCTCCAGCAAGCAAGCACAAAACCAAAGCTCTGACATCCCAGAATTTCAGAACCAGTTTTAAAATTATTATTATTTATTTAATTTTATAGGAATTTACGATCAAATTTCAAAAATAGACTATTTAATGCTGATTTAACCAGTTTACAAAGGAACATTATTGAGATGACATAGGGTTCCAACAAAATTATTTTTATTGAATCCGTAGAATCGAATAATGGTCAGGTTCCGAATTTCATAATTTTTGGAGCTAACGTGTGCGTGTGCGGGGATTAAACGTACGCTAAAACGACACATTAAGATTAAGATGAAATGCGTTCAAACAATAAAACAGAAGGTCAAACGTGCTCAGAATTCGACGAAACATGTCCCGTTGGATCCGAAATTACATTTATTATCAAAATCCAAAATATCGTAACAAACGGAATTGATATGTTGTCATTCGATTAGAAGAAGTGGAGGAGAACTAGCACACTTTGGTGTCCATTGATTTAAAAAGGTTGGAATGAAACAGGAACCATCTAACGGCTTGAAGTGTTTTTCTTCCAATTCCCCACGGCGCACCACCTCAGCGATCCACGTGAGGGGATGGAAAATGAGCAAAAACCACATTTCCTTTTCTTTCTTCTTCTCTTCCATTTTTCTTTTACCTTATTCACCATCCTCTCTCCTCCTCTAATGACCTCTCCAACCCACGCCGGCCCCACCTGTTGATCGCTGCCCGCTGCTACTACCCCTCCTCCTATGCAGCCACCTTTCCCGTCATCGGACGTGGCTCCCCTTCCCTCCACCTATGCTGCCACCTTTCACATTACCCATCATCAGACGTGGGTCCCCTGCCCTCCACAAACTCAAAAACACCCCTTTTCACCTCCTTTTAGCACTTAGGTCCTTAAAATTCCAATTTTTACACTTCTAACAACCTCTACACCCAACCCATGAGTCTCCCTGCCACGTCAGTCCTTGTCCAGCCAGGTCAACACTGCTGCAGGCTCACCGCCCTCTTTTTGTGTTCGTTTCTCCCTCTGTTTTGCTTTAAAACTTTGGATCTACTAGTGTTCATGAGGTTGAGTGCGTTTGCAAGTTGTTTGAGCTCCTTAATCCGTCGGAAAGTTGCATATAAGCCTGACAAGTGTTGATGTCAAGTGTGCGAGTCCGAAGTCTTCCAGAACAAAGTTTGATGGAGTGGAAAAAATTGTGAGAAATCGAAACTCACTTATAAAAAGGGCAAGATTAAAATTAACCAATTGCTAGTTAATTATTTGAATTATATGATGAGTATTGGTTAATAATAAAAATTTACTATGATGTTAGTTAATGGTCAACAAGATAAAAATATCATTTTTAATTGGTATATGCGTGGTTATTTACGTTTGTAAGAAACCAAAATTCACATATATAGGGATAAAATCTAATTAACTGTCAATTGTTAATTGAAAATATTTAATAATGTTTATCACCAATCATACAAGTTTATTGTTATGTTAAACATTTAGTAGCGCGACAAAAATATAATATTTATCCACTATATGTGATATCCCTTGAGTTCAGCACTTGAACTATACACAAAGTTGACTGAAAATTGGTTGAGCTTTAAATGGCATTGATTGAGTAATTTAATTATTACTATTGTCTGGTTGTGAATTGGATGCGGTGTGATGGTTACTTGAGTGTAATAATGTACACTCAATCGAATTTGAGAACGATATAATGCGGAGTTGTGAATTACCTCCTTTTAATATAAGGTAATGAAATGATGTGCGAAAGCCAAATGACTTAACCAGATTTGAGAATGAGATTTTAAATCTTATGAAAGGAACCAATTAAAAGGAGTTTTCATTTGTGAATCAATAATCCAAATTAGTAATTTATTTAATTTGTTTTGGCGTGAATTATTTGAAAAGACCGAGTTTAACTTATTTCGAATAATTGAACGACGATTAAAAGTCAAACTGTAGGTCGAGTCGCCTTGCTGCTCCAAGATGGTCTGAATCGGTTTGAGGAAAGATCCATTACCCTAGCTCATGATGGAAATCCAAATTCCAATAAGCAACTTTAAGATTTTAGCTATATACTTATGGTGACATAATAGGATGTGGTATTATTCCCTCTAAGATTAATACATTTATTTTCGAAGCTGTTTTTAAATTAGACACTAATAAAATGTCAAATTATTTTATTTTCCTCGTATCAAGCATGTTTGGCCATTATAAGGTAAAACTCTATCCTCTGGCTTGCATTGCATTATGTGATCGTGCGTAAGTCTTATAATGGCTTTATTTTTCATAAAGCATTGCGCTATTTGTTTTCCTTTTCAATGCACCACATTCGTGTGAAGTAAACCTTTTCCGTGTTATACGTCGTGGTCCTACAATATGTGTGATTTTAAATAAGTTAAGTAAACTATAGGATTTATCATAGCAGTCCCATGACTGATTCGTAATTAGTTTTTCCCTTGCAAAGTCGCGTGCCCATAATTTTTACACGGGCATCTAAGTGAACAGGTTTAGCTCGCTTTCATTTAGGTATGTGTACCGCAACATCTATATCTATTCTGGACTTGGAGATGAAGATGGAAATTATATATATTTCTTTCAAACTCTGTCATGACTCCTTATGTCATAAACTATCTTTTAATTCCGCTTATAATTATTCTTTGTTTAAGACAGTGTTGTGTACTAAGAATGATCCTGTAATGATGTGTAACTCCGATGATACTTATTTTTGCTATTGTAAAATTATGTAAACTATTCTCTGATGTAATATATATATATATATGCTATGTTATGTGATCTACTGATGTATTTAATGTGTTATATTCCAACGATTATCCATTCCCCTGAGATCGGGGTTTGGGTACCACGAAACCACCCTACTCCAATGCAAGAAATGATTTCTAACTCCTCAAACATTGCATATTAATAGATGACACCAACTAAGATGGTAGAGAGAGGAGTTAGGAGAAGGCACTGGCGGAGTTCGGCTGTTAGAGGTGAGTACAGTATTGTTCCTTAGGGGTCAGGTTCATTTTAGAATTTTTGAGTAGGATTGGTGAGTGCAGTGTTGATTGAGGACGGTCTGCAGGTGGCTCGCCGGACCTCAGATGGCCGAAGTGGGTAGTACAATTCAAGGTTGGTAGGTTATGTGGGTATCAGGTTTTCTGGTTTGGTGTTGAACGATGAAACCGTGAGAAGAAGAGAGGTCAGGTTGATCTCGGTGGTCAGGCATGTACGGGCGATGGGATGATGGGTTGATGGTGTTCGAACAAGGAACAATAGAAGGAGGGGAAAAATAATATGGGGAAGGCTACATGCATGGGGAAGGAAAAGGAAAATGGGAGAAGATGTGGGATGTGTGAAAACATCTATGTGCTTGGGCCTTTCTTTTCGAAGAGAAAGAAAAAAAGAAAAAAAAATATATAATCAGAGCTTGTTAGACCGTGAGCTACACGAAACAGATGGAAGAAGGAATTTTCCTATGACCATTGTGACCATTAAAAACAAATTAATTAGAATTTTTTTAATTTTAATAATTAAAGGTAACTATTTTAATATAAACCATGTATAACTTATATTATTTGTAACTCTCCCGATCGTTAACAGAGACTGACAAATCCAAAGGCTTGCGGCTGTATTAGAAAGCACTACATTATAGAGCTGGTACGGCCAAAGACGGAAGCAGTTGAGATTTCTAGTTAAATTAAACGCATGTTTAATTTAATTAAAATGAACCATGTTAACGTCAAATCAAATCAAGGTGAGTTTACTTACTTAGTTTTTCCGTTTATATTTTATATAAGTCGGATTTAATAATTATGTGCTATGGTTGTTTATTATTGGATGATTACTGAATCTATTTATAGATATTGATAGAACTGATTAAATTAAACATTGTTTAATTTAATTGAAATCGATCTTTATTTTTAACGATTGCAACCAATTGATGTAGCTTACCTTATTTGTCACATTTATAATAATATAAACGTGCTAAATTTAAAGATGTATGTTTGGATGGCTGTTATTACTTGATTGTTGAAATTTATTAGTTGAACTAATTATTTCAGTCTATCGTGATGAGAATATATTGATGTATTAAATGGATTGTTTTATTTGAGGTAACCTATTTGGATGTAAGAAAAAACAAGTTGGAGGGATCCTACTAGATTTCTCAAAATTATTATTTTCATATTATCACCATATGAACTGTTTAGCCAATATGATTGGATGATTGATTTGGTTTTTGACTATTGAATTAAATCTCAACGGTTGTTTATTATTAACCAATGGGAAGTATTGTTAAGTAATTATAGCAGATGGCCTAAAAATTCACCGTTTTTGTAACGACCCGGATTTCGAGAGACTTTGGTTATCGACATACGCACGATGTCGATAACCAAAACACCGAAAAATCCTGGTAATTAGTGAAAGAAATTAGAGGGTGAGGAAAGATAAGATAGAAAATTAGAATAGAAGAAGAAGAACACAACATCAGAGTAACACAAATCTCACAGCGGAACGAATAACATATAATATATGTAACATAACTTTGAAATATACATCTGTATTTGAATATACATCATTATCAAAGTACAACACTTACAACACATCGGAAATAACTATAGCTATATGATCCTGAAGCCTCCTCCTCCAGCTCTTCAACTATATCTGTAAAATCCCGACTACTTGACTGCCCATACAAATTTAGGCACCCAAGAGTTTAGGGAAAACAACAAAGTAAACTCCGGGTCAGTCATGGGACTGGTATGAGTAAACAGTTTAAAAACAGTTCGAACAAGTAAACGATATCTCATAAGACCACGCCGCATAACGGAACGGGTTTTTCCCTTATGAGAATCCAAAATAACTTTATATCAAAAACCTTTTGATATTATAATAATGCCTATCAATCACAGTATATATAATCATCTAGCAGAAACGCTTTCATCTCATGTTCTGCATATATAGTATACAATCAAAACCGCAAGCACGTATTGAGTAATGGATTTCCAACTATGACAAGGTATGGAACCACCTTTCGCTCGTGTACTTCTAGAGAGGAATACACTGGGTTCAACAAGAACATCTTGCAACCCGGCCACACATGACCGACCAATCATTTCGCTTGAGCGTATCGAATGTATATCACCAACGGTTGGGATCAGCAACCGTTTCCCGAATGGGACAGCATCAACAATAGATTTTTAGAAATAAATGAAACTCTAGATCAGGTGATTATACACCCTACTTCGGTGCGACCGACTTAGCCATGCTGCCTGCCCGATTTCTGTCATTTACCGGATGATGAGGCTAGAAGCTACGCTTTATCATCACACCAGATTCACTTTGAATGCCACATCATCAAATCCATCAAATCACCGATTGACGTCTACAACAATACATTATGTGTTAGCTAAAAGAAGTTTCCTTCTCCGCTTCCACTCTTGGTACGGTTGGAGAAATCAATATACGTGATCGTTTGGACATACTCTGTCAGACATCTGTCCATACAAGTCATCCAGGAATAGGATGAACCGAAGGCACTATTCTGTAAACATGATAGCCCTTGCATAACTCCGTCTTCAATTTCCTTTGGCATATACGATTCGCAACGCTTATGCCAATACAGAGTGGTTCTTTGGATAATAATCCAACCGGTCTCTCCATATTAACAACGTTAAAATGGTCAAAACTTCGATAATCTGTGATTTAACTATCGAATAAAAACAAGTGTGCAACCAACGATATTATTTCCAAATGGAAATTATATCGATCAAATATCATTTAACATTCATCTCCTTAGTTCATTTTCCATCTCCTGTTTCCCTATGTTCAATATTCCTTATTTTCTAAATTGGGAAAATATACGTTATTAACAATGGAAAACATTTCCATTTCTTGTTTTCTTTATTAGAAAACATTTCTGGTTTCTTATTTGGAAAACATTTCCAAAGCTTCTTCATTGGACTTAGACAGATGTTTAAACAAACATCGCTATGCCAACTCAAACTGTAACACCCCGTATGTTAAATAACTTGTTATAACATAAATCAGAGCAGAATTAAATTTAATATTCTGAATCAGGGGAAACGGGCTGTGCCATTGCGTTCGTCTCGGAAAAATACGCGAAATAGAGTCCGAGTTTTCGTAAATCGGAGTCCGTATGACCAAGTTATGGCCCGTCAAAGTTTCACGAAAAATCAAAAACGAAAACTGCTCATGTTTTGAGGCCCGGGATGAGTTTTGGGCTGTTTTTTTTGGGCCTTAAATGGTTCCTACACTTGACTTCTTCCCCAAGACATGCTTTAAAGGCTAGGATTGGTTCTAGGGTATATCCTATGGTCCTAAAACATCTAACTAATCTATATATACACCCTAATACCCCCTTTATCCTTACCAAAAATAGATCTAAGGCCATTATGCCACCACTTAGAAAATTGGAGAGCCTCCACTAAAAATCCTAAGAGGGTTTGCAAGCTAATCTACATCTTCTTCTACTTAATCATTGGGATTTGCTTCATTTAACTTGCTAATCTTGTTTTGGTGAGCTTCTATCCCCTTAATAATCAATTATTGAATTGATTATGATAAGATGTGATAAAGTATGGCTATGTTTGTGGATCCATATATTTATGCAAGTCATGTATATGCTTATATGCATGTTTAACATCTTATGCAAGTATATGAATGTTTATGCAAGTTATGTATATGTTGAAATGCAAGTTTAACATAATATGCAAGCCTATGCAAGTATGTGAATGTTTATGCAAGTTATGTATATGTTGAAATGCAAGTTTAACATAATATGCAAGCCTATGCAAGTATGTGAATGTTTATGCAAGTTATGTATATGTTGAAATGCAAGTTTAACATAATATGCAAGCCTATGCAAGTATGTGAATGTTTATGCAAGTTATGTATATGTTGAAATGCAAGTTTAACATAATATGCAAGCCTATGCAAGTATGTGAATGTTTATGCAAGTTATGTATATGTTGAAATGCAAGTTTAACATAATATGCAAGCCTATGCAAGTATGTGAATGTTTATGCAAGTTATGTATATGTTGAAAATGCAAGTTTAACATAATATGCAAGCCTATGCAAGTATGTGAATGTTTATGCAAGTTATGTATATGTTGAAATGCAAGTTTAACATAATATGCAAGCCTATGCAAGTATGTGAATGTTTATGCAAGTTATGTATATGTTGAAATGCAAGTTTAACATGATATGCAAGCTTATGCAAGTATATGAATGCTTATGCAAGTATGTGAGTGCTTATGCAAGTTAAGTATATGCTAAAATGCAAGTTCTACATGTTATGCAAATCACATGTTTGATGATATGTAAGTTCATATGCAACATGTTATGTAAGACACATGTTTGATAATATGCAAGTTTGGGTTAAATGTAGTTGGGTTAATATATGCTCATATATGCAAGTTGACATCCTCTTAACCCATGACAAAGTTGTATGCTAAACCCATGATATTTGTAATGATCTTCCCCTTATTTATGTCATGAAATGAGAACGATTTACGTGGGGAACGATGGGGTTGGTAAATATGTTAATAAAAAATATGATTGGGTATGATTAAGCATACAATAAAAATAAATTACCATAAGTGGGAATTTACCTATTAAGTTAGGTCTACCCCATGGGAATTTACCTATTGAGTTAGGTCTACCCATGTTATGGAAAATTTGATATTAATTAGGGATAATTAATATGGGGGTGATTAATTAGGATTAATTAATCAACTAAGACACGAGGTTGGACCCTTTTGTAGCGGAAGTCTGCCCGGAACCGACCGGCCATCCAGCGGCTACAAATGATTGGCCCAATGTGAGAGGTCTTAGTCATAAATTAAATACATGATTAAAGTAAAGACACGAGGTTAGGCCCTTTTTATGACAGAAGTCTGCCCGGAACCAACCGGCATATCCAGCAGTCATAAAAGACGGTCTAATGTGGGAGGTCTTTATGAGGTCATGATCTTAATTAATGAATTAAGAAACACTTAACCATATTAGCATGTAGTGGGACATGAGGGGTTAAGTGGGTGCCTTGGGGTGGCATGATGAGACTAGTGGGTTGCCTTGGGTGGCAATAGAAAAATACGATTAGAATACTTAACCAAGGTGGAACATGTAATTAAACATGATAAAAGGGTTAAGTAAGTGCCATGGGTGGCATGTGAGAATACGATTAGAATACTTAACCAAGGTGGAACATGTAATTAAACATGATTAAGGGGTTAAGTAAGTGCCATGGGTGGCATGTGGGAATCTAGTGAGTGCCCTAAGTGGCAATTGAAATATGATTAAAGGACTTAGCCAAGATTTATAACATGTAAGGGGACATGGTTAAAGGGTTAAGTGGGATGCACTAGATTAAACGACAAGCTTAAGTAGTAGCTTGTGGGGGCCCATTTCAACCAATATCCCAACGTATCTTTGTAGGCTCGACCCTTGTCGGGTGACGGGACACGCATATTGGGCTTGACTGTAAGAGGCCAAAACGGGTTAGCGGTGGCAACGCGGGATCAACGGGTTTCATATGCGTGTGTGGACCCGGGCTGGTTGGTAAGTCGTTGTTGCATCGGGTAGATATAAAGCCGTGCACAGTGATATTATATGGTAGCCACTTTGGGAAATGATACACCCCCTTTTGTGGGACCAGCACGGGTATCTACGGTAGGGAGCCGATCGCTTGGGGGTAGTGGGTACACCTAGTAAAAATAGGGGCAGACGGCACCTGTGTAGGGGTACAAGAATCTACCGGGTGAAAAATTACTAAGTACACTTAGTGGGATCAACCTTTAAGTAGGAATTACTCTTGGTGGGTAAAACTGGTGTGGTGCAGTTAGTAATTATCCTTGGGTGGGTAGATGCGTCTTTACGGTTATCTTAGTTCGTCCTGTGTTCGTGGGCAACTTAGTGTAGTCATTATCCCCAAAGATACCATACCGAGTTCATATCATACCCTAATTACTTTAATAATTGTATTATTAAGGAGATAGGGTTCACTCAGGCTTATGTCTGACCCCCGTTGTTTTTATCTTTTTCCTTCAGGTCCTCAGGTTGGGCCTAGTGCTAGTGGGTTTTGATCAGTTTGCTTTATCTATCTCTTGGAGCTTGGACCGTAGATGTAGAGCTCAGCTTATCTTATCTTTTCTGTTATGGCTATTTGTTATGAGTAGTGGGATTATGTACTTATTTTATTCAGGATGGATATTTTGTACTTGACTCTTGTTATGGTTTTATGATGTAACCAAACATGTTTTACTTTCCGCTGCTATGAGATGATGTTTTAAAATTTTCAAGTATTACATTATATCTGTCTTGTTGTAATTTTACTGTTCTATACTCACTAAAAATACTCCACCGATGCTATGGCATTCCCTTAGTGAGTGACTATAGCGGGTGTGGGGTGTTACACGTGGTATCAGAGCAAAGGTTACCAGAACAGATAAAAGTTTTAGAAAACTATTTTTCTAAAAACATTTTTGGAAGAAATATTTTCAAAAACATGTCTTTTAAAAGAAAAGTTTTTGAAAGAAAAGCATAATCCCCGATAGCCATACCTTTATCTCTCAAATTCTCCGTTTTGAATCTTTCCCTTTTTCGTCTCAGCATGGCTGAAGATCTTTATCTTCCGGATAGTGTAGCGATACCAGTATGGTATAGGAGGTTGTTAGAGGCTAGGGCCGCCGCTGCAGGTCCAGCAAATGTTCCTCCTCCACCCGTTGCACTCGTTTCTCCTCGCGCGGATACTTTTGCTATGACTTGTAGGAAGTTTAAGGCTATGGGAGGAAAACCTTTTGTGGGAGCTAGGGATTGGCTTAATGAGACGGAAGAATTGATGGAAATCTTGGAAGTAGAAGAGGGAAAGAAAGTCGGGTTGGCCGCTTGGTTAATGGAAGGAGAGGCCTCGTTCTGGTGGGAGGTCACTAATGGAGAACGCCCGATTGACTCTGGGGTGGATTTCAGGCATAGGTTTGAGGCAAGGTTTCTCTCAAAAGCAGAAGAAAATATGCATAAGGAAGAGAAGGGTCCCAATGCTAGTAAAGCACCCGAGAAGAAAGGAGATCAGAAGAGACCTCAACAGCAGCAGCAAAACAAAGGTGGGAAGGGCAACGGTGGCAAGGGAAAGAAGAGGTGCTTCAATTGTGGGACACTAGGCCACCTAAACAAAGATTGTCGCAAGAAGACTAAGACTGGCTGCTTCCACTGTGGCGAAGCAGGGCATCTGATGAAAAACTGTCCAAAGAAGGAGCAAGGGACGGGGTCTACCTCAGGAGGACTGGTGCAAGCTCATGTGGCACCAGGTCAGGCTAGGGGGCAAGTACAGGCTCTCGCGATTCGGGAAAGAGGTAGAACTACTTCTATTGAAAGTCTAGTTTTTCTGATCAATCATCCTGTCCGTACTTTGTATGATTTTGACACATTGAGTTCGTTTATCTCATCATTACTAGTAGAGTCACTGCACTGAGACACCAGTTGGTAGATGATCCCTTAGTTGTTTCAAACCCAATTGGGCTCCATGATGTGTTTGGGTTTGAAAGTTCCTATACTTAGCGTTGGGTTTAGATGTGATGCTTGTTGGGCTTCACGGGCTATGGGTTAGTGGGCATGGACTGGTTATCCAGTAGGGGTGCCGTTCTTGATTTGGGGGGGGGGAGAGTTGTTAGGCTTATGGGCCGCTTGGGTGACACTCTTGAGATCTCTTGTAATCCCATAGAATCTGTTATGCTAAGGTATCTAGAATCGCTTGACACGTTGGTCTAGAGTCTGCGATCTGTTAGAGTGGTCCAGGAATACCCGGATGTGTTTGAGGAGGTGAAGGGCTTACCTCCGAAGCGGGAGATTGACTTCCGAATATATCTGGTGGATAATGCTAAACCAGTATCTTGGCCAGTGTGCCACATGGCTCCTAGTGGGAGGAGGGAACTCCATAAGTAAGTAGGCGATTTGCTTAAAAAGGGGTCCATAAGACGAAGTATATCGGAGTGGGGCGCTCCAGTAGTTTTGTTATGAAGGCGGATGGGTCCCTCAGACTTTGTGTAGGCTAAAGAGAACTAAAGAAACTCACAAAGAAGAATAGACACCCATTGCCAAGGATTGATGATCTCTTTGATCGGTTGGCTGGCGCCTCAGTATTTTTGTAGTAAGACTTAGCCACGGGATTTCATCAGTCGAGAGTGGCTGAGGATAGCATAGAAAAGACTGCCTTTAGGACTCCGGATGATTTCTTTTATGAGTGGCTGGTGATGCCATTTGGTTTGACATACGCCCCGCATGTTTGGTTAATTTGATGAGAAGGGTGTACAAGGAGTACCTAAATAAGTTGTGATGGTCTTTATGGATGACATTTTGGTCTTTTCTAGGAACGAAATAAGTTTTCGTATGTGCTCAATAGGCTGAGCAGAGCCAGTATAGAATAAACGACGGTTTTGGAACGAGACTGGCGAGAACATCCAGAATTGGTCAAGGGCGTAATTAATTAGCCATTTTTATTTGTATCATCTCACGTAGGTCGTCTGAATCCGAAGGAGGTATCCCTTGGGTGTTTGTCTGATATTGGTTTAGGCCTTTGGGGCTTGCATTTGGGGGATGCCGAATTCGACTAGGGTGGTCTGCGTGGGAGACGGTTATGATGATTTTGGATGATATCCTGGTGGAGAAGAGCATGCCCTACATCTTAGGGAAGTGTTGGAGACTCTTCGAGTGCATAGTCTTAGGACAACAAAAGTGGATGGGATCCTTAGCATCCTATGAGTAAGGGTAACATGGTAGCAGACGCCTTAAGAAGAAAAAGGTTGTCCTTGAGTTCATTGTTCGTTGAACGACGGAGCTTAGAGTTTATTTCTAAGTTTGACTTTAGACCTTCCATTAACTTTGTACCCGGTTTGCTAGCCTCCTTGGTTAGACCTACTCTTTTGGGGTGGATTGGAAGAGCACAGAGGGACGACCCACAGTTGGTTGAGTTGATAGAGAAGCTCATAAGGGGGGAGTCGTCCAGCCATTTGAGTAGGAACACCCTAGACGATAGGGGTGTTTGCGTAGAGACGGTAGACTTGGTGTACCGCAAGACGAGGGTTTGAGGAAAGCTATTCTTGATGACGCACACCGTTCTAGGATGACCATTCATCCCGGTGGGGATAAGATGTACCAAGACATGAAGAGGGTTTTCTTCTGGGCTGGTATGAAGAAAGATGTGGCCGAGTATGTCGCTCTATGTTAGGTGTGCCAGCAAGTGAAGGCGGAGCAAAGGAAACCAGGTGGGTTGCTTCACCCATTGGAGGTTCCGCAATGGAAGTGGGATAGCATCTCGATGGATTTTATTGACGGGTTACCCAGGTCGAGGAAGGGTAATACAGGAATTTGGGTGGGGGTAGATAGACTTACTGAGAGCACCCATTTCATACCTATGAAGAGCAAGAGGACTGCTCCATGGCTAGCTTCAGTATATCTTCGAGAGATAGTTCGATTACATGGGGTACCCTCTAGCATAGTGAGTGATCGAGATCCTATCTTCACTAGAGAGTTTTTGAAGAATTCGCAAGAGGCGGTAGGGACTCAGTTGGGTATGAGTACCGCATATCATCCTCAGACGGATAGCCAGACTGAGAGGGTGAATCATGTTTTAGAAGACCTTTATGAGGCTATGTATCTTGGATTTTGGAGGTACATGGGAGGAGCATCTTCCATTGGCGGAGTTGCCCGACAGACTTAGTGATGTATTCTATGGGAGGAAGTGCCTACATGAGACCGCAGAGGTGGTAGAGCCGAGTTTGCTTAGAGAAGTGGAAGCAGAGCGTGATGCGACGATTCGACGAGCTCCTACTTGCATCCTTGGGTCAGAGATTTGGAAGCTGAGAAACAGAGAGGTTCAACTAGTCAAAGTACAAAGGGGAGATGAAGAGAGTGACGCTACCTGGGAGACGGAAGCGAAGATGCGTTCGAGGTACCCTTTTTCTTTCGGAGGGTATATCCTTTTGCTTCTCCTTCATCACATATCTTGTGCTTATCTTATTCTTAGTATGTCCTCTCGTTAGTACTTTTGACCTTTAGATAGGGTAAACCTATGGTTGAAACATGTGTTTGAGACATGTTATGGTTGATGGATGCAAGTGGATGCAAGTGTTTGCTAATGGTTGCTCGTGGATGCATATACACACACTCTAGGCACTAGATCGGCTCAGTCACTTCATATTGCATATTGCATAAAATTGTGTGTAGGAAGATATATTTATGGATGTATAATGGTTGTGTTATCACATGGATGATGCATTTTGGTGAATGATTGTGCACTCATGTAGATATGGTATGTGTCGATAGGGTTCGCTCGCATACATAATGGATGCATGGCACTATCATGGTTTGCATATGTTCATACATTAGATAGGGAACATATACACACACTTTTTGCATATGCTCATACATCATTAGAAACTGTTTAAGGACAATGGATGCCAGTGTTTGATGGTTGAGTAGATGGTTGTTTGGTTGGTAGGATACGTTCTTCTTGACTTAGAGATTTCGGGGACGAAATCCTTTAAGTAGGGGAGAATGTAACACCCCGTATGTTAAATAACTTGTTATAACATAAATCAGAGCAGAATTAAATTTAATATTCTGAATCAGGGGAAACGGGCTGTGCCATTGCGTTCGTCTCGGAAAAATACGCGAAATAGAGTCCGAGTTTTCGTAAATCGGAGTCCGTATGACCAAGTTATGGCCCGTCAAAGTTTCACGAAAAATCAAAAACGAAAACTGCTCATGTTTTGAGGCCCGGGATGAGTTTTGGGCTGTTTTTTTTGGGCCCTAAATGATTCCTACACTTGACTTCTTCCCCAAGACATGCTTTAAAGGCTAGGATTGGTTCTAGGGTATATCCTATGGTCCTAAAACATCTAACTAATCTATATATACACCCTAATACCCCCTTTATCCTTACCAAAAATAGATCTAAGGCCATTATGCCACCACTTAGAAAATTGGAGAGCCTCCACTAAAAATCCTAAGAGGGTTTGCAAGCTAATCTACATCTTCTTCTACTTAATCATTGGGATTTGCTTCATTTAACTTGCTAATCTTGTTTTGGTGAGCTTCTATCCCCTTAATAATCAATTATTGAATTGATTATGATAAGATGTGATAAAGTATGGCTATGTTTGTGGATCCATATATTTATGCAAGTCATGTATATGCTTATATGCATGTTTAACATCTTATGCAAGTATATGAATGTTTATGCAAGTTATGTATATGTTGAAATGCAAGTTTAACATAATATGCAAGCCTATGCAAGTATGTGAATGTTTATGCAAGTTATGTATATGTTGAAATGCAAGTTTAACATAATATGCAAGCCTATGCAAGTATGTGAATGTTTATGCAAGTTATGTATATGTTGAAATGCAAGTTTAACATAATATGCAAGCCTATGCAAGTATGTGAATGTTTATGCAAGTTATGTATATGTTGAAATGCAAGTTTAACATAATATGCAAGCCTATGCAAGTATGTGAATGTTTATGCAAGTTATGTATATGTTGAAATGCAAGTTTAACATAATATGCAAGCCTATGCAAGTATGTGAATGTTTATGCAAGTTATGTATATGTTGAAATGCAAGTTTAACATAATATGCAAGCCTATGCAAGTATGTGAATGTTTATGCAAGTTATGTATATGTTGAAATGCAAGTTTAACATAATATGCAAGCCTATGCAAGTATGTGAATGTTTATGCAAGTTATGTATATATTGAAATGCAAGTTTAACATGATATGCAAGCTTATGCAAGTATATGAATGCTTATGCAAGTATGTGAGTGCTTATGCAAGTTAAGTATATGCTAAAATGCAAGTTCTACATGTTATGCAAATCACATGTTTGATGATATGTAAGTTCATATGCAACATGTTATGTAAGACACATGTTTGATAATATGCAAGTTTGGGTTAAATGTAGTTGGGTTAATATATGCTCATATATGCAAGTTGACATCCTCTTAACCCATGACAAAGTTGTATGCTAAACCCATGATATTTGTAATGATCTTCCCCTTATTTATGTCATGAAATGAGAACGATTTACGTGGGGAACGATGGGGTTGGTAAATATGTTAATAAAAAATATGATTGGGTATGATTAAGCATACAATAAAAATAAATTACCATAAGTGGGAATTTACCTATTAAGTTAGGTCTACCCCATGGGAATTTACCTATTGAGTTAGGTCTACCCATGTTATGGAAAATTTGATATTAATTAGGGATAATTAATATGGGGGTGATTAATTAGGATTAATTAATCAACTAAGACACGAGGTTGGACCCTTTTGTAGCGGAAGTCTGCCCGGAACCGACCGGCCATCCAGCGGCTACAAATGATTGGCCCAATGTGAGAGGTCTTAGTCATAAATTAAATACATGATTAAAGTAAAGACACGAGGTTAGGCCCTTTTTATGACAGAAGTCTGCCCGGAACCAACCGGCATATCCAGCAGTCATAAAAGACGGTCTAATGTGGGAGGTCTTTATGAGGTCATGATCTTAATTAATGAATTAAGAAACACTTAACCATATTAGCATGTAGTGGGACATGAGGGGTTAAGTGGGTGCCTTGGGGTGGCATGATGAGACTAGTGGGTTGCCTTGGGTGGCAATAGAAAAATACGATTAGAATACTTAACCAAGGTGGAACATGTAATTAAACATGATAAAAGGGTTAAGTAAGTGCCATGGGTGGCATGTGAGAATACGATTAGAATACTTAACCAAGGTGGAACATGTAATTAAACATGATTAAGGGGTTAAGTAAGTGCCATGGGTGGCATGTGGGAATCTAGTGAGTGCCCTAAGTGGCAATTGAAATATGATTAAAGGACTTAGCCAAGATTTATAACATGTAAGGGGACATGGTTAAAGGGTTAAGTGGGATGCACTAGATTAAACGACAAGCTTAAGTAGTAGCTTGTGGGGGCCCATTTCAACCAATATCCCAACGTATCTTTGTAGGCTCGACCCTTGTCGGGTGACGGGACACGCATATTGGGCTTGACTGTAAGAGGCCAAAACGGGTTAGCGGTGGCAACGCGGGATCAACGGGTTTCATATGCGTGTGTGGACCCGGGCTGGTTGGTAAGTCGTTGTTGCATCGGGTAGATATAAAGCCGTGCACAGTGATATTATATGGTAGCCACTTTGGGAAATGATACACCCCCTTTTGTGGGACCAGCACGGGTATCTACGGTAGGGAGCCGATCGCTTGGGGGTAGTGGGTACACCTAGTAAAAATAGGGGCAGACGGCACCTGTGTAGGGGTACAAGAAACTACCGGGTGAAAAATTACTAAGTACACTTAGTGGGATCAACCTTTAAGTAGGAATTACTCTTGGTGGGTAGAACTGGTGTGGTGCAGTTAGTAATTATCCTTGGGTGGGTAGATGCGTCTTTACGGTTATCTTAGTTCGTCCTGTGTTCGTGGGCAACTTAGTGTAGTCATTATCCCCAAAGATACCATACCGAGTTCATATCATACCCTAATTACTTTAATAATTGTATTATTAAGGAGATAGGGTTCACTCAGGCTTATGTCTGACCCCCGTTGTTTTTATCTTTTTCCTTCAGGTCCTCAGGTTGGGCCTAGTGCTAGTGGGTTTTGATCAGTTTGCTTTATCTATCTCTTGGAGCTTGGACCGTAGATGTAGAGCTCAGCTTATCTTATCTTTTCTGTTATGGCTATTTGTTATGAGTAGTGGGATTATGTACTTATTTTATTCAGGATGGATATTTTGTACTTGACTCTTGTTATGGTTTTATGATGTAACCAAACATGTTTTACTTTCCGCTGCTATGAGATGATGTTTTAAAATTTTCAAGTATTACATTATATCTGTCTTGTTGTAATTTTACTGTTCTATACTCACTAAAAATACTCCACCGATGCTATGGCATTCCCTTAGTGAGTGACTATAGCGGGTGTGGGGTGTTACACAAACCATTTCCTTTACTGCCGAACCTTAACTATTCCTTAGTTCAAAACAAAGCCAATCAAGTTAGGGTAGAACTACCTCTCAGACCTTAACTGAACAGCATTTCTAACTTTGAAATAGACAAAGTTCACTTTATATCCCTTTAACAAACTTCCTTACTTAACTCTCGTTCGAATAAATCTCTATTCGATTTATTCTATTCACTTAACTCTATTCGATTAACCCTTATCAATTAACTCTATTGGACTAACACTATTGGATTAACTCTATTTGACTAACGCTATTGATTTACTCATTTCACTTAACTCCTTTCGAATAAACTATATTCGATAACTCCTTTTATTTTCTTCGAACAAACTATATTCGATTAACTCCTTTTACTTTATTCTCTAACCGATTCACTAACATCGATTAACTACTTTAACTTTATTCTCTAATCGATTAACTAACATCGATTAACTCCTTTTCTTTAACTCTAATCGATTAAACTAACATCGATTAACTCCTTTCACTTTATTCTCTAATCGATTAACTAACATCGATTAACTCCTTTTACTTTAACTCTAATCGATTAAACTAACATCGATTAACTCCTTTCACTTTATTCTCTAATCGATTAACTAACATCGATTAACTCCTTTTACTTTAACACTAATCGATTAACTAACATCGATTAACTTCTTTTACTTTATTCTAATCGATTAACTAACATCGATAACTCCTTTTACTTTAACACTAATCGATTAACTAACATCGATTAACTCCTTTGCTTTAACTCTAATCGATTAACTAACATCGATTAACTTCTTTTACTTTATTCTAATCGATTAACTGACATCGATTAACTCCTTTTACTTTAACTCAAATCGATTAACTAACATCGATTAACTTCTTTTACTTTATTCTAATCGATTAACTAACATCGATTAACTCCTTTTACTTTAACACTAATCGATTAACTAACATCGATTAACTCCTTTGCTTTAACTCTAATCGATTAACTAACATCGATTAACTTCTTTTACTTTATTCTAATCGATTAACTGACATCGATTAACTCCTTTTACTTTAACTCAAATCGATTAACTAACATCGATTAACTTCTTTTCGAATAAACTATTCATTTATGAAGATTTACTTTTAGTGACGGTTCTTCACTTTACAAATGATTTCCTTTTATTCTAACTTATCCTTTGATTTTATAAATATTTCTTTTATAAAAATCCTTTTCCTTTACTATATAAAATCCATCGATTTTATATAATTAATTCATTTTCAAATTACGCTTTGAAAATATTCCTTTATCAACATTCGGTATGTTATGGTATTCAACATATCAAATTACGATGATCAATATCGTCCAAACACATATAATCGACAACAGATTATATATCACATCATATATCACAATATATGAAAAACAGTAAAATAAATGTTGAGGAATCCAGTTGGATTCCTCCAACCTGTTTCCCTGCATCACAGATGTTAAACAATATAGATAACATCACTTTCAGTTCTATATGATACATTCTGTTAAACAAAATCAATATAGAAATTTAACTAAATGACTAGCAGTTCAATCAAACAGTCAACACACAGTCAATCAGCCAATATCTAACAGTTCTAAAAATATAACATGAAATTATAAACTGTTCAGAGTTAGTGAGATTTACTCACTTTGGTTTTCATTCGTTGTTGGAACGGTTTGCTTTACAAACCTCCAGCCGCGTTCAACTCCGTACGTTCCAATTTCATTAATTTTTATGCTCGTCGACACGACCCGACGTCACTTGTCTTATTCTGGTAACACAATCATATGTTATTTACTATTTAAAATAATATATATATATATATACACACACACTATTAACTTAAATCTTTTTGTTGATTATAAACCCTTATCAGAACAGATTAGGTACGTTTCAACAAACCCTTTGGGTAAATATAACACTCCTAAGGCCGATATATATTTGGCGCAATGTATATATGTTAACTTATCTAGCGCGTTGCAAGATTATACCCGGTCCACTAAATATACTAGTTAAAGTAACCACTTGAATGCACATTATTAACTGTAGTCCTATACCGACGTTTCTAAAATCCCTAAATATTCCAACTGTCCTCAGGCAACGTGTTATGTATAATACATGTATTATTAGTCGTGTTTTATTAACTTAAGCCCCAATACTTTATATAAATGTTTAAATATGTACTGGGGAAACATTCAAAACTATACTGGCATGTTACAATTTTGTTTAAGCCTAACTGACGTTAATTAGCAAAAACTTGGATTAGGTGTATTAAAATACAAAAATCAGGCCATTTTAACTTAATTAGGCAAATTTAAGAGAAAACATATTATAGTAGATGTTCACCTTCTCCCTCGTCCATGCACTCTCGAGGCTCCAAACTTCACCATAGTTGCACGTCTGCTAATACTTCTGTTTCAACTCCACCGCTCATACATGCCACCGAAACCATCCGAGACCGTACCAACCTTCCCACTTGCATGTACAAAACAGTACATCCCCTCAACACAACCGCTCCTGAATACTATTGCCGCAAATAAGACAATCTGCTCTTGGTCCCTTCCCCTGTTCTCAACTCGCAACGTTTCCCTTTCTCCTACCAAATTTGCATGAAAACGAAACTGTATGCCAACTCCAGACAACAACTCTTCACAAGAACAATCATCTCCACGTCACCCTAACAGGGTTCAAATTTGCTTTTGCCGACTTCTCTTCCATTGTTTCACAACCACAAACCACCATTCATTTACCAATAAATTCGGATTATACTAATTTGTTAAACAGATCATTTGTTAACTAAAACACTTACGTACTCATCCTTCTTCTCGCTGAAACTTCCCAACAGTACTCCGCCTTTTCTACCTTTATTTTTCCTATTTCCGTGAGCCATCTTCAAGCATGCATTTATCTTCAAAAAAACACCTCATGTATAACGCATGTACTCACGTCCCTCAAAAAGTATGTGAGAATGTAGAGAACCATTTAGGATTTCGAATATATACAGTTATGTATTTTCATTTGCATTTTTGATATTCGTTTTGGCGGTGAGAGGATTCCGCATTCTTTGTTTTGCTACCCAGAGAAAAAAAGAACAAAAGGATGGAGGATGGTGTATATATACACGAAGAGAACAATTGGTGATTAAGTGAAGAACGTGGACGTGCTGCCTTAGAAAGGAATGGCTGAGAAAACGTTAAACGTGGCCTTTTTTTGTTCTTTCATTTAGGAAAGGATGGACGTGGCCTAGTTTAGATCTATGAATAAGTTATAACTTTATTTTATAAATTTATATAGTTACGTACTGCTACGGACAGAAATAAAAACACCATCGTGATGAGCGAGGTGTCCTGACTCCAGAAATATAATAATATCGGTAGGTGGACTCATATTTTGAAATTCCAAAATGTTGATTTCAGGGTGCGAAATACTTCAAATAAAAAGTCGCTTATTAAATTAATTAAAAATTACAGTAAAATTCTAAAAATTAAATTATCACTACTTCTCAAAAGAACCTTGTTCAAATTCGAATCCGACAACTAGTTATATCGAATAAACCGTTACGGTCGATAAACGATTCTATAGCGACTATTTTAAAATTTGATTTGGACATATCTCAAAATCTACACAACGAAATACTGATTTTTCTCTTCCACTAGAAAGATATACTCCACCAGCTCCACACGTTTCTTGTTTCACAGAAATCCGATTAAAAACGAGCTCTGTACATTCAGTTGAAGTTCAAATCGCCAAATTACGAACTACAGCGCCATTTCGAATTCGATTATAATTATAATATAATTATACGTTCAAACTATCGTTCAAATAATATATTCGTTATTCAAATTCAATTCTAAACTAAATTAAATATCACAGATGATCCAGTTCACACCATATCGCCATTTCAGCCAATTCTGATTATTTCAGAATTAAATATATTATTTAATTTATTATTTTAATTAAATATTCACCATTATTTAATACCACGACCATTAAATCCTTTTAATCACCTTTTAAATAATTAAATAAATTAATTATTATACCGCTAACGATGCGGGTCATTACATTCTTCCCCACTTAAAATAATTTCGTCCTCGAAATTGCTAAAAGGTAGAGAACGACCCTATCGACTGGTTAGAACATATTTGTTCACTTCTTAACTTCAGTTTCAACTGAACCAATTTAATTTGAATTAAATTATTAATTAATTCTTATCAACGAAAATTTTCAAAAATCCCGAAGATTTTCTAACGCCTTAACTCTTCGAAAAAATTTCGCCAGCACCTTCTTTGTACTGGTCAATCGGTCAAACTCCAACTCACCTCCCTGGGCCATCTCCATCCCAAAAGAAAACCAAACAGCCAAGCGGCTTGCCTATTCGGCTCATCGAAATCTCATACCGTATGAAATATAAACTTGTACCTTTTTGTCGGGCATATCAACTCTGTCACTTCCATATGCCATCAACTCAGCATATACAAGAGTTACCCCAATCAAATCCAATCTACTTTTATTCACGACACAACCATTCGCTTATATCCTAAGTCGAATTTTATTTCAAATTCGAGTTCCTTTCTCGATTTCAATTCCTTAACTCCTCAATCCAATACCATTTCGGATTCTAATTTCACAAATCCAATCTTATTCGATTTCAATTCAACTTCAGTTACCACTTAACTGGATTTACTTTAATTCAAATCTGCTTTCACAAATTTCTGTTAAATTTATTTTGATTTAAACAGTCTTTCCCAGGGAGTTTTCAACAGTTTACTCTTTTCAAAAATCAAAATTTCCTTTTTGAAATTCAACTGAGCCCATAATCAATATTCCATTAGTTAAATCACTTCTCTATTTCTTTATCAATATTTGTTAACCAAATATTTTCAATAACCATATTGGCCTTTTATGTTATTTGGAAAACATTTCCGAATATCGCCTTCCTTTATTTTCTAAACTTTAGAAAATATACGCCATTAATAATTGGAAAATATTCCAATTACTTATCTCTTTTTCGATTTCGTTTATTTCTATACTTAGGAAATATTCTCTATTATATTTCCAAGCATACACTTATTTGGGTTAAAACGGATGTTGTGTAAAACATCGTTATGACAACCCAAATACTATATTCAACTAACTCTTATTCAACATTGATCTTCGAGCCTAAAATCTCACTATTTATTTGTTAATAATGAAATCAATCAAGTTGGGGTATACTACCTCTCAGACCTTGACTGAATAACATTTATAACGTCAAAACAGATATGACTACTTACTCGAATAATCAATAGCATACAACTACTTATTCACTTTTAAACACGTATACGCTTCCTCTTTCTATCCTGACTAGATTTTATTCTTAGTCTTCCTTTTTGATTTTACTATTCTATTTCTAAGTTCGTTTCCTTATCGACTTCTATATATCGATACGTTGATTTCTAACTATCAAATTAGTTTTAAAAAAATCTAACTCCTTAAATTCCCGGAAAAATTTACCATAACCTCCTTTGTACCGGGAGCATCGGGAAAATCCCCAAACTGCCACACAGGCCTTCTCCAATCAAAAAGAAAAAGAAAAGCCAAGCGGCTAGCCGATACGGTGCATAAAATCTCATATATGAATTAAATACATACCTTTTCGTTGAGCATTCTATTTATATACCTTCATACCTTATCCATACTTATCTCATGTATATCCATACATTTCTATTTCATTTCAACTAAATCCAATCATTTTAACTTATTTCGTTAAGTGATTTTCAAATTACTAGTTTACCCATTTCACCTTTTTATTTGAATATACATGTTCAAATATAGGTTTAACTTGTTTATCAACTAACTGAATTCCATTTCAATTTTATTTGAATTTCCTATATTCAAATTCCATTTCGATTCTCTTATTCAAATTCTATATTTGAATTTTGTTTCAATTTTCTTATTCAAGTTCCATATTTGAATTTCATTTCAATTCTATTTGAATCTTCCATATTCAAATATCAAATTCAATTCTATTTGAATCTGCTTTATTCAAATTTAATTTTCACTTCTATTTGAATCTGCTTTATTCAAATTTCATATTCACTTTCGATATTCAAAACCTATATTTGAATTCCTTTATATTTTCTATATTCAAATTCTATATTTGAATTCCATTTGAATTTCTATATTCAAACTCCATTTCAATTTTATTGAATTTTATATATTCAAACTCCCTTTGAATTTCTATATTCAATTCCCCTTTGAATTTTCTTTATTTAAATTCTATGTTTGAACTTCCTTTATTCAAATTCCTTTAAATAAGTCTCGATTTCAATTCCTTTTGAAATCGATATTTCTACCTTTGGAAAATAGATTTCCCTTTCAATTTCACACTTGTATTTTTATTTCTGAATTATCCGATGATAATTCTTTTCACTTTATTTATAAACTTCGTTTATAAAGAACTATTTATAAACTTCGTTTATAAAGGAACTTCTCGTTTTTATTTCCTTTAAACAAGTTAATATTTCAAATCTATTTAAAAGTTCAAATTCTATCTTATAAATCCCATTTTGAAATTCAACACAACTTGTCTTTCCCAAAACAAATTCAAAACAGTATCTCTGGTAGTAATTCGTCACTTACAACTCGAAAATGAATACTGATGATACAGCTGTCATCATCAGAATCTAATTTCCAGCGATCGAAGTGAGTTCAATACTATAAAACCATTTCTAACCTTTTCCACTTTGAAATTCATTTCAAAATATAATTCACACTGCTTGTAAAACAATTTAAAATCTCCCAGGATCTTAAATTTTCCTTATTTTTAATCCACATCTATTTACAAACACTTATCCAATTCTCCAGAGTCTTAACTTCAATTTTTGGTTTAAAATTTCAGATTCAACTCATCTGATTTCACGTATTTCCCTTATATGAATTCTGATTGGTTATTTGCACAACCATAAATTTTATAATCTTACTCGATTATAATAACAACCAATATATCCACTATATATCAAAATATACTTTGGGTAAAATTAATTCGTTTACCCTCTTTTCAAAACATACCATGACGGTTCATCGTATTCGAGTGTTTACAAAATCCCTACCGATACAGTGGATCAAACTGATCGACCAGAACTCATAAACGAATCAACCAACAAATCTCCACAATAAAAATTTATTTTTATATCATATACAAATACGTTCACTCGTATATATACACTCAATCTCAGTCTAGGGTATTACTAACCCTATCTCTACTGAGTCACGCCACAGAGCCAAGAAATTCTTAACTTAAGCTCTGATACCAACTGTAACGACCCAGATTTCGAGAGACTTTGGTTATCGACATAAGCACGATGTTGATAACCAAAACACCGAAAAATCCTGGTAATTAGTGAAAGAAATTAGAGGGTGAGGAAAGATAAGATAGAAAATTAGAATAGAAAAAGAAGAAGAACACAACATCAGAGTAACACGAATCTCACAGCGGAACGAATAACATATAATATATGTAACATAACTTTGAAATATACATCTGTATTTGAATATACATCATTATCAAAGTACAACACTTACAACACAGCGGAAATAACTATAGCTATATGATCCTGAAGCCTCCTGCTCCAGCTCTTCAACTATATCTGTAAAATTCCGACTACTTGACTGCCCATACAAATTTAAGCACCCAAGAGTTTAGGGAAAACAACAAAGTAAACTCCGGGTCAGTCATGGGACTGGTATGAGTAAACAGTTTAAAAACAGTTCGAACAAGTAAACGATATCTCATAAGACCACGCCGCATAACGGAATGGGTTTTTCCCTTATGAGAATCCAAAATAACTTTATATCAAAAACCTTTTGATATTATAATAATGCCTATCAATCACAGTATATATAATCATCTAGCAGAAACGCTATCATCTCACGTTCTACATATATAGTATACAATCAAAACCGCAAGCACGTATTGGGTAATGGATTTCCAACTATGACAAGGTATGGAACCACCTTTCGCTCGGCCACACATGACAGACCACTCATTTCGCCTGAGCGTATCGAATGTATATCACCAACGGTTGGGATCAGCAACCGTTTCCCGAATGGGACAGCATCAACAATAGATTTTTAGAAATAAATGAAACTCTAGATCAGGTGATTATACACCCTACTTCAGTGCGACCGACTTAGCCATGTTGCCTGCCCGATTTCTGTCATTTACCGGATGATGAGGCTAGAAGCTACGCTTTATCATCACACCAGATTCACTTTGAATGCCACATCATCAAATCCATCAAATCACCGATTGACGTCTACAACAATACATTATGTGTTAGCTAAAAGAAGTTTCCTTCTCCGCTTCCACTCTTGGTACGGTTGGAGAAATCAATATACGTGATCGTCTGGACATACTCTGTCAGACATCCGTCCATACAAGTCATCCAGGAACAGAATGAACCGAAGGCACTATTCTGTAAACAGGATAGCCCTTGCATAACTCCGTCTTCAATTTCCTTTGGCATATATGATTCGCAACGCTTATGCCAATACAGAGTGGTTCTTTGGATAATAATCCAACCGGTCTCTCCATATTAACAACGTTAAAATGGTCAAAACTTCGATAATCTGTGATTTAACTATCGAATAAAAACAAGTGTGCAACCAACGATATTATTTCCAAATGGAAATTATATCGATCAAACATCATTTAACATTCATCTCCTTAGTTCATTTTCCATCTCCTGTTTCCCTATGTTCAATATTCCTTATTTTCTAAATTGGGAAAATATACGTTATTAACAATGGAAAACATTTCCATTTCTTGTTTTCTTTATTAGAAAACATTTCTGGTTTCTTATTTGGAAAACATTTCCAAAGCCTCTTCATTGGACTTAGACAGATGTTTAAACAAACATCGCTATGCCAACTCAAACCATTTCCTTTACTGCCGAACCTTAACTATTCCTTAGTTAAAACGAAGCCAATCAAGTTGGGGTAGAACTACCTCTCAGACCTTAACTGAACAACATTTCTAACTTTGAAATAGACAAAGTTCACTTTATATCCCTTTAACAAGCTTCCTTACTTAACTCTCGTTCGAATACATCTCTATTCGATTTATTCTATTCACTTAACTCTATTCGATTAACCCTTATCAATTAACTCTATTGGACTAACACTATTGGATTAACTCTATTTGACTAACGCTATTGATTTACTCATTTCACTTAACTCCTTTCGAATAAACTATATTCGATAACTCCTTTTACTTTCTTCGAACAAACTATATTCGATTAACTCCTTTTACTTTATTCTCTAATCGATTCACTAACATCGATTAACTACTTTAACTTTATTCTCTAATCGATTAACTCCTTTTCTTTAACTCTAATCGATTAAACTAACATCGATTAACTACTTTCACTTTATTCTCTAATCGATTAACTAACATCGATTAACTCCTTTTACTTTAACACTAATCGATTAACTAACATCGATTAACTTCTTTTACTTTATTCTAATCGATTAACTAACATCGATTAACTCCTTTTACTTTAACACTAATCGATTAACTAACATCGATTAACTCCTTTGCTTTAACTCTAATCGATTAACTAACATCGATTAACTTCTTTTACTTTATTCTAATCGATTAACTCCTTTTACTTTAACTCAAATCGATTAACTAACATCGATTAACTTCTTTTACTTTATTCTAATCGATTAACTAACATCGATTAACTCCTTTTACTTTAACACTAATCGATTAACTAACATCGATTAACTCCTTTGCTTTAACTCTAATCGATTAACTAACATCAATTAACTTCTTTTACTTTATTCTAATCGATTAACTGACATCGATTAACTCCTTTTACTTTAACTCAAATCGATTAACTAACATCGATTAACTTCTTTTCGAATAAACTATTCATTTATAAATATTTACTTTTAGTGACGGTTCTTCACTTTACAAATGATTTCCTTTAATCTAACTTATCCTTTGATTTTATAAATATTTCTTTTATAAAAATCCTTTTCCTTTACTATATAAAATCCATCGATTTTATATAATCATTTCATTTTCAAATTACGCTTTGAAAATATTCCTTTATCAACATTCGGTATGTTATGGTACTCAACATATCAAATTACGATGATCAATATCGTCCAAACACATATAATCGACAACAGATTATATATCACATCATATATCACAATATATGAAAAACAGTAAAATAAATGTTGAGGAATCCAGTTGGATTCCTCCAACCTGTTTCCCTGCATCACATATGTTAAACAATATAGATAACATCACTTTCAGTTCTATATGATACATTCTGTTAAACAGAATCAATATAGAAATTTAACTAACTGACTAGCAGTTCAATCAAACAGTCAACACACAGTCAATCAGCCAATATCTAATAGTTCTAAAAATATAACATGAAATTATAAACTGTTCAGAGTTAGTGAGATTTACTCACTTTGGTTTTCATTCGTTGTTGGAACGGTTTGCTTTACAAACCTCCAGCCGCGTTCAACTCTGTACGTTCCAATTTCATTAATTTTTATGCTCGTCGACACGACCCGACGTCACTTGTCTTATTCTGATAACACAATCATATGTTATTTACTATTTAAAATAATATATATATATACACACACACACTATTAACTTAAATCTTTTTGTTGATTAAAAACCCTTATCAGAACAGATTAGGTACATTTCAACAAACTCTTTGGGTAAATATAACACTCCTAAGGCCGATATATATTTGGCGTAATGTATATATGTTAACTTATCTAGCGCGTTGCAAGATTATACCCAGTCCACTAAATATACTAGTTAAAGTAACCACTTGAATGCACATTATTAACTGTAGTCCTATACCGACGTTTCTAAAATCCCTAAATATTCCAACTGTCCTCAGGCAACGTGTTATGTATAATACATGTATTATTAGTCGTGTTTTATTAACTTAAGCCCCAATACTTTATATAAATGTTTAAATATGTACTGGGGAAACATTCAAAACTATACTGGCATGTTACAATTTTGTTTAAGCCTAACTGACGTTAATTAGCAAAAACTTGGATTAGGTCAATTAGAATACAAAAATCAGGCCATTTTAACTTGATTAGGCAAATTTAAGAGAAAACATATTATAGTAGTTGTTCACCTTCTCCCTCGTCCATGCACTCTCGAGGCTCCAAACTTCACCATAGTTGCACGTCTGCTAATACTTCTGTTTCAACTCCACCGCTCATACATGCCACCGAAACCATCCGAGACCGTACCAACCTTCCCACTTGCATGTACAAAACAGTACATCCCCTCAACACAACCGCTCCTGAATAATATTGCCGCAAATAAGACAATCTGCTCCTGGTCCCTTCCCCTGTTCTCAACTCGCAACGTTTCCCTTTCTCCTACCAAATTTGCATGAAAACGAAACTGTATGCCAACTCCAGACAACAACTCTTCACAAGAACAATCATCTCCACGTCACCCTAACAGGGTTCATGTTTGCTTTTGCCGACTTCTCTTCCATTGTTTCACAACCACAAACCACCATTCATTTACCAATAAATTCGGATTATACTAATTTGTTAAACAAATCATTTGTTAACTAAAACACTTACGTACTCATCCTTCTTCTCGCTGAAACTTCCCAACAGTACTCCGCCTTTTCTACCTTTATTTTTCCTATTTCCGTGAGCCATCTTCAAGCATGCATTTATCTTCAAAAAACACCTCATGTATAACGCATGTACTCACGTCCCTCAAAAAGTATGTGAGAATGTAGAGAACCATTTAGGATTTCGAATATATATAGTTATGTATTTTCATTTGCATTTTTGATATTCGTTTTGGCGGTGAGAGGATTCCGCATTCTTTGTATTGCTACCCAGAGAAAAAAAGAACAAAAGGATGGAGGATGGTGTATATATACACGAAGAGAACAATTGGTGATTAAGTGAAGAACGTGGACGTGCTGCCTTGGAAAGGAATGGCTGAGAAAACGTTAAACGTGGCCTTTTTTTTGTTCTTTCATTTAGGAAAGGATGGACGTGGCCTAGTTTAGATCTATGAATAAGTTATAACTTTATTTTATAAATTTATATAGTTACGTACTGCTACGGACAGAAATAAAAACACCATCGTGATGAGCGAGGTGTCCTGACTCCAGAAATATAATAATATCGGTAGGTGGACTCATATTTTGAAATTTCAAAATGTTGATTTTAGGGTGCGAAATACTTCAAATAAAAAGTCGCTTATTAAATTAATTAAAAATTACAGTCAAATTCTAAAAATTCAATTATCACTACTTCTCAAAAGAACCTTACTCAAATTCGAATCCGATAACTAGTTATATCGAATAAACCGTTACGGTCGATAAACGATTCTATAGCGACTATTTTAAAATTTGATTTGGACATATCTCAAAATCTACACGACGAAATACTGATTTTTCTCTTCCACTAGAAAGATATACTCCACCAGCTCCACACGTTTCTTGTTTAACAGAAATCCGATTTAAAACGAGCTCTGTACATTCAGTTGAAGTTCAAATCGCCAAATTACGAACTACAGCGCCATTTCGAATTCGATTATAACTATAATATAATTATACGTTCAAACTATCGTTCAAATAATATATTCGTTATTCAAATTCAATTCTAAACTAAATTAAATATCACAGATGATCCAGTTCACACCATATCGCCATTTCAGCCAATTCTGATTATTTCAGAATTAAATATATTATTTAATTTATTATTTTAATTAAATATTCACCATTATTTAATACCACGACCATTAAATCCTTTTAATCACCTTTTAAATAATTAAATAAATTAATTATTATACCGCTAACGATGCGGGTCATTACAGTTTTATAAACGTTAATTTACCATCAGGTAAATTAACTGAAATGATGTTATAAATTTATTTTATAACTGAAAATAGATTTTTAAATCTATTTATGTAAGTTATTTGAATTAAAAGTTTTATTATTTATTTATAAGAAATTATAAATTAATTTTATAAGGCAAATTCTTGTGTTTAAATAAGTTTTCCAAGCAAGTAAGTTCAAAATTTAACCTAAGGGTTAATAGTTGAGCTTAATTGTTTTTAAGAAACAGTTAAGAGTGCTTATTTAAATTAATTATATTGTTTATTATTTTGAATAGAAATACTAGCTGGAATTAGTAGACCATAGTACTTGTTGACTAAGTTAACTATTTAATTGGAATTGTTTTTACTAAATGAATTTTTAGTCTATTAAATTAATAAACGATGGTTGTGACAAATAGTTATCGTAACTTAATATGATTTCTCAAAGGACTGAAAAAACTTTTAATTAGTTGATTTTAAAGAAATATTTTAAATGTTAATTATTTAATGAAGTTAACTATTATATTAACTTTTAAGAAAGATTAATTATTAATTTATAGTCAGTGTTAAAGTAAACTATTTTATGACATTGAAATGAATTATTAGTTATTTAACAATAATCAAAGTAATGATTTTGTGATTAGGATTAAAGTATTGGATTTTCATGAAATCTTAAGACCCCATTATGATTAAAAGAAATTTTAAGCGAAGTTAATCCAAATAAGTCAAGTTCAAGATGATTATTAAAAATTCTATTTGATTGGATTTATTTAAATCCAAACGAAGCAATGTATAAAGCCAAGTTTCAAATGAACTAATGCTCTAAACGATTTCAAGAATCAAAACGAGTTTATAATTCGATTTTAACCTTAAGAAAGACAAAATGGAATTTAAAGCTTTCAAAGCAATAAGGTATGAAGTAAAGTCGAAATAAGAACTTAATATAGATTGAAATCGGGGATGCAAGCTAAGTTTAATAATTCGATTTAAGTACGAATAATTTGATTTAAATTCGAATAAGTTAAAAAAGAAAGGATGTTTAATTGAGATGAACTCAAAATAAGTTTGAAATAAACTTATAATTGGTTTTATTTATAAAAAAATCAAGGTTGTAAACAATGTGCAAAAGGATTTTAGAAGATAATAATTATGGCTTTAAATTGAATAAAGATATTTGAGATTTAAATAAAGTTTTCAAAAGGAAGAATATGGTTTTAAATCCCATATTTTACTCGAATAGTATATGGAAATTTTCGTGGCATTTACTAAAGATTGGGTTTGGTTAACAAACTTTTATTTATCCTGAAGGTAAGAATGTTGTCAATCAAGGTTTGGGAGGAAAATAGAATACGCCAACTTGAATGACTTCATTTTTAACCAAAGGATAATACTAGTTTGGGTAACGAGAGTAGATGAGGGGAATATATCTATTACTTCATTAAATTTCAAGTTTTATAAGTTAAATAAAATGATTTTGAGAATATTCTTGTTTTGAAATAATAAGTAAAATGCTATGTTCTAAGTTTAGGAAGAATTAAGAGTTTTGATTAATGACCGGTAAACTAAAAAGGTCAGGTGACGATGTGTACTGAACTAGTAGATCCAATTTTTGGTATGGATGAATGATTATTTAATTGGTAATTAATTAACCGACTATCAAATCTGGCTTATAAGATTGTTGGTACGAAAAGACCGGGATCAAATGTATATTCAAAATCCATTCCGAACTAGCAAATACGTAGAATTTGTTGATCGAAGATGGAGCAGTTGAAGACCATTGATCTTCATAAGCGGAAGAACTACTCATTGAATATCTCTAGGTTCCTCCTGGAGATATTATTACTTGTGATTTTTTCCTGACTGGAATCCACGGATTGCAAGGAATGCTCGCTACAAATCCATAGACTGATTCATAGGATGTGCTAAGAGGGCGCCTTCGGTTCATCCTATTCCTGGATGACTTGTATGGACGGATGTCCGACAGAGTATTTCCAAGGGAGTCACCTACGTTGTTTTCTTCAAACGTACTAGTTTGGTGGCAGAGAAGACCACTTCTCTTATCTTGACACCCAGAGTATTTTTGTAGAAATCAATTAGTGAATTCTGGCATATATGAAGATGTGGCATTCAAAGTAAATGATGACAAGATATTTCAAAAAGGTAATTATAACCTTAGAACTCATCAACCGAGAATAAGAAAGAAATTAGGGTACCGCATGGCTATGTGGGTAGCACCCATTAGGGTATGTCATTACCTGATCTGGAGAACTCAAATGCCTTCAGTTGTCCCTTTGTCTTGTATGCTTTCGGTTTGGTTGGCTAGCCCCCAACTGTGGTCATGATATAATCGGTACACTCAAGCGGAATAAGTGGCTGGTCATGTTTAGTCAGGTTGCAAGATGTCCTTGTTCAACCCCAGTGTATTCATCTCTGCAGGTACACTGTTCGAGAGTGGTCTCATACTTTTCCATAGTTTGAACCAATTCACCAATAAGAGCCCTACGACTTTTGAATATATACTATGTATGTAAAGCGTGAGATGTAAGAGTTCTGCTAGATGCTTATTTATTTGATGTAGAAACTATTAAATTATCAAATTTATTTTAATATCAAAGAATGTTTTGGGTTATCGTAAGGTAAACACCATCCGTGTTTATGTGTGGATTGGTCTTACAATTATCATTTTCTTTCAAAAACTATTTTTAATATCAAAGCCATTTGGATGATACATATAAACTTAGTGAGTTTTCTCACGTTGGTCCACCTGACTGATCTGTGGCGTTTGCAAAGCGCGGGTCAGACCGAGTTATGCAAGTTCAAAACAGGATGTTGCAAACTTCAGGAGATGAGCTAGAGAAGATCCGACGTATGGTTCTAGATAGTAATTTTTCCATTGAGTGTTGTATACAAGGACAGGTTATTGTAATTGTCTATATGTATTAGATGTCCATTGTACTCTGATGATTGTGAGTTTTATTTCAAGCTCTCAATAAACATTTATATTTATAATATGTGATGTGAGACTCTGTGTTGTGTCGGTTCTTCTTCTTATTCTTCTATTCTAATTAAAGATTCGTATTTCCGTTCAATTTGGGTTGGACTTAGGTTGTATTAGTCGACTCAATGTGTACGAATTTGTAGGCCTTTACACAAAAACGACATATCGATAGGGTCGATCCACTGCCGCAACAACACTCGAACGAAAGGGTAAGTGGCTTGCTTTTCGGTATGACTGGAGGCATTGAGCTAAGAGAAGCATAAAACAAAATGGATAAAAGGGAGGACTGAGTAGTCGCAAGTAGCCGTAAGGACCACTAGAAACCTAACGATAGAAAACTTGGTGAGGAACTCAAAGTGCGGAAGAGGTAGGTCAAAAAAATGGATTTGAACAAAACAAGGAGGCGGAGTGGATAAAAGGAAGGGCGCTAACAAAAACAAGGAAGATACAAACTGGCTTGTGAGATTTGAAGAATGGGAGAGTAGCAAAAATTCCACAACCGTGAAAAATTATGGAGCAGGGAAGATTGGAGAGGATGGTTAGAGATATAAAGGGTTTGAGTTGATAAATTTTGATCAAAGAAAAAAGGGAAAAACAATGGAGAAGGCGATGGAGTTAAACTGTCGCCATGTAACGACCCAGAAAATCTGAACCAATTTAAAAAATTTAAATTGGCTAAAATAATGGATTTCAAATATTTAAAATAAATATTTTAAATAATAGCAATGAAAAGTGAGTTTGAATCGACGTTTGAAAACGAATATAATTAATTCTAATTATAAATAAGGCCTGAAATGGCGCCGTAGTTTCAAAAATTGAATTCAAATTTTGTCGGACTGTACCGAGTGCAAAACAAAACGGATTTGAGTGAAACCAAAAATATTTAAATCTGTTAGTGAATACCTTTCTAACGAATCTGAAAAATCGAATTTTCATAGTGGAAAGCAAAAGTTATGGCCAAATGAATTTTCAGAAAGGTCGCTATGGAAATTATATAGGCCGTGAAATTGGCCATTTTGCATACGACCTCGGAATTCGACGAAATTGTTGGATCCGGGATGTGAAGTTATTGCTAGGTTTCAAATTTCATAATTTTTGAAGCTAGTATGTGAGGGTGGCAAAGGAAAACGTGTTTTGGTCAATTACAGTTAAATTGGATCGACCAGAAATGGGCTTTTTGCAAACGGTCTCGACGACCCCATTTCCCGTACTGACGGATACAAGGGTAATCTTTGGAATATAACACAAAAACAGATAATAGCAGAACAGAAATAAATAAATACACCAGATAATGCACAAAAGAATATACTGGATAAACGTAATCATCAGAGTTACACAGTATACAGGATCATACTTAGTACAAATACAGTTCAGCTATACATAAATGTCTACCGCAGAAACAAACATAATATGTACAACAGGAGCTGAACAGCATAAAAAGAGATAAATGATAGAATCCACCTTCAGCTCCAACTATCCGGATAAAGCCTGCTAAACCTGAATACAAGGCTGCCCGTGTAGAAAAAAGGGGCACCCGAGTTTGAAAGTGAAACAAACTACGAGTCAGTCATGGGACTGGTATGAGAAATCTACTCTACACATTTCAAATATGGCTAATCACAGGACCACGCCACTTTCGTGGAACGGGTTTACTCCATTGGATTGCCAGTGCTTTAAAACAAATCCTTCTTTTAAACATCGCAATGCTTTTTATAAAAATGAAGCCATTATAAGACTCGGTTCCCATCACACAATGCAACGCAAACCGGAGGATAGAGTTTTTACCTTATAATGGCCAAAATATGCTTGATACGAATAAAACAAAAGAATTTCATATTATTACTAGTGTTTGTATGTTTTGAAAACAATTTCAAATCATAACTATCAATCATAGATGGCATTAATGCCCCATACCACTATGTCGCCATATATAGGTATACAATCAAAACCGCACGATGTCGTATTTGGAAATTGGATTTCCGTCCTGAACCAAGGCAAAAGATAGTCCTTACCGCCTTCGAGACTCTCTAGCCAGATCCTCAGGCACAACCGCAACCGTACCTTGGATCGTCAGGGCCCGTCCACACGAAGTGGATTATAATGCCTGAACAATGCGTCTCTCCGCCCTTTGGGGCGTAAATGAGCCAACGAATGAGTCCATCGGACCCGGATCATCCGATCTAACCGAGGCGCCTTGCAACAGTAACAACCACATAAGTCAAACTCGTCAGGGCGTGTAAAACCACTGACGCCACTTCTAGCAAGAAAGAAAATGCACGTCCCCCCTGTGGTCCTCTCCCGTTTCTGGTTCATACCGGGGTGTGAGGCTCGCGATTTCGCGTTATACACAAAGCTACGCCACACAGGCGGTGCTTTGATCATCACCACAAGACTTTGCTTTTCAACAGAAGCCCTGATCACTGCATTTTAGCATGCCACACAGGCAATTCACACCGTGCAACTGATGACTATCAATCACACAGAATAAATTCCAGTGTCAGACACACTGTCCATTTGCAAGTCCGTTCTGGGTCTGAACGAAACCGGAGGCACTATATACCTCGCAAACCCATCGATCACCACATACATCTGGACGATCACCACTCATTATCCATATTTCGGGATGCCTCCCAATCAGGACCTCGGTTACCATCCAAACGAGGTGAGGATCTCCAGTCTTCGACCACCGTCTTCATCTTCGATTCCTTGTCGACGATTCAGTAATTCAGAATGGGATAAACCCGGTCTTTCTGAGCAACTCGCGTATATAATAAACAGGTGCAACACTAACATACATACGCATCATTTCAATTCATTAGTCACTAACCATCAATCAGTAAGAGAACGATTTCCTAAATATTAACCCTGAAGGCCGAAACCAACATCAGATCAATACCCAAGAAACCATTCGACTTAGCCAACCTTCAGTTAATTTCTAAATTTCACATCAATATCATTTATAATATTTTATAATGATTTATCACTATTTTTATTTATTTTAAAATAGCCAATTTATTCAAAACGACGCATCGGGCCATAACGCGGCCGTGGCGTTGTTTTTCTTCAGATTTGATTTACACATATCTGAAAATCTAACTGTTGGATCTTCACAAAATTTACATCATTAGAAAGATCTTTTCAAAACGAATCCAACGGTTCTAGTTTCGGGAAAATCCGACGGTCGGATCTCCCGGTATAATCGTTTGAAGTTTCGATTTCAATATACGAACTACAGCGTCGTTATTCGATTTAATATAATTATATATATATATATATATAAATACAATCGATTCTGGCACTGGGCTTCTTACTAACCTCAGTAACCGCACTGGCCTCAGGATTTTCTGTTTCAGGCTCACCTTTGTTACTCGAACTGACTTCCTCTTCATCCCGCAACATACCTTTCTTATGGAGATCTTCATACTGATAAGCCATATAAATCATTTCAGAAAAAGGAAGCTTCACATTCCTCATCACACTATTCTGATATCTCCTTTGCAGGCCATGAATAAATCTCAGATTCATCCTCTTTGGATCTTGAATCAGATGAGGAGCAAAGTGAGCAAGTTCGTTGAATTTCTTATGATATTCTGGGATGGTCATATCACCTTGTATCATATAAGAAAATTCATCACATAATCACTCAGTCACTTCAGGAGGAGTAAATCTTCCTAGGAAAATCTCTTTGAATCTATCCCAGGTGATATCACCTTCTGGATTATCTTTGATGATTATTTCCCACCTGATTAAAGCTTCTCCATTGAGCGCCCAAGATGCTACTAATCTTTTCTGGTCATCTCTCAGCTGGAAACGCTCAAATATTCTTTCTGCAGAGCTCACCCACGCTTGAGTTTGAATAATAGATTCATTGCCCGAGAATTGTGCTCCACCCAGATTTCGATATCTCTTAAATAGAGCCTCTAGATCTGGTTCTGCATTTCTTCTATTTCTGACACTCATTTTTCTAGTACTTCTGCAAACAGAAGATCAAGTGTCAGGTGACAGAAAAGATAATTTAAAACATAGAAACATATACTTCAAAGTAAATGTGTCTACTGGGGTGTATTTCATCCTGCTTTACTCATACTAGGATATTACTGATCCTATCTGTATAGAGTTACCCGTCCTAGAACACTACTGGTTCTATTTCTGACGAGTTCGTTCATATGTTATATTCCAGAACTAAGCTTAACCAAAGCTCTGATACCACGTTGTGACGACCCCATTTCCCGTACTGACGGAGACAAGGGTAATCTTTGGAATATAACACAGAAACAGATAATAGCAGAACATAAATAAATAAATACACCAGATAATGCACAAAAGAATATACTGGATAAACGTAATCATCAGAGTTACACAGTATACAGGATCGTACTTAGTACAAATACAGTTCAGCTATACATAAATGTCTACAGCGGAAACAAACATAATATGTACAACAGGAGCTGAACAACATAAAAAGAGATAAATGATAGAATCCATCTTCAGCTCTTGCTATCCGGATAAAGCCTGCTAAACCTGAATACAAGGCTGCTCGTTTAGAAAAAAGGGGCACCCGAGTTTGAAAGTGAAACAATCTACGAGTCAGTCATGGGACTGGTATGAGAAATCTACTCTATACATTTCAAATATGACTAATCACAGGACCACGCCACTTTCGTGGAACGGGTTTACTCCATTGGATTGCCAGTGCTTTAAAACAAATCCTTCTTTTAAACATCGCAATGCTTTTTATAAAAATGAAGCCATTATAAGACTCGGTTCCCATCACACAATGCAACGCAAACCGGAGGATAGAGTTTTTACCTTATAATGGCCAAAATATGCTTGATACGAATAAAAAAAAAGAATTTCATATTATTACTAGTGTTTATATGTTTTGAAAACAATTCCAAATCATAACTATCAATCATAGACGGCATTAAGGCCCCATACCACTATGTCGCCATATATAGGTATACAATCAAAACCGCACGATGTCGTATTTGGAAATTGTATTTCCATCCTTAACCAAGGCAAAAGATAGTCCTTACCGCCTTCGAGACTCTCTAGCCCGAGCCTCAGGCACAGCCGCAACCGTACCTTGGATCGTTAGGGCCGGTCCACACGAAGTGGATTATAATGCTTGAACAATGCGTCTCTCCGCCTTTTCGGGCGTAAATGAGCCAACGATTGACTCCATCGGACCCGGATCGTCCGATCTAACCGAGGCGCCTCGCAACAGCAACAACCACATAAGTCAAACTCGTCAGGGCGTGTAAAACCACTAACGCCACTTCTAGCTAGGAGGAAACGCAGGCCCTCCCTGAGGTCCTTTCTCCCGTTTCTCGTTCATACCGGGGTGTGAGGATCGCGATTTCACGTTATACACAAAGCTACGCCACACAGGCGGTGCTTTGATCATCACTACAAGGCTTTGCTTTTCAACATAAGCCCTGATCACTGCATCTTAGCATGCTACATAGGCAATTCACACCATGCAACTAATGGCTATCAATCACACAGAATAAATTCCAATGTCAGACACACTGTCCATTTGCAAGTCCGTTCTGGGTCTGAACGGAATCGGAGGCACTAAATACCTCGCAAACTCATCGATCACCACGTGATCACCACGTTCGTCTGGACGATCACCACTCATTATCCATATTTCGGGATGCCTCCCAATCAAGACCTCGTTTACCATCCAAACGAGGTGAAGATCTCCGGTCTTCAACCACCGTCTTCATCTTCGATTTCTTATCGTCAATTCAGTTATTCAGAATGGGATAAACCCGGTCTTTCTGAGCAACTCGCGTATATAATAAACAAGTGCAACACTAACATACACACTCATCATTTTAATTCATTAGTCACTAACCGTCAATCAGTAAGAGAACGATTTCCCAAATATTAACCCCAAAGGCCGAAACCAACATCAGATCAACACCTAGGAAACCATTCAACTTAGCCAACCTTCAGTTAATTTCTAAATCACATCCATATCGTTTATAATATTTTATAATGATTTATTGCTATTTTTATTTATTTTAAAATAGCCAATTTATTCAAAACGACGCTTCGGGCCATAACGCGGCCGTGGCGCTGTTTTTCTTCAGATTTGATTTACACATATCTGAAAGTCTATCCGTTGGATCTTCACAAAATTTACATCATTAGAAAGATCTTTTCAAAACGAATTCAGCGGTTCCAGTTTCGGGAAATTCCGACGGTCGGATCTCCCGGTATAATCGTTTGAAGTTTCGATTTCAAAATACGAACTGCAGCGTCGTTATTCGATTAAATATAATTATATATATATATAATCGATTCTGGCGCTGTTTTTCTTCAGATTTGAATTAAACATTCCAGACAATCCGACCGTTGGAAAGATATTTCCATAGTGAACCCAACGGTTGTGATTTCAGGAAAATCCGATGGTCGGATCTCCCATACTAATCGTTTGAAATCACAGTTTCAAAATACGAACTACAGCGTCGTTATTCGATATATTTCAATTCTATTTATATATATATCGATTCTTCGATTTCAAAACTATATTCTTTTCATACATTGGATAAAAATGATATTTTTATCTAACTGTCAATCACGGTTTCAAAATACGAACTACAACGTTGTTATTCAATATATTTCAATTCTATATATATATATATATATATCGATTCTTCGATTTCAAAACTATATTCTTTTCATACATTGGATAAAAATGATATTTTTATCTAACTGTCTTCTATTTCAACACTTCACTATTTTTAACAATTCATGTATATAATAAAAATGTGATTTTTAATGTAAAACAATTTATTTCAAAACACGATTATTTTATATATTTCATATAGGTGATAAAAATAGGATTTTTATTATAAAACAATTTATTTCAAAACAAGATTATTTTATACATTTCATATTGATGTTAAAAATGGGATTTTTATTATAAAACAATTTCTTTCAAAATATGAATACCATTCAACACATGAATTTCAATTCAACGAATGAATATCGATTCAACACATGAAGGTTTTCCATAGTTTATATAAATCGATAAAAATGTGATTTTTATATTTAAAACAAGAATACCATTCAACACAGGAATTTCTAATCAACGAATGAATATCAATTCAACACATGAAGGTTTTCTATAGTTTCTATATATAGATAAAAATGTGATTTTTATATTTAAAACATGAATACCATTCAACACATGAATTTAAAACACGAATACCATTCAACACATGAATTTCTAATCAACGAATGAATATCAATTCAACACATGAAGGTTTTCTATTCAACAAATAGATATAGTTTCAATAAATGAAAATAATTCAAACACATGAATATTATTCAAAATTTCGGCAGCATAACGGCAGGGTAGTTAAAACCGGGACCGTCCCTAGTACGGCTCCTAGCTCTACCTTAAAACCTCGCGGTTTTTGACAATGGGGATTCATGCATCTAGCTCGCACGTAGGCGGCATGTATATATTTTTCATTTCCACAAACTAATCCTATGTGATTTCAACCAAATATTTCTCAACCACAAATGGGTATTTTTCAACCACAACCAATCAATATCAACCAAAAACAATTCCAATCAACCATTCATTATCAATCAATTTTCACACCAATCACAACCAATAAATATCGTCCATGGTTTGTGGACGAGGGGCGTATATATATATATATATATATATATAGCAATTCACTTCTATTTCAACACATATATAATTTTTACAACGCATATATAACTTATACATTGAACGTACAACTTATACAACGCTTATACATGAGGTGTACAACGCTTATATAACCCATACATCGACTATATAATTTATACATCGTCGTTTTCCATTATTTTAGCCAATTTAAATTTTTTAAATTGATTTATATTTTCCGGGTCGTTACAATCTCCCCCACTTAAAACTTTTCGTCCCCGAAAAGGAACAAAGTCGAAAGTGGTTTGATTAATCAACTCTACGTTCAATCTGGCTTTCATTCTCCAACTTTTCAGTTTCTGAGAATTTTCAAATTCTTCAAAAATTTGGCTAACACCCGGAATTTTCGAAAAATTTCGCCATAACCTCCTTTGTACGGGGAGAGGTTTGGAAATTTATTGGGCCATATTAGGTACCCAATAAATTCTAATAAGCATACACATATTTATAGTGATATATTCTTGTGTTTACAGGGGAGCGTGTATAGATAATAACTCCAGAGAATAAATTCTCATCACCCTGTCAAAGCCTGAGGGAGTGTGTGTTTTAAATGCTCCAGAGGATAAATCTTCGTCACCTCGTCCCGTGTGGGAAATAAATTGTTTTATAATAAAAATCCTATTTTTATCACCTATATGAAATATATAAAATAATCGTGTTTTGAAATAAATTGTTTTACATTAAAAATCACATTTTTATTATATACATGAATTGTTAAAAATAGTGAAGTGTTGAAATAGAAGACAGTTAGATAAAAATATCATTTTTATCCAATGTATGAAAAGAATATAGTTTTGAAATCGAAGAATCGATATATATATATATATATAGAATTGAAATATATCAAATAACGACACTGCAGTTCGTATTTTGAAACCGTGATTGACAGTTAGATAAAAATATCGTTTTTATCCAATGTATGAAAAGAATATAGTTTTGAAATCGAAGAATCGATATATATATATATATATATATATATATATATATATATATATATAAATAGAATTGAAATATATCGAATAACGACGCTGCAATTGATATTTTTAAACCGTGATTTCAAACGATTAGTACGGGAGATCCGACCATCGGATTTTCCTGAAATCACAACCGTTGGGTTCGCTTTGGAAATATCTTTCCAACGACACCAACTTTGTAAAAATCCAACGGTCGGATTGCCTGGAATGTTTAATTCAAATCTGAAGAAAGGCAGCGCCAGAATCGATTATGTATATATATATAAATATAATCATATTTAATCGAATAACGACGCTGAAGTTCGTATTTTGAAATCGAAACTTCAAACGATTATACCGGGAGATCCGACCGTCGGAATTTCCCAAAACTGGAACCGTTGGATTCGTTTTGAAAAGATCTTTCTAATGATGTATATTTTGTGAAGATCCAACGGATAGACTTTTAGATATGTGTAAACCAAATCTGAAGAAAAACAGCGCCACGGCCGCGTTATGGCCCGAAGCGTCGTTTTGAATAAATTGGCTATTTTAAAATAAATAAAAATAGCGATAAATCATTATAAAATATTATAAACGATATGGATGTGATTTAGAAATTAACTGAAGGTTGGCTAAGTCGAATGGTTTCCTGGGTGTTGATCTGATGTTGGTTTCGGCCTTCGGGGTTAATATTTGGGAAATCGTTCTCTTACTGATTGACGGTTAGTGACTAATGAATTGAAATGATGTGTGTGTATGTTAGTGTTGCACTTGTTTATTATATATGCGAGTTTCTTAGAAAGACCGGGTTTATCCCATTCTGAATGACTGAATCGACGATAAGAAATCAAAGATAAAGACGGTGGTTGAAGACCGGAGATCTTCACCTCGTTTGGATGGTAACCGAGGTCCTGATTGGGAGGCATCCCGAAAAATGGATAATGAGTGGTGATCGTCCAGACGAACGTGGTGATCAATGGGTTTGCGAGGTATTTAGTGCCTCCGGTTTCGTTCAGACCCAGAACGGACTTGCAAATGGACAGTGTCTGACATTGGAATTTATTCTGTGTGATTGATAGCCATCAGTTGCACGGTGTGAATTGCCTGTGTGGCATGCTAAGATGCCGTGATCAGGGCTTCTGTTGAAAAGCAAAGTCTTGTGGTGATCATCAAAGCACCGCATGTGTGGCGTAGCTTTGTGTATAACGTGAAATCGCGAGCCTCACACCCCGGTATGAACCAGAAACGGGAGAAAGGACCTCAGGGAGGGCCTGCGTTTCCTCCTAGCTAGAAGTGGCGTCAGTGGTTTTACACGCCCTGACGAGTTTGACTTATGTGGTTGTTGCTGTTGCGAGGCGCCTCGGTGAGATCGGACGATCCGGGTCCGATGGAGACATTTGTTGGCTCGCTTACGCCCCAAAGGGCGGCGAAACATAGTGCTCAGGCATTTTAATCCACTCCGTGTGGACCGGCCCTGTCGCTCCAAGGGTCGATGCGTTCTGATCCTAAGGCTCGGGCTAGGCAGCCTCGAATTCGGTAAGGACTATCTTTTGCCTTGGTTCATGAAGGAAATCCAATTCCCAAATACGTGACCGTGCGGTTTTGATTGTTTGTATATATGGCGACATGATATATGGTACCCGTGCCGTCTATGATTGATAGTTATGATTGAAATTGTTTTTGAAACGTATAAACACTAGTAATAATATCAAATGCTTTTGTTTTATTCGTATCAATCATATTTTGGCCATTATAACGTAAAACTCTATCCTCCGGTTTGCATTGCATTGTGTGATGGGAACTGAGTCTTATAATGGCTTCATTTTTAGAAAAAGCATTGCGATGTTTAAAAGAATGATTTGTTTTAAAGCACTGGCAATCCAATGGAGTAAACCCGTTCCACAAAAGTGGCGTGGTCCTGTGATTAGCCATATTATAAATGTTTTGAGTAGATTTCTCATACCAGTCCCATGACTGACTCGTAGTTTGTTTCACTTTCAAACTTGGGTGCCCCTTTTTCTACACGGGCAGCCTTGTATTCAGGTTTAGCTGGCTCTTTCTGGATAGCTGGAGCTGAAGATGGACTCTATTATTTATCTCTTTTTATGTTGTTCAGCTCCTATTGTACATATTTTGTTTGTTTCCGCTGTAGACATTTATGTATAGCTGAACTGTATTTGTACTAAGTATGATCCCGTATACTGTGTAACTCTGATGATTACGTTTATCCAGTGTATTCTATTGTACATTATCTGGTGTATTTATTTAATTCTGTTCTTCTATTATCTGTTTATGTGTTATATTCCAAGGATTACCCTTGCCACCGTCAGTACGGGGTTTGGGGTCATCTCATGGCTAAAAAGGGAGTATATTGTTTTAACCTAAACTCTGGGTGCCCCTATTTTCCACACGGGCAGCTAGTAGTTTTGGTTTTGCATATTTATATTCACAGGATCCTGATATACATCTGGAACGATGCTCGGAAAGCTCTGTATCCGTGCATTACTTCTAGTTGTGCTTTTGTATTATTTTCCGCTGCGATGTATTTAAATGTAATTTAAATCTCTGTTATTTGTTGAATGTAATTTATTCATTTATACTCTGTATATTCTTGTATCTGATGGAATTGTTGTAATAACAATGAAATGTTCTTCCGTCTGCGTTCTATTTTGTCTTGTCCTCAACGCAATCCGGGCTTTCCTTCTCGGGGAAGTTCGGGTCGTGTCAGTTTGGTATCAGAGCTTTGGTTTACAGAGCTCGAGAACAAGACACATTAGAACCATACGAAAGAATTCATCAGATATTGGATTAGTAATATCCAATTAGAATGACTCGTTAGAGATAGGATCAGTAGTATCCTAGAACGAGTGTGAAGAGTATATTTTTCAAATGAAAACAATTTTGTTTTGAAAATTTAATTCTTTTTAAACGTATTTGAATATTTATTTATTTTGAAATTGGACAATCGAGTATATAAAAATTTCGCGTATACGCATCATGAACGTATAGTCGAAGTTTTAATATACTGGATAGATATAGAGTCACATTCTAGACACCCGGGGATAATTCTGATGACGTGGCCACATCATCAGTATTTGTGTTCATGTTTCGAAGGTGTGATATCTATATATTTCCATAGACTAGTGTGAGAACCAAAACTTATATAGATAAATTTATTGTTGTGATTTGGCATCAAAACATGATTTTTGTATATGTAGCAAAATTATCAATTTGAAACGTTAATTCACTAATTGATTGATGGTTGTGTTGTTTGTTCATTTGTTTGATAATTTTGAACCATTTAGGCCAATTTGAATCACATATTGAATTGTATTGAAAATTAGTCACATTTGCTTGCATATACATGTGCTTACATTGAACAGGTCATAGCAAGGAGGCTAGAGCAGAAAAATAAAATTTGTTTGCCCGACAAATAGGTACATGTTTATCATAATTTACTATTTTGTTTGGGTGATGATGATTTTATGAGCCGCATGGCTTTTTCTTTTTCTTTTTGAGATCAAAGGGCATGTATGGCAATTTCTGGACTTTCCCATGCTCCCGGTGCAGGGGAGGTTATGGCGAAATTTTTCGAAAATTTAGGGTGTTAGCCAAACTTTTGAAAATTTTGAAAAGTTCTTAGAAACTGAAAAGTTGAAGAACTTAAGCCGTAGTCAAAATAAAGGAAGTTGAGTTGGTTTGTAAAACAACTTTCAGCTTTGTTCCTTTTTGGGGACGAGAAGTTTTAAGTGGGGGAGAATGTAATAACCCGGAAATTCTGAGCCATTTTAAAAATTTTATTTTGGCAATTTTAGCGAATTTTGAACATTTAAAATGAATTATTTTAAATAATATCGATGAGAAATTTATTTTGAATAGAATTCGAACGTATATATTATATACGTCGCCGTTAGAATATAAATATTTTATTTATAATTATAAAAGGAATTGAAAATGGCGCGGTAGTTCGATAATTCGATTTCAAAATTCAATTGAACATACCGGGTGCAAAATAAACCGGATTTTAGTGAAACCAAAAATAATAGGATCTATTTGATAATATCTTTCCAACAAATCCGAAAAATCGAAATTTCATAGCGGGAATCAAAAGATATGTCCAGTTGAAAATTCTGAATAGTCGCTATGGAATTCAGGCCCTTAAAAATAGCCATTTTGCAAACGACCTCGGATTTCGACGAAACCACTTTTGTTGGGTCCGTGATATAAAATTATTGCTAGATTCCAAATTTCATAATTTTTCGAATCAATATGTGAGCGTGGCAAAGGAAAACGCGTTTGACCAGTTTTAGTTGATTTTAATCAACTGGAAAATGGCCATTTTTCCAACGATCTCAGAATTCGACGAAACTAGTTTGGTTAGGACCGTATCGTCAATACAAAGCTAGAAAATATTTTTTGGGAATTTTTAGAGTTAGTATGTGGCCCCGGTAAATTGAAATGCGCATTCAAATTCAATATATAGAGTTATATGTTGATTTTAACAGGAACTGATCGAGACGGTCGAATCAGCCTACGATACATATCCCTTTGTGTTCGGAATGTGGGTAATTAGCTATGGACGACAGGCGGTGGGCCTCGTTTCAAGGTCGAAATAAAAAGTCACCTTTTTGAAATTAAATTAATTAAATAAAATAAAAAAATTACCCCTCTTATTCCTTTCTCTCTCTTCCCCGTAAAAACTGTTGCCCCCCCCCCATCGTTCATTCTCAGAATGATTAAAGAAAAAAGAAAATAAAAATCTTCAATTGCGGAAGACCGCGATGCGCCACCGCCGGAGGCGCTGCCCTCCAACGCGCCACAGGCGCGGCCAACACCGCATCCCCCAGACCCGCGCCCCCCTCCGACGGCTTCCCCTTTTTAATCCGCTACCCCCAAACCCCCCTACCTCGAGCGCGCCACCGCAGAGACCCCCAGCCCCCCTCCACGCGCCTGAACCCGATTCGCCGCCACCACCTGTTCTGCCGCCGGCCGATGGACCCTCCTCCCCCTACGAGAAGCTGATGTGAGTTTTTATTATATATTCTAGTATAAAAATTCAATTTTTGTTCGTTTATCTCTAGTATAAAAAGGCGATCTTTATTGGAATGAAATAAATAATAAAAGGCTATGATTTTACAACTGAAAATATATGATTTTTATTTGTTTAAAGTTTTGAATTTTATTAGGAAAGATTATATTTTTAGATTAGAAAAGCATAGAGAATAAAAAGATGATTTTGTTCATAGAAAAATGAAATCTTTATATATTGGTTAGTGATAGAAAAATATAATCTTTTATATTGTAGAAGGAGAAAAATATAATCTTTTATATTGTAGAAGGTTAAAAATATAATTTTTATATGAGTAGAAGATTAAAAATATGATTTTTACACTATAAAAGTGTTAAAGATTTGATCTTTATTTCGTAGAAGGAGCAAAGATGTGATTTTTATATAAGTGGCGATATAAAAATATAATCTTTATTACATGAACACCGTTGGAAAAATAGAATATTTATCTATATAGTAGCGGTGTAAAAATAGAATTTTTATCTATATAGTAGCGGGATATAAATAGAATTTTTATCTATATAGTAGCGATGTAAAAATAGAATTTTTATCTATATAGTAGCGATGTAAAAATATAATTTTTATCTATATAATAGCGATGTAAAAATAGAATTTTTATCTATATAGTAGCGGTGTGAAAATAGAATTTTTATCTATATAGTAGCAATGTAAAAATATGATTTTTATATACATAACAACAATATAAAAATGTGATTTTTATATATGTAGTGGCTACGGGCAACGAAAGTGACAAAAGGCGAGAACAACGATGACTTCTACATAAGAAAAGTCGAGGCATCTGGATTAGCTATTGGTGAGAACTTCTCACTCTAAATTTCTTTTTCTAGTTATATATATATACTAGGATGCAGACGGTGCTTAGCAGCACCCGACACCCGTCATCCACAGACCATGGATGGCTTGTTTGTTTGATTGATGTGTTGTGAAAATTGTTTGTGATATTGATGTGTAATCGATAATAAATTGTAGATGGTTGAAATAAATTAATTATCGTTAAAAATATAATTTTTAACGTGAATATGAAAATAGTGAATGTGAGTAAATAAATATTTATAAACAAATCGGCCGATTTGTTTATATGCACTGATTTGACTGATATTGATTGGGATGATAAATTTTACACATCGCCCAACTGCACAGATAAAAATCTGCGGTTGTTGATTTGAAACCCCACACGGGTGTTGGGATGATATTTGAGTACACTAATCCCAATTATTTAATTGTATGTCGATCGATTGGTCGACAGGCTGTGTAAGCGTTAATTATTTATATTTGATGCTTATGCAGTTGTGTGGTGCACCTTGGATGATGGTTGATTGTTTATCATTGCTATTATATTCATGTGTTGTATGGAATCCATATAATTAACATTATATGGTGATTGATTGGGCCTCATTTCAATCGTGAAAATAATGAATATTATAAAAGAAAATTCATGTGTTGAATATAAAAATTGTCATGTATTGACGATGTTTATGTGTTGAAACTATTTATGTGTTGAGTAAAATATTTTAACAATAAAATTTACATCTTTATCATATTTAAAATTAGAACTACTTCACGGTGGAGTCTGATTGAAAATCAAGCGATAGATACCATAATTTTATAAAATATTTTACATAACAAAAAATAGTTGTGTGTCGACAGTACTCATGTGTTGAGATTAGTCGTGTGTTGAAAGAAATATAGATTCATGTGTTGAATAAAATATATATTCATTTGTTGAATAGAATAACGAATTTATTGAAATATATAAAGCCGTGTTGATTAGAGTTGCGCTATTTTGACATGAACGATATTTGTATCGATTTTATTCGAATATCGAAAAGGAAGTGATTTCAAAATATAACGTTTTGAAAATATTAGCATTTATATAGTAATGATATGAAATATTCAATTTTGATTTGAAATTGAATATAGTGTTGAAATGGTTTTGAAAGCGAATTTAAAACGATTTATAAAATACGTTTTAAAAGGAAATCGACGAAATATATATAATATATATATATTATATATAATGGCCTGAATAAAACGCGCCGCGCCGCTGCAGTTCGTGAATTTCGACCATTGACTTCGAATTGACGTTGCGGGAGATCCGACCGTCGGATTCTCCTAAAACCAGAATCGTTGGGTTCGTATCGAAAAGAGCGTTCCAATGAATATTATAAATTTGAAATCCAACGGTTGTATTTGGAATTATGTCCAAATCAAATTTGAAAAAGGTCGCTGTAAGTGCAGTTCGATAGCCGTTGATGGAAATCGACTGTACGGGCCTTGATAAAATTATTAAAAATATTAATAATTTGTGTAAAATCATAATATGTGAATTGGAAAGAACTGGGATGAAAAACTCCATATTTGAAAGGATAAAAATAGATTTTTATCGAAATGAACTGGTTTTGAACTAGAACTAAAACCAATTTATTTTTGAAATGAATAAATTGAATTTGAATCGGTTTTGAAAATAACCAGAATTTCCAATATATATAAAGTGGAAGTGGATCTGAATCGAAATTGTCTTCGGAATATTTCGATGTTGGATTTCGTGACTATACAGATATTGTTATGGGAATTTGAAAGATATATCTTATATCGTTATTTCCAATACGATATTTGTTGGTTTCAGGATTTGATATTGAATATAAGCCGGTATATTTTCTATTCAGAGCCTTGTATTTAATATCAAATGTGATTTGGGTTTGTCGTGAATGGTGTCTTCAATAACACTGTTCTTAATCCCAATAGAGAAAAAGATTAAATCTTTCTATTTAGATTTAATGAAGTGTATCAATTAAATAATATTTAATTAGAATTGAATTTGAATTAGTTTTTGGGTTTATCGTGAGCGGTGTTTTGAACAACACCTGTTCTTTAACCCGATTAACAATAGAGTGTGATTTTGGGTTTATCGTGAATCGTGTTTTAGATGACATTGGTTCTTTAACCCAGTTAAAGGCAGGATATTGATTTTTGAAAAGATTAAAACTAAGTAGAGTTTTAATGAATCTTTAATTAGATTGAAATGTGAATTGATAATTTAAATTATCAAATCTGAAAAGTGATCGAGAATGGAGTACCACCAGTTTTTCTCCAAATCGATAGTTAAATCTTTAATTAGATTTGAACGTGAAATGGTAATTAATTTTACCGATAATATTGTGGTGTTAGATATGGAGTATTACCAGTTTTGCTCCAGGGGATGAATAGGTTGGGATTGGGAAATAAAACAAATAATTACTTCGGTGTGGTTCGCTAATCCCGACTAGTTTGAAATGATATCCAAAGGAAGATTAAAGAATAAATTTAGAAGAATTTATCTTTGATAAAATTAATGGGAACCTTTCCCTAAGAATGTGATTTTGTGAATAAAAGAATATTATGAATTGGAATGAGGCGTTTGCTGTGTTTGTGTAACATTTGTTTATCATATACGTGGGTTATTCAGAAAGGTCGGGTTTATACCCATTCTGAATAACCGGTTCGGCGATAAGTCGAAGATGAAGACGGTGGTCGAAGACCGGAAGTCTTCACATCGTTTGGGTGATTACTGATGATCTTGATTGGGCTGTACACCCTAGATGAGGGAATCAGTTGGTGATCGTCCAGACGTACTTGGAGATGGATGGATATGCGAGGAAAGTGCCTCCGGTTTCGTTCAGACCCAGAACAAACTTGTAAATGGATTGTGTGTCTGACATTGGATTTTATTCTGTGTTGATTGATCTCTATTAAATATACATCTGTTTGGCGGCAGAGAATTTACTCTCTTGTTTAACGCCCTTCTCTGAGATGTACGAGCTCAGAGGTTGTATATCGATGGATATCAGTCGCATGGAGTGAATTTCCAGTGTGGCACGCGTAAGTGGCAATTGATCAAGGCTTCTGTTGAAAAGCAAAGTCTTGTGGTTGATGATCAAAGCACGGCCTTTGTGGCGTAGCTTTGTGTATAACGTGAATTCGCGAGCCTCACACCTCGGTTTGAGTTAAAAACGGGATAAGGACTGCAGGGAGAGCATGACGTTTCTTTCTAGCTTTGGTGGTGTCAGTGACTTACCAGCCCTGACATTTATATACTTTTCACCTATGTGGTTGTTGGATGAGGCGCCTCGATTTTAGGTCGGTAAGGACCGGGAAACGTGTGTTCAGGAATTGCCAATCCTCAAACGTAAGAGAGGACCAGCCCTGAAGATCCAAGGGTTGCCCAGAGTGTGTAATCATGGGACATTTGCTAGAGTGTCTCGAATCGGAGAGGAGCTTGCCCCTTGCCTCGACTCATGACGGAAATCCAATATCCAATACGTGTATTTCGGTTTTATTTGTAGAGCCTAGTATGGCGACATGATAGATGGTACCCATGCCGCCTAGGATTGATATTTATGATTGAAATTGTTTTGACACTATACACTTATTATAGTATCAAATGATTTGTTTTAAACGTACCAAGCATGTTTGGCTATTATAAGGGAAAACCATATCCTCCGGCTTGCGTTGCATTGTGTGATGGGACCTGGGTCTTATAATAGCTTCATTTTTCCAAAGAGCATTGCGCCATTTTGTTATATGCACTAGTATTCTTGGGAGGAAACCCGTTCCGTGTTTTACGGCGTGGTCCCTTGAATTACTCTCTTTTAAAGTTTTAAATAATTGTTTTAGTTCTCACACCAGTCACATGACTGACCTGGAGTTTATTGTTTTAACCTAAACTTTGGGTGCCCCTATTTTCCACAGGGCAGCTAGTAGTTTTGGTTTTGCAGATTTATATTCAAAAATCCTGATTTACAGCTGGAACGATGCTCGGAAAGCTCTGTATCCGTGCATTACTTCTAATTGTGCTTTTGTATTATTTTCCTATGCGATGTATTTAAATGTAATTTAAATCTCTGATATTTGTTGAATGTAATTTATTCATTTATACTCTATATATTCTTGTATCTGATGGAATTGTTGTAATAACAATGAAATGTTCTTCCGTCTGCGTTCTATTTTGTCTTGTCCTCAACGCAATCCGGGCTTTCCTTCACGGGGAAGTTCGGGTCGTGTCCATACCACTATGTCACCATATATAGGGTAAAAACTCTATCCTCCGGTTTGCGTTGCATTGTGTGATGGGAACTGAGTCTTATAATGGCTTCATTTTTATAAAAAGCATTGCGATGTTTAAAAGAAGGATTTGTTTTAAAGCACTGGCAATCTAATGGAGTAAACCCGTTCCACGAAAGTGGCGTGGTCCTGTGATTAGCCATATTTGAAATGTTTTGAGTAGATTTCTCATACCAGTCCCATGAATGACTCGTAGTTTGTTTCACTTTCAAACTCGGGTGCCCCTTTTTTCTACACGGGCAGCCTTGTGTTCAGGTTTAGCAGGCTTTATCCGGATAGCTGGAGCTGAAGATGGATTCTATCATTTATCTCTTTTTATGCTGTTCAACTCCTGTTGTACATATTATGTTTGTTTCCACTGTAGACATTTATGTATAGCTGAACTATATTTGTACTAAGTATGATCCTGTATACTGTGTAACTCTGATGATTACGTTTTTCCAGTATATTCTTTTGTGCATTATCTGGTGTATTTATTTATTTCTGTTCTGCTATTATCTGTTTCTGTGTTATATTCCAAAGATTACCCTTGTCTCCGTCAGTACGGGAAATGGGGTCGTCACGATTATACCGCGAGATCCGACCGTCGGAATTTCCCGAAACTGGAACCGTTGGATTCGTTTTGAAAAGATCTTTCTAATGATGTAAATTTTGTGAAGATCCAACGGTTAGATTTTCAAATATGTGTAAATCAAATCTGAAGAAAAACAGCGCTACGGCCGCGTTATGGGCCGAAGCCTTGTTTTGAATAAATTGGCTATTTTAAAATAAATAAAAATAGCGATAACTCGTTATAAAATATTATAAACGATATGGATGTGAAATATAGAAATTAACTGAAGGTTGGCTAAGTCGAATGGTTTCCTGGGTGTTGATCTGATGTTGGTTTCGGCCTTCGGGGTCAATATTTGGGAAATCGTTCTCTTACTGATTGACGGTTAGTGAATAATGAATTGAAATGATGCGTGTGTATGTTAGTGTTGCACTTGTTTATTATATACGCGAGTTGCTCAGAAAGTCCGGGTTTACCCCATTCTGAATAACTGAATCGACGATAAGAAATAGAAGATGAAGATGGTGGTCAAAGACCGGAGATCTTCACCTCGTTTGGATGGTAACCGAGGTCCTGATTGGGAGGCATCCCGAAATATGGATAATGAGTTGTGATCGTCCAGACGTACGTGGTGATCGATGGGTTTGCGAGGTATATAGTGCCTCTGGTTTCGTTCAGACCCAGAACGGACTTGCAAATGGACAGTGTGTCTGACATTGGAATTTATTCTATGTGATTGATAGCCATCAGTTGCACGGTGTGAATTGCCTGTGTGGAATGCTAAGATGCAGTGATTAGGGCTTCTGTTGAAAAGCAAAGTCTTGTGGTGATGATCAAAGCACCGCCTGTGTGGCGTAGCTTTGTGTATAACGTGAAATCGCGAGCCTCACACCCCGGTATGAACCAGAAACAGGAGAGGACCTCCGGGGGGACGTGCATTTTCTTTCTAGCTAGAAGTGGCGTGAGAGGTTTTACATGCCCTGACGAGTTTGACTTATGTGGTTGCTACTATTGCGAGGCGCCTCGGTTAGATTGGACGATCCGGGAACGATGGAGTCATTCGCTGGCTCATTTACGCCCCAAAGGGCGGAGAGACGCATTGTTCAGGCATTATAATCCACTTCGTGTGGACCGGCCCTGACGATCCAAGGTACGGTTGCGGCTGTGCCTGAGGCTCGGGCTAGAGAGTATCGAAGGCGGTAAGGACAATCTTTTGCCTTGGTTCAGGACGGAAATCCAATTTCCAAATACGACATCGTGCGGTTTTGATTGTATACCTATATATGGCGACATAGTGGTATGGGGCATTAATGCCGTCTATGATTGATAGTTATGATTTGAAATTGTTTTCAAAACATATAAAACTAGTAATAATATGAAATTCTTTTGTTTTATTCGTATCAAGCATATTTTGGTCATTATAAGGTAAAAACTCTATCCTCCGGTTTGCGTTGCATTGTGTGATGGGAACTGAGTCTTATAATGGCTTCATTTTTATAAAAAGCATTGCGATGTTTAAAAGAAGGATTTGTTTTAAAGCAATGGCAATCCAATGGAGTAAACCCATTCCACGAAAGTGGCGTGGTCCTGTGATTAGCCATATTTGAAATGTGTTGAGTAGATTTCTCATACCAGTCCCATGACTGACTCGTAGTTTGTTTTACTTTCAAACTCGGGTGCCCCTTTTTTCTACACGGGCAGCCTTGTATTCAGGTTTAGCAGGCTTTATCCGGATAGCTGGAGCGGAAGATGGATTCTATCATTTATCTCTTTTTATGCTATTCAGCTCCTATTGTACATATTATGTTTGTTTCCGCTGTAGACATTTATGTATAGCTGAACTATATTTGTACTAAGTATGATCCTGTATACTGTGTAACTCTGATGATTACGTTTATCCAGTATATTCTTTTGTGCATTATCTGGTGTATTTATTTATTTCTGTTTTGCTATTATCTGTTTCTGTGTTATATTCCAAGGATTACCCTTGCCACCGTCAGTACGGGGTTTGGGGTCGTCTCACGTGGTATCAGAGCTTTGTTTAAGCTTAGTTCTGGAATATAACATATGAACGAACTCGTCAGAAATAGAACCAGTAGTGTTCTAGGACGGGTAACTCTATACAGATAGGATCTGTAATATCCTAGTATGAGTAAAGCAGGATGAAATACACCCCAGTAGACACATTTACTTTGAAGTATATGTTTCTATGTTTTAAATTATCTTTTCTGTCACCTGACACTTGATCTGCTGTTTGCAGAAGTACTAGAAAAATGAGTGTCAGAAATAGAAGAAATGCAGAAACAGATCTAGAGGCTCTATTTAAGAGATATCGAAATCTGGGTGGAGCACAATTCTCGGGCAATGAATCTATTATTCAAACTCAAGCGTGGGTGAGCTCTGTAGAAAGAATATTTGAGCGTTTCCAGCTGAGAGATGACCAGAAAAGATTAGTAGCATCTTGGGCGCTCAATGGAGAAGCTTTAATCTGGTGGGAAACAATCGTCAAAGATAATCCATAAGGTGATATCACCTGGGATAGATTCAAAGAGATTTTCCTAGGAAGATTTACTCCTCCTGAAGTGACTGAGTGATTATGTGATGAATTTTCTTATCTGATACAAGGTGATATGACCATCCCAGAATATCATAAGAAATTCAACGAACTTGCTCACTTTGCTCCTCATCTGATTCAAGATCCAAAGAGGAAGAATTTGAGATTTATTCATGGCCTGCAAAGGAGATATCAGAATAGTGTGATGAGGAATGTGAAGCTTCCTTTTTCTGAAATGATTTATATGGCTTATCAGTATGAAGATCTCCATAAGAAAGGTATGTTGCGGGATGAAGAGGAAGTCAGTTCGAGTAACAAAGGTGAGCCTGAAACAGAAAATCCTGAGGCCAGTGCGGTGTCTGAGGTCAGTAAGATGCCTAGTGCCAAGAGAAAAAGGGACAGAGCTGAGAAAGAACTAGTAACGACAGCTGTATGCAGTAACTGCAATAAACAAGGACATCTCTCGATAAGATGCAGATCTCTGAAGAAACAAAAGAATGATGGGTTTAAATCTGGCAAGAAGCTCCAGGAAAGTAAAAGATGCAATCAATGTCATCGGTTTGGTCATGTAAAACAAGAGTGTCGGCTGTTAAAAACAACCAAAGAAGCTCAGGTAAATGAAGTAGCAGAAGTGCCTGCATCTTCGTCTGCTCAAGAAAGGCCAGATGTTTTAGAAGGCACGCTTACTGTTAGAACATTTCCGTTAAAGTATTGTTTGACACTGGCGCATCACGAATCTTTATTGCAAAGAATGCAGCTAAGAAGCTGGATTTGAATTTGAAGAAGCTCAAGGAACCAATGACTGTCCAGAATCCGGTTGGGGGTTCCATTGATCTCAGTTGGGTTTGTGGCGTGCCGGTTTCTTTTTCTCGTTATCGGTTTCCTACCATCGCGGTCGTCATGAATTTTAAAGAGTTTGATCTTATCTTGGGGTTAGACTGGTTGACCAAATATGAAGCTGAGGTTAAATGCGTCGACAGAGTCGTTAAGGCGAAGATTAAATCGGGTGATTATATAACCATTCCCTGTGAAGGTCAGAATGCTAATAGAAAAGACATTTGGGCAGCTTTGGATGTTCCTCCAGTTCAAATTGAAAATATCCCTGAAGTCACAGAGAATATTCCTGACCTTATCAAAGATATTCCTGTCGTCAAGAACTATGCGGATGTGTTCGAGGAAGTTGTTCGCTTACCTCCGTAGAGAGAAATAGATTTCAAGATTGCTTTGATTCCGAATGCAAGGCCGGTAGTTCACGCTATTCGAAGAATGTCTTTGAAAGAGAAAGAGGAATTAGACAATCAAACACGACAGCTAGTATGGAAGGGTCTGATCAGGCCTAGTTTCTCTGATTGGGGAGCAGCAGTGGTGTTTGTCCCAAAATCAGACGGTACTCTACAGCTATGTGTGGATTATCGTGAATTGAACAAGAAGACCAAAAAGAACAAATATCCATTGCCGCAGATTAATGATTTGTTGGATCGATTAAATGGCGCAAAAGTATTTTCACGAATGGACCTAGCTACAGGTTTCCATCAACTTCGAATTGCTGAAGAGTGTGTTCCAATGACAGCATTCAGAGGTCCCGACTTATTCTACGAGTGGTTAGTAATGTCGTTCGGCTTATGTAACAATCCATCTTACTTCGTCGATCTGATGAATAGAGTGTACGGAGGGGTTTTGAATAAATTTGTTCTGGTTTTCATTGACGATATTCAGATCTTCTCTAAATCAAAGGCCGAACATGAAAATCATTTGGAACAGGTTCTGGAAATCCTCAGAAGGAATGTATTGAAAGCCAAACTGTCCAAATTTATATTCTGGCAAGAGGAGGTAAAATTTCTGGGCAATGTCATATCAAAAGAAGGAATTGCTGTGGATCCAAGTAAAATCACAGCTATTCAGAATTGGAAACAGCCCAGTACTCCTATAGGAGTCTGCAGTTTCCTCGGGTTGGCTAGTTATTACCGGAAGTTCGTTAAAAACTATTCGAAGATATCTGGTCACTTAACGAATATTACAAAGAAGCACTCTAAATTCAAATGGACTCCAGAAAGTGAAGAGGCTTTTGAAGAGCTAAAGTTAAGATTAACGACAGCTCCAGTGTTAACCATCATCGATGGCAATCAGGATTTGAAAGTCTGGACTGACGCTTCCAGAGAAGGCCTTGGCATAGTGTTAATGCAAAGAGGTCAAGTGATTGCGTATGCTAGCCGTCAATTGAAACCGTATGAGAAGAACTACGTAACTCATGATCTTGAGTTATTGGCCATAGTATTCGCTTTGAAAATCTGGAGACATTATCTTCTGGGTGAGAGATTTGAACTGTTTACATATCACCAGTCCCTAAAGTATATGTTCACCCAGAAGGACTTGAATCTGAGGCAGCAACGTTGGCTAGAGTTCCTTGCAGCATATGACTTTGAGATTATATACACGCCAGGGAAAGCCAATGTCGTAGCCGATGCTTTGAGTCGGAAGAATGTAATGATCGCCAGCTTTGTTATTACGACTTCCTTGATTGACAAAATATCTATTCTTCAGAAGGATGATAACTTTATTAAGGATATGATCATAAGGATTCAGAAAGGCGAACCCTCGTGTTTTCAAATAAATAACGACGGAATCCTAAGATTGAAAGGAAGGATTTGAGATCCTGGCATCCCCGAGCTAAAAAGGGAAGTGTTAGACGAGTGTCACAAGTCCAAGCTGAGTATCCATCCTGGTGTGGCAAAAATGTACAACGATCTCAAGCGAACATTCTGGTGGAAGGCTATGAAAAGAGACGTTTCAATATATGTTAGCCGATGCCCTACTTGCCAGCTAGTCAAAAGCGATCAACAAAAGCTTGCTGGATTATTGCAACCACTGGACGTTCCTGGTTGGAAGTGGGAACATATTTCCATGGACTTCATTGATGGTTTGCCTAGAACCAGAAAAGGAAATGACAGTATTTGGGTGATCGTAGATCGCTTCACGAAGACCGCCCATTTCATACCTGTTAGATCAAACAGAACTGCTCAGAGTCTGGCGCAGATATATTTCAAGGAAATAGTTAGACTGCATGGAGTGCCGCTCAGTATAGTCAGTGATAGAGATACAATATTTACTAGTAAATTCTGGGAGGCATTTCAAGTCGAACTGGGAACGAAGTTGAACTTGAGCACGGCCTATCATCCTCAGACAGATGGTCAAACTGAGAGGGTGAATCGTATACTAGAAGATCTATTGCGGGCTTGTGTTCTAGATTTCGGTGGATCATGGGAAGACTATCTACATTTGGCTGAATTCTCTTACAACAACAGCTACCAGGCGAGCCTGACAATGTCCCCATTCGAGGCATTGTATGGTAGATCGTGCCGATCTCCTGCTTGTTGGGTCAAACCCGGTGATAGACTTGTGTTGGGGCCAGATATGATCCGAGAAGCTGCCGATAAAGTCGACTTTATTGAGAAGCGATTACTCGCTGCTCAAAGCCGACAAAAGAGCTAAGCCGATAGGAGAAGAAGAGATATATCCTTTGCTGTTGACGACTATGTATATTTGAAAGTATCGCCGATGAGAGGAGTTGTCCGGTTCGGTAAAACTGGAAAGTTGGCGCCCAAATTCATTGGTCCGTTTCCTATTCTGGAACGGATCGGAACTCTCGCTTATAGGGTTAAATTGCCTGATTGGTTGCCTGGAGTTCATGATGTATTTCACATATCTCAACTTCGAAAGCACGTTCTTGATCCAGGCTTGATCGTGGAAGAAGCAGCTCAGCAGGATATTGAAATTACTCCAGAATTAGCTGTGAGAAGAGAGCCGCTCAAGATCATAGGCAAAGAAACCAAAGAACTGAGGAACAAGAAGGTTCACTTAGTCAAAGTGCAATGGAGTGGAGATCCGCGAGATTGTACTTGGGAAACTGAGGAGAGCATTCAGAAAGCCTATCCTAGATGCCGAGTGGATATCTCTGATTGACCCCGGTGCAAGGTACATTTACCGTACTTTGCATTACCAATTAGTTCTCTATTCTGTTGTTATTTTCTTTCCATGGATGTGCATTTTTAATTCTATAGTCTGAATGATTTTAAAAGAATATATAAATTGATTTGTATGATTTTTAAAAGTTAAAAACAATTTGATTGTTGTTTGTGTTGTGTGATAGTAAATTTGATTAATTGAATTATTGAAACAATAGTTAATTTAACCAGCAATAGAACAATGGTAGAATTTATTCATTTAAATCACACATTGAACTGAGTAGAAAATAGATAGAAATATATACATGTGCATATATATGTTTGAACAGGTAAATGGATTAGCTGTTGAGTAAAGATTTTATTTGCGTGCCCGACAAATAGGTAAACCTTAATGAGTTGGATGCGAAATATTATTATATCAACTCCTGTGAATGCCATTGGATGCGGAGTGCTGGTTATTCTGTGTGAAATAATAAATGTCGCCATAGGATAGTAACAATTAATTTTGAACTACATTACATGGCATACTTCATCATATACCACATAAGCATTTGGAGCTTGTGTGACGAGGTGGAAGATTTACCATACGAGAGAGAGGCATGTATGGCGATGACTATATTTTATAGGTTAAACTGATGACTGATATGGACTATTTAAATTATAACGATAAAATTGCCAAATTAATAAAAACCCCACACGGGTCTGGAGTTGACAATAATCACGTCTCTCTAGTTATTAGATACGGCACATGGACTATTTATTTCCCACATGGGACGAGGTGACGAGGATTTATCCTCTGGAGCATTTAAAATACACACTCCCTCAGGCTTTGACAGGGTGACGAGAATTTATTCTCTGGAGTTATTATCAATACACGCTCCCCTGTAAACACCAGAATATATCACTATAAATATGTGTATGCTTATTAGGATTTATTGGGTACCTAATACGGCCCAATAAATTTCCAAACCTCTCCCCGTACATAGGAGGTTATGGCGAAATTTTTTGAAAATTCCGGGTGTTAGCCAAATTTTTGAAGAATTTGAAAATTCTCAGAAACTGAAAAGTTGGAGAATTGAAGCCAGATTGGACGTGGGGTTGATTAATCAAACCATTTTCGACTTTTTTCCTTTTCGGGGACGAAAAGTTTTAAGTGGGGGAGATTGTAACGACCCAGAAAATCTGAACCAATTTAAAAATTTTAAATTGGCTAAAATAATGGATTTCAAATATTTAAAATAAATATTTTAAATAATAGCAATGAAAGTGAGCTTGAATCGACATTTGAAAATGAATATAATTAATTCTAATTATAAACAAGGCCTGAAATGGCGCTGTAGTTTCAAAAATTGAATTCAAACTTTGTCGGAATGTACCGGGTGCAAAACAAAACGGATTTAAGTGAAACCAAAAATATTTAAATCTGTTAGTGAATACCTTTCTAATGAATCTGAAAAATCGAAGTTTCATAGCGGAAAGCAAAAGTTATGGCCAAATGAATTTTCAGAAAGGTCGCTATGGAAATTATATAGCCCGTGAAATTGGCCATTTTGCATACGATCTCAGAATTCGACGAAACCCCTTTCGTTGGATCTGGGATGTGAAGTTATTGCTAGGTTTCAAATTTCATAATTTTTGAAGCTAGTATGTGAGCGTGGCAAAGGAAAACGTTTTTTGGTCAATTATAGTTAAATTGAATCGACCAGAAATGGGCCTTTTTGCAAACGGTCTCAGAATTCGACGAAACTTGTTTTGTTGGGACCGTATCATCAAAACATAGCCAGATTCATTTTTCTGGAATTTTTCGAATCAGTTTGTGGCCCTGGCAAATTGAAATGTACGTTCAAATCGAATATTGAATGTTATATATTTTAAATTGAATAGAAACTGACTGAAACAGTCGAATGGGCCTACGAAACATATCCCATTGTATTCGGAATGGGGGCAAAACGCTAGGGACGACAGTCATTGGGTTTAGATTGGTGGTCGTGTCAGAAAACCCCTTTAAAACCCACCGGCCAATCATAATTTTTATAAAAAAAAGAAAAATCTTATTTTCTCTCTCCCCGACGAACGATGGAAACCCTTTCTAATCATCCCGTCCACTTTTCGATCAATCCACACAAAATTAGCCTCTCCTCCAGTAGAGCTCCTCATGATCTTCAAATCCATACCTGGTTCGATTTTTTTCATTGCGTATTTTGGGAGAACGGACGCCGAGAAGTCGACGCCTTCATCTCGCCGCCGCCGCTCCCTCCGACGATCGAACTGGCCGCCACCCCCCTGCGCTGGAAGCTCTCTCCTCCCCCTTCAACGCTGCGTAGGCCGATCGACGAATAGCTACACGGATTTTGAGATAAATCCAAACCTAATTTTGAACCTTTCAGCTGAGGTATGGCTATATATATTTTCAACAGTTTTAACACCTTTAAACCGTTGCAAACTTTGAAAATTCATATCTTTTTCGTGTGTTGATGAAATTCAGTGAAACAAGAGACAGTGGACTCGTGTGGACGTCTTCTACCTTCTAGAAGAGACCACATATTTTTCTGAGCCTTCTGCTATTTTTGGTGGAGTGGAACCCAATGTGAGATATCTAAATTATAAACGATATGGAAAACGACGATGTATAAATTATATATTCGATGTATGAGTTATATAAGCGTTGTATAAGTTGTACGTTCGATGTATATGTTATATATGCGTTGTAGAAATTATATATGTGTTGAAATAGAAGTGAATTGCTATATATATATATATATATATATATATATATATATATATATATATATATATATATATACGCCCCTCGTCCACAAACCATGGACGATATTTATTGGTTGTTATTTGTGTGAAAATTGATTGATAGCGAATGGTTGATTGGAATTGTTTGTGGTTGATATTGATTGATTATGGCTGAAAAATACCCGTTTGTGGTTGAGAAATATTTGGTTGAAACCACATAGGATTAGTTTGTGGAAATGAAATAAATATACATGCCGCCTGCGTGCGAACAAGATGCATGATTCCCCATTGTCAAAAACCACGAGGTTTTATGGTAGAGCGAGGAGCCGGACTAGGGACGGTCCCGGTTTTAACTACCCTGCCGTTATGCTGCTGAAATTTTTAATAATATTCATGTGTTTGAATTATTTTCATTTGTTGAAATTATATTTATTCGTTGAATAGAAAACCTTCATGTGTTGAGTCGATATTAATTAGTTGAATAGAAATTCATGTGTTGAATGGTATTCGTGTTTTAAAATATAAAAATCACCTTTTTATCGATTTATATAAATTATAGAAAACCTTCATGTGTTGAATTGATATTCATTCGTTGAATTGAAATTCATGTGTTGAATGGTATTCATATTTTGAAAGAAATGGTTTTATTATAGAAATCCTATTTTTATTTCCTATATGAACTGTATAAAACAATCTTGTTTTGAAATAAATTGTTTTATTATAAAAATCCTATTTTTATTTCCTATATGAACTATATAAAATAATAAGTGTTTTGAAATGAATTGTTTTACAATAAAAATCATATTTTTATTATATACATGAATTGTTAAATATAGTGAAGTGTTGAAATAGAAGACAGTTAGATAAAAATATCATTTTTATCAAATGTATGAAAAGAATATAGCTTTGAAATCGAAGAATCGATATATATATATATATATATAAATGGAATTAAAATATATCGAATAACGAAGTTGCAGTTCGTATTTTGAAACCGTGACTTCAAACGATTATACCGGGAGATCCGACCACCGGATTTTCCTGAAATCGCAACAGTTGGGTTCGCTTTGGAAATATCTTTCCAATGGCACCAACTTTGTAAAAATCCAACGGTTGGATTGTCTGGAATGTTTAATTCAAATCTAAAGAAAAATAGCGCCAGAATCGGTTATATATATATATATATATATATATATATATATATATATGAATATAATTATATTAAATCGAATAACGACGCAGCAGTTCGTATTTTGAAATCGAAACTTCAAACGATTATACCGGGAGATCTGACCGTCGGATTTTCCCGAAACTGGAACCTTGGATTCGTTTTGAAAAGATATTTCTAATGATGTAAACTTTGTAAAGATCCAACGGTTAGATTTTCAGATATGTGTAAATCAAATCTGAAGAAAAACAGCGCCACGGCCGCGTTATGGCCCGAATCGTCATTTTGAATAAATTGGCTATTTTAAAATAAATAAAAATAGTGATAAATCGTTATAAAATATTATAAACGATATGGATGTGAAATTTAGAAATTAACTGAAGGTTGGCTAAGTCGAATGGTTTCCTGGGTGTTGATCTGATGTTGGTTTCGTCCTTCGGGTTTAATATTTGGGAAATCGTTCTCTTACTGATTGACGGTTAGTGACTAATAAATTGAAATGATGCATGTGTATGTTAGTGTTGCACTTGTTTATTATATACGCGAGTTGCTCAAAAAGACCGGGTTTATCCCATTCTGAATAACTGAATCGACGATCAGAAACCGAAGATGAAGACGTTGGTCGAAGACCGGAGATCTTCACCTCGTTTGGATGGTAACCGAGGTCCTGATTGGGAGGCATCCCGAAATATGGATAATGAGTGGTGATCGTCCAGACGTACGTGGTGATCGATGGGTTTGCGAGGTATATAGTGCCTCCGGTTTCGTTCAGACCCAGAACGAACTTGCAAATGGACAGTGTGTCTGACATTGGAATTTATTCTGTGTGATTGATAGCCATCAGTTGCACGGTGTGAATTGCCTGTATGGCATGCTAAGATGTAGTGATCAGGGCTTCTGTTGAAAAGCAAAGTATTGTGGTGATGATCAAAGCACCGCCTGTGTGGCGTAGCTTTGTGTATAACGTGAAATCGCGAGCCTCACACCCCGGTATGAACCAGAAACGGGAGAGGACCTCAGGGGGGACGTGCGTTTTCTTTCTAGCTAGAAGTGGCGTCAGTGGTTTTACACGCCCTGACGAGTTTGACTTATGTGGTTGTTACTGTTGCGAGGCACCTCGATTAGATCGGACGATCCGGGTCCGATGGAGTCATTCATTGGCTCATTTACGCCCCAAAGGGCGGAGAGACGCATTGTTCAGGCATTATAACCAACTTCGTGTGGACCGGCCCTGACGATCCAAGGTACGGTTGCGGCTGTGCCTGAGGCTCGGGCTAGAGAGTCTCGAAGACGGTAAGGACTATCTCTTTCCTTGGTTCAGGACGGAAATCCAATTTCCAAATACGACATCGTGCGGTTTTGATTGTATACCTATATATGGCGACATAGTGGTATGGGGCATTAATGCCGTCTATGATTGATAGTTATGATTTGAAATTGTTTTCAAAACATATAAACACTAGTAATAATATGAAATTCTTTTGTTTTATTCGTATCAAGCATATTTTGGCCATTATAAGGTAAAAACTCTATCCTCCGGTTTGCGTTGCATTGTGTGATGGGAACTGAGTCTTATAATGGCTTCATTTTTATAAAAAGCATTGCGATGTTTAAAAGAAGGATTTGTTTTAAAGCACTGGCAATCCAACGGAGTAAACTCGTTCCATGAAAGTGGCGTGGTCCTGTGATTAGCCATATTTGAAATGTGTTGAGTAGATTTCTCATACCAGTCCCATGACTGACTCATTGTTTGTTTCACTTTCAAACTCGGGTGCCCCTTTTTTCCACACGGGCAGCCTTGTATTCAGGTTTAGCAGGCTTTATCTGGATAGCTGGAGCTGAAGATGGATTCTATCATTTATCTCTTTTTATGCTGTTCAGCTCCTGTTGTACATATTATGTTTGTTTCCGCTGTAGACATTTATGTATAGCTGAACTGTATTTGTACTAAGTATGATCCTGTATACTGTGTAACTCTGATGATTACGTTTATCCAGTATATTCTTTTGTGCATTATCTGGTGTATTTATTTATTTCTGTTCTGCTATTATCTGTTTCTGTGTTATATTCCAAAGATTACCCTTGTCTCCGTCAGTACGGGAAATGGGGTCGTCACACGCCATTGAAGAAAAATTGCTTAAGCACTCGATTTAATATGTTGACGTCTTTTATACTACTTTATATTTAAATACATATGTGTATGCTAACTATAACTTTAAAATTCAAATTATTATATACTTTCAGTGAATATTTAGTCTTTATTTCTAATAGCTCTTAGAAATGCAGTTAAATTATTATATACTTCTTGATCAGGATGGTAACAATTTGATGGACTTGAGGAAATTTGATGAGGAAGCAATTACTTATTTCAGTGAACATACAACGGTGAACAAGTTGTGGACTTACCCGTTGTTATCCGTTGCAAAATGTTGAATGCCACGGGTTGCAGAATTGTGTGCCAGAGAATTACTGAAGAGGAGGTTCGGTTGGCTGCTTGGTCCGTAAACGTTGACGCCACCCCTGGTCCAGACAACTTCGGGTCTTGTTTCTATCATACCCATTGGAATGATCTAAAAAATAATCTGTTGTCATCTATTCAAGAAGCATTTCAGTCAGGTAAAATTATCAAAGAAATCAAACATACTTCCTTATATCTGATCCCAAAAATAAATAAACCTACCAAAATTGCAGATTATAGACCTATTATATGTTGTAATGTCCTTTACAAAATCTTGAGCTAAGTAATTTGTAATAGGATGAAAATGGTGTTACCAGATATGATTAATGAATGTCAAAGTGCTTTCATTAACGGTAGAAGTATATTTGAAAATTCTTTATTGGCACATGAGTTAACTAGAAATTTTAATAAGAAAGGTGCTAATAAATTTTGTTTGAAAGTTGATTTACACAAGACAAATGATAAAACCAATCATGCATTCATTCTTCATATGTTAAAGGCTATGGGTTTCCCTGAGAAAATTATTAAACAGATTTCTTAATTTATTTAATCTCCTACTTTCTCTATTTTAATCAATGGAGTTCCAAAAGGGTTCATTACCAGTAACCGTGGAATAAGACAAGGGGATCCACTCTCCCCTATCTGTTTGCAATTGCAATGGAATATTTTACACTTCAGATGGAGCTTGCTGAATTTGCGAAATTGATTCAACCGATTCACAATTTCAAACCTTCCATTAGCCATTTATTGTATGCTGATGACCAGATAATTTGTGTCAAGTCAAATGTTGAAGTTGTGCTTAAGAACACTAATTTATTTGATAATTTGGACAAGTTTGTGGGTCTTAAGATAAATGAACAAAAATCTAAGTGTTACTTCAACAAATTTTGTATGAGTAAGAGGGTTGTTCCTGATATTTTGGGAGTGAAGGAGGGTGTATTACCGGCGAAGTCTTTAGGTGTTCCCTTATCCTCAAATAAAATTACTGACAAAGAGTGTGTGGAACTTATCGCTAAGATGGGAGACAAGTTGCAAGGGTGGAACTCCAGGCTACTCTCTTTTGCTGGCAGAATAAAACCAGTTCATACTATGATAAAAGCTAAGGTCAACTTTTGTCTTCAGACTTTCCACATTCCAAAAGCTTCTATTGAAAAGATTGAAAGTGTATGTGAAGATTTCATCTGGAAAGGAGGATTACATAAAATTAAAGGTGATTTATGTAGACCAAAAAAGAAGGAGGTATTGGTTTGAGAAGAATTAGAGACATGAGAGATGCATTTACCATAAAACAAGCTTGGAAAATTATTAATGATAAAGGTTTACAGGACAGGTGGATGAGAAGAAGGTATATCAAAGATAATTTTTGGACCATTGTAATGACCCGCATTTGCAGAGATATAATAATTAATTTATTTAATTATTTAAAGGGTAATTACAAGGATTAAATGGTCATTTAATAATACAATAGTGAATATTTAATTAATATAATAATTAAATAATATATTTATTATGAAATAATCAAAATGGGCTGAAATGGCGATATAGTATGAATTGGGAAATTCAGAATATTTAATTCAGTTCAGAATTGAATTTGAATAACGAATATATTATTTGAAAGACAGTTTGAATGTATAATTATATTATAATTAAAATCGAGCTCGAAATGGCGCTGCAATTCGTAAATTGGCGATTTGAACTTCAACTGAATATACATAATTCGTTTTAAGCTGGATTTCTGTGAAACAAGAAACGTGTGGAGCTGGTGGAGTATATCTTTCTAATGGAAGAGAAAAATCGGGATTTCGTCGTGTAGATTTTGATTTATGTCCAAATCAAATTTTAGAAAAGTCGCTGTGGAATTCCTTTATAATTTGTAAAGGAATTATTTATATTTTAAAAAGGAATTTCAATATAAATCGAATATCGGGTTGACCCAGAAGTGAATATCGAGTTAGAAATTCATATAGAAATATTCTAGAGCTATATGGTATACCCCTGTGAATATATGCAATAATATTTATTTTTATATATTAAATTTAATTATATTTAAATATATTTATATATTTAAATGGGTCATTCAAAGTTGTAAAAATAAGCTACTTTTTGCAAACGAAGTCGGAATTCGAGGAAACTAATTTTGTTGGATCCGCAATGTCAAATAGTTGTTAGATTTTCAGTTTCGTGATTTTTAGAGTCACTATGTGGCCGTACAGATTTTTAGAGTGAAAAACAGTCAGTATTCTAACGGTTAAAATACGCTGTGTGAGCACACGGAGTCGGAATTCGACGAAACCAGTTTCGATGGAACCGTAATGTTGAACTATAGCTGCACATCCATTTTTGTGATTTTTAGGTATCGTGTGTGATCACACGAATTTGTAGAAGACAAATACAGATAGAAATTGGCAAAATAAAATCAATAAAATATTTATATAAAATATACATATTTTTCTATGATCCTAAACAAGCCACATACTATCATTTTTCAACCACACAAGAATCTTATCTCACTATAAGATCAAAAATTTAGCCGACACATTTTTTTTCCATCTCACAGTAAAACCATCCTCTTCTAAAAATCCAAAAGAAATACAATTAAAATCTAAAAATCCCAAAACATGTGTATTGTTGATCCGGAGGTGTTTCTCTTCAACCGGGTATGCCTCACGTTGGGTGCGACTACCATTCTGGAGCACCACTTCTTAAACGCAGCGCCTAGGGTTGTTGTTTTGATGAGATTTAGGTCTAAATCGAGTAAAAGGTGATTGGAGTTGAATTTGTGGTGGAGTGGCGCCTTGATTTGGGGGAGTTGATGGGTTTTCGTTGCAAAGAGGGTCGCGGTTGTAAGGTTCAATGGAAAACAAAAGGGGAGATCGAACTGATGGTGAATGGTATGAAGAGGAGCGGCGTAAGGTGTTGGTTCGAATGACGGTGGTGGTAGGATTTATCGCTGACCGAGGTGGAAACGAGGGTCGGTCAAAGTGAAGGTCAAAAGGGAAATGTTTGGATCTGGAGTTTGAATTCGTGAATGAGGAAGAAGGAGGGTATCGGCTTGGGCTTAAACAAGTGGGTGGAGTTGAATTGGGCCATGAGTAATGAGGGTAAAGCCCAAATGGAAATGTTTTAAGTTTTATTTAAATTCAAACTGTGTATTAACTTCTAAAATGCGTATCTCCTTCATACGATATCAGATTGACGAAACGTAAGTTGCGTTGGGATTGTATGGACGGTGGCTACACCATGGAATTGATTGGGAGTGTATTGGAGCTCGTCCCAATTTATGGCAAAATAAACTGTTTGATTCAAATCAAACAAACAGTTTATCGTTCTTTAACGATGAACTGCCAAAGTGAGTAAATCTCACTAACTTTGAACAGTTTATAATTTCATGTTGTATTCTTAGAACCGTTAAATATTGTCTAATTGACTGTGTTGACTATTTGATTGAACTGCTAGTCAGTTAGTTGAATTTCTATATTGATTATGTTTAACAGAATATATCATATGGAACTGAAAGTGATGTTATCTATGTTGTTTAACATCTGTGATGCAGGGAAAAAGGTTGGAGGAATCCGACTGGATTCCTCAACATTTATTTTACTGTGATTCATATATTGTGATATATGATATGATATATAATATGTTGTTGATTATGTGTGGTTGGACGATATTTATCGTTGTGATATGGTATGTTAAATACCATAAGAAATACCAGAATGTAGTAAGGGGATTTTTCAAAGTTGATTTTGAAAATAGATTATTTATATAAAATCAATGGATTTTATATATAAAAGAAAAAGGATTTGTAAAAGAAAATAATTTGGAAATCAAAGGAATATATTTGCAAAAGAAAATAAAGGGATATATTCGTAAAACAAATATAGAGGAAATATATTTGTCAAACAAATAGAATAGAGATATAAAGGAAACATTGTAGAACATTTACAATATAGATTAAATGAGATTATTTATTTATTTAAGGAAAACAAATAGAATAACGGATTTACTTATTTGGGGAGTAAACAAATAAAAGAAAGGAATATTTATTTGAGAAAATAAATAGAATAAAGGAAATATTTATTTAGAAATAAATACGATATTATAAAAGGAGTTAGAATTAATCAGTTAGAGTTAAAGGAGTTAATCGAATATAATTTTATTCGAATAGAGTAAAAGGAGTAAATCGAATATAGTTTATTTGAAAGGAGTTAATCAGATAGAGTTAACCAGTTAGAGGTAATCAAATAGAGTTAATCGATTAGAGTTAAAAACGAACTAGAGTTAATCAAATAGCGTTAATCGATTAGAGTTAAAAACGAACTAGAGGTAATCAAATAGAGTTAATCGATTAGAGTTAAAAACGAGCTAGTGTTAATCAAATAGAGTTAAAGATATAGAGTTAAGCAAAATTAGAAACTGACTAGAATTAGTAAGTTGAATGGGTTCCTGAGTATCGATCTTATTTTGGTTTCGGCCTTCAGGGTTTATACTTAGGAAGTTGTTCTCTTGTTAGTTTATAGTTAGAGTCTGATAGATGTGAAAAGATAGTGATATGTAAATAAACAATGGAAATGTTTTCCAGTGTTAATAACGTATATTTTCTAAACATAGAAAATAAAGAAATATGAATATATATATATATATGTATATATATATATATATATATGATTGATGATTGATTGATAGAATTTCCATCTGGAAATAATATCGTTGTTTGCACACCTGTTTTTCTTTGGTAGTTAAATCACAGACTATCAAAGTTTTGACCATTTTAACGTTGTTAATATGGAGAGGCCGGTTGGATTTTTATCCAAAGAACCACTCTGTATTGGCATAAGCGTTGCGAATCATATATGCCAAAGATAATTGAAGACGGAATAAAGTGCAAGGGCTATTAACAGTGCCTAAGATGGATATACTGAATAGTACCTTCGGTTCATCCTGTTCCTGGATGACTTGTATGGACGGATGTCTGACAGAGTTTTTCTAGACGATCACGTATATTGATTTCTCCAACCGTACCAAGAGTGGAAGCGGAGAAGGAAACTTCTTTTAGCTAACACATAATGTATTGTTGTAGACGTCAATCGGTGATTTGATGGATTTGACGATGTGACATTCGAAGTGAATCTGATGTGATGATGAAGCGTAACCTCAAGCCTCATCAACCGGTAAATGACAGAAATCGGGCAGACAGCATGGCTAAGTCGGTCGCTCCGAAGTAGGGTGTATAATCACCTGATCTTGAGTTTCATTTATTTCTAAAAATCTATTGTCGATATTTTCCCATTCGGGAAACGGTTGCTGATCCCAACCGTTGGTGATATATATTCGATACACTTAAGTGAAATGAGTGGTCGGTCATGTGTGGCCGGGTTGCAAGATGTTCTTGTTGAACCCAGTGTATTCCTCTCTAGAGGTACACAGCGAAGGATGGTTCCATACCTTGTCATAGTTGGAAATCCATTACCCAATACTTGCTTGCGGTTTTGATTGTATATTATATATGTAGAACATGAGATGAAAGCGTTTCTGCTAGATAATTATTATATTGTGGTTGATAGACATTATTATAATATCAAAAGGTTTTTGATATAAAGATATTTTGGATTCTCATAAGCAAAAAACCCGTTCCGTTATACGGTGTGGTCTTATGAGATATCGTTTACTTGTTCGAACTGTATTAACTATTTTACTCATACCAGTCCCATGACTGACCCAGAGTTTATTTTGTTTTGTTTTCCCTAAACTCTTGGGTGCCCAATTTTGTACGGGTAGTCAAGTAGTCAGGAATTTGCAGATACTTGAAGAACTAGAGCAGGAGGCTTCAGGATTGTATAGTTATAGTTATTTCCGCTGTGTTGTAAGTGTTGTACTCTGATAATGTATTGTATACATATAATGATTTATTTCAAGGATATATTATCTATTATATGTTATTCGTTCCGTTGTGAGGTTCGTGTTACTCTGATGTTGTGTTCTTCTTCTTCTATTCTAAGTTTCTATCTTATCTTTCCTCACCCTCTGATTTCTTTCATTAATGACCGGTATTTTCGATCCTTGGATGTTCGATATATGTTGTATATCAGATAACCAAGATCGTCAAAAACCCGGGTCATTACAGTAGGTATCAGAGCTTAAGTTAAGAAATTACCTTGGCTCTGTGGCGTGACTCAGTAGAGACAGGGTTAGTAATACCCTAGATTGAATTGAGTGTGTATATACGAGTGCGTATTTGTTATTTGATATAAAAATAATTTTATATTGTGGAGATTTATTGGTTGAGTTGTTTATGAGTTCTGGTCGATCAGTTTGATCCACTGTATCGGAAGGAGTTGGTAAACACTCGAATATGATTAACCGTCATGGTATATTTTGAAAAGTGGGTAAATGACACAATTTTACCCAATTTTGATTTTGATATAAAGGAATTATATTTAAATGATTATAATATATTGGATGTGTTGGTCGCTATTATAATCGAGTAAGATTATAAAAGTAAAATGGTTATATATATAACCAAGTAGAATTCGTACGAGTCTTACGAAAGGAATTAAATCTGAAATTTAAATCAGAATTGAAATTAAAATTCTGGAAAATTGGTTAAATGTTTGTAAATTTATTTGGATTAAAAATAAGGAAAATTTAAGATCCTGGGAGATTTTAAATTGTTTTACAAGCAGTGTGAATTATATTTTGAAATGAATTTCAAAGTGGAAATGTTTAGAAATGGTTTTATAGTATTGAACCCACTTCGATCACTGGAAAATAAATTCTGATGATGACAACTACATCATCAGTATTCATTTTTGAGTTGTGAGTGACGAATTACTACCAGAGATACTGTTTTGAATTTGTTTGCGAAAGACATGTTGTGTTGAATTTCAAAAAGGAAAATTCGATTTTTGAAAAAAGTAAACTGTTTAAAAACTCCCAGGGAAAGACTATTTGAATTAAAAACAAATTTAACAGAAATTTGTGAAAGCAAATTTGAATTAAAGAAAAGCCACTAGATTGGTAACTGAGATTGAATTAGAATGATATCAAGACAATTTGGATTGTGAGATTCAAATTTGAAGTGTAATGGGATAATCAAGTTAAGGAAACTCGAGTTGAAATGATATTTGGCTCGGATATAAGCGAATGGTTGTGTTGTGGATAAAAGCAGATTGGAATTTGATTGGGATGACCCTTGTATCCGCTGAATTGATAACGGGAGGAAATGATATAATGATACGCCGACAAAAAGGTACCAGTTTATATTATATATTGGGTATGAGATTTTGATGAGCCGAATTGGCAAGCCGCTTGGCTGTTTGATTTTCTTTTGGGTTGGAGATGGCCCAGAAAGGCGAGTTGGAGTTTGAGATATTGACCAGTACAAAGGAGGTGCTGGCGAAATTTTTCGAAGAGTTAAGGCATTAGAAAATTTTCAGGATTTTTGAAATTTTTCATTGGTAAGGAATGAATAAATATTTAATTGAAATTAAATTGGTCCGGTTTGAAACTGAATTTAAAGAAGTGAACAAATAAGTTATAACCAGTTAATAGAGTTGTTGTCTAGCTTTAGCAATTTCGAGGACAAAATTATTTTAAGTGGGGAAGAACGTAATGACCCGCATTTGCAGAGGTATAATAATTAATTTATTTAATTATTTAAAGGGTAATTACAAGGATTAAATGGTCATTTAATAATACAATAGTGAATATTTAATTAATATAATAATTAAATAATATATTTAATTATGAAATAATCAAAATGGGCTGAAATGGCGATATAGTATGAATTGGGAAATTCAAAATATTTAATTCAGTTCAGAATTGAATTTGAATAACGAATATATTATTTGAAAGACAGTTTGAATGTATAATTATATTATAATTAAAATCGAGCTCGAAATGGCGTTGCAGTTCGTAAATTGGCGATTTGAACTTCAACTGAATATACATAATTCGTTTTAAGCTGGATTTCTGTGAAACAAGAAACGTGTGGAGCTGGTGGAGTATATCTTTCTAATGGAAGAGAAAAATCGGGATTTCATCGTGTAGGTTTTGATTTATGTCCAAATCAAATTTTAGAAAAGTCGCTGTGGAATTCCTTTATAATTTGTAAAGGAATTATTTATATTTTAAAAAGGAATTTCAATATAAATCGAATATCGGGTTGACCTAGAAGTGAATATCGAGTTAGAAAATCATATAGGAATATTCTAGAGTTGTATGGTATTCCTCTGTGAATATATACAAAAATATTTATTTTTATATATTAAATTTAATTATATTTAAATATATTTATATATTTAAATGGGTCATTCAAAGCTGTAAAAATAAGTCACTTTTGCAAACGAAGTCGGAATTCGACGAAACTAATTTTGTTGGATTCGCAATGTCAAATACTTGTTAGAATTTCATTTATGTGATTTTTAGATTCACTGTGTGGCCGTACGGATTTTTAGAGTGAAAAACAGTCAGTATTCTGATGGTTAAAAATACGCTGTGTGAGCATACGGAGTCGGAATTCGACGAAACCAGTTTTGATAGAACCGTAATGTCGAACTATAGCTGGATGTCCATTTTCGTGATTTTTAGGTATTTTGTGTGATCACACGAATTTGTAGAAGACAAATACAGATAGAAATTGGCAAAATAAAATCAATAAAATATTTATATAAAATATACATATTTTTCTATGATCCTAAACAAGCCACATACTATCATTTTTCAACCACACAAGAATCTTGTCTCACTATAAGATCAAAAATTTAGCCGACACATTTTTTTCCATCTCACTGTAAAACCATCCTCTTCTAAAAATCCAAAAGAAATACAATTAAAATCTAAAAATCCCAAAACATGCGTATTGTTGATCCGGAGGTGTTTCTCTTCAACCGGGTATGCCTCACGTTGGGAGCGACTACCATTCTGGAGCACCACTACTTAAACGCAACGCCTAGGGTTTTTGTTTTGATGAGATTTAGGTCTAAATCGAGTAAAAGGTGATTGGAGTTGAATTTGTGGTGGAGTGGCGCCTTGATTTGGGGGAGTTGATGGGTTTTCGTTGCAAAGAGGGTCGCGGTTGTAAGGTTCAATGGAAAACAAAGGGGGAGATCGAACTGATGGTGAATGGTATGAAGAGGAGCGGCGTGAGTTGTTGGTTCAAATGACGGTGGTGGTAGGATTTATCGCTGACCGAGGTGGAAGCGGGGGTCGGTCATAGTGAAGGCCAAAAGGGAAATGTTTGGATCTGGAGTTCGAATTCGCGAATGAGGAAGAAGGAGGGTATCGGCCTGGGCTTAAACGAGTGGGTGGAGTTGAATTGGGCCATAAGTAATGAGGGTAAATCCCAAATGGAAATGTTTTAAGTTTTATTTAAATTCAAACTGTGTATTAACTTCTAAAATGCGTATCTCCTTCATACGATATCAGATTAATGAACCGTAAGTTGCGTTGGGATCATATGGACGGTGGGTACACCATGGAACTGATTGGGAGTGGATTGGAGCTCGTCCCAATTTATGGAGAAATAAATTGTTTGATTCAAATCAAACAAACAGTTTATCGTTCTTTAACGATGAACTGCCAAAGTGAGTAAATCTCACTAACTTTGAACAGTTTATAATTTTATGTTGTATTTTTAGAACTGTTAAATATTGTCTGATTGACTGTGTTGACTTTTTGATTGAACTGCTAGTCAGTTAGTTGAATTTCTATATTGATTCTGTTTAATAGAATATATCATATGGAACTGAAAGTGATGTTATCTATGTTGTTTAACATCTGTGATGCAGGGAAACAGGTTGGAGGAATCCGACTGGATTCCTCAACATTTATTTTACTGTGATTCATATATTGTGATATATGATATGATATATAATATGTTGTTGATTATGTGTGGTTGGGCGATATTTATCGTTGTGATATGGTATGTTAAATACCATAAGAAATACCAGAATGTAGTAAGGGGATTTTTCAAAATTGATTTTGAAAATAGATTATTTATATAAAATCAATGGATTTATATATAAAAGAAAAAGGATTTGTAAAAGAAAATAATTTGGAAATCAAAGGAATATATTTGTAAAAGAAAATAAAGGGATATATTCGTAAAACAAATGTGGAGGAAATATATTTGTCAAACAAATAGAATATAGATATAAAGGAAACATTGTAGAACATTTACAATATAGATTAAATGAGATTATTTATTTATTTAAGGAAAACAGATAGAATAAAGGATTTACTTATTTAGGGAATAAACAAATCAAAGAAAGGAATATTTATTTGAGAAAATAAATAGAATAAAGGAAATATTTATTTAGAAAATAAATACGATATTATAAAAGGAGTTAGAATTAATCAGTTAGAGTTAAAGGAGTTAATCGAATATAATTTTATTCGAATAGAGTAAAAGGAGTAAATCGAATATAGTTTATTTGAAAGGAGTTAATCAGATAGAGTTAACCAGTTATAGGTAATCAAATAGAGTTAATCGATTAGAGTTAAAAACGAACTAGAGTTAATCAAATAGAGTTAATCGATTAGAGTTAAAAACGAACTAGAGGTAATCAAATAGAGTTAATCGATTAGAGTTAAAAACGAACTAGAGTTAATCAAATAGAGTTAAAGATATAGAGTTAAGCAAAATTAGAAACTAACTAGAATTAGTAAGTTGAATGGGTTCCTGAGTATCGATCTGATGTTGATTTCAGCCTTTGGGGTTTATACTTAGGAAGTTGTTCTCTTGTTAGTTTACAGTTAGAGTCTGATAGATGTGAAATGATAGTGATATGTAAATAAACAATGGAAATGTTTTCCAGTGTTAATAACGTATATTTTCTAAACATAGAAAATAAGGAAATATGAATATATATATATATGATTGATGATTGATTGATAGAATTTCCATCTGGAAATAATATCGTTGTTTGCACATCTGTTTTTCTTTGATAGTTAAATCACAGACTATCAAAGTTTTGACTATTTTAACGTTGTTAATATGGAGAGACCGGTTGGATTTTTATCCAAAGAACCACTCTGTATTGGCATAAGCGTTGCGAATCATATATGCCAAAGATAATTGAAGACGGAGTAAAGTGCAAGGGCTATTAACAGCGCCTAAGATGGTTATACTGAATAGTACCTTCGGTTCATCCTGTTCCTGGATGACTTGTATGGATGGATGTCTGACAGAGTATTTCCAGACGATCACGTATATTGATTTCTCCAACCGTACCAAGTGTGGAAGCGGAGAAGGAAACTTCTTTTAGATAACACATAATGTATTGTTGTAGACGTCAATCGGTGATTTGATGGATTTGACAATGTGACATTCGAAGTGAATCTGATGTGATGATGAAGCGTAACCTCAAGCCTCATCAACCGGTAAATGACAGAAATCGAGCAGGCATCATGGCTAAGTTGTTCGCTCCGAAGTAGCGTGTATAATCACATGATCTAGAGTTTCATTTATTTCTAAAAATCTATTGTCGATACTGTCCCATTCGGGAAACGGTTGCTAATCCCAACCGTTGGTGATATTCGATACACTCAAGCGAAATGAGTGGTTGGTCATGTGTGGCCGGGTTGCAAGATGTTCTTATTGAACCCAGTGTATTCCTCTCTAGAGGTACACTAGCGAAGGGTGGTTCCATACCTTGTCATAGTTGGAAATCCATTACCCAATACGTGCTTGCGGTTTTGATTGTATATTATATATGTAGAACGTGAGATGAAAGCGTTTCTATTAAATGATTATTATATTGTGGTTGATAGACATTATCATAATATCAAAAGGTTTTTGATATAAATATATTTTGGATTCTCATAAGGGAAAAACCCGTTCCGTTATACGGTGTGGTCTTATGAGATATCGTTTACTTGTTCGAACTGTTTTAACTGTTTTACACATACCAGTCCCATGGCTGACCCGGAGTTCATTTTGTTTTGTTTTCCCTAAACTCTTGGGTGCCCAATTTTGTACAAGCGGTCAAGTAGTGAGGAATTTGCAGATACTTGAAGAACTGGAGCAGGAGGCTTCAGGATTGTATAGCTATAGTTTTTTCCGCTGTGTTGTAAGTGTTGCACTTTGATAATGTATTGTATACATATAATGATTTATTTCAAGGATATATTATCTATTATATGTTATTCGTTCCGCTGTGAGGTTCGTGTTACTCTGATGTTGTGTTCTTCTTCTTCTTCTGTTCTAAGTTTCTATCTTATCTTTCCTCACCCTCTAATTTCTTTCATTAATGACCGTATTTTCGATCCTTGGATGTTCGATATGTGTTGTATATCGGATAACCAAGATCGTCAAAAACCCGGGTCATTACAACCATGGAAATTGATATTAATGCTTCTGCTACTTCGAATCAATTCTCAGAATGAGATAAAACTTGCAGGTAACGGTGAATAAGAATTTGCCAAAATTAATGGTACTGATTTATGAAGAGATCCTCGGATTAAGGGTAAATCTTTGATTGATAAATTGGGTTGGGATACATTCTCTTCTTATGGATGTCCGAACTACAAAGTGAATCATATTATTCATGATGGTAATTGGAGATGTGACAGATTTCCTTGTTCTAAAGCCTTGAAAAGGGATATTGAATTTATTTCCCTCTTTATAGGCATAGAGTTCGACAAATGGAAGTGGTCATCTAGCAATGAAATTTTCGATTAAAGAAGCTTGGAATGCATGCAAAAACACGCTGAAGCCAAAGGTTACTGACATCATGTGATTTGGGATATAATTTTTCCTCCTAAACTTTCACACACAAAATATGAAGCAATGCCTTTTTGACTACCCACTAAAGATCGTTTATTTAAATGGGGGGATTATTCCTAATAGCATCTCTTCATTATGTGATAATCAAGAAGAAACATATTAGGAGTTACTTTTTCACTGCAATTTCTCCAGAGAAACTCTAAATTGCATACAGAAGAGAAGCAACATCAGAATTCAAACCGATAATTTATAGAGCACGATTTCTTACCTGGCTCATAACAGGACGAGCGTAGATGCAAAAATTGAAGTACACGGCGTTTGCATTATAACTGAGTGTTGGTGGTTATGGAAAGAAAATAACAGATGAGTTTTTCATAACAAAAATAGGTCAGGTCGAGAAATTATCAAGCTTACTGAAATCGAAGTTAACCTAACTCTTAAGAATCGTGGAAGAAGGCCTACGTCATCAAGGGGAGTACAATTATCTGGTATTAGAGATGAGGATCAAGTGGATTTGGTGAAATCACTGATTGAAGCTGGAAACCGTAGGCCTCCATGAAAGCATCACTTAAGATATCACCATCTTTCATTAATTTGACAAGTGTGTGGCCCATGTTGCGCATACGGGCATTTTAGTACGTACAAAAATGGTTATGTACTGAAGATTACTATTAATGTGAATGTAACTATAAGTTAGAGTCTTGACATTTTTAGCAAAAAAGATTAGAAGAGGTTCTAAATATTAACATTTTTATGGTAGGCACTTAACATTTTTATGTATGCAAAAAATATTAGAACAGGTTCTAAATATTTTAGCAAAAAAGATTTGTAATAAAATATGGGAAAGTAACCATAATTTACATTGTTCTTCCTATAATGAGCACCCTTTTGGATAGAATATGGTAGTAGAAATAATTAAGTTGATGAATGATCATATACTTGAGAAAGTTTATAAGTTTCAAAAGTAATTATTATTATTATTATTATTATTATTTGCAATTCAATCATCCGTTACTTAAGGATTCAACCTGTTGATAAGTTGGAAGCGATGGCATCAGGATTGTTGTCCTAATCTACATCCGAAGAAAGTGGATTAAATCTCAGTATTGAAACATCTCCAAACCATTCTTAATAAACAGTATTGTACCACATGATCGAAGGGTGATGCACACAGAGATAGAATAAACCACTATAAGATAATGAAAAAACAAAGTAAAAGCAGTATTTACATTTTTACCAAGTGGTACTTAATTTATGTTGTCTAAATTACACAATTCAGATTGTATAATGTACAAAATGGGGCACATTTCTATTATAGTTAGGGACAGAACTACTTTAGTGGAACCCTGGGCTACAGCCAGGGTCATTAATATACAATAGGTATATTACTTTAGTCACTAAAGGGATTATATCTTACTACAGCCACGCTATTTGTTCTTCTAGCTCAGAAACTAACCAAAATGTACTTCACAAATTATAAGCTTTGATGTTCTTGATAAAATAAAAACGTAAGATATTTTCATTTTGATGATAGCAAATGCTTAAATTATCACATAATATTTACTTACTATTGTTATCAATTAACCTATCTTCCTATTTGACATTTAATTTGTTTATTCCTACATTCAATTAATTATACTATTTTCTTATTCACGTTTCACTCTTAAAATCTTCAATCTTCCATTCATCTACCTACTACTTTTATGTAACTATATCATTTTTTTCGTTTAGCAACTACTTTCCAATCTTTTCTGCAATTTGGACGAAGTATTGATAATACAATAGCATAGGTTTATTTCAATTCATGGCTCCGCCTATGATTATAGTGGAAGTATAATATGGAGCAAGTCACAAACGGAGATAGAATGTTCGTATATTATCCCAAAAATTGATAACATGTTAAACAAATGAGTGCATGTCACTTACAAACGATCTGATGCCATTGGTTTTAACCATAAAATAGAATATCTAGTCCAAGTGATAAAATACCTACTGATGTTCATGCATAACGCTACGTATATCTAATGAACAACCTCCAGTGACAAGGGAAATATTTGTATGCACCGATTGATGAAATCCTCCTATTTACTGCCACCCTATCCCATAATAGCATCAGTAATTTAAAAGCAAGCAGCATCCATATTGGGACCTATCTGCATCAATGCTCAACTTACGGAAATCTGATTAACAGTATGCTTCTTAAAAAAAATTGAATGTATAATAGACAAAATATAATAAAAATCATTCTGATTTTATTCAAAAGTTAGTAGAAACATACACTTCATACTAATTTCAGAAATAGAAAATAAAAAGAAGCTACAAAATAAAAGAAATTTGAGGCAGACTATGACAGAGCCATTGTAGGGGAAAAATAGGGGAAGAACATATCTCCAGTAAACAAGCAACGCAAATCCCAGGTTCATCTACTGTCTTGTGCCATCTTAGAATACCAAAGATAAGCTTCCATACATCTGACCAGACGCCCCTTGCTGTTGGCAGAATAAAATATACATCATTTTCATAGTTTCTGTTCAGTTGCATGTAAGAAAATTATAACACTGACAACCCTTTGACGTGTATATGTGTGTGTGTATATATATATCTATCTCATATCTCATATATATATGTGTGTATATATATAAAGAAATCCATAAAAAGGTAACCTTATAAATATAAATAGATAGTATAACTAATTATCATGATTCTGAATTGATAGATTCACCTACTTATGAGATATTCAAATATTTTGTAGATCCATCTAGCAAATTAGTTATATAATTGAAAAAGATACTAAATAATTAATAGATTTACCTTCTTATAAGACACCTAGATGTTTCGTTGAATCCTTTAGTTAATAAGCTTTGAATATCCCCGAACACATCGGTTTCATCTTGCCAATCTTATGCAACTACGGAGTGAATTGAAAACACAAACCAGACCTAGAAAAATTAATGAACACAACATCAGTCGATATCAGCATCGATTCTGGATTATAATTGAGGTAAAATACTAACAGTGTTGCAGTTCACAAAGTTCAGTCCCTAAGTAGTTGTTTTTTTGGGGAAACAATTTTCACGCATTAAATTTTACTTGCGGTACATGAAAGTGAGACTACATACTTCACAGTCTGTAAGATTCAAGTATGAAATGTAAGTAAAGCATCCAACATATGCATGGAAAACAAAGATCCAAGACAATCATTAAAACACATATCGTTTGAGAATAATGTGTTTATAGATTTGTTGAATACAAAGTTAAATGCACAAAGGCCATCTAAAATATTGATATCATTTGAGAATATATTCTTTTTATTGCCTTTACTATTTCTCGTTTCATTCCCTAATTTTTCCTAAGACTATTTGAAAAATGATGTATATTGCTAAAGTAACATGAAAAATGTTTCATTTCAATTAATATAAGCTGCTAAGAAGATGGTTAAACTCATCGAACATAGCAAACTGATAATACAAAATAGTTTAAGTGTAATTGAACCTCCTTTTGTAATTATGAAAAATGAAGACATCATTGTTTATGATGCATAACATAGAAGATGCATTGCAACTATGGTTTTGAGCTGGCTAATCCATTACTTGCTTACATGTACGAATTTGATTATTTGTTTAATCAAGTATTAAAAAGAAAATCTTTTTATACATAGCTCACATTGTCTCATAATCTGCACTATATTTCTTTTTGTTATTGCGGAAGACAATATAGCTGAATATTCGAGATTCGCATTACACAAAGATACACTTATTCCAAAGGTCGATGCATTCTGTTTAAAGTTTAGATGCCTTTGTGTATTGGTCATTTGTCCTAAACTCAAAACATCAAGCGGTATACAGAGGCATGAACACAATCGGTCATCACTATTTGGAATATCCCTTATGATGAGAAGGAAATGAACTATTTGTGAGGAGAAATAAAAATTACATGTACTGGTTTGCGAAAATCGAAAATTAGTTAAATATTTAAAAATATTAACCATGAAATCCCTAATTTCTGAATTGACTTTAACGAAGCGGAGGAATTACACTGATGTCTGCAATTATTGGATCGGAGGATAGGAAAACCGACATTGGAAAGCACAGGATTTCCACACGGCTGATCACAATGGGGGATGTTAAAGATGCGGTGGCTAGGAGAGGCGACGCCCAGGAACGGTATCCGCGTATTACCCAATTCCATTTTGATTAGTTTTAAAAAGGTGGATGGCTCAAAAAAGGACATGTGTCGCGAGAACAATACTTTGGTTTCTGTTTTCAGTTCATATATTAAAGAAAAGCATTTTTTCCAAGTAAAGCTACTGTTTATCACTTTCACAATATTGTTGAACGTGTCAGCATCAAAAAAAAACCAAATCAAAGTCAACAAATACACACTAAAGTTATCAAATTCGAGAGATCAAAAGTGGTAAAATCACTTACCACTTTAGTGCACGATTTCTTCTTGGCAAATCCAATAAATGGAAAAGCAATACCAAAAAGTACAATCAATGGATGGTGCCAGCAAGAAGCCACAAATCACTTAATCGATCAAAGAACATAATGGCAGCGGAGGCGACTGGAGATCGAAAGTCACGGTTGTTGCTAGGTTTTAGAGGTGATTGCGACGTGATGTAGGTGGACGATTTAAGGAAAAAGAGAGTGGTTTTGACTTTTGAGAAGAGAGGAGTGGAGCGGGTAAGTCAAAGGTATCGGGGTCGGGTGGAGATCATCAACGAAAATATATTACCAAAAATAGCATTATTGACACGAAATTCAATTAGGATAGCTAGCCTAAAGGGTGGCTATATTACAATATTGTTAAAAGAGAAGATAAAATCATACTAAGGACCTGGCCTTCATGAACATATGGGCTCAGAGGAGAACATCCATTCCATGGAGTTTTCGTACTTAAACAGCTCATAAAGGCGACTAAGTTGGAGAGATTTTTTAATCCATCTTAACCTTCAACTTCCTTCCCGTTACACAGTTGCAAATAAAATGCAGCATACATTATTAAGTAATCATTATTATTATTTTAAATACAAAATGTCACAACCAGTGCCATGAGTACCACCCTAATAAACAATTAGTGTCATCCTAATAAATAATATTTAGGAGAAGATCATCAGTCATTTCAACAATATAAAAATAAATTGTCACAATTATTGCTATCCTAATAAACATGCATATTATATAGGTATTTAAAGCCTAAAATTATGCTGGCCTAATTTTAGATGCCTCCTATAAATATAATGAACATCCCCAAAAAAAATACATAATCCCGTAAATGTTCTGCAAAATTTGAACCAGCTTGAAAAGATTACTTTTTATATTGTTTCTAACCAAACGACAACTAAACAAATTTCTGTTATCAATAAAGTGAATAATTAGGTGCTAACGGAAATACCTTTAATTATGGACTTTCCTAAATATTTGAGGAAGTGAATAGACTGTAAGAAAAATTAAGTTGACAACACCTTATATTGTGAAACCCATATTATGTCTGCCATAATAACTTGTTCATAACCATATAACTTCTTGATTCTATTAAACATTCATGATTACTCATTTAGTACAATTTCAATGAGCTTAATTATTTTTAATAATAATAGAGTATAAAACCATAAGTAGGTTACAATAACAAAGTAGATAACTAAAAAAACATTATACCAACTGGAACAAACCCTGAAACTAGATTATTCCAACATATTGCTTTCTTACAATATATAATAAGCATAAGAAAATTGTACATTCAAGCATAACTAACATATAACAAACGTTCTTTTGTAGTACAGTTAACATATAGAAGATTTAATGTAGCGACCCGAACTTCCCCGGTCTCCGAAGAGAAGAGAAAGGACAGATTGTCTGAGAACACGACAAATCAGGACACAAACAGATGAACATTTCATTGCTTATTACAACAATTTTTATCAGAGTACAAGAATATACAGAGTATGAATAAATAATATACATTCGATAAATATCAGAGATTCAAAAATTACAATGCAGCGGAAAATAATACAAAATCAAAACTAAAAGGAATATACGTATATAGAGCTTTCCGAATATCATTCCAGCTGTAAACCAGGATCCTGTGAATATAAATCTACAAAACCAAAACTACTAGCTGCCCGTATGGAAAATAGGGGCACTTAGAGTTTAGGTTAAAAAAATAAACTCCAGGTCAGTCATGTGTCTGGTGTGAGAACTAAAATAGTTATTAAATCTTTACTTTAAAAATAAAGTAAATCAAGGGACCACGCCGTATAACACGGAACGGGTTTCCTCCCAAGAATACCAGTGCATATAACAAAACAGCGCAATGCTTTTTATAAATAAGAAGTTATTATAAGACCCAAGTCCCATCACACAATGCAACACAAGCCGGAGGATAGGGTTTTCCCTTATAATAGCCAAACATGCTTGGTACGTTTAAAACAAATCATTTGATACTATTATCAGTGCATAGTGTATAAACCAACTTCAAATACAAATGTATCAATCCTAGACGGCATGGGTACCATATATCATGTCTCCAACACTAGGCTCTACAATCAAAACCGCAAATGTTACGTACTGGAAGTTGGGTTTCCGTCTGTGCACCAAGGCAAGAGATCATCCTTACCGCTTCGAGACTGTCTAGCCCGAGCCTCATGGTCAGAACGCATCAGCCCTTGGATCGTCAGGGCAGGTCCACATGGAGTGGATTAAAATGACTGAACAATGCGTTTCCCCGCCCTATGGGGCGTAAAATTGGTCTGTTTAAAGACCATACCATCCATCGGCCCAGCAGTGCCAATATATCTGAGGCGCCTCGCTATCCATCATCCACATAAGTAAAACGTCTGGGAGTGCAAAGCCCAGACACCACTCCTAGCTAGAAGAAAACACATGTCCTCCCTGATGTCCTCTCCCATTTCTGGTTCACACTGGGGTGTGAGGCTCGCGAATTAACGCTATACACAAAGCTATGCTATATTAAAGTCGTGCTTTAATCATCAACCACAAGACTCTGCTTTTCAACAGAAGCCTTGATCCTTTGCCTCTCAGTATGCCACACAGGCAATTCACGCTATGCAACTGATGTCTATCAATCACATAGAATTAAATCCGATGTCAGACACACATCCATTTACAAGTTCGCTCTGGGTCTGAACGAAATCGGAGGCACCTTGTTCCTCGTCCCATATGTCCAATACAGGAGAGGTCCTCGCATATCCGGTCGATCTCCAAGTACGTCTGGAATGATCACCACTTATTACCTTGTCTTGGGTGTACAGCCCAATCAAGACATAAGTAACCATCCAAACGATGTGAAGACCTCCGATCTTCAACCACCATCTTCATGCTCGACATATCGTCGAATCAGTTATTCAAAATGGGATAAACCCAGTCTTTCTGAATAACTCGTGTATATAATAAACAAGTGCTATAAAAACACAACATACGCCTCATTCCAATCTTGAATATTCTTTTATTTAAATATTCATATCCTTTGGGAAAGATTCCCATTAATTTTATCAAAGATAAATTCTTTAAATTTATTCTTTAATCTTCCTTTGGATATCAATTCAAACCAAATTATGGTTTTTCCAAACTAGTCGGGATTAGCGAACCTAACCGAAGTAATCGTTTGTTTAATTTCCCAATCCCAACCTATTCATCCCATAAAGTAAAACTGGTAATACTTCATATCTAACACAACGGTGTTATCGGTAAAATTAATTACCATTTCACGTTCAAATCTAATTAAAGATTTAACTATCGCTTGGAGCAAAACTGATGATACTCCATTCTCGATCATTCCTTAAATTTGATAATTTTAGATATCAGAATCACATTTCAATCTAATTAAAGATTCACTAAAACTCTAATTCAGTTATAATCTCCAAAAATCATTAGTTAATGATTTTCTTCAAAGTTAAGAAATTAATCTTATCTTTAACTGGGTTAAAGAACTAATGTCATTTAAAACACAGCTCACGATAAACCCAAAATCTCATTCCATTAACAATGGAATTTTCATGGAAAATAGATTGATATATATAGTCGATATAAACTTCCACATCCAACCGATAATATAAATGGAATAATGGTCAAGCCTTTTAAATTTCATATATATTAACAGTTTTCCTCTACAGAAGCACACTTTGATTATTACCAAATCGAATTCCATTCAATTCCAATTTAATATGTTAAATTGGGAAAACTTTACTTTGGAAAATCTCCCTTAAATCTTAAAAAAAGATTTATAAATTCCAAATCACATTTCACTGTAAATCGGGTTAAAGAACGAATGTCGTTAAAACACAGTTCACGATAAACCCAATTCACACTCCATTTTATTTCAATTATTAAATATAATTGGAAACTCTAACAATCTTAATTAAAAGATTTGTTCTCCTCACATGGTGTTCAAGAACAGTGTTACTGAAGACACCGTTCACGAAAAACCCGAAATCCCATTTGATATTAAATACAAGGCTCTGAATAGAAAATATATCGGCTTATATTCAATATCAAATACTACAACCAACAAATATCATATTGGAAATAACAATGTAAATATATCTTTCAAATTTCCATAACAATATCTGTATAATCACGAAATCCAACATCGAAATTTTCCGAAGACAATTTCGATTCAAATCCATTTCCAATTTAAATATTGGAAATTCTGGTTATTTTTAAAACCATTTCAAATCCAATTTATTTATTTTAAAAATGATTGGATTACAATTCTAGTTCAAAACTAGTACATTTCAATAAGAATCTATTTTTATCTTTTCAAATATGGAATTTTTCATCCCAATTCTTTCCAAATCATTTCTTATGATTTTACGCTAATTATTGATATTTTTAATAATTTTATCAAGGCCCGTACAGTCAATTTCCATAAGCGGCCATCGAACTGCACTTACACTGACCTTTTCCAAATTTGATTGGGACATAATTCCAAATCCAACTGTTAGATTTCTAATTTCTAACATTCGCTAGAAATCTCTTTTCGATACGAACCCAACTGTTCCGGTTTTAGGAGAATCCGTTGGTCGGATCTCCCGTAATGTCCATTCGAAGCCAGTGGTCGAAATTCGCGAACTGCCGCGGTGCGGCGCGTTCTATTCAGGCCATTATATTATATGTATAATATATATTTCGTTGATTTCCATTTAAAACATATTTTATAAATCGTTTTAAATTTGTTTTCAAAACGATTTCAACTTCATATTTAATTTCTAATCAAAATTAAATATTCCATATCATCGACATATAAATGACAATATTTTCAAAACATTGGATTTTGAAATCAATTCCTTTTCAATATTCATTATAAAAAGGAATAAAATCGATATAAATATCGTTCACGTCAAAATGGCGTTAATCTAATCAACACAACTTTATATATTTAAATATATTCGTGTCCATCCCAAATCGGACATCAAAATCAAATTTTGATCTTTTACTGAATATTATTTCAAAAATATTCATTATTTTAAAATATTCGTTATTTTAAAATATTCGTTCTTTCTGAACTGGAATCAGACATACTCAATTACCATATAATTTGATTTATATGGATTTCATACAATACATGTATATCACAACAATAATAAACAATCATCCATTGTCCAGAGTGCTTTCTACACTGTATAAGCATTAAATATAGATATTTAATGCTTACAACTGTCTGTCAACCAATCGATTGACATACAACTAAACATTTGGGATTAGTGTACATCAAATATCATCCCAATACCCATATGGGGTTTTAATCAACAAATAATGAATTTTATTTGCGCAGTTGGGCGATGCGTAAAATTTATCGTCCCAATAAAGATCAGTCAAATGTGTGTACATAAACCAATCATCTGATTTGTAAATGAATATTTATTTTATTCATATACACGTTAAAAACAATATTTTTAACTATAAAATATTTATTTCCATTCAACATCACACAATCAATTTTCACAACACAATCAAACAAACAAGTCGTCCATGGTCTGTGGACGACGGGTGTCGGGTGCTGCTAAGCACCGTCTGCATCCTAGTATATATTTTAACTAGGGAATAAAATAAAAGTGAGGAGTTCTCACCTTTGGGTTCCACTCCGCCATTCTTTGATTGTCGATCTATGTAATATACCTACGTTAAAAAATATATTTTAACCAATCAATAATTATTTCTTTGTATGATTATTTTATAAATAACATACATAGGCTAAAAAATATGTTTTTATCTTTCTAAAAATAATTTCATATTTTTATAACAACACTACATAGATAAAAATCACATTTTTATACCGCTACTATATAGATAAAAATCAATTCTTTCTATCGCTAATGAATAAATAAAAATCACTTTTTTTACATTGCCATTCAAACGATAAAAATCCTATTTTTACTTCGCTTCCTAGATAACAGAAAACATATTCTTATTGTCACTATACTATAAAAATCATATTTTTATTATCTCTATAATATAAAAATCATATTTTTATTTTCTCTATAATATAAAAATCATATTTTTAGTTTCTCTATAATATAAAAATCATATTTTTATTTTGCCACTCGAACGATAAAAATCAAATCTTTCTCATATTAAAAATATAATCTTTCTCAAACAAAAATCATTTTTTTCTTCATATAAAAATCAAAGCTTTCTAAATTAAAATCTCAACTTTTCTATGCTAGAAATCCTACCTTTACATTGTTCAAAATCATTTCTTTTCATTGTTAAAAATCACTTCTTTTCATTGTTAAAAATCATTGCTTGCTTTCTAATTTAACTATGAGGATAAAAATAATTACATAAAATAAAAACAGTCACGTTTTATTGTATAAATTCAATCTTGGTTGCTGAAGATTGTCGGAAGTGGTGCAAGGGGGTGGCGCCTTCACTGGCGGCGACTAAGGTTTCAGGCGGTGGAAGATTGGTGGCACGGTGGGTTCTTTTGGGGCCTTCTATTTTAAACAGAGGAGGAGGGGTTGCACCGAAGAGAGGGGTGGTCAGGGTGAAGAGGAGGGGGCGCCGTAGTTGGGGGAGGGTGGCGCGCTATAACGGTCGCAGGATTTTCGACCCAGAGAAATCAACATAAATCCCATATCGACTAATCAAGCATCGAAAATACCGAGTCAATAATAGAAAGAAGTAAGAGGATGAGATAGGAAAGATAAAACGAATAGAATAAAAGAAGAAGAAGGTCACAACTGCTACTAAATCAGAGTAAACACGAAATTCACAGCGGAACGAATAAAATATATTACAACATAACTTTGAAATACAAATCTAAATTTTTGTACTTACATATCATATCAGAGTATAATTCATATACATCACAGCGGAAATAATCTCTAAATAACTAGCAGTGAAGCCTCCTGCTTCGAGCTCCTCCAAGTAAATCTGCAAATCCTGAAACACTTGACTTCCCGTACAAATTTGGGAACCCAAGAGTTTAGGGAAAACAAACAAAATAAACTCTGGGTCAATCATGGGACTAGTGTGAGTAAACTCCAACCATATTGTTTAACTTGAAAAAAATATTTTACAAGAAAGGATAATAGTAAGACCAGCCCTCACATAAACATGGACGGTTTTTACCTTACTATAACCCAAAATATTTCGATATCAAAATCCAGTGATATTATAATAATGTCTAATCAAATAAATAACCAAATAGCAGAACGCTTGTATCTCACGCTCCACATACATAGTATAAAATCAAAAACTGCAGGACGCTTATTGGATATTGGATTCCAACTATGACAAGGTATGGGGCCACCTCCCGATCAGAGTACTCTAGAGGGGATACACTAGGATTCATCAAGAACATCTTGCAACTCGGCCCACACATGACCGACCACTCATTTCTCTTGAGTGTATCGAATATATTGCCACCTACGTTTGGGCCCACATAACCGTTATCCGAAGATACAGAAACGAAAGAAGAACAAATACAAATTTTCTCTAGATGGTGACAATACTCCCTAATGGGAATGACCCACATAGCCATGCCGCCTGCCCGATTTTTGTCATTTCCCAGTTGTGAGGCTTGAGGTTATAATCGTTCCAGAACATCTGATCACCATTCACTTTGAATGCCACATCGTCAAACCCGTTAGTTCACTAATCGATTTCTTAAAATATCATAGGTATAAGCCACCGGACGTAATACCTTTAAGAGATCAACCGTACATGATTTGTTAGGTATACTCTGTCAGACACTCGTCCATACAAGTTGTCCTGGGACTGGACAAATAGAAAACACCATTCTGGAACAGAACGACCCTTGTATTTCACTCCGTCTTCAATTATCTTCAGCATAATCTAATTCGCAGCGCTTATGCCGATACAGAGTTGTAACGACCCGCGTTCTACGCATCGGAAGATCATAGAATATTTATTTCTTTTTCGTATGAAGTTGTATGGTCGTGTAACTTTGGGGAATGACTATTGGGGTCATTTCCCATGTTCATGATTTTTGCTGATTTTTAAATGACCGTTTTGCCCCTAGCTGATCTTGTTTCGTCCATAACTTTTGATTGGAAAGGATTTTTGACCTAACTAGCTGATCTAATTCGCAGCGCTTATGCCGATACAGAGTGGTTTTCGAATAATATATCCAACCGGTCTCTCCGTATTGACAACGATGGTTAAAACACTACGATAGTCTGTTATTTAACTATCGAAGTAAAAACAAACATCCAATCTAATGTATAACTAAATATCACACAATCAATGGCTCTTTTTAACATTCATTTTTATTTATTTAAATCCCCATATCTTACTAGATATTTCTCAAATCCCGTTTTAGCCTTTTCATACATCTTGGAAAAACATTCCAAATTATTATAAACTCTTATCCTCCCATCTTCCAGAAAATATACGTTATTAACATTCGAAACATTTCCATTCTTTTCCTATTCTTTATTTTCTGCATTTGGATAATATACCCTATCTACATTGGAAAATATTTCCAATTTTAGTATAACATTTTAATCTGCCCAACGTTCACTTTTAAAACATTATTCACTTTGACTGTGATATCATCCTTATTATAGAAATCTGAACACATTTATTAAATAACTATTTATTCGAGTAATAAATACCCTTATCTCGTTTACTGAAATCTTTTCCATAATTTTATATTTCCATTCCAGTTTATAAACTCCATTTCTAAGTCAACTTCTTGTTAAATCAATATCAAGTTTACAACTAACTATTGATTACATATCCTATTAAAATTTGTTGGTTTAAAACTAAATATTAACTATCTTATCAGATTATAATTCCTAACAATAATTTACTTTAATACATTTGACATCGTCGAATTTTAGTTCCAATTCCTAATAGTGTTTATTTAGTTCTAATCTCATTCCAAACATCGAAATGATGTTATCGTTTTCTTAAACGATTCTCCAATTCTCTTTCTAAACTCATTCTTATATTTCTTTGGACAAAACACCATTACTTATTACTTTAGAATAAGTGGATTTCAAACCACTGCTTTCATTTCCTAGGGAGTAGTGCTATATATATAAAAATCATGCTTAAGCTTGGCCAACAACGCCAATTTATCATTATAGTTCAAAAACTTGTCATAAGCTGTAATATTCCCCTTTATAACTAATCTCGACATAATAATCACGCTTAAGCCTAGTCAACAGCGTTATTTTATCATTATAGTTCAAAGACTTGCAATACGCTACTATATTCCACTTTATAATTAATCTCGACGTCTCTTTCCGTTACAAACTAATACCATCCCTCGATAATAGTGAAGCCTTCCAAGTTGGGGTATTTTAATTACCTCTCAGACCTTGATCAACAACATTCTTATCTTAGACTAGATATAAGTACGTAACTCTAACCCCTTATACTTTATAATCCGTCAAATCGTACTTCTTGCTATATTTTAAATATGGTTTTATGATGCCATATCCTTAATTTGCAAACTCGGTTGTTACAACTATTTATTTAAATATTAACCCTTTACTGCGTCTTTGTTATACAATTATATTTATTCCAAAATACATTTAGTTCTTTGTCTCTTGAAATTTTAATTTTATTTGAGCCATTTTACTTAATGCAAGTAACTCTCATCACTAACTCAATAACATCTTAAATGAGGTCCATTTAAGAAACAATTATTTAATTAAAATAATTAAATAATATTTTACTTCATCATTGCTAAAGTAAACAATTTACTTCAACATTGATCTAAAATAGATTGGTTGCTTACTGTATATAAACAATGACTAATTATATTGGTCAAATAATTATTTAATACCTCATTAATTTAAAAAGGGTAATTAACAAGGAATCTTAAAAAAATTGATCAGTTTACCGCTAAGTTATTTTCATTAGATTAGTTGAAGACCAATTAATCTAATAATCAATTTCCAAATTAACAGTTGATTAAATCAACTTTATTCCATCAGTAAATTCGTTAACTAATTTTAATTACTTCTTATCATTAGATTAATATAATTAATCTAATTATATTTCTTAACTGTAAGCTTTAAAATAATTATCCAAAATATTCACCAGTAGGATAATTATAGCTTAATAACTTATTTTAAATGTCAAATAATCGTTTATATTTACTTTATAAAATGACCTATAAAATACCAATTTATAATAGAACTTCTATTATAGTTTAAAACTTCGCTTTAATTATAAAAATATATTTTTTATAATTAATTTCGTTGATTCGCCTGACGGCCAATCAACTTCTTAACATAAAGACGAGTTTATGGTCGAGTGTTGCCACTTTCTTAATCGATATCGTTTTTCAAAATAACATTGAATTTCCATTCAACATCAATATTCATAAAGGGTTTCAATGTCATTTGGGTTCAAACAGTGCATATATAAATAATATAAAACAAATAGTACATACAAATTTTGAGGAATCCGGTTGGATTCCTCCAACCGGTTTCCCGCATCCACAGATGTTATTCAACCCAATTAACACTAATTTCATACTAGGGAATATTATAATCGATGGAATCAGTACCCAAACAATGATGTGTACATATGCAATGATATATATTATTCAACCAATTTAATTGTAATCTACCTAAACGACCATCACGCAACATTCAACCATTATTTTAAAATATAATTATAATATTTAAAAAAAAAACAGAGTTAGTGAATTTACTCACCTTTGCGCGTTAACCGTTAAATAACGATTTGCGTCAGTTGATTATACCAGGCGTTTAATTCTTCCATGAATTGAAACGATCTCCAAATCTCTTCAGACTAGTTCAATCGTGTAGCCTGCTTCCATATGATCCCAACAGATCAGAACGCTCGTGGTTCCATCTATACGCTTAGCCCAATATCGTACGTGCCCTGCCTCCTTTGATTACGCTCTGATCTAGTTATGCAACTGCCTCATTTTTACTGTCATGCCAATCTTCACATGGGGCTCCATACTGCACCACTCCCATATATGAAATTTGTTTAAATTCTCCTTTTTCCTTTACTTTTCTTTTCTTTTATATAAATGGGCCCAACTTATTATCTCAACCCATGCTTTCACCCACTTAAAATACCAGACTCGGATGGACAGTGTATTCATCTTCCTCCTAAAAACACTCAGCGACTTCTTCCTAAAAAAATAAAGAATGTGATGTATATATTTTACATTTTTAAACCTGTGAACTCCTGTACCTATTAACTCACCATTTAAGGAGCTTCTCCCTTTCATTCAGCTTAATGTCTCACCCAAACTTCATGTAGATAGCATATTCAACAGCACTATGTCTTCCCGCACACATGCATAGCCTCACGCAAATACTCTACATCCTTTTTCCTTTTATTATTTATACAAATATACCCTTCATTTATCTAAATCCCCCCTTGCAGACCCACTTAACCATGTCATCATCTTCATTTTAAAAGATATACACATGTCCACACTCCTCCTACCGTTATCCCTGTCCACGTGGCATATGCAATCCACGTCACTTGTAAAATTCGAACCATTTCTGCGTCTTTACTCGACAAAGTCCAACTGAGTACACACTTTCCTCCCTCTAGATCAGTACGCGTGAGATCCAAAAGCTTCAAACCCGCCATTCCAGAAAACGAGCTACACCCTGTAACCAAAACTCCAACAACCCCGTTTCTTTCACCTCCATGCATTTCAAACCACTCTGTCTTCTATATTTTAAAAACACTGCTATTTCTGATACCCCTCAACCCTTGCGCCTTGCACCCACCAACTTCCTCCTCACCTCAAATCGATCCAGATCTTCCTATCATTGTGATATTTCCAACCTTAGTCTTGGCAGGTGGAAGACAGAACTTGCGTCAAATCATTTAAAAACTGTATTAAGTTGTAGAGGAACTCCAACCAAATCTACAAATACATACCTTGCGATTTATACATTTTTATTTGATTTTATGTGGAGTTATAAACTAACATTCATTTATTCTGGTTTTGTGAAGCAGCAGAAGAAAATGGCTTCCTTTGTTCGATTTTATAAAGTGATGAAACTTGGCAATGAAGTCTCTTACAATATATGTTATATTTTGTTTAAGTATATCCATGTGCATTCTTTGGTTTATAGGCCGTTCACTTTGTTTGAGGTGTGGTATGCGTCTTAGGGTCACGTATAAAATGTTGAGGGAATGGCTTCAATATGTAGACATGCGACTAAGCAGTTTGATTTGATAATATATGTGGTAGTTGTGCGTGAAAGCAGTAGGAAAGGGACAACAAACTTAGCAGTGAAGAAAAGGGTTATTTTATATGTTTGCTTCATAGTCTGTGTAATTAAATTCTCAGGCCTACATACTTAAAAATGGAAAAAATAGGTTAGTACTTCATCTGTTAGGCCGGCTTAAGGAGATACTATAGGTTTTGAAAGGAAATGTGATTTGTACATATTTTATTTACTTTGTTTTATGTAATTAGAAATAAATTAGAAGGAGGAAGAAGCAAAAACACATATCACGTATTCAAGGACTTTCGGACTACTGGGCATATTTCGTTTGTTTGTTATTTAAGTTTAGTGTACATCGTAATGAAAAATTATGTTAATGTCCGAGCTGCTACGGAAAAAAAATAAGATTACGGTCGTGTCCAGCGAGGCATCACGATCCCAAAAGTATAATAATATCGGTATATTGACTTATATTGTGAAACCCCAAAATACTGATTAAGGGTGCAAAATACTCCAAATAAAAATTTGCTTATTTAGTTAATTAAAAATTATAGTAAAATTCTAAAAATTAAATTATAACTGCATCTCAAAATAATCTTGTCCAGATTTGCAACCGGTATCTAGTTATATCAGATAAACTGTTATGGTCGATAAACGATTCTATAGCGGCTATTTGGGAAATTGATTGGGATATAACTTACAATCTATAACGCAAAAGTTCCCTTTTCCACTTCCACTAGAAAAATATAGTTAAACAGATTCCAGTGTTTCTTGTTTCGAAGAAATCCGATTTAAAATGAATCATATATACTCAGTTGATGTTCAGAACGTTAAATTACGAACTGCCGCGATATTACAGGCTCGATTATATTTAATATATATTTTTATACATTCAGCTCCATTTCAATTAATATATAAATCCACTTATATTACGAATTCAATATTTAAACTGATTTAAATATTCAAATACAAACCGTTAAAAATGCGGGACGTTACATTCCTTCCCCCTTAAAAGAATTTCGTCCCCGAAATTGCTAAGTTAGAAAAAATGCTACAATCCAAATTGATTTGGTTAAAAATCGTCTGTTTTACTTCTTATCTTCAATTTCAACTGAATCGACTAACTTTAATTAAAATATTAATTTCTTCTTATTAACGAATACTTCCAGAAATTTTGAAAAGTTCCGAGAAATTTTGCCAGCATCTTCTCCGCATGGCTCATTCGGTACTACTACAACTTGCCTCTCTAGGCATTTTCTAATCCAAAAGAAAATCAAACAGCCAAACGACTTTCCAAAAAATAGCTCATAAATCTCATACCCAAATATGATGTAAACTTGTACCTTTTTGTCGGGCATTCAACTCTTTTCTATTCCATTTGTTGCCCTACCAGCATATACAGATACATTTCCATTTGATCTCCAATCAATTTATTCTTCAATCCAATCATTCGCTTATGCTTAAGCCAATTCCCTTTCAATTCCAATTTCAATTTCAAACTCTTACTCAATAATCAAATTTCACAGCAGAGTTCGGTTCCATTTCAAATCTTAATTCACAAATCCAACTACTTTACCAAGTTAAATCCTAGTCCATTACGATTTCCACTTAATCGACTTCAAATCAAATTCCAATTTTTTTATTTAACTTATTTTAAGTTAAACTCTAATTCATTTATTTACTTTTATTATTTCAATTCATTTAACTTCACAAGTTAAATTTAAATCTCGGAATTCAAATTCCTGGATTCTAATTCAAATCTGTTTGAAATAATATATATTTATATATAATAATAGAAATTCAAAACATTTGAATTTTTAACAACTCGTTTTCTCAAAACAATTTCAAAACAATATCTTTTGGCAGTAATCCGTCACTTGGAAGCTCAAAAATGAACACTGATAATGCGGCCGTCATCATTAGAATTTATTTTCCAGTGATCGAAGTGAGTTCAATACTGTATTACTTTCAAAACACTTACTTTCAAACATTTTCTTTTAAAAATCACTTCAAAATGTCCTTTAAAAATGCTTGGAAAATATTTCCAAATCTCTCCTAGGATTTTAAATTTTCCATATATTTAATCCAAACATTATTTCCAACTCTTTTCCAAGTTTCTAGATTTTTATTTCAATTCTGGTTTTAAATTCAGATTTAGTTCATCTGATTTTGTATATTATACTTATATAATATTTCGATTGGTTATTTATATAACCAACTCAATTATAAACCTTATTTGATCCTAATAACAGTCAACACTTTCAATATGCATTAAATGATTCCAATATATATGCTTCTTTATATCAAAATATATTTTGGGTAAGATCATTTCATTTACCTCTTTTCAAAACATATTGTGTCGAATTAACCTGTTCAAGAGTTTAGAAACACCTATCGACGCAGTTTGCATTATTGTTTCGACCAGAATTCATAAACCACTTGACTGATTAGTCAACACAATATAAAACAGTTTTTATATTAATTACAAATACACGCTCATATATATACACTCATACTCAATCTAGAGTATTATTAACTCCATCTCTACTGAGTTACGCCATAGAGCCAAGGTAATAACTTAACCTTCAGCTCTGATACCACTATAACGGTCACGGGATTTTCGACCCAGAAAAATCAACATAAATCCCATATTGACTAATCAAGCATCGAAAATACTGGGTCATTAATAAAAATAAGTTAGAGGATGAGATAGGAATGATAAAACTAATAGAATAGAAGAAGAAGGTCACAACTGCTACTAAATCAGAGTAAACACGAGATTCACAGCGAAACGAATAAAATATATTACAACATAACTTTGAAATACAAATCTGAATTTTTGTACTTACATATCATATTAGAGTATAATTCATATACCTCACAGCGGAAATAATCTCTAAATAACTACCAGGGAAGCCTCCTGATTCGAGCTCCTACAAGTGAATCTACAAAGCCTGAAACACTTGACTGCCCATACAAATTTGGGCACCCAAGAGTTTAGGAAAAAAACAAAATAAACTCTGGGTCAGTCATGGGACTGGTTGAGTAAACTCCAACCATATTGTTTAACTTTGAAAAATATCTTTTACAAGAAAGGGTAATAGTAAGACCAACCCATACATAAACATGGACGAATTTTACCGTACTGTAACAATAAATATTTTGATATCAAAATCCAGTGATATTATAATAATGTCTAATCAAATAAATAACCAGATAGCAGAACGCTTACATCTCACGCTCCACATTCATAGTATAAAATCAAAAACCGCAGGGCGCTTATTAGATATTGGATTCCAACTATGACAAGGTATGGGACCACCTCCCGATCAGCGTACTCTAGAGGGGATACACTGGGATTCAACAAGAACATCTTGCAAACCGGCCCACACATGATCGACCACTAATTTGTCCTTAGTGTATCGAATATATTCCCACCTACGGTTGGGCCCACATAACCGTTATCCGAAGATACACAAACGAAAGAAGAACAAATACGAATTTTCTCAAGGTGGTGACAATACACCCTAATGGGAATGGTCCACATAGCCATGCTGCCTGCCCGATTTTTGTCATTTCCCGATTGTGAGGGTTGAGGTTATAATCGCTCCAGAACATCTGATCACCATTCACTTTGAATGCCACATCGTCAAACCCGTCAATTCACTAATCGATTCCCAAAAATATCACGGGTATAAAAAGCTAAGAGGAACGAATTCCTCCGCCACCGGATGTAATACCTTTAAGAGATCAATCGTACGTGATATGTTAGGTATACTCTGTCAAACACTCGTCCATACAAGTTGTCCTGGGACTGGGAAAATAGAAAACACCATTCTGGAACAGAACGACCCTTGTGTTTCACTCCGTCTTCAATTATCTTCAGCATAATCTAATTCGCAGCGCTTATGCCGATACAGAGTTGTAACGACCCGCGTTCTACGCATCGGAAGATCATAGAATATTTATTTCTTTTCCGTATGAAGTTGTATGGTCGTGTAATTTTGGGGAATGACTATTGGGGTCATTTCCCATGTTCGTGATTTTTGCTGATTTTTAAATGACCGTTTTGCCCCTAGCTGAACTTGTTTCGGCCATAACTTTTGATTGGAAAGGATTTTTGACCTAAAATCATTTTCATTGGCTTCGGATGATGGTTTATAATTCCGTAGAGTGGTCACATTAGCCAAACGGACTCACTGTTTGGGAGATATGGCTGAAACAATGTTTAGAAGGTGAAAAACAACTTAACCGGGCCAAATTAGGGTGGTTAGCGAGAGGGCCCATAACCCATTTCGGGATTAGGGTTATGGGGAGGATGAGAACAGTAGGGAAACGAATTTTATTTCATTTTTCAGCCATCTAAAACTACTCCTTAACCCTAGCCATGGCTCTACCTTCTAAAATCATCCAAAATCGCTCTCTAATCAAGGATTAAGCTTAGCTACGCCAAATCAAGGAAGATCTTCATCAAATCAGTGTTAGAGCCGCTATTAGACATCAGTATTCGCCCAAATCAGCAAAGTTTCAGTTCTGAAAATTTTAATTGTGGCAAAGGTGAGTGATTTGCATTGTTTTTCACTAATTACAGCTAATTAGGGGTGATTAGTGATAATTAGCAAAATTATGGCGTAGAAAAACGTAGAAAAATTTGTAAAATTCTTAAATATTATTTCAGGGCTTTGATAAAAATTTGGGTTAATTTGGACATGTTTTACTAATTGTATGGTCAAGTCATGATTAAGGGGATTAAGGGGAAAATCATGCTTTTTGGGTATATTTGATCAAAAATATTTCATGTGAATGATGTTTTAATGTTTTTGATTGATTCTATATGTTGTTACCACCGTTTGGAATGTTTTGTGGTGTCATAGAAAGGTTAGAATGGTTGAAAACGCCATCGTTAGGCGAAAATAGCTTGCTGGAAAAAGATGCAGATTTTCAGAACCGGTTAGGAGGAACACCCGATCTGATCCGGATAGGAGCAAGACACCCGATCCGATCCGGATAGGATCAAGATACCCGATCCGATCCGGATAGGAGCAAGACACCCGGTCTGATCCGGATAAGGGAAAGACACCCGAACCGATCCGGATAGGAGAAAGACACCCTAACCGATCTGGATAGGAGGAAGACACCCGAACCGGATAGAAGAAGGAGACCCGACCTGATTTGGATAGGAGAAGGAGAGAAGGAGACCCGAACCGAACCAGATAGGAGGAGGAGATCCGAACCGAACCGGATAGGAGGAAGAGACCCAAACCGAACCGGGTAGGAGAAAGACCCGAACCGAACAATATATGAGGAGGAGACCCGAACTAAACCGGATAGGAGGAGGAGACCCGAACCGATCCGGAGGAGACCAAAACCCGAGATGCAAAGGTAGTCCAAATGGGAAGTAGAACTCAGGATCCATATGGGAACCAATGAGTTGACATCATGATTGGACTTTGTTGCGGGACGTGTGCAAAGGGGACGTTATCGACGTCTATAGCTTTGACTCACCACGGAAAGATGAATATTAGCTACGGATCAGTGTAGTGAAGTTGTCATGGCTTCATGGGGCAGATTGATCGTAGCAAGGCTATGACCCAGTGCAGTGGAATCATCATGACTCCATGGGGCAGATTGGACATAGCAAAGTATTAATGGCTATGGATCAGTGCAGTGGTGTCGTTACGACTCCATGGGGCAGAGTGTCATAGCAAGGAATTGGGTGATCAAAGTGGTAGATATCGTATACTTTACGCACTGAGTGAGAGATGTAAGGATGGTTTCTATGATTGATTGTTTTCCATCATTATGTCATATACACCCCCACCCCCGTATTCTTTACACCATATGTTAGTGGCACCTTAGAGTATTGTACAGTATGCAGTGCTAACTCTTTGGTTGCAGGTTCAGGTATGGTTTAGTATACCTGTTATTGTTCTGTTTTGCTGCTTATAGCTCATACCAAACTTTTGTCTGACCCAGAGTTTTATGTCTCTTCTTATTACTATGGGTGCTCTTAAATGGGCAGACTAGAGACAGGTTAGCTGGTTGTGCACGAGTAGCTGTCCGGAGACGAGCAGGAGGCTTACACGTACTATTCTCTATATATATTCTCCCTATGTCGCTGCTGGTCACTACTTTGGGCATTAGTAGTGTACCTTTCCTTTATTTTGATTTAGAGACAGTTTTCAAAAGTTGTAATAATGATGATGTGGAACACAAGCAGTATTTGGATTTTCCGCTGCTATGATGTTTAGTTCTCAACTTATGCACTGTCTCGCCTGTTTTATGTCAAAGTATGTTATTATTATATTTTATCCTATGCGCCGTGAGACATTCTACAGGTTCCTTGTTAGTTCAAATTCCTTTCTTTGGCGATCGTCCTGTGCTGGTCGGGCATTGGCACAACGCACTCTCATTGGAAATGTCGGCTAGTGCGGGGCGGGCCATCACATTTGGTATCAGAGCTCTAGGTTGCATAGTTAACTAGGGAGAGATAGTATACGTATATGAGAGCGCGTATTTGTGATTATTTTGGTTTTCAAAAGCTATATGTATATACTATTAGTATAGCAAAGGATGAAGTCGCACTACACTGACACCACAAAGAAGATGGTTAATCGTTTCTCTTTACAGATTGAACGATGAGCCGATACACGAGGAATACCAGTAGAGGAGCTAATAATGGGAATGCTCCTGATATGAGAATGATGTTCACTGACTTTATGAGAGAGATGCTTAGGGATGTTCAGAGGGCAATACCCAATGATGCTAATGATGATGGTGCAGCGGTGCAAGCGCCTATGGCCGATTTCGCCAAGCTCTTTAAGGATTACACTAGCCTTGGTGGGAAGCTGTTCCATGGAACGGAGTCGGCTACAGATGTTCAGGATTGGTTGGATAGCTGTGAACGTATCTTCGAAGACTTGGGTATCAAGGATGCGATGAAGAGAAGGCTAGCATCCCGTCAGCTTCAAGGACGAGCTATAAATTGGTGGAACGCTATTAAGGCAGCTACCCCAGAGGATCAAGTTACTTGGGATCAGTTTAAGACCCGATTCAGTGATAAGTTTATCCCAGCTGCCAAGAAGTCAGAGTTGTTTAGGAAGTTCTTGGAGCTTAAACAGAATGGAAGGGCAGTTTCAGAGTATATTGCAGAGTTCGATACTTTATCGATATACGAGTTATCTCTTATTGATACTACCGAGAAGAAGAATGAGAAGTTCATAACTGGCTTGGATGGCTACTTGGGGGAAAGGCTTATTAACCAAATCGATGAGACGTTTGAATCGATTGTAGGGAAAGCATTGACATTGGAGAGTCTTTACCCTAAGTCAAAGACTGAAGTTATTGTTGTATCTGCAGGAGAGCCGAAACCGCAAGCAGGCGGTGGAGGCAAGAATAATTCTCAGAATAAGAGGAAGTAGAATCAAGTTGAGGATGGCCAGAAAAAGAGTAAGAAATATGTTGAGTGCTTCAGCTGTCGTAAGAAGGGCCACTATGCTAAAGAGTGTCGGGCCAAGCCAGCAGATAAGAAGTGCTTTAACTGCGGCCAAGTGGGACATTATAAGGACAAGTGTCCGCAACCCCCTAAAGAGAAGCAGATTGTGAAAGCATATGCTATCAATGTTGTTCCTTCTTCGTCGAATGCCCCAACTGCGGCGGAGAAAGGAAAGAATGTTGTTATTCAAGGTATGCTTTCTGTTTATGATGTTCCTGTTAGAGTGTTGTTTGATACTGGGGCTTCCGTTCCTTCATATCTAGTGACCTGGTAGATAGGTTGGGATTGGAACCCGAGATAGTTGATAGACCTTTAGTAGTGACGAACCCAATTGGTGGTTCGATTAGCCTTAGTATGATTTGTCGTAATGTGGTCTTATCGAGTCATGGATGTATGTTTATTTGTGATTGCTTTGTTTTGGGCTTTACTTGATTTGGCATTATTTTGGGAGTCGATTGGCTCCAAAGATACGGGGTGGTGGTAGACTGTGAGGGCTTTTTGGTGACAGTTAGAGCGGATGACGGGCGGAGGGTAGTGTTTGGTGGTCTACCTAGTGATGGGGTTATGGCTAGTTTTCTAAATTCCCTCAACATCCCGCATGATGAGTTGTCAGATGTGCCCGTGGCTGGCCAGTATCCGGACGTCTTCGAGGAAGTGACCGGACTTTCACCACACCGAGAGATTGAGTTCCGTATTGATTTGGTGAAAGATGCCAGACCTATAGTGATGCCACTTCGTCGTATGGCACCAAGGGAGCAGCGAGAGCTCGGGGTGCAAGTGAGCGATCTTTTGAAGAAGGGGTTTATCAGAAGAAGTGTTTCTGAGTGGGGAGCACCGGTTGTGTTTGCTACCAAGGCTGATGGTTCCCTTCGATTGTGTGTGGACTACCGCGAGCTGAATAAGGTGACGAGGAAGAACAAGTATCCTCTACCATAGATAGATGATTTGTTTGATCAGTTGAGTGGAGCGTGAGTGTTCTCTCAGTTGGATCTCGCGACAGGTTTTCATCAGCTTAGAGTGAAAGCTAAGATTATAGCTAAAACGACATTTTGAACGCTGTCTGGATTCTATGAGTGGTTGGTCATGCCATTCGGGTTGACTAATGCACCAGCATATTTTGTGGATCTTACGAATAGGGTATTCAGGGATCAATTGAATAAGTTTGTTCTTGTTTTCGTGGATGATATTTTGGTCTACTCAAGGATAGAGGAAGAACACAAGGAACATTTGAGAATAGTGATGGAGGTGTTGAGAAAACACCAATTGAAAGCGAAATTTTCTAAGTGTCACTTCTGGAGGAGGGAAGTGAGATTCTTGGGCCATGTTGTTTCAGAGAATGGTATTGCCGTGGACCCTGCGAAGGTGGCTACGGTACAAGATTGGTCTACACCCAAGAATGAAACAGATATAAGAAGTTTCTTAGGGTTAGCCAGATATTATCGTAAGTTTATCCAAGACTTCTCCAAGATAACAGCACCGTTGACTCAGTTGACCAAGAAGAATCAAGCTTTCGTCTGGGACGAAAGGTGTGAGAATGCATTCAAGAGTCTAAAGGAAAAGTTAACGTGCGCACTAGTGTTAGTCATTCCTAAGGGGAATGAAGAGATGACGGTATACACGGATGCCTGTGGTACCGGACTAGGTGCTGTATTGATGCAAGGAGGTATGGTTGTAGCTTACGCAAGTCGGCAACTGAAACCACACGAGAAGAGATATCCTACCCACGATTTGGAATTGGCTGTGATCGTGTTCGCGTTGAAGATGTGGAGACATTATCTCTTGGGAGAAAGATTCGAGTTGTTTACTGACCATAAGTCGTTAAAGTATCTTTTCTCTCAGAAGGATCTGAATCTCCGTCAGCAAAGATGGTTAGAGTTCTTGGCTTCCTATGATTTCGATATCGCATAAACACCAGGAAAGGGCAATGCGGTAGCTGATGCGTTGAGTAGGAGACATGCCAGTTTAGGGGCTATGTTTCTTAAGTGGAAGCAACTGGAGTACATCGCTGGGTATGATTTCAGACCAAAGTGCGAATTGGATCCAGAAATGTTAGCAAGTTTGATGATCAGACCCACTTTGATTGAGTGGATTGGTTCCAGTCAGAGGGACGACCCTAACTTATTGAAAATCATCTCCAAGTTAGAGATGGGCATCAACGAGGAGATGAACGAGTATGGGCTTGATCGAGATGGATGGCTTAGGAAGAGTGGAAGACTGGTTTTACCCAACAAGAATGGATTGAGAGATGAAGTGCTTAGAGAATGTCACCACTCAAAAATGACCATACATCCAGGTGGTAACAAAATATATCGAGACATGAAGCAGATCTACTACTGGGAAAGGATGAAAAGAGACATTGGGAAGTTTATATCAAAGTGTATGAATTGCCAGTTAGTTAAAGCTGAGCAAAAGAAGCCTGGTGGTTTGTTACAACTGTTAGAAATCACAAAATGGAAATGGGAACAAGTATCGATGGATTTCATCGACGGTTTACCAAGGACTAGATCAGGTCATGATAGCATTTGGGTAATCGTAGATCGATTGACTAAAAGTGCAAGGTTCATACCCGTCAAGTCGAATAGAACTACAGCTAAGTTAGCGGAACTGTATATGAAGTGGATAGTGAGATTTCATGGAATACCCAAAGGCATTGTAAGTGACCGAGATCCGTTGTTTACTAGTGTATTTTGGAAGAGCTTACAAGAGGCGTTGGGATCATAGTTACATCTCAGTACCGCGTACCATCCTCAAACCGACGGTCAGACAGAGAGGGTGAATCGTATATTGGAGGATCTCTTGAGAGCTTGTATATTGGATTTTGGTGGATTATGGGATGACAATTTGCATCTAGTAGAGTTTGCCTATAATAACAGTTATCAATCCAGTATTGGTATGGCTCCATTTGAAGCTTTATACGGAAGACCGTGTAACTCACCATCGTGTTGGTTGGAGACCAGTGAGAAGTTTGTGCTTGGGCCGGATGAAATAAGGGAAACTTCAAACAAGATCAAGATCATTCAACAGCGAATGAAGACTGCCCAAGATAAGCAGAAGAGTTATGCTGATAGAAGGAGAAGAGAATTGAAATTCTCCGTTGGTGACTTAGTATTTGTCAAGATCTCTGCATTAAAGAATGTTATTCGATTTGGTAGGAGAGGGAAGTTGGCACCAAGATTTGTTGGTCTATTCCCAGTTCTTGAGCAAGTTGGGAATTTGGCATATAGAGTCGAGTTGCCTGACAAAATGGCGGGAGTTCACAATGTATTTCATGTTTCCCAGTTAAGGAAGTTCATGCACGACCCCAATATGACTACTTCACCTGATCAGTTGGATGATATCGAAGTAGAACCCAAGGCGGTTGGGAACCGCAAGCCGATTCATATTGTCGAGCACGATACGAAGCAACTTCGAAGGAAAGCGGTGAAACTAGTAAAGATTCAGTAGGGCGAGGAGGAAAATGACTGTACTTGGGAGACAGAGGAGAGCATTAGGAAGGCTTATCCAGAACTCTTTGCCTGGTAAGATTCTACTTGCGATTTAGTTTTCCGCATGCTAGGATAGATTTGTTTGTTTGTTTTGTATGTTGATTGTTGTAAATGATTGGTAGGCATGCGGGACCCTTTGTATGTTTTGGTTAAGGAATTTCGGGGACGAAATTTCCTGGGGGGGGGGGGGGGGGGGGAATGTAACGACCTGCGTTCTACGCATCGAAAGATCGTAGAATATTTATTTCTTTTTCGTATGAAGTTGTATGGTCGTGTAACTTTGGGGAACGACTATTGGGTTCATTTCCCATGTTCATGATTTTTGCCGATTTTAAAATGACCGTTTTGCCCCTAGCTGATCTTGTTTCGACAATAACTTTTTATTGGAAAGGAGTTTTGACCTAAAAGGCTAAAACCACTTCAATTGGCTTCGGATGATGGTTTACAATTTCGTAGAGTGGTCACATTAGCCAAACGGACTCACCGTTTGGGAGATATGGCCAAAACAAGGTTTAGAAGGTGAAAAACAGCTTAACCAGGCCTAATTAGGGTGGTTAGCGAGAGGCCCCATAACCCATTTCGGGATTAGGGTTATGGGGAGGATGAGAACAGTAGGGAAACGAATTTTATTTCATTTTTCAGCTGTCTAAAACTATTCCTTAACCCTAGCCAGGGCCTCTACCTTCTAAAATCATCCAAAATCGCTTTCTAATCAAGGATTAAGCTTAGCAACGCCAAATCAAGGAAGATCTTCACCAAATCAGTGTTAGAGCCGCTGTTAGACATCAGTATTCGCCCAAATCAGCGAAATTTCAATTCTGAAGAATTTAATTGTGGCAAAGGTGAGTGATTTGCATTGTTTTTCACTAATTACGGCTAATTAGGGGTGATTAGTGATAATTAGCGAAATTATGGCTCAGAAAAATCTAGAAAAATTTGTAAAATTCTTAAATATTATTTCAGGCTTTGATAAAAATTTGGGTTAATTTGGACATGTTTTACTAATTGTATGGTTAAGTCATGATTAAGGGGATTAAGGGGAAAATCATGCTTTTTGGGTATATTTGATCTAAAATATTTCATGTGAATGATGTTTTAATGTTTTTGATTGATTCTATATGTTGTTACCACTGTTTGGAATGTTTTGTGATGTCATAGAAAGGTTAGAATGGTTGAAAACGCCGTCATTCGGCGAAAATAGCTTGCTGGAAAAAGCTGCAGATTTTCAGAACCGGTTAGGAGGAACACCCGATCATATCCGGACAGGAGCAAGCCAGCCGATCCGATCCGGATAGGAGCAAGACACCCGATCCGACCCGGATAGGAGCAAGACACCCGATCCGATCCGGATAGGGGAAAGACACCCAGTCCGATTCGGATAGGAGAAAGACACACGAACCGATCCGGATAGAAGGAAGACACCTGAACCGAACCGGATAGGAGAAGGAGACCTGACCCGAACCGGATAGGAGAAGGAGAGAAGGAGTCCCAAACCGAACCGGATATGAGGAGGAGAGCCGAACTAAACCAGATAGGAGGAAGAGACCCGAACTGAACCGGATAGGAGGAAGACCCGAACTGAACCGGATAGGAGGAGGAGACCCGAACCGATCCGGAGGAGACCAAAACCCGAGATGCAAAGGTTGTCCAAATGGGAAGTAGAACTCAGGATCCAGATGGGAACCAATGAGTTGACTTCATGACTGGACTTTACTGCGGGACGTGTGCAAAGGGGTTATCGGCGTCTATAGCTTTGACTCACCACGGAAAGATGGATATTGTAACGACCCGGATTTTGAGCGACTTTGGTTATCGACATAAGCTCGATGTCGATAAGCAAAACATCGAAAAATCCCGGTAATTAATGAAAGAAATTAGAAGGTGAGAATAGATAAGATAGAAACTTTGAATAGAAGAAGAAGAAGAAGAACACAACATCAGAGTAACACGAACCTCACAGCGGAACGAATAACATATAATAGATAACATAACTTTGAAATATAACAGTTATGTATACAATAGCACTTATCAGAGTACAACACCTACAACACAGCGGAAATAACTATAGCTATATGATCTTGAAGCCTCCTGCTCCAAGCTCTCCAAGTATATCTGTAAAATCCTGACTACTTAACTGCCCGTACAAAATTGGACACCCAAGAGTTTAGGGAAAACAACAAAGTAAACTCCGGGTCAGTCATGGGACTCGTGTGAGTAAAACAGTTTAAACAGGTATATGAACAAGTAAACGATATCTCATAAGACCACGCCACAGAACGGAACAGGTTTTTCCCTTATGAGATTCCAAAATATCTTTATATCAAAACCTTTGATATTATCATAATGTCTATCAAACCACAATATATTAATCATCTAGCAGAAACACTTTCATCTCACGTTCTACATATATAGTATACAATCAAAACCGCAAGCACGTATTGGGTAATGGATTTCCAACTATAACAAGGTATGGAAACACCTTCCGATCAGTGTACTCTAGGAACAATACACTGGAGTTCAACAAGAACATCTTGTAACTCAGCCACACATGACCGACCACTCATTTTGCTTGAGTGTATCGAATGTATATCACCAACGGTTGGGATCAGCAACCGTTCCTGTATATATATGGGCAGCATTGATAGATTTAAGAAACAAATGAATATTCTCTAGATAGGTGATTATACAACCTACTTCGGTGCGACCGACTTAGCCATGCTGCCTGCCCGATTTCTGTCATTTACCGGTTGATGAGGCTAGAAGCTACGCTTTATCATTACATCAGATTCACTTCGAATATCACATTGTCAGATCCATCGAAAATCACTAATTTACGTCTATAACAGTACGTTACATGTTAGCTAAAGAAGTTTCCTTCTCCGCTTCCACTCTTGGTAAAGTTGAAGAAATCAATGTACGTGACCTTTCTGGAAATACTCTGTCAGACATTCATCAACACAAGTCATCCTCATTCACTTAGAATGTCACATCGTCATACCCGCCAAATCACAAATTGATTTATACAAAAATAACACGGGTATACAGCTTAGAGAAACGAATTCCTCTGCCACCAAACGTGAATACGTTTGAACAGATCAACTTACGCGATCCATTGGATATACTCTGTCAGACCTTCGTCCATACAAGTTGTCCTGGGACTGGACAAACCGAAGGCACTATTCAGTATATCCATCTTAGTCACTGTTATCTAAGACTTATTCAACAGCCCTTGCATTTTACTCCGTCTTCAATTATCTTTGGCATATATGATTCGCAACGCTTATGCCAATATAGAGTGGTTCTTCAGATAATAATCCAACCGGTCTCTCCATATTAACAACGTTAAAATGGTCAAAACTTCGATAGTCTGTGATTTAACCATCAAAGAAAAACAAGTGTGCAAACAATGATATTATTTCCAGGTAGAAATTATATCAGTAAATCATCAACATATATCTATATATATATTCACATTGCCTTATTTTCTATGTTTAGAAAATATAAGTTATTAACACTGGAAAACGTTTTCCATTTGCTTATTTACAAATTACTACTCTTCCCCAACTATCAGTCCCTGACTGTGAATTAGTATGAGAACAATTCCCTAAGTATAAATCCCGAAGGCCGAAACCAACATCAGTTAGACACTTAGAAAACCATTCAATTTACTAATCTCTAGTCAGTTCTAATTTTACTTAACTCTATTTGATTAACTCTGATTGATTAACTCTAACTGGTCAACCTTAATTAATTAACTCTAACTGGTTTTACTTGGTTTGACTAACTCCATTTATTAACTCGACTGACAAATTCAACTCGATTAACTAAACTAATCACTTTGATTAACTCGACAAATTCACTTTGGTTAACTTAACCAATTCACTTAACTAATTCACTTAGTTTAACTTAACTAATTCACTTTGATTGATCTAACTATTCACTTAACTCCTGTCGAATAAACTATATTCGATTAACTCCTTTGATTTAACTAATATTCTATAACTCACTTCGATTAACTAATAATCGATAATTCCTTCGAATAAACTATATTCGATTATCTCCTCTCGAATAAACGATATTCGATAATCTTTCCTTTCGATTTAACAAATCGATAACTCCTTTTCGAATAACTAATTCGATAACTCCTTTCGATTAAACTATAATCGATAACTCCCTTCGTGTTTAACTCTATTCGAATAACTAATTCGATTAACTCTAACTGGTAAACTCTGACTGATCAACTCTAATTGATTTATTCTAATTGATTAACTCTACTGATTAATTCTAACTGATTAACTTGACTTATTCAACTTAGCTTGATTTAACTCTTATCGAATAAATTATATTCGATCCAACTCCATTCGCTTGACTCTAGATCGCAGCGATCACAATGGTTACACCTTACTCCCTCAAGAAACATCCGACCGCCTTAGGCTATTTACAGCCCCTGCGAATTTCGCTAGCAGTCGTACGAGATGGCAACTTACCCTGAATACTATGTTTGACTAACTCTGTCTCAAATAATTATATTTGATTAACTCTAGTTCGTTTTAACTCTAATCGATTAATTCTAACTGATTAACACTAACTGGTTAACTCTACCTGGTTAACTCTAACTGGTTAACTCTACCTGGTTAACTCTAATCGATTAACTCGACTTGATTAAATCGACTTACTTAACCCAACTGGTAAAGTCGACTTACTTAACCCAACTGGTTAACTTGACTTACTTAACCCAACTGGTAAACTCGACGTACTTAACTCAACTGGTTAACTCTACTGAACTGGTTAACTTTACTGAACTGGTTAACTCTACTGGACTGGTTAACTCTGCTGGACTGGTTAACTCTACTGAACTGGTTAACCCTACTGATTAACTCTTCTCGAATACTATATTCGACTAACTCCTTTTAACAACGTTTTATTCATTTGAAAAGATTTACTTTTAAATAACAGTTCTACACTTTAAAAATGATTTCCTTTTTATAACGTTTTCCTTTTTATAACGGTTTCTGCTTTATAACGTTTTCCCTTTTTATAACGTTTTCCTTTTTCATTCTATTTGTAAGTGGTTTACAAATATTCCCTTTTCAAATTTATTCTTGAAATATTCTAACTCCTTAAATTCTCTAAAAAATTCGCCATAACCTCCTTTGTAAAGGGAGCATCGGGAAAATCCCCAAACCCGCCACACAGGCCTTTCCATTGAAAAAGAAAATGGTTTGAAATTATTTCCTTTTTGAATATCTCCTATTTATAAATATTCCAATTTATAAACATTTCTTATTTATAAATATTCCACTTTATAAATATCTCTTATTTATAAATATTCCAATTTATAAATATCCTATTTTCAATATCACTTTGAAAATCTCCTTATCAACATTTCGGTATGTTATGGTATTCAATCATATCAAATCACGATGTTCAATATCGTCTAAGCACATATAATCGCCCACAGATTTTTTATCCCATCATATAACAAAAAATGAAAAACAATAAAATAACTGTTGAGGAATCCAGTCGGATTCCTCCAACCTCTTTCCCTGCATCACAGATGTTAGACAATAGAATAGCATCGATTTCACTTCAGTGTTAAATATTCTGATAAACAGAATCGACATATAAATATTTAACAGTTTATATATATATACACATATATATATAATATTTCTACTAACTGACTAGCAGTTCAATCAATCAACCAACACACAGCAATCAGACAATTTTAACAGTTCTAAAAATACAACATGAAAATATAAACTGTTCAGAGTTGGTGAGTTTAACTCACATTGGCGCGTTAATTGTTAAATAACGGTTTGCGTTATTTGATTGCGACGGGCAATTTATTTCGCCATAAATTGTAACGAGCTCGGATTCACTCCCGGTCAGTCTCATTGTGTAGTGTCCGTCCATACGATCCCGACGGATCCAATGGTTTGAAATTCTGTTATCGTATGTGTCAGATATGATAATTCAAAGTTAGTTCACTGTTTTAAATAAAATAAACTTAATTAAATTATATTTTGGCCCTTACCCTTATCACCCCGGCCCATACCCAATTCAAAAGCCCATACCCACCCGTATAAACTTCTTCCTCAAATTAAATCTCGTGTCCCTCCTGTACACCATCCGTTGACCTCTTGCTTTGACCCTCTTCCGCCGCTGATTCGGCCACCAACCTCGACCAAGGCCACCACCATCCAACTCAGCTTCGAAGCCTCTACCCCATCGCCACCCCCATCTCCAACTCGAGGTCCGTTCAAAACTTCAACCTGCGGCTCCTAAACTCGCTGCCTCCCCTTCGGATCTCACCTCCCTCCATCGACCACTACTAAACCACCACTGTCTGCATCCACTTCCACCCAGAAACACAATGGTGACCTCACCTCGGCTCAACTCCCTCCGCGTCGACGACGGCCTAGCCCCACTGCCTCAAAATCCCATTCCAGCAAATATCGAACGCACCCAAAACGAAGACCATGGAAGTGCCACACTCGATCCCAGCAGTTCAATGGATCGAAAAGCATTTGATTTCATTTTGTATTTTGCTTGTTTGAAATTCTTGAAGTTTAACATGAAGTGGCGGCTACTTTTTTTGTGTTTTGCTGAGAATTCATTTTTAGGTCTTAAGGGTGGAACGGGGGTACTTATAGGCAATTGTGTTTAGATATTTAGGTGAGATATTTAGAGATTATTTTCACTTTAAATATTCGTATTTATCAATTTAAAATTCCTGTGATCATATAAAGTACCAAAAAATCACCAAACTGGACATGTAGCTAGAGTTCGACATTACGGTCCCAACGAAACTGGTTTCGTCAAATTCCGACTCCGTTTGTTCACATAGCGTATTTTTAACCGTCAAAATACTGACTGTTTTACAATCTAAAAATCCGTACGGCCACACAGTGACTCTAAAAATCACGAAACTTGACATCTAGCAACTACTTAATATTGCGGATCCAACAAATCGGGTTTCGTCGAATTCCGACTTCGTTTGCAAAACCGGCTATTTTTAAAGCTCTGGATGACCCATTTAAATATATAAATATATTTAAATATAATTAAATTAAATATTAATAAATTAATATTATCGTCTATATTCACATGAAATACCGTACAGCTTCAGAAAAATCCTATATATATTTCCAACTCGATATCTCAATCTGGGTCGACCCGATATTCGATTTATATTGAAATTTCTTTTTAAAATATAAATAATTCCTTTAAAAATTATAAAGGAATTCTACAATGACTTTTCTGAAATTTGATTTGGACATAAATCAAAATCTACACGACGAAATCCCGATTTTTCTCTTCCACCAGAAAGATATACTCCACCAGCTCCAAACGTTTCTTGTTTCACAAAAATCTGGCTTAAAACGAATCCTGTACATTCAGTTGAAGTTCAAATCACCAAATCACGAACTGCAGCGCCATTTCAAGCTCGATTTTAATTATAATAAAATTATACGTTCAAACTGTCGTCGATTGAATATATTCGACAATAAAAATTCAACTCTAAGCTGAATTAAATCTTAGGGACGACCCCGTTCACAGAATATTGTGATTTCCAATATTTTTGATTATTTATGAATTAAATATATTATTTGATTATTTAATTAAATATTCCTAGTTATTTAATTCCACGACCATTAAATCCTTTAATTTACCATTTAAATAATTAAATAAATTAATTATTATGTCGCTGAAAATGCGGGTCATTACAGATATTAGCTACGGATCAGTGCAGTGAAGTTGTCATGGCTTCATGGGGCAGAGTGATCGTAGCAAGGTTATGAGCCAATGCAGTGGAGCCATCATGACTCCATGGGGCAGAGTGGACATAGCAAAGTATTAGTGGCTATGAATCAGTGCAGTGGTGTCATTACGACTTAATAGGGCAGAGTGATCATAGCAAGGAATTGGGTGATCAAAGTGGTAGATATCGTATACTTTATGCACTGAGTGAGAGATGTGAGGATGGTTGATATGATTGATTGTTTGCCATCACTATGTCATGTACACACCCACCCCCGTGTTCTTTACACCATATGTTAGTGGCACCTTAGAATATTGTACAATATGCAGTTTAACTCTTTGGTTGTAGGTCCAGGTTCAGGTATGGTTTAGTATACCTATTATTGTTCTGTTTTGTTGCTTATCGGTCATACCAGACTTTTGTCAGACCCAGAGTTTTATGTCTCTTCTTATTGCTCCGGGTGCTCTTAAACGGGCAGACTAGAGACAGGTTAGCTGGTTGTGCACAAGTAGCTGTCCGGAGACGAGCAGGAGGCTTACACGTACTATTCTCTATATATATTCTCCCTGTGTCGCTGCTGGTCACTACTTTAGGCATTAGTAGTGTACCTTTCCTTTACTTTGCTTTAGAGATAGTTTTCAAAAGTTGTAATAATGATGATGTGGAACATAAGCTGTATTTGGATTTTCCGCTGCTATGATGTTTAGTTTTCAACTTATGCACTGTCTCGCCTGTTTTATGCCAAAGTATGTTATTATTATATTTTATCCTATGCGCTGTGAGACATTCTACAGGTTCCTTGTTAGTTCAAATTCCTTTCTTTTCCGACCGTCCTGTGCTGGTCGGGCATTGGCACAGCGCACTCTCGTTGGAAATGTCGGCTGGTGCTAGGCGGGCCATCACAGGAGTGGTTTTTCGGATAATATATCCAACTGGTCTCTCCGTATTGACAACGATGGTCAAAACACTTCGATAGTCGGTTATTTAACTATCGAAGTAAAAACAAACATCCATTCTAATGTATAACTAAATATCACACAACCACTGGCCCTTTTTAGCATTCATTTTTATTTATTTAAATCCCCATATCTTACCAGATATTTCTCAAAAAACGTTTTTGCCTTTTCATACATCTCGGAACAGCATTCCTAGTTATTATAAACTCTTATCCTCCCATGTTCCAGAAAATATATGTTATTAACGTTCGAAACATTTCCATTCTTTTCCTGTTCTTTATTTTCTGCATTTGGATAATATACCCTATCTACATTGGAAAATATTTCCAATTTTAGTATAAGATTTTAATCAGCCCAACGTTCACTTTTAAAACATTATTCACTTTAACTGTGAGTATCACCCTTATTATAGAAATCTAAACACCTTTATTAAATAACTCTTTATTCGAGTAATAAATACCCTTATCTCGTTTACTGAAATCTCTTCCATAATTTTATATTTCCATTCCAGTTTATAAACTCCATTTCTGAGTCAACTTCTTGTTAAATCAATATCAAGTTTATAACTAACTATTGATTACATATCCTACTATAATTTGTTGGTTTAAAACTAAATATTAACTATCCTGTCAGATTATAATTCCTAACAATAATTTACTTTAGTTTTAATCTCATTCCAAACATCGAAATGATGTTATTGTTTTCTGAAACGATTCTCAAATTCTCTTTGTAAACCCATTCTTATATTTCTTTGGACAAAACATCATTACTTATTACTTTAGAGTAAGTTGATTTCAAACCACTGTTTTCATTTCCTAGGGAGTAGTGCTATATATATAAAAATCACGATTAAGCTTGGCCAACAACGCCAATTTATCGTTATAGTTCAAAATCTTGTCATACACTGTAAAATTACCCTTTATAACTAATCTCGATATAACAGTCATGCTTAAGCCTAGTCAACAGCGTTATTTTATCGTTATAGTTCAATGACTTGTAATACGCTACTATACTCCACTTTATAATTAATCTCAACGTCCCTTTCCATTACAAACTAATACCATCCCTCGATAATAGTGAAGCCGTTCAAGTTGGGGTATTTTAATTACCTCTCAGACCTAGATCAACAACATTCTTATCTTAGACTAGATATAAGTTCGTAACTCTAACCCCTTATACTTTATAATCCGTCAAATCATTCTTCTTGCTATATTTTAAATATGGTTTCATGATGCCATATCCTTAATTTGCAAACTCAGTTGTTTACAACTATTCATTTAAATATTAACTCTTTGCTGCGTCTTTGTTATACAATTATATTTATAACTTCTTTTACCAAAATACATTTACGTTCTTTGTCACTTGAAATTTTACTTTTATTTGAGCCATTTTACTTAATGCAAGTAACATCTCATCACTAATTCAATAACATCTTAAATGAGGTCCATTTAAGAAACAATTATTTAATTAAATAATATTTTACTTCATCATTGCTGAAGTAAACAATTTACTTCATCATTGATCTAAAATAGATTGGTTGCTTACTGTATATAAACAATAACTAATTATATTGGTTAAATGATTATTTAATACCTCATTAATTTAAAAAGGGTAATTAATAAGGAATCTTAAAAAAATTGATCAGTTTACCGCTAAGTTATTTTCATTAGATTAGTTGAAGAACAATTAATCTAACAATCATTTTCCAAATAAATAGTTGATTAAATAAACTTTATTCCATCGATAAATTCGTTAACTGATTTTAATTACTTCTTATCATTAGATTAATATAATTAATCTAATTATTATTCTTAACTATTTGCTTTAAAATAATTATCCAAAATATTCACCTGTAGGATAATTATAGCTTAATAACTTATTTTAAATGTCAAATAATCGTTTATATTTACTTTATAAAATGAACTATAAAATACCAGTTTATAATAGAACTTCTTTTATAGTTTAAAACTTCGCTTTAATTATAAAAATATAATTTTTATAATTAACTTCGTTGACTCGCCTGACGGCTAATTAGCTTCTTAACATAAAGATGGGTTAATGGTCGACTGTTGCCACTTTCTTAATCGATATCATTTTTCAAATTAACGTTGAATTTCCATTCAACATCAATATTCATATAGGGTTTGAATGTCATTTGGTTTCAAACAGTGCATATATAAATAATATAAAACAAACAGTACATATAAATATTGAGGAATCTGGTTGGATTCCCCCAACCAGTTTGCCACAGCCACAGATGTTAGTCAACACAATAAACGCTAATTTCATACTAGGTAATATTATAATCGATGGAATCAGTACCCAACCAATGATGTGTACATATGCAATGATATGTATTATTCAACCAATTCAATTGTAATCTACCTAAACGACCATCATGCAGCATTCAACCATTATTTTAAAATATAATTATAATATTTTAAAATAAAACAGAGTTAGTGAATTTACTCACCTTTGTGCATTAACTGTTAAATAACGATTTGCGTCAGTTGATTATACCAGGCATTCAATTCTACCATGAATTGAAACGATCTCCAAATCTCTTCAGACTAGTTCAGTCGTGTGGCCTGCTTCCATACGATCCCAACAGATCAGACCGCTCATGATTCCATACGATCGTACGTGCCATGCCTCCTTTGATTACGATTTGAACTAGTTTATGCAAGCACCTCATTTTTACTATCACGCCAATCTTCACATGGGGCTCCATACTGCACCACTCCCATACGTGAAATTTGTTTAAATTCTCCTTTTTCCTTTACTTTTCTTTTATATAAATAGGCCCAACTTATTATCTCGGCCCAAGCTTTCACCTACTTAAAATACTAGACCCGGATGGACATTCTATACATCTTCCTCCTAAAAACACTCAGCGACTTCTTCTTAGAAATTTAAAGAATGTGATATGTATATTTTCCATTTTTAAACCTGTGAACTCCTGTACCTGTTAACTCGCCCTTTACGGAGCTTCTCCGTTTCGTTCATCTTAATGTCTCACCCAAAATTCATGTAGATACCATATTCAACAACACTATGTCTTCCCGCACACATGCATAGCCTCACGCAAATACTCTACATCCTTTATCCTTTTATTATTTATACAAATATACCCTTCATTTATCTAAATCCCCCTTCCAGACCCACTTAGCCATTTCATCATCTTCATTTTAAAAGATATACACATGTCCACACTCCTCCTACCGTTATCCCTGTCCACGAGGCACATGCACTCAACGTCACTTGTAAAAATCGAACCATTTCTGCATATTTACTCCACAAAGTCCAACTGAATACAAACTTTCCTCCCTTTAGATCAGTACGTGTGAACTGCAGAAGCTTTAAACTCGCCATTCCTGAAAACGAGCTACACCTTGTAACCAAAACTCCAACAACCCCGTTTCTTTCACCTCCATGCAATTCGAAACACTCTGTCTTCTCTATTTTAAATACAATACTACTTCTGATACCCCTTAACCCTTGCACCTTGCACCCACGAACTTCCTCCTCGCCTCAACTCGATCTAGATCTTCCTATCGTCGTGATATTTCTGACCTTAGTCTTGGCAGGTGGAAGACAGAACTTGCGTTGAATCATTTAAAAACTTTATTAAATTGTAGAGGAACTCCAACCGAATCTACAAATACATATCTTGCGGTTTATACATTTTTATTTGATTTTATATGGAGTTATAAACTAATGTTCATTTATTCTTGTTTTGTGAAGCAGCTGAAGAAAATGGCTTCCTTTGTTCGATTTTATAAAGTAATGAAACTTGGCAATGAAGTCTCGTACAATATAGGTTATATTTTATTTAAATATAGCCATGTGCATTCTCTGGTTTATAGGCTGTTCACTATGTTTGAGGCGAGGTCTGCGTCTTAGTGTCATGTAGAAAATGTTGAGTGAATGGCTTCAACATGTAGACATGCGGCTAAGCAGTTGGATTTGATAATACATGTGGTAGCTGTGCGTGAAAGTAGTAGGAAAGGGACAACAAACTTAGCAGTGAAGAAAAGGGTTATTTTATATGTTTGTTTCATAGTCTGTGTAATTAAATTCTCAGGCCTACATACTTAAAAATGGGAAAAATAGGTTAGTACTTCATCTGTTAGGCCGGCTTAAGGAGATACTGTAGGTTTTGAAAGGAAATGTTATTTGTACATATTTTATTTACTTTGTTTTATGTAATCAGAAATAAATTAGAAGGAGGGAGAAGCAAAAACACATATCACGTATTCAAGGACTTTTGGACTACTGGGTATATTTCGTTTGTTTATTATTCAAGTTTAGGGTACCCTGTAATGAAAAATTACGTTAATGTCCGAGCTGCTATGAACAGAAATAAGATTATGGTCGTGTCCAACGAGGCGTCACGATCCCAAAAGTATAATAATATCGGTATATTAACTTATATTGTGAAACCCCAAAATACTAATTAAGGGTGCAAAATACTCCAAATAAAAAGTTGCTTATTTAGTTAATTAAAAATTACAGTAAAATTCTAAAAATTAAATTATAACCGCGTCTCAAAAGAATCTTGCCCAGATTTGCAACTGATATCAAGTTATATCAAATAAACTGTTAAGGTCGATAAACAATTCTATAGCGACTATCTGGGAATTTGATTTGGATATAACTTACAATCTATAACGCGAAAGTTCCCTTTTCCACTTCCATTAGAAAAATATAGTTAAACAGATTCCAGTGTTTCTTGTTTCAAGGAAATCTGATTTAAAACGAATCACATATACTCAGTTGAAGTTCAGAACGTTAAATTACGAACTATCGCGATATTACGGGCTTGATTATATTTAATATATATTTTTATACGTTCAACTCCGTTTTGATTAATATATAAATCCACTTATATTACGAATTCAATATTTAAACTGATCTAAATATTCAAATACAAACCGTTAAAAATGCGGGACGTTACACGCGCTGCCATCGACGGTGAGGGGCTCGATGAAGAGCGCGATTTTGTTTTTCTTTTTTCTTTTTTTTTTTAAAATCTGAGATGAAGTCAGTGGGGATGGAGAGTGATGAGGGGGTTATATAAATATGTATATATTTTATTATTTTTAACTTTCAAAAAGCAACTTTTTATTTCGAACTCGAAATCGAACCCATCCACTATCATCTCTAGCTAATTACCCCCATTCCGGACACAATGGGATATGTTTCGTAAGCCAATTCTATCGTTTCGATCAGTTTTCATCAAAATCAAAAATATAAATCTATATATTGAATTTGAACGTGCATTTCAATTTACCGGGGCCACATACGAACTCTAAAAATTCCAGAAAAATAATTTCTAGCTTCGTATTGATGATACGGTCCTAAAAAAACAAATTTTGTCAAATTTGGAGACCGTTTGAAAAATGGCCATTTTCTGGTTGATCCAAATTGACTGAAAATGTTCAAACACGTTTTCTTTTTCCACGCTCACATATTGATCCCAAAAATTATGAATTTTGGATTGTATCAATAATTTGACATCCTAGATCCAACAAAAGTGGTTTCATCGAAAACGGAGGTCGTTTGCAAAATCGCCATTTTTAAGGGCTATATTTCCATAGCGACTATTCTGAATTTTCAACTGGACATAACTTTTATTCCCGCTATGATATTTGGATTTTTCAGATTCGTTGGAAAGATATTCTCAAATAGATTCAATTATTTTTGGTTTCGCTAAAATCCGGTGTATTTTGAATCCTGTACATTCATTTGAAATTTGAAATCAAATTTTCAAACTACCGCACCATTTTCAATTCCTTTTATAATAAAAAATAAATATTTATATTTTAACGTCGATTCAAATAAATATATATGTTCTAATTCCGTTCAAAATAAATTTCTCATCGTTATGATTTAAAATAATTCATTTTAAATATTCAAAATTCATTAAAATTACCAAAATAAAAATTTTAAATTGGTTCTGATTCTCCAGGTTGTTACATATCTCCTGTGCCCAAAATCTCTATGAGTGGAAATAATACTTGTTTAGTCTAAATTTTACGATTTTAGAATTTATATTGATTTGTATGCCTAGGGAGGTTTGGTTCACGATAACATTATATTGTAGAACCCCCAAATATCCTATTTTGTATATATCACAAAGTTGTCAATCAATATTTCTGGTTTGTGAATTGTTTTTGTCATGTATGAAGAATACTTTGGTGATTTTACTTTTGTTAATTGTATTTACCTCTTTTTATTTAAAAAGTGCTTGTGATATAAAAAGATTAAGATTTGGTTTGGTTTTATTATTTGAATAGGTTTAGATTTCCATTCTAAAATGGATTATTTGAACATATTCAGATTTGAAATAACCAAATGTTAATGTTTTTATGTGCAACATAGAAAAAGGGTAAAACTGATTAAACAAAGGTTTATGTATATATGTATATATATTCACATACATATATATGTATATATGTTAAATATGTATGTATGTAATTAACACCTTGTTCCTGTTGCATTACCTAAATTATTTTAACAAGCCTAAGATACAAGTTTGGGTAATTATGTTGTTATTTTTCCCATTTACTACTATTACTAATTATGCCATGAATAAGTAGTTTTATATGGGAATCAGGCTTGCATACCTTCAATGTGAACAGGATTGACAATTTACATTGTTAAAAAATTTCTCTATTCGAATAGAAATTAACGTTCATAGTAAGTATTAAATATTATATTTATATAGCTAATCAACATAATCAAACTTAATAATGACGTAATAAATACGTTAGAATAAGGTTAGAAATTTAAAATGCCCCCAAATAAATTGTTGCTTGTGTGTATGTGTTAAATGGGTTATTTCTATACATTAAATAATGACAAACAAACACGAGGTTAATCGTTATTTGTGGAAAAAGTCTACCCAGAACCAACCGGCAAATATAACAACCACAAATGAGTTTGCCTAATATGAGAGGTCAGGGTGCCATGGGCCATTTAACTTAGCACACTATGACACGATATTAAACCTGCTTGTAGCAGAAGCCTAAGCGGAACTGCTCGACATATCCAGCATCTACAAGTGTACAGTTTAATGTGAGAGGTCTAGTGAACATACACCTGATATGTGTGTAAATAGGTAGGCGAATTATCACCTTGAGTAGGTATTAAGTGGCTGACATTCTTCTTATCTAGTTCGGGTCTTAAGTGGTTATGACAAGGGTCATCCCGAAGATTTATTCCTTAGATTTGGACAAAAGTCATAGGATCCTCCCTTATTAGATCTGAAATGGTCTATGGGCCCTCCTCTAAAAAGTGGTCTAGTCATGGCGATAACGGAGTAAGATAGTTTACCGGAATGTCCACTTCCTCTAGGACCATTGTGAGGGCCAACCTATAGACATATTTAGTAAACATAGCATGCAATTTAATTAACCTACTATGTAAGGGAAGTCTGAAGCGACATAGGTCTACTGCTGTAAGATCAATTAAGTAGTAACATGAGGCGTCCGCCGGAGGAGTCTTAAATGCCTATATGCGGGCCTACCCCAAATCAGTATTAAGCGGCGAGGTACTACTTCTTATATTACATGTGAGAATATACATATAATTAGGACGATGACATGATAGGACATGGTCTTAACTGGCTAGGGTCCGCCTTACTGTCATAAGAGATCATAATAATCCACCCTTAATAAATATGTTAGAATGGGCCTTAAGCGAACGAGAATGTCCACCTCATTGGGTCTTAAGCGATCGCTGATCCACCCTAAATGCATTAATGAAGGTCTTAAGCGACTGATTCAGATATCAACCTCATTAATTAAAATATACCCTTTGTGTGTGCATGCATGTGTGTTTACATAAACATACTTCGAAGTATATAACCTGCCAAATCTAGAGTACAGTCTTTAAACACTTATTATTTTCAATCGCCAGAACTTTATGTTCTGACCTCCCTCGTCTTAACATATAAACAGGACAATAAGAGGGAACACTTGTGTCAATGAAACTTTGGATATAGAGCCTACCGATGGAGGATTCATAGCTATTAGTCATTATGGTAGTATTATTATGTTGGGATAATTAATTCTGATCTACCTATTATTGCATGAGACTCATTACAACCGATATTTATGATGGTTTTAAACTAAAGGTACATCTATTTTATGTTGTTATATTTTATCTGTTCTGCTGTATGAGATTCTGATTTTGCTTTAGTATACTCTATAATATCTGTTATGCCATTTCCTTATAGGAACCAACTATCCTTTTAGAATAGTTCTAAGTTTCGATTTGCTTTTTTAGGTCAAAATTTAGGCCCATTTCGGGCGGGTTGTTATATTTGGTATCAAAGCCTAGGTTACCTAATTATAGGGAAAATATACGTATGAGAGGCGTACTTGTTATTTTGAAAAAAGGTTTTCAAAAGATTTACTATATATATAAATATATATATTTAAAGTATGCATATCTTTAAGAAATAGCATCTGTAGGTCTTTTTAGGAAAGACTTGGCATTAAATTCTAGAAATAATCTAAAGGTCATATAGTAATATTGCAACTTACATGTCAATTTAGAGGGCTATTAGCATACAAGGAATGTAAAGATGAGAAAGTGAAAAGGAAAGGAACTCCCAAATTTAATGGGCAGATAATGGAAATAAAGTGGTAATTTAACTGCATTTATGGAAAAAGAAGGAAGAATTTGGAATAAGTGTCCGTTGGGATAGCCAGTAATTAGGATAAATTAACATCCATAGCTCAAGAACATACTAAGGTTTCAGGAAAAATAGAAGGATACCTTTTGTTAAATAGAATAAACTTCCGTATTTTTAAGTATGGGATTTTGAAATTCAAAAGAGCAATAAATGGTCAATAAGTGTAAACGGAAATTACCATGGAAGTAGTTAAGGCCATTTATGTGTAGGTATCAATATTCGAATCTGCGTTAAATGTGTGTAAGAATGAGCATCATTCAATAAATAAAATGGACATATAGGACATTTATATAAGCAACGCTTAGAAATATCAAGAATTGGAAAATAAGAACATGGAAGAAAAGAATTAATAAAGGAAATATACTTTCGTAGAATAGTGTGTCAGAAAATTTTGTTTAGAAACCGATCAAGATGAATTTTTGACATACTACAAAATTATTTAAAAGAGGAAATTTTTGAAGAACTGTTTAACCTCTTGTATATGGACTATAATTACATAATAATTCCAACTGATTTTTTTCTGGAATTATAAATGTTCATTAGTTCTTCAGTTAGACAAAAAATAAATATGAGTTTTAACGGAAACAGAAGAAGAAAAGGCTAATTGTAAATGTTTGCAAATAAGAGCTCTAATGGAGAAGAAATTAAAGTGACAAGCAATTCAAATGGTTAGTTTGAAATTTTCATGGTCTTGATGTAACGAGCTTTTAAGGTTTAGATTTGAAAATATTCTTTTCTCTAAAAATCTAGTACAGATTGCGATAGTAAATTGGCGTTTAATCAAAGAGAAAAAGAACACAAGGCATTTAAGTTTGGTAAAATAAACGTCGTTGGCATATTAAATTAAAAGAGAAAAGATAATAAATTTATTTATTAAAAATTGGGTAGAGTTGAATAATAAAATCCTCTTAAAATGAGGAGCATTTGAAAAGGTAAGAGCACAAGGAGTAGTATAAAGGATAAAAGACTACTCCAAGGAATTTATTTAGTAATTTAGAACTTAATTATGACCATTAAATTATATTTGAAAGATCCATTATCGTACAAACAAAAGAGTAATCAATAGTTATGTTCATTAAGGACTTTCAAAATTCATATATATATATGAGAGTTTTAAGTTTAGTGCTAAAATGAATGCAGTCTAATGTTTTAAAATATATTTGAAATTGAAAGAATAAACTGAAAATATAGACATAAATAGAAGAATTAATTGCTAATCAATTCGATGTTAAGAGATTTAGGTCTCATTTTCAAATAGAAATGAATATTTATTTCAAAACAATTGTCATTTTAAAAGTCATTAAAGACGGATGTTCAGTAGGGTTTTTTAGGCACAAGGACAATATTAGGGAAAAATTTAGGTATAAGGAAAAGAGACAAAAAATTTAGACACAAGGAGATTTATTAGTGTAAATCAAGGAATTCAGGGGCTCACTATCATTTCCTATTTTACACTAAAAATTGTCATTGTGACTAAATTTTTGACCTCTTGTCCTTGTGCCTAAATTTTTCTTTAATTTTGTCCTTCACACTATTTTCATGTATAGTAAATATTTATAAAACATTAAAAATTGAGATATTCATTTGGAATGTTTTACTACGAATAAAGAGGTCTATTGTGTAATGTTTCAAAAGTGTTATTATGAGAAGTAATAACATATTTGGAAATATAATAATGAATGTCAATTAGACATTTTTAGGAAACTTAATTGTCTCCTAATTAAAATTTTGACATTCAATTAAGATTATATGTTTAAATAGAATTAGCTTTTGTTTTCATAGAAGACCTTACAACATTTATCATTCTTGTAAAGTGTACATGACATATATTTAATACATCAATAAATACAAGAGTTGAAAGGGAATTCATTTTTCTCTTATTTTGAGACATTTAGTGAGTGTATTCAAAACTTTAAAAATTGACAGTAGATTTCTTACTGCAACATTTTTGGAATCCTTGAAAAAGAAAAGCTCTATAAAAACTAGGTTGGGATTAATATTTTATTTAGTAAGCAATTGAACGTGAAAAGCTGTTTTATTCTTAAAAATAAGAGATTTATGAACGTGTAGACAATGTTTTAAAAACATTACAAATCTAAAAAGAGTTATTTATAGCCTAATAAAATAATAATACATTTATAGACATTTATGGCATTATGGAAGGACAAATAAGTATAAGACTTAAATGTTGAACATAGAAACTTTTGATTTCTTGGAGAATAACCCTTATTTAATACAATGCAAAGAACATGCATATTTCTTAATAAAAATAAGAAAGAGAATCAAACAACCAACGTTTTACAGACCTAATAACATGGGTAAATAAATGATGAATATTTCAAAAGAAATGAGCATGATCCTAACAAACAAGGATTATTATCACAAAGACAGAAAAAATTGATTAAATTCGTCCTCTAAACTGCTATGTAACCTGGATTCAGTTTACTTCGACAACACACATATACGAAGCCGTTGTCTGAGCTCCAAAAACACATCATGCTTCAACGGCTTTGTCTTTACATCCACTACCTGATTCTTAGTGGTACAACGAACAAGATTCACAATATCATTCTTTAAAACTCCGCGAAGGAAATGAAATTTCAGATTAATGTGTTGGCTTCTATCGTAAAGTACTGGGTTCTTTGAAATTCTGATAGTGGAACAGTTATCATAAACGATTGTTGTGCTTCAAATCTAAGGTGGCGTCTGGTTTATTTTTGGTTTTGCATTTTGTGTTTTCAATGTTAGCTACACAAAATGGAGAGAGTAAATAGATGATGAAGGGGATGGAAGGAACATAGAGGGGACCATTGAGAGGTTGGAGGACGATGGAAGAATGAATTCTGTGTCGTTTATCCGTTGTTTCTGAAAACATGGAAAATAAAAAAAAGTTGTTATACGTTTTATGTGTTAGCTTTATTTTCTAAAACTGTCATTTTCCATAGTTTATGTATGTCGTTTCCGATTTTGTATTGGCGAAAATCAAAAACTAAAAATGTTGAACCAAACGCACCCTAAGCTTCTCCGCGTTTTTCAAAAATTCTTCTCATCTAAACACACTAAAATGCAAAAGGGGAAGCAGCCACAAACTCTGTTTTGGTGGAAGATAAGATCACAATGGGTTGTTTCTGCGATGACTAGGCAACTACACCACTCCTAAATTTGAACAAATCAAATCCCCTGTTCTAATTGGTTGGGTACAGGCAAATAGGAGATTTTTGGTATAGAGGATTTTCTTTCAAATTTAAACACATAACCTGATGTACTTTTTCTTTCAACTAAATTACCTGCATAATCACTGTTAGTATAGCCAAGCAATCTACTATTATTACAACAATCAGATCCTTTTTTATATATAAACCCCAAGTCCATATTCAGGCTCGGCCCAGGGGATAACCCACCAAGCCCTTAGGCTAAAGCAGTCCATTGGGCTGGGCATCAAATTAGCAATTTTTGTTTTAATGTTTGATATATAAGAGGTAAACAATAGAATAGACAAAGGAATGTGCGTAGCTTGGTGGTTTAGAAACTTGGGAATTGTTGGGTGGCGAACATGTTCAAAGCTGGAAGGGTATATGTCTAAGTCTTTGAATTTTTTCTCTACTTTTCTTCAGGTTAGGCTAGGGCAACCAATTTACTGGGTCGGCTCTATACCATAGTGCCCATAACATAACAAAGTACTCTTTTCAAAGCTGCCAAATGCATTACAGTACGGCTTCCCATATATCGGCTGATCAAACCTACAACATACATCAAATCCGACCTTATTGCCATCGCTTCCCACCATTTGCTTAAAAGCAGTGACATTAACTTAGGTACGTTCTTCGTCTTTATGAAATTTAGCACCAGGTACAATGGGATTATTGACCGGATTACAGTTTGACACGCCAAACATTTTCAAAACATCTCTAGCATAATTTTTTTGACTAATATAAATACCTTCATCATTTTGTAGGACCTCAACTCCAAGAAATTATCTCATTCTTCCAAGATTGGTCATATCAAACTAATACATCATATCAGCTAACACGTCCTCCGCTTTCATAATCTAACAACAAGCAGTTTACTTCCTTCACCATATTTGATGAACAATGTGTGCTCCATGCTATAATTTTCGAATCCTTCTCTCATGAAATATGACTTAATTCAGCTATATTGCACGCTCTTGGGACTTGTATGAGGCCGTAGAGTGCCTTATTTGACTTTTCAACAATGTTCTTCTCCTTTCCTTTCACAACCTTGAGTTTGTTCTACAAACACGTCATCTGCTAGTTTCCCAGGAAGAAAAGCATTCTTCACATTTGGTTGGAAGATACAACAACATTTTATGAAACAAGTGAAATTAAAGCATCCCCAATGTGGGGGGTTGATCGTTGTCAACTCAAGGGGGTTGACACGAACAACCCCCCCCCCAATGGCTAAGAGTCATAAACCCTTAGCTGGTTTTGGTGAAACCAACTATACCCATAGCCGGTATCACCAAAACTGGCTAAGGGTTTTGACCCTTAGCCAAAGCAATCGTGTAAACACACCCGATTGCTCTCTCCTCCCCTTCTCTTCATTTTCGTTTGCAGCCGCCACCCTCCCACTTTCCTTTTCCTCTTTCGCCGCACACAAATTTTCATTAAAAAAAATTAATGTGAAGATTAGGTAAAGCTATTATTGGTTCTAGGAGTAGTAATGCCGCCAACAACAATGCAGAAGAGGAGAATGAAGCGGTTGAAAACACCTGTCCAAGTGACGCTCGTCGTTCAAGGCCCGTTCAGAGAAGACGGGTTGTTAGACCCAGTGTTTATGCTATACTGGATTCGCACATCGATGTTAATTTGACTAGAGACAAAGCATTGGCCTATTTTCGCGAACTGCTCGAAGGCGAAAGACACCTTACCGATTCCTTGAAGTCGTTGTTAGAGGTATAACTTCTTAAACTGGTTAGTGTACTAGTCGGTAGTTGAAAAATAAGTGTGTCGTACCAAAAATAGTAATTCTTTTGTATGTTAATAGGTTCGTTTTGATCGTAGACAAGGATCGTGGGTTAGTATCGTCCGTTTGTATAGGGCGATTGGTGTAGACGACACAGACGACATTATTGCGGGATACCTTAGAAGTATTGGATTTGGAGATTTCTTGAGTACGTAATTTTGATGAACCCACTTACATAATACGTACGTTATAAAACGTAATATATGTACTTGATTTAAATATTTTTAATTTGCATAATAGATATTGAAAACCTGTACAATAATGTTGTTCAGTTATGTGGTGCATTAGCTGTGTGTTGGTGGAAAACTACACATACATTTCACTTTAATTTTGGAGAGATGGGTTTACGCCACTAGATTTTACCATGCTTACTGGCATACCAATTGGTCAGGGTGCAACTTTACCGTATAATGAGTTATATCAGCAGTTTGACCTATTGGCTAGTATATTCCCACATTTGGACTTACGAGGAGGAGGCTTAACAAATAATCATCATATCAGATCCTCGTTCATGAAGCAAGCCATCATGAAACTAGTGGTAGCTCGGCCTGTATTTCACCACCTAGAGATTCTCAAATTGTTTACATTATATATGATGGGAAATTTATTCTTTACGAATTCATCAAACACATTTCCATGTGGATAAGTAGCTATTGTTGCGGACATGTCGTTCGATAGTACTCCTATTACATATGACTGGGTATGCAGATTGTAGCTCATTTGTACAGGGGTTTGGACCAGCAGTGCACTATTAGGGCTTGTGGATCGTCGATTACAGGTTTTTGGGAGGTTCTGCAGTGTTGGCATTTTGAGTACTTTCATAACATGGCCTTTCCGACAATGGATCATGCACTATCACATTTCTACCCTCGAGTGAAAGCTTGGCGCCCGAAAATCGGCGAGTTATACCAGGAGGTGATTGCCGTCATGTATTTGCAGTGGCTCATAATCAGATAGAGATGAGGACTACACGAGAGTCAGTTTTGTGGCGTCCATTTGGCGGTTCCCCTTTCTTGTTAGTCCAAACCCAGCAGCACGCTCAGTTTCTGTCAGGTAGACGATTGCCATTGGTATCGTCACCACCTGCTTTAGGATGTTATTGGTACTTGGGAGAGCGCTGTTGGCGATAGTTATTCGATGTGGACGTTGTTCTCAATGGTCCCCACCCTAATACAGGTCATTTACGGGTTTATTCCAATGTTGATTTACAACAGTATGCTGGTGAGTGGTGGCCAACTGACAGATTTATCATTACCGGTAGAGATTACATTACTTTTTGGGGATCGTTTTATACACCTTCTAATATGACAACGTTTGATCATGCCTCAACAGTTGATTTAGTTGGTCCTTCGGTCTACACTTCGGTTGGTGCTCCTCGTGTATTACGCGACATGTCTCAGAGTACCCTTACTTTGCATGTGCCTCCTCGTCATTAGCCTCTTCGGCAGCCTTGTCAGTCAGTTCATTCGCACCGGCATCGCCACTCTCCTCATTCGGACCAGCCTCGTCAGGCTCCTCAGTCGCATCAGCATGCCCAGCCACCTCATTCGACTATGCCGACGAGTTACGGTTGGACTGTGGGAATTCCTGGCACATCCGGCCCGGATACGTACATTGATATTGCATGGCCTATTGTTACATAGTTTCTGGATCCCGCTGTTCTTCCCTATGAGGAACTATATCTTATGCATCTTGGCCTTCGAGATGCGATGTATAGAAAGCATAAGCGCGCAGTTGATCAGTGGACGGCTCGTTTTAACGAGCTAACTGCTGAGGATGACGAGCAATTTCATCCTACACGACGAGTTGATGATGACCACGTCGATAGTGGACCAGCAGCACCTCTTGGGGATGATTCGTGGTTCTTTGATGATACACCTTATATTCATTTTATGTGGTACGTTAGTGTAGCTAGATGTATTTGTATGTTATCCTATTAGTGTGTTGTACTAGTAATTTTATGTAGTATGTACGATCTTATTGTTATCTTATTTGTTTGACTGTAATCTGATATGTAAGCTGTATGTGTGTAAGAAGTGTAACACCGCACATTTTTAATATAATTAAAAATATGTAAAAATATGTGTATATGCATAGATAGGTAAATAATGGTGATGTATAACGAAAAATTTGTTAATATATGGAAGAGAAGGAAAATTAATTCGATAACAGTGTACGTTATAGAGAAGACAATAAAATAATGATACTTAATTTAATATCAAGAATTAGGTAAAACGGACATCACCATTGCGTTCTTCTCAGAATTCTTCTTGGAATAGAGTCCAAGTTTTCGAAAATCGGACTCCGTATGAAAGAGTTATGGCCTTAGGAAGATTCAACAAAAATTCAGAATTTACATAGGAAAATTACCCAGGCTGGTCGACCTGGGGGTCGACCTACCCAGGGAGGTCAACGTAGGGGTCGACCTTAGTGTCAACCTCCCCCTGAATTTTCCAGATCTAGGCAGTGACGATTTTTGGTGTGCTGGAAGTCCGGATGGCTTCTAGGGCGATCTAATGGATCTAAAACACTGTCTACACCTATAAAATAGTGCCTAGACCTAACCTAATTCATAAACAATTCCTTCTGACGTCTCTATGCCGCCAAACTTCAACTAAACATGGTCGCCGCCTCAAAACCCTAAATTAATTTGCAAGTTCTTCATCAACTTTGGAGTTTAATCTAACAAAGAAGCAAAATTCTTCATCAACGATCCAAGCTCTTCACCAACAATCAAATAAGAAGATTAAATCAGCGTTCTACATGAACAAGTTGTTTATTTTCCCTAATCCAGTCAAGGTGAGTGGAATTATAATAAATTTGCTACATAATAGTATTATTATCGTTCATCATTCCTCGGTTATTAATTTAATTCAAGATTCATGCTAATTAATTGTTCCTTTTACTCTCCTTCCCTTTTTTTATTTTTGGATATAGGTTATCTCGAACCTAGACGAAAATCTTATCATGCATACGTACGGTTGGAATATGGAAATGTGGGGCATAATCTATTTTATGCAATCGAGAAATATAATCTGTAATTTTGGGTTTGTGGCATAACAATTGTTGTTGCGAATATTGAGAATAATTTATTTTATGCAATCGAGGAATAAAATCTGTAATTTGGGACTTGGGGCATAACAATTATTATTGCAAATATTGGGATAATTGGCAAAGTATATATATTTAGATTATTTAAATGGAATGAGTGGAAAGGATCTTGAAAATTGGTGACTTGGAGTAACTTACGCTAAAAATATATAAAGCTTGAATTTGAGACTTGAAAATTGGATATGCCGTTAAGATCCTAGAAACATAATTAAAAATGTAATATGTTGGACAAACCATGTTTTTTATGTAATTATGGAACTCGACGCATAATATGAAATTGACAATAGTGGCATAACTTGGGAGTGGTCATGATTGTGAATTGGTAATTGACATTTGACATCTAGAATAAACATGAACATGCTTTTAAATTTATAATTGGCCTATGACACTTAGAATAGACATGAATTGTAATTAAGTTAAATTTGGAACATATGACATGAATTTGTGGTTTGGGTGAAAGACGATTGTTAATGAACGCCTATGACACGAGGTTAGGCGCGTTTGTGGTGTAAGACTGTCCGGAATCGCTCGGCAAATCCAGCAACTACAAGTGGACGTCTAATGTGAGAGGTCAACGGCAAGAACTAGAGGCGCAACGGTTTATGACACGAGGTTAGGCGCGTTGTGGTATAAGTCTGTCCGGAACCGCCGGGCAAATCCAGCAGCCACGAACGGACGTCTAATGTGAGAGGTCATACATCGTTATGGTATTATAAATAAATTAAGAAATACTAACCATAATAAGACATGTGGGTGGCGTAGGTATGGTTAGAGGGTCAAGTGGATGATATAAATGACATGTATAGCATGACTAATGTGGAGTTAACCGTTGTAAGACATGTAATGTAAAACATGACTAAGGTAGACTTAACCGTAGTAAGACATGTGTACGATGGGGAAACTATAATAAAGGGGGTTAAGTGGGACACGGGTGACATATGAAACAAAATTTAGATATGCTTAACCAAATGGGACCCATGACGATATCATAAATTAATGGAATTGGGTAAAGTTTAAGTAACGGGTCAAGTAAATGGAAGGGTTAAGTCAAATCTAAAATTAATGACAAGAAATGGGGAATGATAAATAACCTATTATGAATAAACTTGAAAAAGGCAAGAAAGGATAATAGGTGGAAATTATAACTTATGGGACAAGATAAGCTATAGGAAACGATAAGGAAGATGGGATAACTTATATGTAAAGATATACTTAAATTAAGTGGTTTGGAAAGGAGAAATGTGAAATTAAAAATGATATAAGTTATATGAGTGGAAAAGAAGTAAATTAGAATCATATATGTTGGTTGGGTTGAGTAATTCTCTGGGTGCCAGATTGATGTTGATTTTGGTCTTCGGGGCTGGTGTTTAGAGGGTTATTCTCCTAATCAGTATGTATGTGGGATAAGGCATACTTAACTGTGAGTTAAGTATAACATGTTGTTGTAACCCAAAAAGGGAATAATTTATGAAATTGGAAAATAACATGTTGTGGGCTTGTTAATGGACTTAAGTGGGTTAAGTATAAATTGAATTAATAAGCAAGGGTAACTTGATGAATACCAAAAAAAAGGAAGCTAATGTGAATAACCAAGTTAAATGAGAAATTTGACAAGGTGGCACAAGCGTGAAATAAATGGTTAGACTTAGGGTCTAATGACATATAAAACTAAGGCGCTTGAAGCAGTCCGTACGTTGTAGGATGAATAACCCAATAAGGTAGATCATCACGGTGTCATAAGGCATGAGGAGAGCGCACGTTCGTTATTCTGGCAGCTCCAATGGACTGGAAGGGTAGGAAGGTGACTTCCTGAGACGTCAAAGGTGCTCTTGGTAGTCCTCTATGGTGGTTTAGCTTTGGGCTAGGATTACAGAGGTTGGGTCTGCGCGGAACTACCAGGTGGGTGGGCCTTGACTGCACAAGTAAGGGGCAGTCAAAATGCTGTACGTGGTGGCATTAAGGGTGGTTCAGCGTTTGCCTTAGGCGGAGGTGGAGGGTTAAGACCAAACGATAGCAAGATCGTCGGACGCCTGTCACCAGCAGCCTAAGGAATGCGAAAAGACAAGAGCTAACCCTTAGAGATTGTTAACCTTTGCTATCAAGGGACGGGTGTGGGGAGACCCCACATGGATGTTTAGATTGTTTGCTTGTTAGGGGTGGTCGGTTAGCTCGTGTGTTCTTTACTAGTTGAGGGAGGGGCTGAGGTGGGGCCATAACAACTATAGAAAAACCAGACCCGAGGGATATATGTACATTGGACACTCTTAGAGGCGGGCTCGTACAGATATAGAAAAGCTCCCGACCGAGTTCCGTGTTTTCTGGTGTAGCCCTACCACGAAACTTGGGTGCACAAGTAGAGGTTATGTGCAGTAGAAACATCGAGTACGATTGATGATACGTACGTTGGAAAGTCTAGGTACAACCATGTCTGCTCTGCATGGTGTATCGTGGACTAGAGGGCATCATTCAGTGATGGAACCAAACTCGATCGAATAGTTTGAGGATAGCAGTCGGTACGCTTACGTAGCACAGCGATAGTGGTTCTATGCGGATCTAGCGTTGTACGTTACTATGGCATAGGATGAGGGACTGCGCATATTATTGTGGCGATACGGAGGAGACCGTGCGAGTGGGGTATCACGGGGTGCACCTCAGTTTGGGGGTAGCTACATATACACTATATTAGGTTAATCTACTAGAGGGTAGATGGGTGCGACATGTGTGTAAGCTTTGAGTGCTGATAACACGTATAACCTAATAAATAAGAAACTGTAATTGAACGGTATATGTAGGATTATACAGAAGTTTATTTTAAGTCCACTCACACAGAACTTATGTTCTGACCCCCTCCTCATTACATACTTCTAGGTTAGGTTTATGACAGATATGGTATAACTTTGGGTACTAGTTTAGCAGTATTGTTAATAAGGTAAAGCAATATTTGAATATTATACTTTATTTCCTTCCGTTGTGAGATGCTTTACGAGTTCTGACATATTTCTTTATCTCTGTCTTTTTCTGCAGGATACCAGAGCACCCAACTCGGGTTTCGATAGATTGGATTTTTGAAGGAAAAAAATCGATCCGTCGAAATCTGGGTTGTTACATCTGGTATCAGAGCTTTGGTTTAGTGATCTTATGGGGATAATGAGTGAACGTATTTGTATTTTCTAAAATATAAATATATATTATATATATAAACCTAAATCCATATAGTAGCCCACTAAACGTAAAAAGAGTTGGGATATCTAGTTTGTACACTCAAGGAATGAACATAGGAATTTGGAAACCATTAGGAGATTGGGAAAGTGTACAATATGACTTGAAGCTAGAGAAAGAAAAATATCCCATAGGATGGAAACTGAAATATTAGTATTTTAGAGTAGTGGGTTTAGAAGTGTAACCTTAGAAACTTCAAAAGGTTGAAAAATGAAAAATGGATTAGGAACATATATAGTCGAGAGAATTGAATTCGCGAAAGTGCCTAGGAAAAGCCTAGTGAGTTGAAGATCCGCTTTGAGTCTAACCCAATAATAAACTTTTAAGAACTTGAATCTGTAAAAGAGTTTGTGGTGTTTTTCAAGTTTTAATCTCAAAAGTATTTTTGATGTTTGAGAAATTATTTAGTGCATGTTGGGTTTTTAAAGTAAAGCGGAGTATATTTTGTAAAACAATGATTTCTTGTTTTATAAAAATATTTTGCAATTTTACTTTGTAACATGTTTTTATGGTTTGGCAAAAGAAAGTTTTTGAGAAGAGAAAATAAAGTTTTAACACTTTTAATTTTTGGAAGAAATATGCAATGCAAAGAGGAAGCCAAACCACACTTTTAAAAGAATGGCGTAGGTAAGGATTAAGGTTATGAATTAAAGAAACGGAACCTAACTGGAGATTGGTAGAGTTGAGTGATTCTCTGAGTATCAATCTGATGTTGATTTCGGTCTTCGGGGTTGATGCTTAGGGAATTATTCTCTTACCAATTTCCGGTCAAAGATTAGCTAATATTAAACTAATAGAAAATTCCTGTAGATTGCATAAACATTGAGAAACCTTGGTTTGTTGCTTGAAAGAGAAGTATAAGCTTGTAATACACAGCATGGACTAGTGGTGACTACTAGGTAGTGAAGGGAAAGCAAGTGTGTAAATCCTGTTGAGTAGACTCTAACATAAGTCCTAAGATTCTTGGCCCGCAGTAGTAGCTGTGTAGGATGCTGTTTGAGTTGAAAACGAAAAGGCTTATTTGAGAATAATAAACTTAAGTAATTTGATTAAGTCAAATAAGCTAAGAAAGAAACTAGCCTAACTAAAAAGAAAACAACAGAATCAACCAAGCAGCAAAACAAGATGGGAAAAGAAAACGGAAATCTTAAGAAAAAGATGAATAAATATGAAAATTTTCCAAGATAACTGGAAAAAGAGAAGAATTTTTTTTTATGTGATTATGCTTGGATAGGAAAATAGGAAATCTTCATAGAATAGTCATATAAAAATCCAAGTACAATTAGAAAAGAAAAACGGAGGATGTGAATTTTTCCGTTTTATACCTTTTCGTAACATAAGAAATCGAATTTGGAAAATTAGTTTTTTCTAAATTTCGAATTTAATGATGGTTTGTAGGGTTTTGGATGCGACAATAGGATGAACTGTGCTCTTACTCTATAAGAGTGTAGGAAAATTTGGATGAAAAATGTTTTGATTTTTCAAAAATATTGCATTCATATAGAACTGCAAGTATATTTAGGATGTGAGAATCATGTTTTGAAAGAGTTTTTAAAATTTGCATACATATAGGTGGATCCAAATTGGGCATACATACTTTACTACGATGTATCTCACTTTGCACATGTGCACAATGTTTGCAACAATTGGATGCACACTTGATGGATGGATATTGCGAGGGGCTATCTATTTTACTCTTATCGAATTTCGGGGACGAAATTCTTTAAAGGTGGGAGAATGTAACACCCCGCATTTTTAATATAATTAAAAATATGTGTATATGCATAGATAGGTAAATAATAGTGATGTATAACGAAAAATTTGTTAATATATGGAAGAGAAGAAAAATTAATTCGATAACAGTGTACATAATAGAGAAGACAATAAAATAAGGATACTTAATTTAAATATCAGGAATTAAGTAAAATGGACATAACCACTGCGTTCGTCTCGGAATTCTGCTTGGAATAGAGTCCAAGTTTTCGAAAATCGGACTCCGTATGAAAGAGTTATGGCCTTCGGAAGATTCAACAAAAATTCAGAATTTACATAGGAAAATACCCAGGCAGGTCGACCTGGGGGTCGACCTACCCAGGGAGGTCGACCTAGGGGTCGACCTTAGTGTCGACCTCCTCCCTGATTTTTCCAGATCTGGGCAGTGATGAATTTTTGTGTGCTGGACGGACCGGATGGCTTCTAAGGTGATCTAATGGCTCTAAAACACTGTCTACACCTATAAAATAGTGCCTAGACCTAACCTAATTCATAAACAATTCCTTCTGACGCCTCCATGCCGCCAAACTTCAACCAAACATGGCCTCTGCCTCAAAATCCTAAATTAATTAGCAAGTTCTTCATCAACTTTGGAGTTTAATCTAACCAAGAAGCAAAATTCTTCATCAACGATTCAAGCTCTTCACCAACAATCAAATAAGAAGATTAAATCAGCGTTCTACATCAACAAATCGTTTATTTTGCCTAATCCAGTCAAGGTGAGTGGAATTATAATAAATCTGCTACATAATAGTATTATTATCGTTCATCATTCCCCAGTTATTAATTTAATTCAAGATTCATGTTATAACAATTGTTCCTTTTATTCTCCTTCCCTTTTTTATTTTTGGATCTAGGTTATCTCGAACCTAGACGAAAATCTTATTATGCATACGTACGGTTGGAATATGGAAATGTGGGGCATAATCTATTTTATGCAATCGAGAAATATAATCTGTAATTTGGGGTTTGTGGCATAACAATTGTTGTTGCGAATATTGAGCATAATTTATTTTATGCAATCGAGGAATAAAATCTGTAATTTGGGACTTGGGGCGTAACAATTATTATTGCAAATATTGGGATAATTGGCAAAGTATATATATTGAGAATATTTAAATGGAATGAGTGGAAAGGATCTTGAAAATTGGTGACTTGGAGTAACTTACGCTAAAAATATATAAAGCTTGAATTTGAGACTTGAAAATTGGAGATGTCGTTAAGATCCTAGAAAGATAATTAAAAATGGAATATGTTGGACAAACCATGTTTTTTATGTAATTATGGAACTCGACGCATAACATGAAATTGACAATAGTGGCATAACTTGAGCGTGATCATGCTTATGAATTGGTAATTGACATTTGATATCTAGAATGAACATGAACATGCTTGTAAATTTATAATTGGCCTATGACACTTAGAATAGACATGAATTGTAATTAAGTTAAATTTGGAACACATGACATGAATTTCGGGTTTGGGTGAAAGACGACTATTAATGAACGCCTGTGACACGAGGTTAGGCGCGTTTGTGGTGTAAGACTACCCGGAACCGCCGGGCAAATCCAGCAACCACAAGTGGACGTCTAATGTGAGAGGTCAACGGCAAGAACTAGAGGCGCAACGGTTCATGACACGAGGTTAGGCGTGTTGTGGTATAAGCCTGCCCGGAACCGCCCGACGAATCCAGCAGCCACGAACGGACGTCTAATGTGAGAGGCCATACATCCTTACGACATTATAAATAAATTAAGAAATACTAACCATAATAAGACATGTGGGTGACATGGGTATGGTTACAGGGTTACGTGGGTGATATAAATGACATGGAAAGCATGAATAATGTGGACTTAACCGTTGTAAGACATGTAATGTAAAACATGACTAAGGTAGACTTAACCGTAGTAAGACATGTGTAAGATAGGGAAACTATAATAAAGGGGGTTAAGTGGGACACGGGTGACATATGAAACAAAATTTAGATATGCTTAACCAAATGGGACCCGTGACGATATCATAAATTAATGGAATTGGGTAAAGTTTAAGTAACGGGTTAAGTAAATGGAAGGGTTAAGTCAAATCTAAAATTAATGACAAGAAATAGGGAATGATAAATAACTTATTATGAATAAACTTGAAAAAGGCAAGAAAGGAAAATATGTGGAAATTATAACTTATGGGACAAGATAAGTTATAGGAAACGATAAGGAAGATGAGATAACTTATATGTAAAGATATACTTAAATTAAGTGGTTTGGAAAGGAGAAATGTGAAATTAAAATGATATAAGTTATATGAGTGGAAAAGAAGTAAATTATAATCATATATGTTGGTTGGGTTGAGTAATTCTCTGGGTGCCAGTCTGATGTTGATTTCGGTCTTCGGGGATGGTGTTTAGAGGGTTATTCTCCTAATCAGTATGTATGTGGGATAAGGCATACTTAACTGTGAATTAAGTATAACATGTTGTTGTAACCCAAAAAGGGAATAATTTATGAAATTGGAAAATAACATGTTGTGGGCTTGTTAATGGACTTAAGTGGGTTAGGTATAAATTGAATTAATAAGAAAGGGTAACTTGGTGAATACGAAAAAAAAGGAAGCTAATGTGAATAACCATGTTAAATGAGAAAGTTGACAAGGTGGCACAAGCGTGAAATAAATGGTTAGACTTAGGTTCTAATGACATATAAAACTAAGGCGCTTGAAGCAGTCCGTACGTTGTAGGATGAATAACCCAATAAGGTAGATCATCACGGTGTCATAAGGCATGAGGAGAGCGCACGTTCGTTATTCTGGCAACTCCAACGGACTGGAAGGGGAGGTAGGCGACTTCCTGAGACGTCAAAGGTGCTCCTGGTAGTCCTTTGTGGTGGTTTAGCTTCGGGCTAGGATTACAGAGGTTGGGTCTGCATGGAACTACCAGGTGGGTGGACCTTGACTGCACAAGTAAGGGGCAGTCAGAATGTTGTACGTGGTGGCATTAATGGTGGTTCGGCGATTGCCTCATGCGAAGGTGGAGGGTCAAGACCAAACGATAGCAAGATCGTCGGACGCCTATCACCAGCAGCCTAAGGAATGCGAAAAGACAAGAGCTAATCCCTAGAGATCGTTAACCTTCGCTATCAAGGGACGGGTGCGGGGAGACCCCACATGGATGTTTAGATTTTTTGCTTGTTAGGGGTGGTCTCTTAGCTCGTGTGTTCTTTACTAGTTGAGGGAGGGGCTGAGGTGGGGCCATATCCACCATAGAAAAACCAGACCCGAGGGATATCTGTACATTGGACACTCTCAGAGGCGGGCCCGTATAGATATAGAAAAGCTCCCGACCGAGTTCCGTGTTTTTTGGTGTAGCCCTACCACGGAACTTGGGTGGACAAGTAGAGGTTATGTACAGTAGAAACATCGAGTATGATTGATGATACATACGTGGGAAAGTCTAGGTACAACCATGTCTTCTCTGGGTGGTGTATCGTAGACTAGAGGGCATCATTCGGTGATGTAATCAAACTCGATCGAATAGTTCTAGGATAGCAGTCGGTACGCTTACGTAGCACAACGATAGTGGTTCTATGCCGATGTAGCGTTGTACGTTACTATGGCATAGGATGAGGGAGTTCGCATATTACAGTAGCGATACAGAGGAGACCGTGCGAGTGGGGTATCACGGGGTGTACCTCTGTTTGGGGGTAGCTACATATACACTATATTAGGTTAATCTACTAGGGGTAGATGCGTGCGACATGTGTGTTAGCTTTGAGTGCTGATAACACGTATAACCTAATAAATAAGAAAGTGTAATTGAACGGTATATGTAGGATTATACAGAAGTTTATTCTAGGTCCACTCACACAGAACTTATGTTCTGACCCTGTCCTCATTACATACTTCTAGGTTAGGTTTATGACAGATATGGTATAGCTTTGGGTACTGGTTTAGCAGTATTGTTAATAAGGTAAAACAATATTTGAATATTATATTTTATTTCCTTCCGCTGTGAGATACTTTACAACTTCTGATATGTTTCTTTATCTCTGTCTTTTTCTGCAGGATACCAGAGCACCCAACTCGGGTTTCGATAGATTGGATTTTTGAAAAAAAAAAATCGGTCCGTCGGAATCTGGGTTGTTACAAGAAGCGTGTATTTTGGGTATCATCTTGTAATGGTTGTATTGTAGTTGTTATCTTTCTGTATCTTTCTTTTGTACCTTGTAACTTATCTTGTTATTTTTAATACTCGAACAGTTGATTTTTAACCAGTACAGATTATTTTTAATGGACGTGTGTAGCAACTTACGATATGCATAAAGATATAACAGTTTATAAGCATAAGGATACAACAATAGCACCAATAGATCCAACAATAAGCATAAAGTTATAATAGTTTATAAAGATACAACAACTTACGATAGTACATGCGAACTAAAACATCAAAGCATGAAGTAGGAAATAGTAACTTAAGTAAACTACATTTTATGTTTAGTCTTAAGGGAGTCTCATGATGTTCAATCGCAACTGGTCATTATCACTTTAGAAACGTCTAATCTCTCGTTCGAGTTCGTTAGCATATGTTATTCCCCCAAGGACACAAAGGTTGGTCAATCCATTACGTGTAATTGCAACCATTTGGATAGGATGGACATTTCTGCATGCGCTGACCTATATTGTTGCCCTCTGCTCGAACCCCAACTTCAACCGTATACCCGCAGTAGCAACGAACTGGATAGGACCAGTTTTGCTCCAGGCGATAGTTAAATCTTTAATTAGATTTGAACGTGGAATGGTAATTGAATTTACCGATAACACCATGGTGTTAGATATGATGTATTACCAGTTTTGCTTCATGGGATGAATAGGTTGGGAAATAAAATAAATGATCACTTCGGTATGGATCGCTAATCCCGACTAGTATGAATTGATATTCAAAAGTAGATTAAAGAATAAATTTAAAGGATTTATCTTTGATAAAATTAATGGGAACCTTTCCCTAAGAATGTGAAATTTAGAAACTAACTGTCGGTTAGCTAGGCAGAATGGTTTTCTGGATATTGATCTGATGTTGGTTTCGGCCTTCGGGGTTAATATTTGGGGAATTATTCTCTTGATTAATTTACGGTTAGTGACTGATGAACTGGAATGAGGCGTATGTTGTGTTTGTGTAACAAGTATTTATTATATACGCGAGTTATTCAGAAAGACCGGGTTTATCCCATTCTGAATAACTGATACGATGACAAGTCGAAGATGAACACGATGGTAGAAGACCGGAGGTCTTCACGTCGTTTGGATAATTACTGATGATCTTGATTGGGCCGTACACCCAAGAAGATGGAAACAGTTAGTGGTCGTCCAGACGTACTTGGAGATCGATGGATATGCGGGGTACTAGGTGCCTCCGGTTTCGTTCATACCCAGAATGAACTTGTAAATGGACTGTGTGTCTGACATCGGATTTCATTCTGTGTGATTGATATCGATTGCATAGCGTGAATTGCCTGTGTGGCATGCCAAGATGCAAATGATCAAGGCTTCTGTTGAAAATTAGAGTCTTGTGGTTGATGATCAAAGCACAGTCTGTGTGGCATAGCTTTGTGTAGTTGGATTCGCGAGCCTCACACCCCGGTTGTGAACCAGAAACGGAAGAAGGACCTTAGGGAGGGCGTGCGTTTCCTTCTAGCTAGAAGTGGCGTCAGTGGTTTTACACGCCCTGACAAGTTTGACTTATGTGGTTGTTGCTGTTGCGAGGCGCCTCGGTTATATCGGTCGATCTGGGACCGATGGAGTCATTCGTTGGCTCATTTACGCCCCATAGGGCGGGGAAACGCAGTGTTGAAGATTTTAATCCACATCGGTGGACCGGCCCTGACGATCCAAATGCTTGACTGAGTACTTGCCTGAGGCTCGGGCTAGACAGTCTCGAATCGGTAGAGGACGATCCCTAGCCTCAGTTCGCAGATGGAAATCCAATTTCCAAATACGTGATTTTGCGGTTTTAATTATAGAACTAGTATGGCGACATGATATATGGTACCCATGCCGTCTATGATTGATATTTATGATGTGAAATTGTATTGACACTATACACTTATAATAGTATCAAATAATCTATTTTTAAACGTATCAAGCATTCTTTGGCTATTATAAGGTAAAACCCTATCCTCCGGCTTGCGTTGCATTGTGTGATGGGACCTGGGTCTTATAATAGCTTCATTTTTCTTTATTTAGCATTGCGCTGTTGTTATATGCACTGGTGTTCTTGGGAGGAAACCTGTTCCGTGTTATACGGCGTTGTCCCTTGATTTACCTAACTTTAAAAATAAAGATTAATAACTGTTTTAGTTCTCACACCAGTCCCATGACTGACCTGGGGTTTATTGTTTTGATCTAAACTCTGGTTGCCCTTATTTTGACACGGGCAGCTAGTAGTTTTGGTTTTGCAGATTTATATTCATAGGATCCTGGTTTATAGCTGGAATGATATCCGGAAAGCTTTGTATCCGTATATCTCCTTCAGTTGTGTTTTGTATTATTTTCCGTTGCTATGTAATTTATTGTAATCTCTGATATTAGTGAATGTATATTATTTGTTAATGCTCTGTATATTCTTGTATTCTGATGAAATTTTGTAATAAGCAATGAAAGGATCTTCCGTCTGCATTCTGTTTGTATGTTGTTCTCGAACTATCCGCTCTTTCCTTACCGGGGAAGTTACGGGTTCTTAGAGTTGGTATCAGAGCTTTGGTTTACAAAGCTCAGAGAACAAGACACATTAGAACCATACGAAAGAATTCATCAGATATTGGATTAGTAATATCCAATGAGAATGACTCGTTAGAGATGGGATCAGTAGTATCCTAGAACGAGTGTGAAGAGTATAAATAAAAGTGAAAACAAGTTTTGTTTTGAAATTTAAATTCTTTTATACGTATTTGAATATTTATTTATATTGATGTGGACAATCCAGTATATATAGATTTTGCATATACGTCTGATCCGCGTGTATTCGAAGTTTTAATATACTGGATGGATATAGAGACACGCTCTAATCGCCCGAAGATGATTTTGATGATGGAGCTCCATCATTAGAATTTATGTTCGAGTGACGAAAGTGAGGTTTCTATATATTTCCTATTGACTGGTGTGAGAACCAAAATTAGATAGGGCCTATTGTTGTGATTTGGCATCAAAAATGTGATTTTTGACAATATATCAAAGTTATGAATTTGAAAAGCTAATCGACTAATTATTTTGCTGGTAGTGTTGTTTGAATAATTAAAATGTTGAACCATTAGCCAAATTGAACCAAATTGTGAGTTGTATTGAAAATTAGTCGCATTTGCTTGCATATACATGTACTTACACTGAACAGGTCATAGCAAAGAGGCTAAAGCAGAAGGATAAAATTGTTTGCCCGACAAATAGGTACATGTTTACCATAATTTACTGTTTTGTTTAGGTGATGATGATTTTGTGAGCCGACTGGCTAGTCGCTTGGCTTTTTCTTTTTCTTTTTGATTAAAGAAGGTCATGGGAGGCTATATGAAATATCCCGAAGTCCCCGGTGCAGGGGAGGTTATGGCGAAATTTTTCGAAAATTTAGGGTGTTAGCCAAATTTTTGAAAAATTTGAAAAGTTTTTAGACATTGAAAAGTTGAAAAACTTAAGCCATAAAGAAAATACTGGAAGTTGAGTTGGTTTGTTCAACAACTTTCGGCTTCGTTCCTTTTCGGGGACGAAAAGTTTTAAGTGGGGGAGATTGTAATAGCCCGAAAATCCGAGCCAATTTAAAATTTTTATTTTGCCAATTTTATTGAATTTTGAACATTTAAAATGATTATTTTAAATAAAAACGACGAGAAATTTATTTTGAATGAAATTCGAACGTATATATTTATATAGATTGTCGTTAGAATATAAATATTTATTTTAAATTATAAAAGGAATTGAAAATGGCGCGATAGTTCGAAATTTAGATTTCAAATTTCAAATGAGTGTACCGGGTGCAAAATAAACCAGATTTTAGTGAAACCAAAAATATTTGAATCTAATTGAGAATATCTTTCCAACGAATCCGAAAAATTGAAATTTCATAGCGGGAATCAAAAGATATGTCCAGTTGAAAATTCTGAATAGTCGCTATGGAATTCAGGCCCTTAAAAATGGAAATTTTGCAAACGACCTCGGTTTTCGAAGAAACCTCTTTTGTTGGGTCCGTGACGTCAAGTTATTACTAGGTTTCAAATTTCATAATTTTTCGATTCAATATGTGAGCGTGGCAAAGGAAAACGCGTTTGACCAGTTTCAGTTGATTTTAATCGATTGGAAAATGGTCATTTTTCAAACGGTCTCGGAATTCGACGAAACTAGTTTTGTTAGGACTGTATCGTCAATATGTGGCTAGAAAATATTTTTCTGGAATTTTTAGAGTTAGTATGTGACCTCGGTAAATTGAAATGCGCGTTCAAATTCAATATATAGAGTTATATGTTGATTTTGACAAAAACTGATCGAAACGATCGAATCAGCTAATGATTCATATCCCATTGTGTTCGGAATGGGGTTAGTTAGCTAAGGGCGACAGTCATTGGGTTTAGTTTGGAGTTCGGTATTAAAATTTCATAATTAAACGAATAAAGGAATAAAATATTATTATAAATCCATATAAATAACCTCTCTCCTTACCTACCCCGTCCCCTAACCCTAGCCGCCAGGCACAATTCGATGGCCCATATGCTCCGGATTTTACCCTCAATTTTCTCCATGATCGTTTCAAATTAAAATACAAGTTTAAGAAAAAAAATTAAAGAGTGTTCTTTGGTCTTCAATCTCGTGGTGGTAGGATCGTTTCTAGTTTCGTGTGGCATTGGAAAATCAAGCTCAAAGCTCAGAAGTTCGTGCGTGTTTTTGGGGCTCCGCTGACCGCCGAGTTGCGTTGAAATCTGCGCGTGAGGAGCTTGGGTGAAGCCGCTTCAGGTGATGACAGGCGATCCCCCTCCGGTGCCTCGAGGCGCGCGCGATTTGGGGTAGAAACAATCGAGGATGGGTTTCGCTATTCGCAGGTCACAGGAAACGGGGAAGATAGCGGATTAAGGTAATTTCAAAATTAGTTAATTTAGTTTTGTACATTCAGCAGTAATAAATTTTGTAAATAAATAGGATTGTTTTTCAAACATGAATTTGCATTGTTTTTCAAATATGAATTGAATTGTTTTAAAATATAAGCTAGAATATGAATTGAATTGTTTTAAAATATAAGCTAGAATATGAATTGAATTGTTTTAAAATATAAGCTAGAATATGAATTGAATTGTTTTAAAATATAAACTAGAGTATGATTTTTGTAAAATAAAATAACATTGTCTTGAAAGATGTGATTTAAAAATAAATAACATCGCATAAAAAGTTTGATTTTTACATATATAAAAGCGGTTTAAAAATATAATTTTTATATTATAGGAAGGTTCAAAATATAATTTTTATTCGAATGGTAAGTTAGAAATATAATTTTTATATAAAAAGAAGCGTTGTAAAAATATATATGAAGTAGAAATAAAAATATGATTTTTATTTATTAGAAATGAAGTGATAAAAATATAACTGCATAGGAATTTCAAGCAGATGCAGACGGTTCGGCGGTTCAGAAGCAAAGCACGGCGGAGTGGAACCCTTTGTGAGAACTTCTCACCTACAATTTAATTTTTCTAGTTAAAATATATACTAGGATGCAGACGGTGTTTAGTAGCACCCGACACTCATCGTCCATAGACTATGGACGGCTTGTATGCTTCTTTGTTTGATTTTGATGTGTGGTTGATTGTGTGATGTGATGTGAAACGAAATAAAATATTTTATAGTGGAAAATACTATATAGTTAAAAATAGAATTTTAACGTGTATGTGAAATGAAATAAATTAATATAAACAAATCGGAGATTTGTTTATATACACTGATTTGATTGATATTGATTGAGACGATAAATTTTACACATCGCCCAACTGCACAAATAAAATCTGTGTTTGATTGTTTGAAACCCCACACGGGTATTGGGATGATATATGACGTACACTAATCCTGATAATTAGTTGTATATCGATCGATTGACTGAAAAACTGTTATAAGCGTTAAATATTCAAATTTGATGCTTATACAGTGTAGAATGCACTTTGGATGATGGTTGATTATTTGTCATTGTTGATATATACATGTGTTGTAGAAAACCCATATAATCAACTTTATATGGTAATTGATTGGGCCTCATTCCAATTTTGAAATAGAAATATTTGAAAAGGAAATATTTGAATAGAAATATTTGAAAAGGAAATATTTGAAATAGAAATATTTGAAAGGAAATATTTGAATAGAAATATTTGAAAAGGAAATATTTGAATAGAAATATTTGAAAAGGAAATATTTGAAATCGAATATTTGGAAATAGAAATATATGAAGCCGTGTTGATTAGATTGACGCCATTTTGACGTGAACGATATTTATATCGATTTTATTCATTTTATAATGAATATCGAAAGTGATTTCAAAATCTGATATTTTGAATAGAAATGAATTCGAATTGAAATTGAATAGAAATGAATTCGAATTGAAATTGAATGGAATTGAAGACGAACTGAAATTGAATTAAAAATCGATTTGAATTGAAATCAATTTGAAATGAATTTAAAACGAATTTATATTGGAATATTCAACTTTGATTAGAAATTGAATATGAAGTTGAAACCATTTAGAAAATGAATTTAAAACGATTTATAAAGCACGTTTTGAATTGAAATTTACGAAGTATATATTATATATATAATATAATGGCCTGAATAGAACGCGTTGCGCCGCAGCAGTTCGTGAATTTCGACCATTGACTTCGAATGGACCTTGCAGGAGATCCGACCGTCGGATTCTCCTAAAACCGGAACCGTTGGGTTTGTATCGAAAAGAGCTTTCTAACGAATGTGAGAAATTAGAAATCTAACGGTTGGATTTGGAATTATGTCCAAATCAAATTTCGAAAAGGTCGCTGTAAGTGCAGTTCGATGGCCGTTGATGGAAATCGACTGTACGGGCCTTGATAAAATTATTAAAAATAGTAATAATTTGTGTAAAATCATAAGAAATGATTTGTGAAGAATCGGGATGAAAAACTCCATATTTGAAAAGATAAAAATAGATTTTTATCGAAATGAACTAGTTTTGAACTAGAACTATAATTCTATTTATTTTTAAAAATAAATAAAGTGGATTTGAAATGGTTTTGAAAATAACCAGTATTTCCAGTGATAGAATTGGAAGGGATTTGAATCGAAATTGTCTTCGGAATATTTCAATGTTGGATTTCGTGATGTTAAAGATATTGTTATGGGAATTTGAAAGATATATTAACATTGTTATTTCCAATACGATATTTGTTGGTCGTAGAATTTGATATTGAATATAAGCCGGTATATTTTCTATTCAAAGCCTTGTATTTGATATCAAATGTGATTTGGGTTTGTCGTGAATGGTGTCTTCATTAACACTGTTCTTAAGCCCAGTTGAGAAAAAGATTAAATCTTTTTATTTAGATTTGATGAAGTGTACCAATTAAATAATATTTAATTGGAATTGAACTGGTATTGATTTTTGGGTTTATCATGAATAGTGTTTTAAATAACACTTGTTCTTTAACCCGATAATTAATGAATGTGATTTTGGGTTTATTGTGGGCCGTGTTTTTAAATGACATTGGTTCTTTAACCCAGTTAAAGGCAGGATATTGATTTCTGTGAAGATTAAAACTAAGTGGAGTTTTAATGAATCTTTAATTAGATTGAAAAGATCGAGAATGGAGTATCACCAGTTTTGCTCCAGGCGATAGTTAAATCTTTAATTAGATTTGAATGTGAAATGGTAATTGAATTTACCGATAACACCATGGTGTTAGATATGAAGTATTACCAGTTTTACTTCATGGGATGAATAGGTTGGGAAATAAAATAAATGATCACTTCGGTATGGATCACTAATCCCGACTAGTTTGAATTGATATTCAAAAATAGATTAAAGAATAAATTTAAAGGATTTATCTTTGATAAAATTAATGGGAACCTTTCCCTAAGAATGTGAAATTTAGAAACTAACTGTCGGTTAGCTAGCCAGAATGGTTTTCTGGATATTAATCTGATGTTGGTTTCGGCCTTCGGGGTTAATATTTGGGGAATTATTCTCTTGATTAATTTACGGTTAGTGACTGATAAACTGGAATGAGGCGTATGTTGTGTTTGTGTAACACGCATTTATTATATACGCTAGTTATTCAGAAAGACCGGGTTTATCCCATTCTGAATAACTGATACGACGACAAGTCGAAGATGAAGACGATGGTAGAAGGCCGGAGGTTTTCACGTCGTTCGGATAATTACTGATGGTCTTGATTGGGCCATACACCCGAGAAGATGGAAACAGTTAGTGGTCATCCAGACGTACTTGGAGATCGATGGATATGCAGGGTACTAGGTGCCTCCGGTTTCGTTCAGGCCCAGAACGAACTTGTAAATGGACTGTGTGTCTGACATCGGATTTCATTTCGTGTTATTGATATCGATTGCATAGCGTGAATTGCCTATGTGGCATGCCGAGATGCAAATGATCAAGGCTTCTGTTGAAAAGCAGAGTCTTGTGGTTGATGATCAAAGCACAGCCTGTGTGGCATAGCTTTGTGTAGCGTGGATTCGCGAGCCTCACACCCCGGTTGTGAACCAGAAATGGGAGAAGGACCTCAGGGAGGGCATGCGTTTCCTTCTAGCTAGAAGTGGCGTCAGTGGTTTTACACGCCCTGACGAGTTTGACTTATGTGGTTGTTGCTGTTGCGAGGCGCCTCGGTTATATCGGTCGATCCGGGACCGATGGAGTTATTCGTTGGCTCATTTACGCCCCATAAGGCGGGGAAACGCAGTGTTCAGGATTTTAATCACATCGATGGACCGGCCCTGACGATCCAAAGGCTTGACTAAGTACTTGCCTGAGGCTTGGGCTAGACAGTCCCGCATCGGTAGAGGACGATCCCTAGCCTCAGTTCGCAGATGGAAATCCAATTTCCAAATACGTGATTTTGCGGTTTTAATTGTAGAACTAGTATGGCGACATGATATATGGTACCCATGCCGTCTATGATTGATATTTATTATGTGAAATTGTTTTGACACCATACACTTATAATAGTATCAAATAATCTGTTTTTAAACGTATCAAGCATTCTTTGGCTATTATAAGGTAAAACCCTATCCTCCGGCTTGCGTTGCATTGTGTGATGGGACCTGGGTCTTATAATAGCTTCATTTTTCTTTATTTAGCATTGCCCTGTTGTTATATGCACTGGTGTTCTTGGGAGGAAACCCGTTCCGTGTTATACGGCGTGGTCCCTTGATTTACCTAACTTTAAAATTAAAGATTAATAACTGTTTTAGTTCTCACACTAGTCCCATGACTGACCTGGAGTTTATTGTTTTGACCTAAACTCTGGTTGCCCTTATTTTGACACGGGCAGCTAGTAGTTTTGGTTTTGCAGATTTATATTCACAGGATCCTGGTTTACAGCTGGAATGATATCCGGAAAGCTTTGTATCCGTATATCTCATTCTGTTGTGTTTTGTATTATTTTCCGCTGCTATGTAATTTATTGTAATCTCTGATATTATTGAATGTATATTATTTGTTAATGCTCTGTATATTCTTGTATTCTGATGAAATTTTATAATAAGCAATGAAAGGTTCTTCCGTCTGCGTTCTGTTTATGTGTTGTTCTCGAACTATCCGCTCTTTCCTTACCGGAGAAGTTACGGATTCTTACGGCAAATCAGATAGAGATTCAAGATCCATTCTTTCTCAATTTTCTAAACCAAACTCTATGAGTTCCAAGTTGCTTATAATTTAAATATTTAAAAGTAAACGTGATATGACTATAGTTTGGATTTGTTCATGAGCCTATATTATACTGGATCCATTGTAAATCATGAACATATGATATTCTAAATTGGTTGTAACTTGGATCTAAATCTCTATCTTGTCGGATCTATTGTAACTTTTTTGGCGTTCTATGATGTGGATATTGACATTATTTGTGTTAGATCTATTTCTAACTATTGGATCTAAATCTCTATCTTATCGGATCTATTGTAATTTGTATGACATGCTATGATGTGGATCTTGACCTTATTCGTGTTACATCTCATTTTTTAACTATTGGATTTGAATTATGTTGACATCTAAATTATTAATCAGATCTAGTTTATCACCTTATGCCTATCTAAACCAGTTGGACATCTAAATTGTTAATTTATATCTTATTATGCTTATTATAACATCATAGTTATGTTAGAATTCGTTAACTGCCACAAGTTCATCAGATTTATGCTCATATGTCCACCCTATCACCATGCTAGTTTACGTTTATGCCAAAACAATCACCTTGTCATATTCCCATCACTTTTCCCTTTTTATTGTTCATGACTAGGCTACTTTCTAGCCTAGATGCCGTCAAATATATGCATTAGTTACGGAATGGGGGAAAAAGGTTAGAATTGGCATAATTTAAATAATGTTTATATAAATTGGACATATAATTCAAAATGGGGAAGTGGGGACATGATCACTTATAATGGCACTGGTAAGAATTGGATAAGAATGAAATGTCTAATAATTACAATTAGAAATTGTAATTGTACTTATGGCACGAGGTTAGGTTGCATTAGTGGTGGAAATCTTCCCGGACCCGACCAGCATATCCAGTAGCCACTAATGTTGAACCTAATGTGAGAGGTCAAAGTGCGCAAATACGAATCGGGCTAAGATACGATGTTAGGCCCAACTTGTGGAATAAGACTTCCCGGACCCGACCGACATATCCAGCATCCATAAGTTGTAGGCCTAATGTGGGAGGTCTAGCCCATTATAAACCATAAATGGATATGGTAATAAATTGGACTACTTAACCAAAACTAATCCATAGGGATTGTATGATTATGAACTAAAGTTTGGGTTAAGTAAAATTGGTTGGACAGTGGATTTGTTTAGCAAATCTGAGGGGGTGGGTAATATTGACATATAAGCCCACAAACTTAACCCGATAAGGTCATGTAATTAAAGACACCTAGTGGTATACATGACCGGGGATAATAATAATAATAAAGTTATGTAATTAAAGACACCTTTTAGGGTAAACATAATCAGTGGAAATGATAAGGTTATGTAATTAAAGACACCTAGTGGTATACATAGCCAGTGAAAACCTAGTGGTGGATACAAGACAAAGGGGAGAACTAGTATCATATTGTGTGGGACCCGTTTCATCCAGTAACCCAGAGTAGGTATCAAAACATGTACTCCGTACTAGGTGGAGAAGGGGCATGCTTACTGGACTGATTGTAAGAGATCCAAATGTGGAGGACGGTGTGGGTAGCGCAAACCAACCGGGCCATGTGCGTGCATGAGCCGGACAGAAGGGGATAAGACGACCGTGAAACCTGTAGATATGGGGCTGTGCATATCAGCGAGGGGTTGCCACTTTAGGATGTGATACATCCTACGGTGGGGTCGGCGCAGAGTATCTACGCTGATTAGGGAGTCGATCGATTATGGTAGTAATTAGAGTACACTTGGACGTATGCTTAAGCCTACCACCTTATAGTGGAACAGATTGTTGCATTCTGGATATACTAGTAATAGCACAAAGTAATCATTAGAAGCGTATACACCTTATCCTATCTACCTTGTCACACCTGTCTTTTATGTAGATATCTCTCTCTTATCCTTTTTATATGCCTGTCATGCTACTTTTATTTATTTACTTGCTAAAAGTAACTGGACTCGCCAGACTTTATGTCTGACCCTTTTTGTTTCTCCTTAGACTACCCGGACCCGACCGGCATATCCAGCATCGACAAGTTGTAGGCCTAATGTGGGAGGTCTAGCCCATTATAAACCATAAATGGACATGGTAATAAATTGGACTACTTAACCAAATCTAATCCATAGGGATTGTATGATTATGAACTAAAGTTAGGGTTAAGTAAAATTAGTTGGATAGTGGATTTGTTAAGAAAATCTGAGGGGGTGGATAATATTTACATATAGGCCCACAAACTTAACCCGATAAGGTCATGTAATTAATGACACCTTGTGGTATGCATGACCGGGGAGAATAATAAAGTTATGTAATTAAAGACACCTTTTAGGGTAAACATAACTAGTGGAAATGATAAGGTTATGTAATTAAAGACACCTACAGGTAAACATAGCCAATGAAAACCTAGTGGGGGATACAAGACAAAGGGGAGAACTTGTATCATATTGTGTGGGACCCATTTCTTCTAGTAACCCAGAGTAGGTATCAAAACATGTACTCCGTACTAGGTCTGAGAAGGGGCACGCTTACTGGACTGATTGTAAAAGATCCGAATGTGGAGGATGGTGTGGGCGGCGTAAACCAACCGGGCCATGTGCATGCATGATCTGGGCAGAAGGAGATAAGACGACCTTGAGACCTGTAGATATGGGGTTGTGCATATCAGCGAGGGGTTGCCACTTTAGGACGTGATACATCCTACGATGGGGCCGGCACAGAGTACCTACGCGGATTAGGGAGCCGATCGATTAGGGTAGTAATTAGGGTACACTTGGACGTATGCCTAAGCCTACCACCTTATAGTGGAAGTGATTGTTGCATTATGGATATACTAGTAATAGTGCAAAGTAACCATTAGAAGCGTATACACCTTATCCTGTCTACCTTGTCACACCTGTCGTTTATGTAGATATCTCTCTCTTATCCACTTTATATGCATGTCATGCTACTTTTATTTTTTACTTGCTAAAAGTAACTGGACTCGCCATACTTTATGCCTGACCCTTTTTGTTTCTCCTTCTTTCTCCCGTTTCCCCCCTTCCCCAGGTTCTCATGGAGGAAACACTCATGCTTGACCGTGATTCTTCTTACTTTTGCTGGCTTCTGATACATATGGCTCAAGCTCCTATCCTTGTTGCTATGGCTATATTTTGTTTTTGGGGAATTTTATTTCTTTTATGTACTCTGATATTTTTGAAGTACAAGATAATAGCTTTACGTTGTAATGGGCTTTTGTGCTTCAGACATGTGATGTTTTTGGACCATGGTATATTATGATAAATAAAGTTTTTATTCCAATGTTATTATATATGTCTGTCTTGTAATACTTCCGAAACATAATGCATTTCCTTTGTGAGTGACATTAACGGATGTGGGGTGTCACACTTGGTATCAAAGCTGAAGGTTACCAGATTAGATAAAAGTTTTTGAAAGCTATTTTCGAAAAGGTTTTAAAATAAAGCATTTTCAAAAAGAAAAGTCTGTTTTGAAAAACATTCCCCAAAAATTCATAAGTAATATCTTTCGATCCCTTGTCTGAATCTCTTTCGGTTTTTTTTCATCATGTCTAGGGAACCCAACATTCCAGAGGGCGTTACGATACCAGGATGGTTCCGGAGGTATCTAGAGGCCACGACGCCTGCCGAAGGCCAAGGAAATATTCCTCCCCCAACTGCATATGTTGTTCCTTCTCCTCCTCCTCCGCGTGTAGACAACTTCTCAAAGATTTGCAAAAAAATTCGTGTTATGGGAAGGAAGCCATTTCATGGAACTGAGACGTTTGTGGATGCTAGGAACTAGCTCAAGGAGACCGAGGACTTGTTTGTAATCTTTGAAGTAGAGGATCGAAGGAAGATTCAATTAGCTGCTTGGCTATTAAAGGATGAAGCTTCATTTTGGTGGGAGGTTACCCAAGCAGGCCGTCCGGTGGAAACTTGGGATGACTTTAGACAGAGGTTTGAGACGAAATTCCTTTCCCAATCTGAGAAAAGTATGCATATGGAGAGGTTCTTACCGCTCAAACAAGTTTACATGAAGGTTAAAGAGTATGTGAACAAATTTAACCAGTTGGCGAGATTTGGATTGGAACTGGTAGACACGCCGCATAAGAAGGCTTTGCGGTTTACTAAGGGGTTAAATGAACCCCTTCATGGGTTAGCCATGTCCCACATTCCAACGGGAGCCACCTTTGAAAGACTTGTTGATATGGCCTTGATGTATGAGGAAGAGAAAGGAGTAAAGAAGGAGGTTAAAGCTGAGGAAACAACACAAAACAAGAAGACATGGCCTAAGAAGGGACAACAACAACAACAGAAGAAAGGAGGAAAGAATGACAAGGGTAAGAAGAAAAGGAAGTGTCACGGTTGTGGGAAAGAAGGTCGCTTGATCAATGATTGTAAAAGAAGAAAGAACACTTGCTTTAATTGTGGAGATGTCGGACACTTTGCTAGGGAGTGCCCGAAGAAACAGGGATCACAAGGACAAGGTCAAAGGATAGGAACTTCTGGAGGGAAGGAGCATGGTCTCGCGATCTGTGCTCCTGGTAGAGGTAGAAAAATTTCTGTAGAAGGTTTAATTTCTCTTTCAAACCATCCTATTAGGACACCTTTTGATTCTGGCGCTTCACATTCATTTATATCTAGTTCTGTGGTTGAATCACTACACTTAGTTACTAGTATGATAGTGGATCTTGTAGTTGTTTCAAACACCATTGGTGGTTTGGCTGATTTATCTATGATTTGTCGGAGTTTGAAAATATCTGTGTTAGGCGTCGATTTGAATGCGATGCATATGTGCTCGGGTTTATGGGCTATGGGTTGATTCTAGGAATGGATTGGCTTACCATGTATGGTGTCATTCTGACTTGTCATGTGAGGACACTCGAGATTTCTTGTGACCCCCAAGGGTCTGTTATGCTTAATTTCCTAGAGTCTCTAGATGCATATATCGATGATCTGCAATCAGTTCCAGTAGTCCGAGAATATCACTACACCATAATGGTCATTTGGCAACCCTTTTTTTTCACAATCGCCAACACTTATTTGTGTTGTAGGGTAACAACAATAATAAGCGTTGCTATGCAGAAATGTGTTACCATAAATATATATCTATAATAATTATTTTTACCAACGCTTATTTATGTTGAGGGATATGTTTATATTGATAGTTGCTGAATATTCTTGGGCAAAAAGGTAAATTGGTAAGGCTTACCCTAATTTTCTACCTCCAACGCTTATTCACGCATTTTCCATTCATCGGCCGCTAAAACAGGAGACTCAACACCTCTAAAAAATTGAAATCGCGATCCGATTCTAAATCAAAATCGTACGAGTATCATAACCTTACGAATCGAAATCAGGATTCTCCTTGACGAATCGGCCTCTCGTTTGGATGATTTGATTTCAGCTACGACATCAAGAGATCCGATTTCAACTTCAGGCGATTTCTTGTTCAGGTGAATGCTACTTAATCCTTGTTATTATGGTAGTGTGTAGTTAAGAACTAACTTAATTCGTTATCTGCTTTATTATTATAAGTGGTTGCTGATCCTTTTCTCTTTATTGTGGTAGCTTATAGTTAAGAATTAATTTGATTCTTTATCTGCTTTATCATTAAAAGTGGTTGCTAATAACTTGTTGTCATCATGTACTATCTTAATTAAAATGGTTAGTTTGAAATCCAATAAACAGATAAATTAAATTACCCCTATAATCTATGAAAACTAAAAAGGATGAGTATCAGCATGTTGTAAAATTGCCTTTGTTACCAATTAAATTACCCCTATAATATTAATGTAATAACATCTACTATAATTATAATTGACTACATATTCTTTTATTAAATTATATGCAAGACGGTTACTTAATTTTAGCAAATGAGACCTTACTCATTTGTGGGTAAACAGAAGTTATGTTTTATCTTTGTGATGAATATGAGTATAATTCATTAGTATGCCTAACTCCATGTGCTGTTATTTGAATGAAAATATACGACATATTGATTATAATTGTAATGTCTTCCAAGTTTGAAATTAACTATATATTATTAAATCTAAGTATATGAACATTATGGTAAGATGCACCCTCCATGTTAAAACTATATTTTGCATCATCTTCATAAACAACATCCTGAATGGCATTTTCACCATTTTTCAAATATATTTACTGGGTTGGCCTCTATTTAAATGCTATTGTATGCTGATTTCAATGTGATCATTTATAAATTTATGAAAATTTTGAATAAGTTGTTTATTCGTTCTTATTATTTAACCACTACAATATATTTGTAACTATGAATAATTATATGTAACTATGTTATATGGTTTTCACAATCATCTTCACTATTTTTAACACTATATGCATATGAATCAATACCACTTACACTTAAATTAGCTACGCACACGGGAGTTCGTAAATTGATGCGTAGGTAATCATAAATTGATGTTGTGTTTTGAAATCAGGGGTTCTTGATTGGTTGGGTACTGAGGCATTAGGAAAGATTTTTAAGTTTGAACATATCGATTTTGAGATCCATTAGGAAGCTTGAACAAAAAATAATTTAAGAAGACTTTTTTGTTGATAAGTTGAGATGGATTTTGAAATCAATCATGTCAATTTAATTTAGAGACTGAGAAGTAAATTTAGCAATTCATTTCCATTTATGAAGGAAATTTGTATGTCTTTTGATAATTGGAACGTGACGTGGAATAATATGACCGAAAAAGTAGGTATCTTTTTTGGAAATAAACTTAGGAATTTGTTTTCCATTTAAAGATGAAATTTATGTGTCTTTCAATAATTGGAATGCCACATAGAATAATATGTGAATGGAATGCCACATAGAATAATATGTGAATGTAGGGAAAAAAAAGCCAGTGGAAAAAAATGGGGAAATAAAATTAAATGTGACCAGAGAAAACTCTATGGAATCCTACTTTGCAACAGAAAGCAGGAAAGGGAAGACAAAATTTGTATGGTACGGAGAGAAGCCAATTAACGATCATCTTTAGTAACATAGAATATCTTGTTCATTTTTGCAGTTCTGATATCCCCAGCTTAACTTGTTAAGGAAATAAGTACGTTTATACAATCAGTTGTGCCACTCTAGAGCATATTACTCTAAATGTTTTTGGCTTGTGAAAAGATGCATATGTAATATGAGACCAGACATTGGAGATAGGCCGTCCATTATTTTTTGCAGCTAAACTTAATCTAATCTCCCCAAAACTGCTTGATAGCAAATGCTGCTGAGCCACAGGCTCAGCAAATGCTGCTCAGCTGTGGCTCAGCAAAGCTGAGCCGTAAGGCTCAGCATTTGCTGAGTTTTGGCTCAGCATTTGCTGAGTTTTGGCTCAGCATTTGCGGAGCCAAAACTCAGCAAATGCTGAGCCTTTTGGCTCAGCAACTGCTGAGCCGAGCCTTACCTAATTTGCAAGAAATTACCTAATGCTGAGCCGAGCCTTACCTAATGCTGAGCCGAGTCGTAAGGCTCAGCATTTGCTGAGTTTTGACTTTTGTGAATTCGGTATTTTGTGCGAGATGTTTTTCTGTTTTTAACAAGAAACTGAAATTTTCAATTTAATGTGATATTCAATGAATGCAGGCACTTCTAGAGGCAGCGGAAGGAAAGAGAAAATTGGATGGTAGTTCTAGTGGCGCAGTAGATGATCTTGATAACGATCCAATTGCAGAAGTTTTTGGTTCTGACATGAAGAAAAATTATTGTCGAGCAATTAGTTCTACTTCTTCTATAAAACAAGTAAAGGTGGCTCGAGCTGTAAAAGCTGTAGCTAATAAAAAACAAGCCGTGGATTTGTCCGTTTGGAAATTGGAGATAGAAAGGCAAGTAGCTACTCAAGTTAATAACGCCATCAATTCAATTACTTCAACTTTTATGAAATTTATACCTAATTTGCAAGAAAAACTTGTTGCAAGTCCTTCCACTCCTCGTACAGAAGGTGCTTCTAATTTAAGGGATTCTCCTATAAGTAATAATGTAACCGTTACTCCAAATGTGTCACTTAATGATCTTCATTCATCTACAATGGAAAAGAAATATGTAATGCTATTGTCAAATGATCTAGAGAAGGAGGCAGCAAAAGGTTATCTTGGAACACAAACAGTTTGTCATTTTAGGAAAGTGGTACCGAATATAGAGAAAGTAATTTGGGTTGTTGAAGTTCTTGAACCGGATGCGACAATTTATGATGGTCCTCAAAATGGAATGTACAAGTTATGTGAATTTTCAGATGGAGGCTTCGTTATATGGCTAGAGTTTCGTATTCGTTATTTATAGAATCTTATTTATGTATTGAATTTAGCAAACAAATTATGTATTATTGAATTTGACATCTTAATTATGTATTGTGTTTGTTTATTGTTAACTGATATTCTATGTCGTTATGTTATGAATGTTATCTATTAGTATGCATTGAGTTTAATATTAGTTTTTGATTCATATTAAATATCGTCTATATTATCATCATGTTGGTTATTAATTGAATATTAATGTTAGAATATGCGAGTTGTTAATACATATTTCTGTTATTATTAAAATTTATATTTGTTGTGAATTAAAATTTTGTAACATGTATAGGCGTTACAAACAAATGTATTGCAACATGTATAAGCGTTGCAAACAAAAATCTTACAACGATTACAAGCGTTGGTAAAGAAAATCTACCAACGCTTATAAGCGTTGCTAAAGAAAATCTACCAACGCTTATAAGCGTTGTGACTGAAAATATACCAACGCTTATAAGCGTTGGGACAGAAAATCTACCAACGCTTATAAGCATTGGTACTAATTTGCCACCCCTCCATAGCAACACTAATAAGCGTTGCTGAAATTGTTTGCGACGGTTATACTCGTTGGGAATCACCTGTTTTGGTGTAGTGTATTCTGATGTTTTTGATGAGGTACGGGGTTTACCTCCAAAGCGCGAGATCGACTTTCATATATATACATATATATATATATATATATATATATATATATCTGGTTGACAATGCAAAGCCAATTGCATTACCAGAACACCATATGACTCCAAGGGAAAGGGGGGAGCTGAGTAAGCAAGTAGGGGAGCTACTTGAGAAAGGATTTATCAAACGAAGCATATCTGAATGGGTGCTCTAGTTGTATTCGCAACTAAGGCGGATGGTTCGCTTCGTTTGTGTGTGGATTATGGAGAGTCGAACAAACTCACAAAGAAGAATAGGAAACCACTTCTGAGGATAGACGACTTTTTTGACCAGCTTGTCCGGGCCTCGGTATTTTCTCAGTTAGACTTGGCCAAAGGTTTTCATTAGTTGATGGTGGCTGTGGACAACATTGATAAGACTGCTTTTAGGACTCCAGATGGTTTCTTTGAATAGCTAGTTATGCCTTTTGGGATGACGAATGCACCCGCCTATTTTGTCGATCTGATGAGTAGGGTGTTTTGGGAGTTCCTAAATAAATTTGTCATAGTCTTTGTTGATGACATTTGATCTTCTCCAAGAGCGAAGAAGAGCATGCCCAGCATTTGAGAGAAGTTTTGAAAACTCTCCGTGACCATCAGGTTAAGGTAAAGTTCTCGAATTTTCATTTTTGGAGAAAGCAGGTGAGATTCTTAGGGCATGTAGTCTCCAAAGAAGGGATAGCTACGGATCCCGCGAAAGTAGTTGCGGTGCAAGATTGGCAGATTCCTAAAAATGCAACAGAGGTGAGAAGCTTTCTTGGGTTGGCAGTTTATTATAGAAAGTTCATTAAGGATTTTGTAAAGATATCAGCCCCACTCACCAGGCTAACAAAGAAGAACTTGGTATTTTCATGGGATATAGATTGTGAAGTCGCTTTCCAAAGTTTGAAGAGGGCTCTTACAACAGCCCTAGTCTTGACTTTGCCCGATGGGAACAAAGTGTTTAAAGTTTACAATGATGCATGTGGAATAGGGCTTGGTGCGGTTCTGATGCAAGAAGGTAAAGTAATGTGTTATAGGTGTAGACAGTTGAGAGTTCATGAGATGAACTACCCCACCCATGATCTAGAGCTAGCGGCCATAGTATTCGCGCTAGAGATGTGGCGTCATTATTTACTTGGGGAGAAGTTCAAGTTATATACCTATCATAAATCTCTCAAGTATCTGTTTCATAGAAGGCTCTTAATTTAAGGCAACAAAGGTGGATGGAGTTCTTAGCTTCTTGTGATTTTGAAATCGCTTATACCCCTGGCAAGAGTAATATGGTGGCTAACGCACTAACTAGTAAGAGGATAGCCTTAAGTCCTCTGTTTGTGGAGAGGAAGAGCTTGGACTTCATCTCAACTTTTGATTTTAAACCCTCCATTGAGATTTTGCTTGACTTGTTTGCATCATTGGAGATACGACCAACTCTTATGGATCAGATAGGAGCTTCACAACAAGGTGACCCACAGATTTTAGACATCCTAGATAAGCTCCAAAAAGGGGAGACTTCTAATCACCTTGGTCGATATACCATAGATGAAAAAGGGTGGTTGCGACGAGATGGAAGGCTTCGTGTTCCTCAAACTGGAAGCTTGATAAAGGCAGTCCTAGAAGGAGCCCACCATTCTAAGATGACTATTCATCCAGGCGGTGATAAGATGTACAGGGACATGAAAAAAGTTTTCTTTTGGGCTGGGATGAAGAAAGATGTGGCCGAATTTGTTTCTTAATGTTTAGCTTGCCAGCAAGTTAAAGCTGAGCAAAGGAATCCCGGTGGTTTACTTCATCCTTTGGAGGTTCCTTAGTGGAAATGGGAAAGCGTCTGTAACGACCCGTATTTTAGCAATATAATAATTAATTAATTTAATTATATAAATAATCATTTAGAGATTTAAATGGTTGTTGAATTAAATAATAGTGAATATTTAATTAATATAATAATTAAGTAATATATTTAATTCTGAAATAGTCGAAAATAGTGAATTGACAATATAATGTGAACTGGAAAATTTATAATATATATAATCCAGTATAGATTTGAATTATATTAACGAATATATTATTTAAACGAAGTTTGAACATATAATTATATTATAATTAAAATCGAGCTCGAAATGGCGCTGTAGTTTGCTATTTGGCGATTCGAACTTCAAATGAATATACAGGGTCCGTTTTAAATCGGATTTCTGTGAAACAAGAAACGTATGGAGCTGGTGGAGTATATTTTTCTAATGGAAGAGAAAATTCAGGATTTCATTGTGCAGATTTTTATTTATGTCCAAATCAAATATTTGAAATGTCGCTATGGAATTCCTTTATAATTTATAAGGATTTATTTACATTTTTAAAGGGATTTTTCAATATAAATTGAATATCGATTCAACCGGGATTTGAATATCGAGTTGTAAATCCCAGTGGAGCTGTATGATATTCTATTGTGAATATATATGATAATATTTATTTTTAAATATTTAATTAATTATTTTTAAATATATTTATATATTTAAAACGGTTTATTTAGAGCTTTAAAAATATCCAGTTTTGCAAACGACCTTCGTTTTCGACAAACTAATTTTGTTGGATCCGCAATATTAAATTATTGCTAGATTTCAATTTCCGTGATTTTTGAAGTCAATTTGTGGCAGTGGGGGATTTCAATGTGAAAAAAGTCGATAATTTGACCTTTAAAAATATGCTGTGTGAGCAAACGGGGTCGGAATTCGATGAAACCAGTTTCGTTGGGTATGTACTGTCGAACTGTAGATGTACGCTAATTTTCATGATTTTTGGGTATCGTGTGTGATCACAGAGATTTTTAAACACAAGTGTAAACAGCAATGGCTTAAATACGAATATTATATCGAATATAAAAATAATAAAAACCTTCTATAAAAACACCTTAACTTTTCTAAACCTAGAAATTTCCATTTCACGGTCAAAGAAAATTCCACCGTATATATTTTTGTTCTTCACTAAAAACACCCACCTTCAAAATTACATAGTAAATCCAAATAAATTCCTAAAATCTCAAAACTAGTTTATGTGCACTTAGCATACTCTTGTATTCATGCCAGTACCCATTTTTGGGAGTTCGACGCATGCTGTTGTCGACTGGTATTTGAACAGTAGGGGTAGGTTTGAATTTTTAGTTTGATGGAGTTGTTGATTGAGAAGATGGAATTCGTATTTGAGCTTGTGTGGTAATTCCGCAGGTATCGTTGAATTTTGGGGAGGATTCACAGTAGAAACTAACGCTGTCTGTAGCCGTCGGGTCCGTGATCGCAACCAAAGGGATGAAGTCGAGTTCAGTACGGTGGGTATGGGGAGGAGCGACTTTCGAATAGATGAGGTTTGGTAAGAGTAGTTTGGAAGTTGGTGATGAAACGAGGGAGTTTGGAGCGTTTGAAGATTTGGGGATGGTGGAGGAAGTAACTGGGAGTTACGGGTTTATCTTCGAGGAAGAAAGGATTGTGGTTTCGATTGGGTCATCATGCATGGGCTTTGGGCCAGGATCTTTAAGTGTGAGGCCCGTTTATAAAAGGAATTTGGTTTTTTGTTTAATTTAAATATTGATTGAACTTGTAACTTTAATATCTATTACATACATTATCAGAATTCCGAACGGTTGGATCCATTAGGATCGTATGGACGGTGGCTCCACAATGGAACTGACTGTGAGCGAATTAGAGCTCGTTACAATTTATAGCCAAATGAATTGTCCGTCTGAATCAAGCGATGGTTATCGTTATTAACGATGATCATCTAATGTGAGTAAAACTCACCAACTCTGAACAAATATATTTTTATAGCATATTTTTAGAACTTATAATTTTCTGTTGATTGCTGTGTGTTAATTGTTTGGTTGAATTGCTTATGTATTGGTTGAAATTATAGATAATGATATATATATAAATTGTTAATCAAATATTGATTCAGTTTAGCAGAATATTTCATAGTGAAATGAAATCGATGTTATTTATATTGTTTAACATCTGTGGATGAAGGGAAACAGGTTGGAGGAATCCAACCGGATTCCTCAACAATTAGTTTACTGTTTTGTTTCATATATTTTGATATATAATCTGTTGTTGATTATGTGTTTTGAATGATCTCGATCATTGTTATTTGGTATTTTAAATACCGTAAGAAATACCGGGACGTAGAAAAGGGGATTTTCAAAGTGTATTTTGAAAATAAATTATTTATATAAAATCAATGGATTTTATATATATAAAGAAAAGGATTTTATAAAAAGAAATAATTATAATATCAAAGAATAATTGAAAAAGGAAATATTTGTGAAAACATATTGAAGAAGGAAATATTTGTAAACCATTTACAAATAAAATTGAAAAGGAATTACTTATAAATCCATGGATTTTATATAAAAAGGAATTATTTATAAATAACGTTGAAAGGAATTATTTATAAATAGCATTGAAAGGAATTATTTATAAATAACATTGAAAGGAATTATTTATAAAAAGAATGTTATATAAGAAAATATTTATTTAGAAAATAAATAGAAAGATAAAAGGAATATTTATTTTGAAAATAAATGGATAATAAAAGGAGATATTTATTTAGGAAATAAATAGAAATATAAAAGGAATGTATTGGAAAATGAAAAGAATGTCATATAAGGAAATATTTGGCAAATAAATAGAATTTTACATCAGGAAAGTTTAGACTCGTGCTTCGCACACTGGTATAACATGATATGGATTTAAAGCAAATATATTTAAATAGAATCTGTTCTAACCGATAGATTGAGAAGATAAATTTATAAATAATATTTTATAAATTAAATGAAATGTTCATCATTGGATAAATAGAATACGTATGTTGGGACTTACATAGGGAAGTAAGAATCGATTTCAACATCGATATTTGAAACTGAATATGGACATAGATTTAATCGATTAGAGTTAAAACAGACATAGTTATTCAAGATGAGTCGCCATTTAACACGACTGCCAGCGTAATTCATAGGGCTGCAGATAGCCTACGGCGGTCGGATGTTTCCTGAGGGAATCAGGCGTAACCATTATGATTGCTGCGATCTAGAGTTATGCGAATGGAGTCAAGTCGAATATAGTTATTCGAAATAAAGTTAGAACAGACAGAGTTATGCAAATGGAGTTAAATCGAATATAGTTATTCGAAATAAAGTTAAAACAGACATAGTTATGCAATGGAGTTAAATCGAATATAGTTATTCGATATAAAATTAGAACAGACATAGTTATGCAGAATGAAGTTAAATCGAATATTAGTTATTCAAAATAGAGTTAATCAAATAGAGTTAAACAATTAGAGAAATTGAATAGAGTTAATCGATTAGGGTTAATTAATAAGAGTTAATCGATTTGAGAATTTGAATAAGTGTTAATCAATTAGAGTAAATTGAATAGAGTTAATCAAGTTGAGTTATTGAACAGAGTTAATCGATTAGAGTAAATCGATATTAGTTAAACAAATGGAGTTAATCGATAAGTTAATCGATTAGAGTTAATCGAAATAGAGTTAACGAAATAGAGTTATTCGAAATTGTAACAACCCATATTTTCAATAACCTATTATAACATAAATCGAGGCAGAATTTAATTTAAAAATCTGAATCAAGGGAAACGGGCTATGCCATTGCGTTCGTCTCGGAAAAATACGCGAAATAGAGTCCGAGTTTTCGAAAATCGGAGTCCGTATGACCCAGTTAAGGCCCATTGAAGTTTTCAGAAATTTCTATGTTAAAAACAGATTTAAATTTCGAAATTAAAAACAGGGATTAGGGCTAATTGGTGTCAGGCGGGAAAAATCCCGCCAGGACCCGCATGTCGACAGGCCTGTCGACAGGGGTCCTATGGTGTCGACAGCCCTGTCGACAGCCCTGTCGACAGGGGGTGCCCGGGCAGTCTAGCCTGGTGCACCATTTCTGATTTGGGCTTGATTGGGTGGCTTGGTTCTAGAGAGTTCCGAGATCTGACGGGCCAAAACTATCCTAGGGTTAATCCTAGGGCTAAAAACACTCTAATCTTCTATAAATAAGCCCCTAATCCTACCCTAAAACCCCATTATTCAATCTAGCAACCAAACTATGTCAAATTGATTTCTCAAATGGCCTCCACCTAAAAACCCTAGCCTCCAATCTCTTCATTAATAATTCCTATGAAGGTTATGATGTTCATACAAGCATTTCTAAGTTGTATGAATGATCATTAGCTTGCATACATCATCAAGTTGCAAGTTTTATTTGCTAAGCTAGTGTTTTTGGGTGTTTTCTTATTGGAGCTTTGTTTTGGGGTTTTATGCTTGCATAAAAAGGGCTTCTCAATCTTTATTAGGAGATTTGTGTCTTCATAATAGTTGTAAGCCCTCTTACCTTCATTTTAGAAACTCTAAAGTTAATATGTGATGAAAGTTGGGATTTATGCAAGTTTGATAAGTTATGCATGCTTATGCGAATTCACTATGCTATGTTATGCATGTTTAATGAGTTATGCATACTTATGCGAATTCACTATGCTATGTTATGCATGTTTAATGAGTTATGCATACTTATGCGAGTTCACTATGCTATGTTTTGCAAGTTTAACAAGTTATGCATGTTTATGCAAGTTCACTATGCTATGTTTTGCAAGTTTAACAAGTTATGCATGTTTATGCAAGTTCACTATGCTATGTTTTGCAAGTTTAACAAGTTATGCATGTTTATGCAAGTTCACTATGCTATGTTTTGCAAGTTTAACAAGTTATGCATGTTTATGCAAGTCCACTATGCTATGTTTTGCAAGTTTAACAAGTTATGCATGTTTATGCAAGTTCACTATGCCATGATTTGCAAGTTCAACATGTTATGCATGTTTATTATGACTCACCATGTATGTTGTGCCAAGTTCCCTCTTCCTATCCTTTATGCGTTATGACGAATATGTAAGCGATGGGATGACGTTGGGGGGTTTGGGTAAAACTTAAAATACATGAAAATATAAGATTGGGAATTTACCTATTAAGTTAGGTCTACCCCTTGGGAATTTACCTATTAAGTTAGGTCTACCCAAGTATTTGTTAAACTTGTAATGATGTTTTGAAAATAAAAGTGGACATGACACTTAGAAAACATAAGTGTGGCCAACTCGAGGTTGGGTTGAGTTTGTAGCGTAATTCTACCCGGAACCGACCGGCTTAACTAGTGGCTACAAACAATAGGACCCAATGTGAGAAGTTGGTCATGTGGTGCCAAAACCCGAGGTTAGACTAAGTTGTGGTGTAAACCTACCCGGACCCGCCGGGCCTAACTAGTAACCACAACAAGGTCTAATGTGAGAGGTTAAGGTGCATTAAATTAATTAATGCCTCATGATTAGGGTTAAGTCAGGGTCCACTAATACTTAACCAATGGGGATTCGAGGGATTAAATGGGGTTAAGTGGTGAACCGTTGGTTACACTTAGCTAATTTAATCCATGATTAGTGAAGGGTTAAACCACACTTAACCCTCTTAGAAAACCCTAGCAACGTGGTCTGTTCTAACAGTAATCCCAGTTTGGTATCATTCACAACCCTAGAAGCTAGGCTAGGGCGGGGCACGATTACTGGACAGATGTAAGCGACCAAAAAGGCGATGGCTGAGTGGTACAGCGGTGCGGGTCCAGGCGGGCTACGGACGTGCACGTAGTCCGGTGTTGGACAAACTCGAGGCACGTGTACCAGTAGATTAGGGCTGTGCATTATTGCTTAAGTGTCCGGGGTTGACACCCGAGGGCTTGATACACCCAAAGGTGGACCCAGCACAGGCTAACTACAACCATATGTGGGCCATATGGACACCAACCCTTGACGTGTTAGGTTTATAGGGAGCCGATCGACTAAGACCGTTGGGCTGGGCCCTGTATTAAGGCCACCTCATGTTATTGGGCCAAAGTTTTGGGCTGAGGGATCAATACCTGTTATGTTAGTTGCTAGTACACTATGGTGCAAGGTTTAATCTTCTCTATGTGATGACACCTTTATCTATTGCCAGTATGTTCATCTCAGTTTCCATCATGATGTTAGCTTTATTAGTTTATAGACTTATCGTAGTAGGGCTTACCAGTCTTTTTGACTGACCTGTTTTCTTTCGCTTCTTTTCTTCCGTTTCCCCCCCCCCCCCCAGGTTCTCAGGGAGGGAATAGTGGTGCTTAGCTTGGATCGCTTGCTTGTTGCTGGATAGCTCATGTATGCCTGGACATTGAGCTCGCTATGGTTTATCATCTTTATTTTTGGGGATAGCACTATGTATTTCAGTATTTCTGTTATGATGTACTAGACATGTTTATTTTGGCAGTTGACTTTATGATGTACTAAACTTGTTTTGAGATGGTTTGAGATATTCCGCTGTTTACTCTGTTTTATATATTAATTTCCTGTTCTGCCTTGATATATCATTATGCATGCTTACCCTGTTCTAACACTCCCCAGAAGCTAGTGCCCCCGAAAGAGTGACCCTAGCGGAGGTGGGGTGTTACAAATTTGGTATCAGAGCGTATGGTTTACAAGAAAGAACAAAAAGTTTTTTTTTAAAAAAAAACTTTTTGAAAAACTATTTTCAAAACAAGTATAAAGTATTTTCCAAAGAAAAGTCTAGTATTTTAAAAGGCTATTCCCCAAAAAAAAAAAAGCCATTAGCGTTATCCTTTGTTCCCTTGACCTAATCTTATCTTATCTCTCGTTTCAGTATGGCTGAGGATCTTGCCATCCCCGATGGAGTAAATGTACCACTCTGGTATAGGAGACTTCTAGAAGCTAGGGCGGCAGCCGGCCCCGCAAACCCTACTCCCACTCCTCCTCCTGTAGTTGAGAATCCTCTCCCGAATGTCCCTCCTCCGGTGGTTCCTGTTCCCCCTCCTGTTGCTAATGTTCCTCCTCCCCCAGTTGTTGAGGCTCCTCTCCCTCCTCCTCCCCCTCAGCATCCTCAGGTTGAGTTCACGAAGGTTTGTAAAGACTTCAAGGCTATGGGAGGCAAGAATTTCCTAGGCACGGAATCTTTTGTTGAAGCTAGGAATTGGCTGAAAGATACGGAGGACTTGTTTGCTATCTTCGGAATTGATGACGAGAGGAAAATCTTATTAACAGTGTGGCTTTTGAAGGACGAAGCAGCCTATTGGTGGGAGGTCACCAATGGGACAAGGCCCGTCGAGACTTGGGCCGATTTGAGGACTAGATTTGTGGCCAAGTTTCTATCTACTGCTGAGGCGAATTTACAGATGGAGAAGTTCATTGCATTAAAGCAAGGTGATATGACTGTCAAGGAGTATGTGAACAGGTTTAATCAGCTGGCCCGTTTTGGTTTAGATATGGTAAACACCCCTGAGAAGAAGGCTCTTCGATTCGCTAGAGGGTTGAATGAGCCGCTGCAGGGCTTGGCGATGTCACATATTCCGCATGGAGCTACTTTCGAGAGTTTGGTCGATATGGCTCTACTTCAGGGTGATGCGAATAAGGAGGTCAAGTCGAGTGATACTCAAGCAAAGAAAACGGATTCTCAGGGTAAAGGCAATCAAGGTGGTCAAAGCAATCAGGGAAATCAGAGCAAGAACAAGAAGGGGAACAACAATAAAGGCAAGGGAAAATGCAATTACTGTGGTGCGCCTGGACACTTTGCTAAGGATTGTAGGAAGAAGAAAAGGAAGCTTAGTGGTGGATGTTTTTCTTGTGGTGAGACTGGACACTTCAGCAAGGAATGTCCGAAGAAGAAAGGGCAGGCTGGACCTTCTGGAGGGCAAGTTCATGCTCTCAATACTGCTACAGTTCCCGATCGAGGTAGTGTTTCTGTCGAGAACCTTGTTTATATTTCCGATCTTCCAGTACGTACCTTGTTTGATTCTGGTGCATCACATAGCTTTATTTCATCTAATCTTGTCGATAGTTTGCACCTTAGTACTAGCTTAGTGGATGATCCCGTTTGTGTTTCGAATCCCATTGGGGGTTCTGCTCATTTATCTATGATATGTGAGGATCTAAGGATCTCTATACTCAGTGTAGAGTTCTTGTGTAGTGCATATGTTCTTGGTTTCAGGGGATACGGATTGATATTGGGCATGGATTGGCTGTCCAGATATGGAGCCATTCTTGATTGTGAGCATAGGGTTGTGAGGCTTGTGACTCGCCTTGGCAACACCTTAGAGATTTCATGCAATCCGAAGAATCCCGTCATGTTGTGCTATCTTGAATCTCTCGACTCGTCAGAGGAAGCCCTTCAGTCTGTAAGAGTGGTCCGAGATTATCCAGATGTTTTTGAAGAAGTTAAGGGGTTGCCCCCTAAACGAGAGATTGATTTTCGCATTTATCTGGTGGATAATGCTAAGCCTGTTTCTTTGCCCGTTCGGCACATGGCTCCGCGTGAGAGACGGGAGCTCAGCAAGCAAATAAAGGAGTTGCTTGAGAAGAACTTCATCAGACGAAGTATATCCGAATGGGGAGCGCCTGTGGTATTTGCTACTAAGGCAGATGGTTCTCTTCGACTCTGTGTGGACTATAGAGAATTGAATAAGCTGACTAAGAAGAACAGACACCCGTTACCGAGGATCGACGATCTCTTTGACCAGCTTGTTGGTGCTTCTGTTTTCTCTCAGCTTGATCTTGCTACTGGATTTCATCAGCTCAGAGTGGCTGAAGATAGTATAGACAAGACTGCATTCAGAACTCCAGATGGATTCTTTGAATGGCTTGTTATGCCGTTCGGTTTGACGAATGCACCCGCATATTTCGTAGACTTGATGAGTAGGGTGTTTCGGGAGTTCTTGAACAAGTTTGTCGTGGTCTTTGTGGACGATATTCTGGTCTTCTCCAAGGATGAAGAAGAGCACGCGAGGCATCTTGTAGAGGTGATGGATACGCTTAGAGCGCATCAATTAAAGGCCAAGTTCTCCAAGTGTCACTTTTGGAGAAGGGAAGTTAGATTCCTTGGGCATATCGTATCCAAGCAAGGCTTAGCGGTGGATCCCGCTAAGGTGGTTGTGGTTCAGGATTGGAAGACTCCAAGGAATGCAACCGAAGTGAGAAGTTTTCTGGGTCTTGCAGGGTTTTACCGGAAGTTCATCATGGACTTCGCGAAGATATCCACTCCTCTTACTAAGTTGACAAAGAAGAACTTAGTTTTTGCTTGGGATATGGATTGTGAGCTTGCTTTTCAGAGACTCAAGAGAGCCCTTACCTCAGCACCAGTTCTAGCTTTACCCGATGGTGGTAAGATATTTACCGTGTACACTGATGCTTGTGGCACGGGATTGGGCGCCGTTCTGATGCAAGAAGGCAGAGTCATATGTTTTGGTGGGAGGCAACTTAAGGTGCATGAGAAGAATTATCCCACTCATGATCTAGAGCTGGCAGCGATTGTATATGCACTCAAGGCTTGGCGTCATTATCTTCTGGGAGAGAGATTTGAGCTGTATACTGATCATAAGTCTTTGAAGTATCTCTTTTCGCAGAAAGATCTGAACTTGAGGCAGCAGAGATGGATGGAATTCTTGGCTTCCTATGATTTTGATATAGCCTATACCCCTGGCAAGGGGAATGTTGTAGCGGATGCGTTGAGTAGGAAAAGGTTGACACTAAGTCCTCTATTTGTTGAGATGAAGAATTTAGAGTTCTTGGCAACCTTTGATTTTTCCTTGACAGTTGAGTCGGAGACCGGTTCTTTGGCATCTCTAGAGCTCAGGCCTACCCTTCTAGATCAAGTTGGGACTTCGCAGAAGGAAGACCCTCAGATAATTGGGATCATGGATAAGCTGATTCGAGGGGAGACATCTAGTCACCTTGCTCGATATTCAATAGATGATAAGGGTTGGCTGAGGAGAGACGGAAGGCTTTGTGTTCCGATGGTAGAAGACTTGGTGAGGAAAGTTCTTGATGAAGCACATCGCTCCAAGTTGACTATACATCCGGGTGGAGATAAAATGTATAAGGATATGAAGCGCATTTTCTTCTGGCCTGGAATGAAGAAAGATGTGGCAGAGTTTGTCTCCAGATGTATTGTTTGTCAAAGAGTAAAAGCCGAGTCGAAGAAGCCCGGTGGGCTATTGCATCCTCTAGAGGTCCCGCTATGGAAGTGGGAGAGTATTTCTATGGACTTTATAGATGGGCTTCCAAGGTCAAGGAGAGGGAATTCGAGCATATGGGTCATTGTAGATAGGCTTACGAAGAGTGCTCATTTCATTCTGGTAAAGAGCAAAAGGACCGCATCTGGGCTAGCATCAGTATATCTTCGTGAGATAGTACGGCTACATGGAGTCCCTTCCAGCATAGTCAGTGACCGAGACCCCATCTTTACTAGTCAGTTCTGGAACAGTTTGCAGGAAGCTATGGGCACAAGGTTGAACCTGAGTACGGCCTATCACCCACAAACAGACGGCCAAACAGAAAGGGTGAATAGGGTACTTGAGGACTTGTTGAGGCTTTGCATTCTGGATTTTGGTGGTGCTTGGGAAGACCATCTTCCTCTTGTTGAGTTTGCATATAATAACAGTCATCAGGCGAGCATAGGGATGGAACCATTTGAGGCTTTATATGGGAGGCCGTGCAAGTCACCCACATGTTGGTGGGAGACTACCGATAAGCTTATACTTGGGCCTGATATGATTAGAGATACATCCGAGAAGGTCGAGTTGATTAGAAGACGGATGAAGGCGGCCCAAGACCGACAGAAGTCGTATGCTGATAAGCGAAGATCCGATTTGGAGTTTGATGTTGGGGACATGGTTTTCGTGAAGGTTTCTCCTTTGCGGAATGTGGTCCGATTTGGAGCTGTTGGGAAGTTAGCACCGAGATTTGTTGGACCCTTCCCTATCATAGAGAGAATTGGGAAGATGGCTTATAAAGTGCAATTGCCCGAGAAGCTGTCCGGAGTGCATAATGTCTTTCATGTCTCGCATCTCCGAAATTGCCTACATGAGTCCGCTGAGGTGGTTGAACCTAGCATTCTTGAAGACGTGGAAGTAGAGAAAGAGGCAACTTTGAGGAGAGCTCCGATTCGTATCTTGGGGACAGAGACCAAGAAGCTTAGGAATCGTGAGGTCAGATTGGCGAAGGTTCAATGGGGTGAAGCCGAAGAAGACGCAACTTGGGAAACCGAGGAGAAGATGTGTGGGCTTTATCCATTCCTTTTTGAGGGTACACTCTCAATCTCTTTTCTCTGTTTAGCATATCTTTCTCTAGTTATCGTACTAATCTTGTCATGAGAACCTTAGGTAGAAAACCCTTTGGATGAAACATGTGTTTGAGACATGTTATGTTTGATGGTTGCAAGTGGTTGCAAGTGTTTGCAAGTGGTTACTCGTGGATGCATGATACACATTAGGCACTAGATCGGCTCACACACTCCTCATATTGCATATGCATGAGTGTTTATGCTTACTCATGGATGGAAATTGTGTGTTATCACATGGATGTTGCATATGGGTGTATGTTATGTGCACACATGTAGATATTATACATTATGTTAGGGATTTGCATACATATGGATACATTTCACTAACATATTTTGCATTGATCCTTGCATTAGATAAGTACATATACACACACCTTTGCATATGTTCATCCAGCATTTAGAATCTTTTAAGGACAATGATTGCTCGTGGATGATGCCTTGAGTAGATGGATGATTGGATGGTAGGATACGTTCTTCCTAACTTGAAGATTTCGGGGACGAAATCCTTTAAGGAGGGGAGAATGTAACAACCCATATTTTCAATAACCTATTATAACATAAATCGAGGCAGAATTTAATTTAAAAATCTGAATCAAGGGAAACGGGCTATGCCATTGCGTTCGTCTCGGAAAAATACGCGAAATAGAGTCCGAGTTTTCGAAAATCGGAGTCCGTATGACCCAGTTAAGGCCCATTGAAGTTTTCAGAAATTTCTATGTTAAAAACAGATTTAAATTTCGAAATTAAAAACAGGGATTAGGGCTAATTGGTGTCAGGCGGGAAAAATCCCGCCAGGACCCGCATGTCGACAGGCCTGTCGACAGGGGTCCTATGGTGTCGACAGCCCTGTCGACAGCCCTGTCGACAGGGGGTGCCCGGGCAGTCTAGCCTGGTGCACCATTTCTGATTTGGGCTTGATTGGGTGGCTTGGTTCTAGAGAGTTCCGAGATCTGACGGGCCAAAACTATCCTAGGGTTAATCCTAGGGCTAAAAACACTCTAATCTTCTATAAATAAGCCCCTAATCCTACCCTAAAACCCCATTATTCAATCTAGCAACCAAACTATGTCAAATTGATTTCTCAAATGGCCTCCACCTAAAAACCCTAGCCTCCAATCTCTTCATTAATAATTCCTATGAAGGTTATGATGTTCATACAAGCATTTCTAAGTTGTATGAATGATCATTAGCTTGCATACATCATCAAGTTGCAAGTTTTATTTGCTAAGCTAGTGTTTTTGGGTGTTTTCTTATTGGAGCTTTGTTTTGGGGTTTTATGCTTGCATAAAAAGGGCTTCTCAATCTTTATTAGGAGATTTGTGTCTTCATAATAGTTGTAAGCCCTCTTACCTTCATTTTAGAAACTCTAAAGTTAATATGTGATGAAAGTTGGGATTTATGCAAGTTTGATAAGTTATGCATGCTTATGCGAATTCACTATGCTATGTTATGCATGTTTAATGAGTTATGCATACTTATGCGAATTCACTATGCTATGTTATGCATGTTTAATGAGTTATGCATACTTATGCGAGTTCACTATGCTATGTTTTGCAAGTTTAACAAGTTATGCATGTTTATGCAAGTTCACTATGCTATGTTTTGCAAGTTTAACAAGTTATGCATGTTTATGCAAGTTCACTATGCTATGTTTTGCAAGTTTAACAAGTTATGCATGTTTATGCAAGTTCACTATGCTATGTTTTGCAAGTTTAACAAGTTATGCATGTTTATGCAAGTCCACTATGCTATGTTTTGCAAGTTTAACAAGTTATGCATGTTTATGCAAGTTCACTATGCCATGATTTGCAAGTTCAACATGTTATGCATGTTTATTATGACTCACCATGTATGTTGTGCCAAGTTCCCTCTTCCTATCCTTTATGCGTTATGACGAATATGTAAGCGATGGGATGACGTTGGGGGGTTTGGGTAAAACTTAAAATACATGAAAATATAAGATTGGGAATTTACCTATTAAGTTAGGTCTACCCCTTGGGAATTTACCTATTAAGTTAGGTCTACCCAAGTATTTGTTAAACTTGTAATGATGTTTTGAAAATAAAAGTGGACATGACACTTAGAAAACATAAGTGTGGCCAACTCGAGGTTGGGTTGAGTTTGTAGCGTAATTCTACCCGGAACCGACCGGCTTAACTAGTGGCTACAAACAATAGGACCCAATGTGAGAAGTTGGTCATGTGGTGCCAAAACCCGAGGTTAGACTAAGTTGTGGTGTAAACCTACCCGGACCCGCCCGGCCTAACTAGTAACCACAACAAGGTCTAATGTGAGAGGTTAAGGTGCATTAAATTAATTAATGCCTCATGATTAGGGTTAAGTCAGGGTCCACTAATACTTAACCAATGGGGATTCGAGGGGTTAAATGGGGTTAAGTGGTGAACCGTTGGTTACACTTAGCTAATTTAATCCATGATTAGTGAAGGGTTAAACCACACTTAACCCTCTTAGAAAACCCTAGCAACGTGGTCTGTTCTAACAGTAATCCCAGTTTGGTATCATTCACAACCCTAGAAGCTAGGCTAGGGCGGGGCACGATTACTGGATAGATGTAAGCGACCAAAAAGGCGATGGCTGAGTGGTACAGCGGTGCGGGTCCAGGCGGGCTACGGACGTGCACGTAGTCCGGTGTTGGACAAACTCGAGGCACGTGTACCAGTAGATTAGGGCTGTGCATTATTGCTTAAGTGTCCGGGGTTGACACCCGAGGGCTTGATACACCCAAAGGTGGACCCAGCACAGGCTAACTACAACCATATGTGGGCCATATGGACACCAACACTTGACGTGTTAGGTTTATAGGGAGCCGATCGACTAAGACCGTTGGGCTGGGCCCTGTATTAAGGCCACCTCATGTTATTGGGCCAAAGTTTTGGGCTGAGGGATCAATACCTGTTATGTTAGTTGCTAGTACACTATGGTGCAAGGTTTAATCTTCTCTATGTGATGACACCTTTATCTATTGCCAGTATGTTCATCTCAGTTTCCATCATGATGTTAGCTTTATTAGTTTATAGACTGATCGTAGTAGGGCTTACCAGTCTTTTTGACTGACCTGTTTTCTTTCGCTTCTTTTCTTCCGTTCCCCCCCCCCCCAGGTTCTCAGGGAGGGAATAGTGGTGCTTAGCTTGGATCGCTTGCTTGTTGCTGGATAGCTAATGTATGCCTGGACATTGAGCTCGCTATGGTTTATCATCTTTATTTTTGGGGATAGCACTATGTATTTCAGTATTTCTGTTATGATGTACTAGACATGTTTATTTTGGCAGTTGACTTTATGATGTACTAAACTTGTTTTGAGATGGTTTGAGATATTCCGCTGTTTACTCTGTTTTATATATTAATGTTCCTGTTCTGCCTTGATATATCATTATGCATGCTTACCCTGTTCTAACACTCCCCAGAAGCTAGTGCCCCCGAAAGAGTGACCCTAGCGGAGGTGGGGTGTTACAGAAATAGTTATTCGAATAGAGTTAAAGAAGTTATTCGAAATAGTTTATTTGAATAGAGTTAAAGAAGTTATTCGAAATAGTTTATTCAAATAGAGTTAAAGAAGTTATTCGAAATAGTTTATTCGAATAGAATTAAAAGAGTTATCGAATATAGTTTATTCGAAAAGAAATTATCGAGTAGAGATTTTTCGAAAGAGAATTATACGTTGAAATTCGATTATATCGAATATAGGAAAGTACTATGTACTTTTTGGGTTTTAAATCAAGATTTTATTTATTAAATAAATTTATTAATTCAAATTAATAAATAAGAGTTATACTTAAGTTATTATATTTCGGAAGCATGGAATTATAACACCATAGTTATAATCAAATTGTTTCTGTAAAAGAAGTGGATTCGTAAATAGAATCTGATAGTTACGTAAGGAAGATTGTTAAAGATTTAAAAGATAAACTTTGTCTATTCCGAAGTTAAAACGTTGTTCAGTTAAGGTCTGAGAGGTAATTATACCCCAACTTGATTGACTCCCTTCTTAACTAAGGAATGGTTAAGGTTTGATCGTGAAGGATGGTTAAGTGAATTTAGTTAATGAGTGTATTGGTTTGAGTTAGCTCAGCGATGTTTTATTTAAACATCTGTTTAAAGCCAATGAAGGAGTTTTGGAAATGCTTTCCAAATAAGAATCAAAAATATTTTCTAATAATAGAAAATAAGAAATGGAAATGTTTTCCAATATTCATTAACATATATTTTCTGAATATAGAAAAAGGAAAAATGAATATATATATATATATACATATATATATATATGATGATGATGATTGATCAATAGAAATTCCAATTGGAAATAAGATTGTTGTTTGCACACGTGTTTTCATTTGATAGTTAAATCACCGACTATCAAAGTTTTTGACCATTCTTACGTTGTTAATATGGGGAGACCGGTTGGATTATTATCCGAAGAACCACTCCGTATTGGCATAAGCGTTGCAAACCAAGTATGTTGAATATATTGAAGACGGAGTAAAGTGCAAGGGCTATTGTATAAATTTTAGTTAGAGATTGCCTAAGATGGATGTACTGAATAGTGCCTTCGGTTTGCCCAGTCCCAGGACAACTTGAATGGACGAATGTCTGACAGAGTATATCTGGTAGATCACGTAAGTTGAATGTTTCAAACGTATTTACGTTGGTGGCGGAGGAATCCGTTTCTCTTAACTTATACCCGTGGTATTTTTTGGGAAATCAATTTGTGATTTGATGGGTATGATGTTGTGGCATTCAAAGTAAATGAATGAGTAATCTGTTGAAAGATACGTTATGGCCTCCAACCTCATCAACTGGGAAATGACTGAAATCGAGCAGGCAGCATGGCTAAGTGGGCCGCACCCAAGTAGGGTATATTGTCACCATCTAGAGAATATTCATATTTGTTACTTCTTTCAATTTTGTATCTCCTGGGAATGGTTATGTTGGTTTACCAACTGTAAGGTGACAATATATTCGATACACTCAAGCGAAATGAGTGGTCGGTAATGTGTGGTCGAGTTGCAAGATGTTCTTGTTGAACTCCAGTGTATCGCTTCTAGAGTACACTGAGCAGAAGGTGGATCCATACCTTCTCATAGTTGGAATCCATTCCCCAAATAAGAGCCCGCGGTTTTGATTGTACATTATATATGTAGAACGTTAGATGCAAGCATTTCTGCTAGATTTCTATTTACTTGATCTAGACATTATTATAATATCAGACAAGTATCGTTTTAGAAATATTTTTTGTTATCATAAGGTAAAAGACATCCGTGTTTATGTGTGGATCGGTCTTATGATTATCCTTTGTTTCAAAAGAATTTTGAAAGTTAAATCAGATAGTTTACTCACACCAGTCACATGACTGACCCAGAGTTTATTTTGTTTTGTTTTCCCTAAACTCTTAGGTGCCCAATTTTGTACGGGCAGTCAAGTATTCAAGATTTACAGATACTTGAAGAGCTGGAGCAGGAGGCTTCATGATTATATAGCTATTCTTATTTCCGCTGTGTTGTAAGTGTTATATTCTAATAATGGTATTGTGTACAGATAATGTTTTATTTCAAAGTTATGTTATGAAATATATTTATTCGTTCCGCTGTGAGATTCGTGTTTACTTTGATGTTGTATGTTCTTCTTCTTCTTCTTCTATTCTAAGTTTCTATCTTACCTATTCTCACCCTCTTATTTCTTTCATTAACTACCGGTATTTTCGATGTTTGGATAATCGACGTGGGTTTTATGTCGATGGCCATAGATTGCAAATTTCCGGGACGTTACAGCGTCTCTATGGGTTTCACAGATGGTTTGCTTAGATCGAACAAAGGCAACACCAGTATCTGGGTTGAGGTAGATAGACTCGCTAAGAGCGCTCACTTTATTCCAATTAAGAGTAAGAGGACGACACCATGGTTAGCAGCAATCTATGTTCAAGAGATAGTTCGTCTTCATGGGGTAATTTCTAGCATCGTGAGCGATCGTGACCCCATCTTTACCAGTGAATTTTGGAGGGCTTGCAAGAAGCATTAGGTACACAGTTGTGTTTGAGCACCGCTAATCATCCTCAGACCAATAGGCTGACGGAGAGGGTGAACAGAATTCTTGAAGATCTTTTAAGTTTGTGTATCCTAGACTTCGGAGGGACTTGGGTAGAGCATCTTCCTTTAGTAGAGTTTGCATATAAAAACATTTCTCAAGCTAGCATCGGCATGGCACCCTTCAAAGCATTGTACAGACAACCCTGTAGATTACTAACTTGTTGGTGGGAATCTATAGAAAGATTATTACTTGGACCAGATATGGTTAGGGAAATGTTCGAGAAGACTGACCTTATTCGATTGTGGATGAAGACGGCCCAGGATAGGCAGAAATTCTATGCAGACTAGAGAAGGACTGACATCGAATTCAAAGTGGAGGACTTAGTTTTTATCAAAGTGTCACCTCTGAGGAATGAGTTCGCTTCGGGTCTGTAGGGAAGTTGGCACCTAGATTTGTGTGACCATTTCGCATAACCGAGAGGATCGGCCAAATGGCCTATAGAGTAAAGCTTGCAGTAAATTTATCCAGTGTTCATGATGTTTTCCACGTTTCTCATTTGCAGAAGTGTTTGGATGACACCGCGGAAGTGGTTGATCCAAGCATATTAGAAGAAGTGGAAGAGGTGACAGTCAAATGAGTCCCTACCCGTATTCTTGGATCAGAAGTTAAGAAACTACGCAATAAAGAGATCAAGATGATAAAGGTTCAATGGGGAGATAACCCAGAAGATGCAACTTGGGAGACCGAAGACAAGATTCAGGCTTCGTACCCATTACTTTTCGAGGGTATTTTCTTAACTCCTCTTCCAAAAAAAAATTCTGTGCTTGTTTCTATCATTTGAATGTATCATTTCCATAGTATTTTCGACCTTTAGATAGGAATCCTACGGATGTAAACATGTGTTTGAAACATGTTATGTTTGATGGATGCAAGTGGATGCAAGCGTTAGCTAGTTGCTGCCTATGGATGCATATACACACACATTAGGCACCAGATTGTCTAAATCAGTCTTATACCGCATGTGGATATGTAATGACCCGTATTCTACACATCATAGGATCGTAGAATATTTATTTCTTTCCCATGTGAAGTCGTATGGTCATGTAACTTTGGGAAACATCCATTAGAGTCATTTCCCATGTCCGTGATCTTTGTCGATTTTTAAATGACCATTTTGCCCTTAGTTGGTACTGTTTTGGCCATAACTTTTGATTGGAAAGGAATTTTGACTTGAAACCACTTCCATTGGATTCGTTTGATGGTTTACCTTTCCGTAGAGTGTTCACAATAGCCAAACGGTCTTACCGTTTGGGAAATATGGCTGAAATAAGGTTTGGAAGGTGAAAACCTGCTTAACCGGGCCAAATCGGGTGATTAGTGAGTAGGCCCATAACCTATTTCGGGATTAGGGTTATGGGAAGGCTGAAATGAGATAGAGGATCATTCCATTTCAGTTTTCTAGCCTCCACTTATCACCAAGGAACCCTAAAAATGGCCTCCAACCGCTAAATCACCTCCAAATCATCTCTTGGTCAAGGATTTGGCTTAGCAACCTCTAATCAAGGAAGATCTACACCAAAGCAACATTGGAGCTGCTATTTAGAATTAGGATTCACATCAAATCAGAGATTTATTTCAGATCTTAGTTTTATTTGTGGCTAAGGTGAGTGATTTCCAAAGTTTTACACTAATTATGGCCAGTTAAGGGTAATTAGTGTTAATTAGCGAATTTAAGCATGATAAAATTCGGGAAAAATGTTCATAAATTCTTAAATGATGTTTTAGACCTCTGATATGAATTTGGGTTAATTTGGTTAAGTTTCGTTAATCCTATCATTAGTTTCACCTAAACATGCTTAAGGGGAAGTATGGGATTTTGGGGTATGTTTGATCCATTTTAACCTATCATATTAATGTTTTGATGTGTGTGGTTGATTATGCATGTTGCTATGACTGTATGAAATGTTTTGTGATTGACTTCAATAGTTAGAATGATCGAAAACGTCGTCGAGTGGCGTAAACACTTGCTGGAATAGTTTTAGAAAAACAGTGCAGGTTTCGGATCGGATCGGATGCAGGACTCGGATCGGATATGTTGAACTGGGCAAGGGATTCGATCGGATCGGAACCTGACACTTGGGAAAATTGGCAAAAAGGAAGGCTACGCTAACTGAACTGGGATCGGATCGTATTAAAGAGGAGGATCGGAGCGGATAGAGCAGGATGGATCGGATCAGAGCACGTGAAGGATGAGGAGGCAGATCGGAGCGGAAGCACGAACTGGAGGGGGAAATGGCACCCGACCCGACCCGAAGTGAAGCACCCGACTCGGCCCGAGGAGAAACACCCGACCCGAACCGTACCAGAAGGAGACCCGACCCGAACCAATGGAGGACACCCGACCTGAACCGATGGCTTGAGGAGGAACCCGACCCGACCCGGTATTGACCAAAAACCCGAGATGCAAAGGTAGTCCAATATGGGAAGTTAGAGCTCTGGATCCAGTTGGGAACCGATGAGTTCACTTCATGGTTGGGCTTTGCTGCGGGACGTGTGCTAAGGAGTTGTCGATGTTCATAACTTCGATTCACCACTAAAAATGAAGGATGGCTACTTATCAGTGCAGTAGGGTCATTATGACCTGAGGGGCAAGGTGACGGTAGCAAGACTACGTTATCAGTGCAGTAGGGTCAATATGACCTGAGGGGCAAGGTGATGCATAGTAAGACTATGAGCCAGCGCAGATAGGGTGAACAACTCCATGGGGCAAGTGGACATAGTAAGGATTGGTAAGGCTATGAGCCAGCGCAGATGGGGTGAATAACTCCATAGGGAAAGTGGACATAGCGAGGAATTAGTGGCTACGTTATCAGTGCAGTGAAGCCATTTATGACTTCATGGGGCAGAGTGATCGTAGCAAGGCATGATGGGTGATCGAAGTGGTGAATATCGTATGCTTTACGCACTGAGTGAGAGATGTGAGGATGGATGCTATGGTTGATTGTTTGCCATCACTATGACATGCATACCTGCCCCACCTCCGTATCTTTATAACGTTTGATATGGTACCTTAGAGTGTTGTACAGTATGTAGTGCTAACTCTTTGGTTGCAGGTCCAGGTTCAGGTATGTTTTAGTCTACCTGTTATTGTTCACTTTAGGTGCTTATCGCTCATACCAGGATTTATGTCTGACCCGGAGTTTTATGTCTCCTCTTATTACTCTGGGTGCTCACACGAGCAGACTAGAGATAGGTTAGCTGGTGATGCGCGAGTAGTTGATTCAGAGGCGGGCAGGAGGCTTCCACGTATGATATACATATATATATGCACATTCTCCCTGTGTCGTTGGTGGTCGCTACTTGGGCATTAGTAGTGTACCTCATTTATTTGCTTTGAGACAGTTTGAAAAGTTGTAATAAGCTGTATTTTGGATTTCCGCTGCTATGATGTTTAGTTCTGGTCTCAGCTTATGCACTGTCTCACCTGTTTTATGTCAAGTATGTTATTATTATATTTTATTCTATGCGCTGTGAGACATTCTACAGGTTCCTTGTATGTTCATTTCCTTCTTCCTTTTCCTTCTGACGACCCGTTCCGTGCTAACTGGACATGTGTACAGCGCACTTTTGGGGTAAATGTCGGTTGGTGCGGGGCGGGCCGTCACACTTGGTATCAAAGCTCTAGGTTGCGTAGTTAACCTAGGGAAAGACACTAGGGAGAGATAGTACGTATATGAGAGCGCGTATTTGTAATTAATTTGGTTTTCAAAATCTATATATATATACTATTAGTAGTATAAAGAATGAAGTCGCACTGCACTAGCACCATTATGGGGTTGTTAATCGTTTCCCTTTTTCAAATTAACGATGAGCCGAGACACGAGGGGTGCTGGTAGAGGGACCAACCAAGGGAATGCCGCTGGCATGAGGGCGATGTTTACTAACCTCATGAGAGACATGCTTAGAGAAGTGTAAGGGGCAGTTCCAAATCCCGGAGTTGGTGTTGGCCCAGTAGTGCAGGCGCCTAGGGTCGATTTCGCCAAGTTGTGCAAAGATTACACTAATCTTGGTGGAAAGCCGTTCCACGGAACGGAGTCGGCTACTGATGTTCAGGACTGGATGGATAGCTGTGACCGTATCTTCGATGACTTGGGTCTTGAGGATGCGATGAAGAGAAGGCTAGCGTCTCGTCAGCTGCAAGGGCGAGCGATGAATTGGTGGAATGCCATTAGAACAGCTACTCCAGGGGATCAGGTTACTTGGGATCAGTTCAAGGCTCGCTTTAGCGAGAAGTTTATTCCAGCTGCCCAGAAGTCAGTATTGTTCAAGAGGTTCTTGGAACTCAAGCAGAACGGAAGGGCAGTTTCTGATTATATTGCTGAGTTCGACACTTTGTCGAAGTATGGACTGTCTCTTATTGACACTCCTGAGAAGAAGAATGAGAAATTCATTATTGGCTTGGATGGATACTTGGGGGAAAGGCTTATCAATCACATCAATGAGACTTTTGAATCGATTGTGGGGAAAGCTTTGAGATCAGAGAGTCTTTACCCTAAGTCAAAGACTGAGGCTGCATCTGCAGAAGGGCCAAAGCCGCAAGCAGGCGGTGGAGGCAAGAATAACTCTCAAAATAAGAGGAAGCAGGACCAATCTAAAGGTGGCCAGAAAAAGAGCAAGAAGGATGTTGAGTGCTTCAGCTGTGGTAAGAAGGGCCATTATGCTAAAGAATGTAGGGCCAAGCCAGTGGAAAGGAAGTGCTACAACTGTGGTCAAGTGGGACACCATAAGGATAAGTATCTGCAACCTCTTAAGGAGAAGCAGATTGTGAAAGCATATGCTATTGATGTTGTTCCTTCTTCGTCGAATGCCCCTACTGCGGCGGAGAAAGGAAAGAATGTTGTTACTCAAGGTATGCTTTCTATTTATGATGTACCAGTTCGAGTTTTGTTTGATACTGGGGCTTCCCGTTCCATCATCTCTAGTGACCTGGTAGATAGGTTGGGACTGGAACCCGAGATAGTCGATAGACCATTGGTTGTGACGAACCCGATTGGTGGTTCGACTAGCCTTAGTATGATTTGCAGGAATTTGGTCTTATCGAGTCATGGATGTATGTTTGTATGTGATTGCTTTGTTTTGGGCTTTACTTGGTATGGCATTATATTGGGAGTCGATTGGCTCCAAAGACACGGGGTGGTGGTAGACTGTGAGGGCTTTTTGGTGACAGTGAGGGCGGATGATGGGCGGAGGGTAGTGTTTGGTAGTCTAACTAGTGATGGGGTTACAGCTAGTTTTGTAAATTCCCTCGACATCCCGCAGGATGAGTTGTCAGATGTGCCCGTGGTTGGCCAGTATCCGGACATCTTCGAGGAGGTGACCGGGCTTCCACCACACCGAGAGATTGAGTTCCGTATTGATTTAGTGAAAGATGCCAGACCTATAGTGATGCCACTTCGTCGTATGGCACCAAGGGAGCAGCGAGAGCTCGAGGTGCAAGTCAGCAATCTTTTGAAGAAGGGATTTATTAGAATGAGTGTCTCCGAGTGGGGAGCACCAGTTGTGTTTGCCACTAAGGCAGATGGTTCCCTTCGTCTGTGTGTGGACTATCGCGAGTTGAATAAGGTGACGAGGAAGAATAAGTATCCTCTACCACGGATAGATGATTTGTTTGATCAACTGGAAGGAGCAAGAGTGTTCTCCCAGTTGGACCTCGCGCCAGGATTTCATCAGCTACGAGTAGCGGATGAGAGTATTCCGAAAACGGCATTTAGAACGCCGTCTGGATTTTATGAGTGGTTGGTCATGCCGTTTGGGTTGACCAATGTACCAGCCTACTTTGTGGATCTTATGAATCGAGTATTCAGAGATCAGTTGAATAAGTTTGTTCTTGTGTTCGTGGATGATATCCTTGTTTACTCAAGGACAGAGGAGGAACACAAGGGACACTTGAGGATAGTGATGGAGGTGTTGAGGAAACACCAATTGAAAGCGAAATTCTCTAAGTGTCATTTCTGGAGAAGGGAAGTGAGATTCTTGGGTCATGTTGTTTCCGAGAGTGGTATTGCCGTGGACCCTGCGAAGGTGGCTACGGTACAGGATTGGCCCACGCCCAAGAATGCAACTGATGTAAGGAGTTTCTTGGGATTAGCTAGATATTATCGTAAGTTTATCCAGGACTTCTCCAAGATAGCAGCATCGTTGACTCAATTGACTAAGAAGAATCAGTCCTTCATCTGGGACGGAGTGTGTGAGGATGCCTTCAAGAGTCTAAAGGAGAAGTTGACGCGTGCGCCAGTGTTAGTCATTCGTAAAGGGAATGAAGAGATGACGGTATACACGGATGCTTGTGGTACCGGACTGGGTGCTGTATTGATGCAAGGAGGTAGGGTTGTGGCTTATGCTAGTCGACAGCTAAAGTCGCACGAGAAGAAGTATCATACCCATGATTTGGAATTGGCAGCGATTGTATTTGCGCTGAAGATGTGGAGACACTATCTCTTGGGAGAAAGATCTGAGTTGTTTACCGATCATAAATCGTTAAAATATCTCTTCTCCCAGAAAGATCTGAATCTCCGTCAGCAAAGATGGTTAGAGTTCTTGGCTTCGTATGATTTTGATATCGCATACACACCTGGGAAAGGTAATGCGGTAGCCGATGCCTTGAGTAGGAGACATGCCAGCTTAGGGGCAATGTTTCTTGAATGGAAGCAACTGGAGTATATCACGGGGTTTGATTTCAGACCAAGGTGCGAATTGGATCCAGTCATGCTAGCTAGTTTGGTGATCAGAACCACTTTGATAGAGCGGATTGGTTCCAGCCAGAGGGACGATCCTAATCTATTGGAAATCATCTCCAAGTTAGAGATGGGTATCGATGAGGAGATGAATGCGTATGGGCTTGATCGAGATGGATGGCTTCGAAAGAATGGGAGACTAGTTGAGCCCAACGTGAATGGTTTGAGAGATGAAGTGCTTAGAGAATGTCATCACTCAAAACTGACTATCCATCCCAGTGGTAATAAAATGTATCGAGACATGAGACAGACCTACTACTGGGAAGGGATGAAAAGAGACGTTGGGAAGTTTATATCCAAATGCATAAAATGCCAGCTAGTTAAAGCCGAGCAAAAGAAGCCTAGTGGTTTGTTGCAACCATTAGAAATTCCCGAATGGAAATGGGAGCAAGTCTCGATGGATTTCATCGATGGCCTACCAAGGACTAGATCAGGATATGATAGCATTTGGGTAATTGTGAATCGATTGACTAAGAGCGCAAGATTAATACCAGTCAAATCGACCAGAACGGCAGCCAAGTTGGCAGAATTGTATATGAAGTGGGTAGTGAGATTTCATGGAGTACCCAAAAGCATTGTGAGTGACCGAGACCCGTTGTTCACAAGTGGGTTTTGGAAGAGCTTACAAGAGGCTCTAGGGTCAGGATTACATCTCAGTATCGCATATCATCCTCAGACCGACTGTCAGACGGAGAGGGTGAATCGTATATTGGAAGATCTCTTGAGAGCTTGTATATTGGATTTTGGTTGATCGTGGGATGACCATTTCCATCTAGTAGAGTTTTCATATAATAATAGCTACCAATCCAGTATCGGTATGGCTCCATATGAAGCTTTGTACGGAAGACCGTGTAACTCACCATCATGTTGGATAGAGACTGGCGAGAAGTTTATGCTTGGACCAGATGTGGTGAGAGAAACTTCAGATAAGATTAAGATCATTCAGCAACGAATGAAACCTGCCCAAGATAGACAGAAGAGTTATGCTGATAAGAGGAGAAGAGACTTGAAATTCTCCATTGGTGACTTGGTGTTTGTCAAGATCTCTCCGTTAAGGAGCGTGATTCGATTTGGCAGGAGAGGCAAGTTGGCACCAAGATCTGTTGGCCCATTCCCTGTTCTTGAACTAGTCAGGAATTTGGCCTATAGAGTTGGCTTACCAGAGAAAATGGCGGGAGTTCACAATGTATTTCATGTTTCCCAACTAAGGAAGTTCGTTCACGACTCAGATATGACTATTTCACCTGATCAGTTAGAGGACTTCGAAGTAGAACCCGAGGCGGTTGGGAAACGCAAGCCGATTCGTATTGTGGGGCACGATATGAAGCAACTTCGAAGGAAGGCGGTGAAGCTAGTCAAGGTCCAGTGGGACGAGAACGAGAGTGATTGTACTTGGGAGACAGAGGAGAGCATTAGGAAGGCATAACCAGAACTCTTTGCCTGGTAATATTTACTTTGCGATTTAGTTATTCCGCATGCTAGGATAGACTTATTTTACTCGTTTTGCATGTTTGATGATTGTTTTATGGTTGATAGGCATGCGGGAATCTTTGTGTGTGTTTTGATTAGGAAATTTCGGGGGCGAAATTTCTTAGGGGGGGGGGGGGGGAGAGTGTAATGACCCGTATTCTACACATCATAGGATCGTAGAATATTTATTTATTTCCCATGTGAAGTCATGTAACTTTGGGAAACATCCATTAGAGTCATTTCCCATGTCCGTGATCTTTGTCGATTTTTAAATGACCATTTTGCCCTTAGTTGATACTGTTTTGGCCATAACTTTTGATTGGAAAGGAATTTTGATCTGAAACCACTTCCATTGGATTCGTTTGATGACTTACCTTTCCGTAGAGTGGTCACAATAGCCAAACGGACTTACCGTTTGGGAGATATGGCTGAAATAAGGTTTGGAAGGTGAAAAACAGCTTAACCGGGCCAAATCGGGTGATTAGTGAGTAGGCCCATAACCCATTTCGGGATTAGGGTTATGGGAAGGCTGAAATGAGATAGAGGATCATTCCATTTCAGTTTTCTAGCCTCCACTTATCACCAAAGAACCCTAAAAATGGCCTTGAACCTCTAAATCACCTCCAAATCATCTCTTGGTCAAGGATTTGGCTTAGCAACCTCTAATCAAGGAAGATCTACACTAAAGCAACATTGGAGCTGCTGTTTAGCATTTAGATTCACATCAAATTAGAGATTTATTTCAGATCATAGTTTTATTTGTGGCTAAGGTGAGTGATTTGCATAGTTTTACACTAATTATGGCCAGTTAAGGGTAATTAGTGTTAATTAGCGAATTTAAGCATGATAAAATTCGGGGAAAATGTTCATAAATTCTTAAATGATGTTTTAGACCTCTGATATGAATTTGGGTTAATTTGGTTAAGTTTTGTTAATCCTATCATTAGTTTCACCTAAGCACGCTTAAGGGGAAGCATGGGATTTTAGGGTATGTTTGATCCATTTTAACCTATCATATTGATGTTTTGATGTTTGTGGTTGATTATGCATGTTGCTATGACTGTATGAAATGTTTTGTGATTGACTTCAATAGTTAGAATGATCGAAAACGTCGTCGAATGACGTAAACACTTGCTGGAACAGTTTCAGAAAAACAGTGCAGGTTTTGGATCGGATCGGATGTAGGGCTCGGATCGGATATGTTGAATTAGGCAAGGGATTCGATCGGATTGGAACCTGACACTTGGGAAAATTGGCAAAAAGGAAGGCCACACTAACTGAACTGGGATCAGATCGGATTAAAGAGGAGGATCGGAGCGGATAGAGCAGGATGGATCGGATCGGAGCACGTGAAGGATGAGGAGGCGGATCGGAGCGGAAGCACGAACTGGAGGGGGAAATGGCACCCGACCCGACCCGAAGTGAAGCACCTGATCCGACCCGAGGAGAAACACCCGACCTGAACCGTACCATAAGGAGACCCGACCCGAACCAATGGAGGACACCCGACCCGAACCGATGGCTTGAGGAGGAACCCGACCCGACCCAGTATTGACCAAAAACCCGAGATGCAAAGGTAGTCCAATATGGGAAGTTAGAGCTCTGGATCCAGTTAGGAACCGATGAGTTCACTTCATGGTTGGGCTTTGCTGTGGGACGTGTGCTAAGGAGTTGTCGACGTTCATAACTTCGATTCACCACTAAAAATGAAGGATGGCTACTTATCAGTGCAGTAGGGTCATTATGACCTGAGGGGCAAGGTGATGGTAGCAAGACTACGTTATCAGTGCAGTAGGGTCATTATGACCTGAGGGGCAAGGTGATGCGTAGTAAGACTATGAGCCAGCGCAGATGGGGTGAACAACTCCATGGGCAAGTGGACATAGTAAGGATTGGTAAGGCTATGAGCCAGCGCAGATGGGGTGAATAACTCCATGGGGCAAGTGGACATAGCGAGGAAATAGTGGCTACGTTATCAGTGCAATGAATCCATTTATGACTTCATGGGGCAGAGTGATCGTAGGAAGGCATGTTGGGTGATCGAAGTGGTGAATATCGTATGCTTTACGCACTGAGTGAGAGATGTGAGGATGGATGCTATGGTTGATTGTTTTCCATCACTATGACATGCACACCTCCCCCACCTCCGTATCTTTATACCGTTTGATATGGTACCTTAGAGTGTTGTACAATATGTAGTGCTAACTCTTTGGTTGCAGGTCCAGGTTCAGGTATGTTTTAGTCTACATGTTATTGTTCACTTTAGATGCTTATCGCTCATACCAGGCTTTATGTCTGACCCAGAGTTTTATGTCTCCTCTTATTACTCTGGGTGCTCACACGAGCAGACTAGAGACAGGTTAGCTGGTGATGCGCGAGTAGCTAATTCAGAGGCGGGCAGGAGGCTTCCACGTATGATATATATATATATATATATGCACATTCTCCTTGTGTCGTTGGTGGTTGCTACTTGGGCATTAGTAGTGTACCTCATTTATTTGCTTTGAGACAGTTTGAAAAGTTGTAATAAGCTGTATTTTGGATTTCCGCTGCTATGATGTTTAGTTCTGGTCTCAGCTTATGCACTGTCTCACCTGTTTTATGTCAAGTATGTTATTATTATATTTTATTCTATGCGTTGTGAGACATTCTACAGGTTCCTTGTATGTTCATTTCCTTCTTCCTTTTCCTTCTGACGACCCGTTCCGTGCTAACTGGACATGTGTACATCGCACTTTTGGGGTAAATGTCGGTTGGTGTGGGGCGGGCCGTCACAGGATATGTGTGCATCTTCTTTTCTTTATGGATGGAAATGGATGTATTAGCATATGGATATTGCATTTAGACGAATGGGCGTGCACACATATAGAACTCACATGTTATAATAGGATTATTTGCATACATATTGGATACATGGCACTAACATACATTGGATTAAGGAGGTCAACTGAATCAGTAGACCACCTGATCTTCGCATTAGTATTGGGACATATACACACACCTTTGCATATATTCATCTAAGCATTAATCTTTAAGGACAATGGATGCTAGTGATTGATGGATGAGTAAATGGATGATGGATGGTAGGATATGCATTCTTCTCAACTTGGAGTCTTCACGGACGAAATCCTTTATGTAGGCGGAATGTAACACCCCGTAAATTTGTTAACATTAAAGAGGATAAATTAAATATTAATTAATTTAACATTCGGAATTAAGTGAAACGGATTGCACCATTGCGTCTGTCTCGAATTTCTGGTCAAGATAGGCATTTGGTTTTCGTAAAACGGACAACGTATGAAGAAGTTATGAGGGTTTTAAGTTTGTATACACGAAGAAGAATTATATATATACATATGAGTCAGATATGAGTTAGAACCTTATTCAGAAATGTTCAAAAATCAATATGGTAGAAGGCGGCAAATTTCCTGCTCTATGGGGTCGACCGCCTTAGGGGGGGTGTCAACACGGGGGTCGGCCCCCCAGGGGGTGTCGACACCAGAGTCGACCCCCCAAGGGGTATCGACACCGGGGTCGACCCCCCTACAGGGTGTCAACACCAGGGTCTACCCCCAAGGGGTTGTTGACACCCTTAGGGCTGACGTGACAGTCAGTTTCAGGGGACTGGCGGCTATAAATACATGGTCATTTCTCATGTTTTCTTCATTGAGAGTCCATGGGGGGCAAACTATTCCGGTGTCTGAACTAAACCAGAACCATTATCTTCTACAACTATCAGCTTAAGCAAATCAGTTAGAGATTCAAGATCCATTCTTTCTCTATTTTATAAACCAAACTCTATGAGTTCCTAGTTGCTTTTAGATTTAAATATTTAAAAGTAAACGTGATATGACTATAGTTTGGATTTGTTCATATGCCTATATTATCTGAATCTATTGTAAATTGTGAACATATGATTTTCTAAATTGGTTGTATCTAGGATCTAAATCTCTATCTTTTCGGATCTATTGTAACTTTTGTGGCATTCTATGATGTGGATCTTGACCTTATTTGTGTTAGATCTATTTCTAACTATTGGATCTAAATCTCTATCTTGTCGGATCCATTGTAATTTTTATGACATACTATGATGTGGATCTTGACCTTATTCGTGTTAGATCTATTTTATTATCTATTAGATCTAAATTATGTGGACATCTAAATTATTAATCAGATCTAGTTTATCACCTTATGCCTACCTAAACCAGTTGGACATCTAAATTGTTAATTTAGATCTTACTATGCTTATTATGGCATCATAGTTATGTTAGAATTAGTTAACTGCCACAAGTTCATCAAATTTATGCTAATATGTCCACCTTCTCACCATGCTACTTTATGTTTATGCCAAAACAGTCACCTTTGTCATATTCCCGTCACTTTTTCCTTTCTATTGCTTATGACTAGGATACTTTTTGGCCTAGATGCCGTCAAATATATGTGTTAGTTAGGGAACAGGGGAAAAAATGGTTAGAATTGGCATAATTTAAATAATGTTTATATGAATTGGACATATAATTCAAAATGGGGAAGTGGGGACATAATCACCTATAATGGCATAGGTAAGAATTGAATAAGAATGAAATGTCTAATAATTACAATTTGAAATTGTAATTACACTTATAACACGAGGTTAGGTTGTATTAGTGGCAGAAGTCTGCCCGGACCCGACTGGCATATCAAGCAGCCACTAATGTTGAACCTAATATGAGAGGTCTAAATGCGCAAATACGAATCGGGCTAAGCCACGTGGTTAGGGCCAACTTATGGAATAAGACTGCTCGAACCCAACCGACTTATCTAGCATCCACAAGTTGTAGGCCTAATGTGGGAGGTCTAGCCCATTATAAACCATAAATGGACATGGTAATAAATTGGACTACATAACCAAATCTAATCCATAGGAATTGTTTGATTATGAACTAAAGTCAGGTTAAGTAAAATTGGTTGGATAGTAGATGGGTTAAGCAAATCTGAGGAGGTGGGCAATATTTACATATAGGTCCACAAACTTAACCCGATAAGGTCGTGTAATTAAAGACACCTAGTGTTATACATGATTGGGGAGAATAATAAAGTTATGTAATTAAAGACACCTTTTAGGGTAAACATAACTAGTGGAAATGATAAGGTCATGTAATTAAAGACAACTAGTGGTGTACATAGCCAAGGAAAACCTAGTGCGGGAGACAAGACAAAGGGGAGAACTTGTATCATATTATGTGGGACCCGTTTCATCAAGTAACCCGGAGTAGGTACCAAAACATGTACTCCGTACTAGGTCAAAGAAGGGGCACGCTTACTGGACTGATTGTAAGAGATCCAAATGTGGAGGACAGTGTGGGCGGAGCAAACCGACCGGGCCATGTGCATGCGTGAGCCAGAAAGAAGGGGATAAGACGACTGTGACACCAGCAGATATGGGGTTGTGCATATCGGCGAGGGGTTTCCACTTTAGGACGTGATACATCCTACGGTGGGGCCATCATAGAGTATCTATGCGGATTATGGAGCCGATCGATTAGGGTAGTAATTAGGGTACACTTGGACGTATGCCTAAGCATAACACCTTATAATGGAAGGGATCATCTCATTCTGGATACACTGGTAATAGTGCAGAGTAATCATTAGCAGTCTATACACCTTATCTTGTCTACCTTGTCACACTTGTCTTTTATGTAGACATCTCTCTTATCCACATTATATGCCTGTCATGCTTCTTTTATTTATTTACTTGCTAAAAGTTACTGGACTCGCCAGACTTTATGTCTGACCCCTTTTGTTTCTCCTTCTTTCTTCCGTTTCCCCCTAGGTTCTCAAGGAGGAAACACTCAGGCTTTATTGTGGTTCTGCTGATACGTATGGCTCAAGCTCCTATCCTTGTTGCTATGGCTATATTATGTTTTTGGGGAATTTTATTTCTTTTATGTACTCTGATATTTTTGAAGCACAAGACAATAGCTTTTATGTTGTAATGGGCTATTGTGTTTCAGACATGTGATGTTTTTGGACCACGGTATCTTATGATAAATATGTTTTTATTTCTATGTTATTATATATGTCAATCTTGTAATATTTATGTTCTATTTACTATAACGCTTCACGAAACTTAATGCATTCCCTTTGTGAGTGACATTAACGGACGTGGGGTGTCACAAGTAGCCTCCCGGGGTCACGGGAATTTTTTGAAAATCAAACAGGTAGGGGTTCATGCTATTTGGTTAATAAACTAACGTGTGAATAAGTGGATACAGTTTTTGGTTCTAGAAGCAAACATGGTAGAGTTCTGGGTCATTGTAGCACGGGTTGGAGGTTTCGGGTACACGGGTGGCTGGTGGTGGCTAGGCAAGGTCTGGTGGGGACCAAGGGTTCAGGTTTTGGGTTGTTTGGGCACTGGTAAGGTGCTTTTAAGCGGAGACGGTGGTGTTTAGGGTTTGTGAAGGGGTGTATGTGGCATTGGAGGAAGGTGGGGCATAGGGGAGCACGACAAGCGAGTGGTGCGCTGCTGACGTGGCGGTGGTGGGATAGGGAGGGTGGTGGCTAGTGGTAGGAAGTGAGGGAGAGAGGGGAAAAAGAAGTGGAAGAAGGGAAGAGAAATGATATGGTGGATTCCTCTTTTATAGGAAAAAGGAGGGGACATGGATTATTAAGGTGTCGGGATCTTAAAAGACAGGAGTGACAACACATAAGAAGCACAAATTGTTTCATGAAGGAGTGACACCTCATTAAAAGCACACTTCTAGGCTAAGAAGTGTTTTATGCTAATTTAACTGTGTTTAGCACTTCTAATCATTTTATTATGACATATCAATGCTTATAGAAATAAATTAGTGTTCTAAAAATATTGTCCCAACATTTGAAAATTATATTTCATTTTTATTATATTTTTAAATATTAAATGTAGGCTTAAAACTAATTAATTCGATCGTCTAAATCAATTTTCTTTAAAGTCTTCCTATGCGTTTTCTACTTGCACGGCAACATACTAACTTCGAATGCTATGAAATTTGAAACATTGCTACGTTTTTCAGATACGGTTCTAATTCGTTTTGGTTTCATCGAATTCCGAGAACATTTGAAAAATGCCCTTATTTCTAGCTTTTAAAATAGCACCAAACTATCGATTTTCAAAATATTCTTTTTAATTATCATTTTATAAATCCATTGACCTTATTTTAATTATTTTTATAAGTGGTATTCAAATACTATCAGAAAATCTTAAAATTTTACAATGGTAGTGAATAGTGTAAAATTCTTATATGATAAATTAATGGAAATGATAAGTTGATAAAACTGATTAAATAACATATCTAATTGTTATACTCTTTAACATCGTATTTAAAATTGGATGTATGTATCCAAAACCGTGCACGGTTATTTCAAATTCTTAAATTTTCCAAAATATCGAAAATTCTGGGTCGTTACAACTGGGATTATATAAGTATAATTTATAAACGAGATTTTAAATTAGAAGTGGATTATAGTTGAGAATTGAAGGATTCGAATATTCGGTAAATTTGAAAATTTATTTTTTAGGATTTAAAGGGAATATTGTTGATTATTTTAATAGTTTTTACGAAAGTTAATGTATTTAAAAAGATTTTTGAAAGCATAAATCTTGCTTCGACTATTGGAAAATAATTTTGATGATTATCGCGACATCATCGGTGTTCATTTTAAAGTTTCTAATTAAGGCATACTACAGTGGTAATTTGCTTAATTTAAAATAAAAATTTGTCTTGAATCCAAGATTTATGATTTTAAATCCGGAAGTTTGTTAAGAAATTCAAAGTTGTTACATGGATGCTTAAATTCTAAATATTAGAACTGGTTGGTTGTGCATTTTAGCTTGTTAAGATATTTCGAAAATTAGAGTTGAAATATTCAATGATTTTGGACAGTCAAGAATTTTAAGTTTAAATTGAAACCTAACTTAGTTTATATTAATAATATGAGAAAATGTGTTTGAAATTTATTAATTAAACGTGGTTTCAATGTATTAATTTAATTAAGAACGAGCTCGCCGCATAGCGGTAGTTCATAATTTTAAGATTTGAACTTCAATAGAATGCATAGGATCCAATATAAGTTGGAATTCTCTGAAATTAGACTCTTCTGGAACTATTGGATTATAGTTTTCTAATTGAAGAGAAAAATCAATATTTCATCGGGTAGATTTTGAGTTATGTCAAAATCGAATTTCTAGAAAAATTGCGATGTGGCCATTTATTTAATAAAACCGAAGGATTTCAAGTGAATAATTTTTTTTATTTCCATGAATAAAATATATCTTCTTGGTATATTAACTTGTGGTGAGTTTGGATTTGAATTTTTAAGGGCCTTGAGGTAGCATGAATGATCAGTTAAGGGATAACCTTAGGGAGTTGTGGGAATAGTGACGCTTAACAGGTTGTTTATAATCCTGGTGCTATGATGAGGTTTATATTCTAAATAAACCCAAAGCTAGGATTATTAATGTTTGTAACGCTATATGATAGTGATTTGTGTTGATTGATTATGGTTCCATGTAATGTTATGCTATATACTTGTTGTTTGCTGATTTGCATAATTATTGCCAGTTGCATAATATTTGGTTGTTGATATGATTTCTATGTTGGTTATGCATATTTTGGATTGTCATTATATTATTTGTTTATTTTCTTAACCCTGTTTTGGGTTACATACGTATATAGAGGTAAATGGTAGATAAAAATGGTTAGCATGCTTATAACTTTTGGTTTAATAAGTAACAATTTAATTGCCTGACAAATAGGCACATGTTTATGTTATGGCTTGTTTGAGTGTTTCTATGTCCCAAATATGGTAGGCGCTTGCCTTTTGTTTTCCTTTTTTGGATGGAGTAAGTCCTTATGTGGCATTTAGGATTTTCCAGATCAAACAACGCAATGGAGATGACACCAAAATTTTCTGAAAATTTCGTGTGTTAGACAAAATTTTGTAAGAAATATTTTTGATGTGAAATTAATCAGTTTGTGACATATTTCATAACATGTGATTTAGGTGATGAACTCCATTTAAGTGTGAAGAATGTAATTAATCGGTTTGTGACATATTTCATAACATGTGATTTAGGTGACGAAATCCATTTAAGTGCGAAGAATGTAACAACCTAAGATTTTATATAAGTATATCTATTTAATATAAATATTTTAAATGATTAACATTAAGAGTCAAAGACTTGGAATTTATTTAAATGAGAATTTGGATGTCGATTTAACTTGAAATTTAAATTGTTGAATTTTATATCCAAATTTGTTTAGTTTGAAGCTATATAAAAATCTATTTGAATATATACGATTGTAATAATTTATTATCAATGGATTTGATTGTTATGAAATTGATTTATATTTATCGATTTGATTTAACATGTAAAAACAGCCATTTTCCGAATGATTTCGGATTTCAACGAAACCAATTTTATAAAATCCATAATGGTAAATTATTGTTAGATTTCAACTTCATTGTCGATTGGAGTTGTTATGTGATCGTGCGCGATATAAACTCGTATCGATATATGGTTTGAAATTAAAATTGTATTCTTGCAAATAGTCTCGATATAAGATGAAACCAGTTTCATCCGATCTAGATTGTTGAACTAATGTTGCATTTCAAATTTCATAGCTATCGGGTTTAGTATAAGGTCGTGTAAGGTTAAAATACTTAGCGAGTTTTTAATTGAATATAATTTTATAAACATTGCCTATAAATATACCTCCCTCCACTAGAAATTTGATAACTTACTTCCTACCCCCTCTCTCTTCTCTCTTGTTCCATGCCGGGGGTTTCAAGTGGAAACCAAAAAGAAACGTGGGTTTGAAAAATCCAAGTAAATCCAAATAAAAATCCTAGAAAAAGAAAGCTTAGTTCCTTAGATTCGTGGAGATGACATCTTCATTTTAAAATTTCTTTTGTTGGATGCAGTTTCTATTTAAATCTAAGAGCAGTAAAGGCCATGAAAAAAATGGGAACTAGGGTTTAGGTTAGAGATGCATTGGACGTCGATGTATGGAATGAATGTCGGATTTGAAGTCAGTGCATAGAAAAGCAGCTCTTGTGAACTTTTGGTAGAGATTTGTGTAATGATAACTCACAACTTGTAGCTATGCATGTTCGAGGCGCTGAGGTCGAAACTTGGTGTGAAGCTTCGAGTTGATGACGGTGGTGATGAGTAGGAACAACCATGAAGGGGAAGGCGATAATGGTAATTGCATTGGAGTTAGTTTATCGGAAAGGGAGAGAGGAGGAAGATAATTTTCATCCATTGTTATTTAGGCCACTAGGAAGGAACTGATATTTTAATTGAGAAATAAAGATTAAGCGTATATTGAGGTTAATTAATTATATATCAAATTATTAATGACCGTTTTAGTTAATTAAAATTGTAATCAAACTTTTAAATATTGTGCCTTTGTCATAGGATATTAAATTTGCACAAAATGAATCGCGTTGGAATCGTATTTATGAATACTAAGTGTACAAGTAGGATTGGAGTTATTTGGAGTTACTTTGATTTTTAAGTAATTTCAAATGCCTGTTCAAATTATATAGGCATTCAAAATTATATAAATCTAAGTGTAAACCATTGAATTGGAACGGATGTTGAGTTAACTCTCACACTTTCTCGAATATTATGGATGTTGTTATTTGGTATAATAATATTCATTGATCTTAGTACATGAATTTTGTATTTGGATGTTTTGGAGGATTTATTGTTTTGTTGGTGGATGTCGATATATATTTCTGTCTGTGAGCGGATGATATTTGACACTACCTTCTTTTATGAGGAAGATAAATCTCAAATGAATTAGATTAGTTTATCCAATTTATATTCATATATAAACGGATATGTGGGCTATGATGCAATGGGACATGTTGGAGGGATCCAACAGGATTCCTCAATGTTTTGGATGTTACTTTCTTCATATTTTACACATATGAACTGTCTAATATAGGTAACATTAAAATATGATTTGGATGATGATGGTAGATTAGATTCAACAATGATGGGTTATTAATATATAAAAATTATTGGTTAAGTAATGGCAGAAGATGTTCTAAAATACATTTTTGAGACATCGATTTGCCACAAGGCGAATTTACAATATTTTGAAGTTACAAATTTACCTTGATAACAAAAGTAAGATTTCAGATCAAATTTTATATAAGTTATATAAAATAAATGTTTTGGGAATAAATTAAAATTTGTAGTTGGATTATATACTTAAAATTTGTGTCTTATAAATAATTTGTATAAAAGACCTATAGGTTTTATAAATAAGATTTATGAAGTTATAAAACCAAGTTTTTACAAATAAGTGAGTTCAAAAATGATTTCAGCTATTTTTGTCAAGTATAAAATAATTTTGTAGAACTTATAAAAATGACTTATATGTGATAAATCTTTTAATCTGATTTTAATATAAGTTATGAAATATTTGATTTATAATCAAATAAGTCTTGATAAGATTTAACGTTTTTTAAAGATATGAAAATGGTGTTTTATAATGAGATCTTCAATGAACATTTACAAAAGATTTTCTATGAAAGGTAATTTTATAATACATCTAAGTTTTAAAACAAGTTTTATAAAAATGGGAATTTAAGCTAAAAATATTTATACATATTCTTAGAGTAAGTTTACTTAATCAATTAATTAAGCAACAACGGTTATATTTGTGAAAATATTTTCAAAGGAAAGAAAGGGTTTTAAAACCCTATTTAATTTGTATAGTAAATGGAACTTGTTGTGACATTTACCGAATAACAAGTTTTGCGTTAACAATCTTGTATTTATCTTAGACATAAGAATATTATCGAGTTAAGGTATGAGAGGTAAATAAAATACCTAACTTGAATGACTTATTATTATCCAAGGGATGACACTAGTTTGAAAACGAGAACAAATGTTGGGAATTAAATTATTATTTCCATAAATAATATTATAAACTTTGATTTGCAAGGTTTATAAGTTAAATAAACTCTTTGAAGTTTTATAGCAAATAATGTATCCCATGACATTGTTGTAGCTGGATTTGATTTCGAAGTGTACTTATATCATTCTGTTAAGTATATAGCATTATTTTTCTTAGAAATGAAAATAGTATGGATTTGTGAATACGGTTATTTTGAAAAGTTAAGCATATGAATAAGAAGAAATTTTTGAATATAATTATCGCGTTGAGATAAGTATATGGAATCGACTTTTAAGAATCAATGAATGATTTTAAGGAATGATTTTAATTAAAAGGTTTTGTACTACAGACATACTTACTCATACTATTTTTATTTGATAGTTAAAGAATCTACTATCAATAGAATTCCCTTTTTACTTATAATTTGTTGGTTCAAAGAACCGGGATTGGAAATGAATTGGAAACCACTCCGAACCAACTTTGCGTTCAAACTGAATTGCAAGTACGCTTATGTGTAATAAGATGAATAAAAGGCATAGAATTTCGGAGCAGAAAGGGCTTCTTGTTGATGTCTTTGGTCAACCACCAGGATTATACCTATAGTTGTAGTCCCTAGTACGGGGTTCTGCCTAATGCAAGAACTTCTTGTTACTAATCTTAGGGATTGATCTGATAGGATTTAGTAAAAGAGTACGTTTGGTTTTTCCAGTTCCTATACAACTTTTATGGACAGATGTCTGACATTACATTTCATAGATCACATACGTTGATTTTTACAATCGTACATCTGTTTAGTATCATAAAAGGCAACTTCTTTTTTCTAAACACTCTTCTTTGAGACCTATGATATCGGAGGTTGTATATTTATGGACGTTAATTAGTGGGAGATATAAAATAGCAGCGGAATTTCAAATTTCATTAAATCAGAAAACATAACATCGTTGTTCAAAACATCATAAGTCTGAAAATACACAAACCCAGTACATCATCTTAAAATTTCTATCTTGTACTTAAAACATCAGTGTACAGTAATAAAAGAAGCATAATCCCCAAAAACATAGCCATAGTAGAAAAGATAATAACTCGAGCAGTACATCTAAGCAGTTCCAAGCAGAATGAAAGAAGAATCCTGATCAAGCTTGAGTATTCCCACCCTGAGAACCTGGGGGGAAACGGAAGAGAAAGAAGGGGAAACAAACATCAAGTCTGGCGAGTCCAGTTACTTTTAGCATATAAATAAGTAAAATTATCATGACAGGCATATAAAGTGGATAAGAGAGATAATATCATAAAAGGCAGGTGTGACAAGGTAAACAGGTTGACATGATAGAGTATATTATTTTTCTCTAACGATTTCTCTGCACCAATACTAGTATAACCAAAACGAGATGACCACAACAACTATAAGATGGTAGACTTAGGCATACTTCTAGTGAGAGGTTTTAACCCCATACAATCAACAGGCAGTCCAACATACCGGAGTTACCCCAAAGGATAATAACGGACTTCTAAACATACTGGAGTCTAGCTGTACCCTAATTACTACCCCAATCGATCGGCTCCCTACTCCGTAGATACTCTATGCTGGCCCCACAGTAGGATGTATCACTTTCTAAAGTGGCAACCCTTAATTTTCAGAATGTGCACAACCATATCTACAGGGGTCACGGCGTCTAAACCTCCTCTGCTGGACCAATGCACACACATGACCCCGTCGGAATTCTCTGCCCACACCGTTCCCTACATTTGGATGTCTTACAATCAGCCCAGTGAGCTAGCCCCGACTCCAACCAAGTTCAAAGTACTCGTTTGATACCTATATATGGGTTACTGACTGAAACGGGTCCCACACACAAGATGATACAAGCTTCCCCCTATGCTTGCATCCCCACTAGTTTTTCCATAGGTTATGCCATACCAGAGTAAAAGATTGCATAACCCCACAGGTTAAGTTTGTGGGCCTATATATAAATATTACCCACCAACCCAAGATATACTTAACCCTCTAACTGTTCATACAGGTTTACTTAACCCCAACTCAAGTTAACATATACAATATCTAAGGATTCAACTAGGTTAAGTATTTCAATTCATTACATATTCATTTATGGCTATAATGTTCTAGACCTCCCATATTAAGCCTACGACTTGTGGATGCTGGATATGTTGGTCGGTTCTGGGTAGACTTCTTCCATAAGCTGGACTTAACCTCGTATCTCAGCACGTCTCATGTTTATGCACTTAGACTCTTCACATTAGATTTACCACTTGTGGTCGCTGGATATGCCAGGCAGTTCCAGGCAGACTTCCACCACAAGTGTAATCTAACCTCGTGTCAAAGTGCGGTTACAGTTTCTAATTACTGCAATTCTAGGCATTTCAATTATTAACCAATTATTCCTATGTCGTTATAGGTTTTCATGCCCCTTTCCCAAGTTATGTTCATAATGAACCATATGCCCCAAATTCATATTCATATATTTCATTCAAGTTATGCTCAAATTTCTCAATACAAGTTATGCCCCAAATTTAATGTTTTCCCCTCGTTCCTTATTTAATGCTTTCGTATATTTCAGCGGCATGCCTAGGCTCGAAGGTAGCCTGGCTATAAAAATAAAAGGGAAAAAGATGAGGGGTAGAGGACAGAAATGATCATACTAACAAGACAGACATATATTGGAAGAAATAGGCATAAACATATAGTGGCATAATGACAAGATAGACATATAGGAACATATCTGATGAACATGTGACAATAGAACTTATTCTAACATAATAGGGACATCATATACAAGCATGATAAGATCTAAACAATGAATTAGACAACCGTCTAACAACAAATCTGATTTATCCACAAACATAATAGGAACAGGCATGATGCGATCTAAATAGTGAATTAGATCTATAAACAATGGCAGATCTGACATAATAAATATGTATAGGCTTAGATCTAGTTCATAGTCATGTAAGAATAACTTAGATACACAGGTTATAGCAGATCTGATATGATTCAAATAGTCACAGGCTTAGATCCAAGTTATAATCAAGTCAAGATTAACTTTTAAATATTTAGATCTAAAAGTAACGTAAACTCACTTTGATCGGATCTAGAAAAATAGAAGAAAGAATTGATGATGTTGAATCACAGATCTCTAAACTTGAATAACTTTAGTTGATTGCTGAAGAAGAAAAGGCTTGATTTAATATGGGCAGAGGCTGCATCTAGTTCTCCATTATTTTTAGTGTGGAGAAGCAAGAGAAAATGAGGCCATATATATAGCCATCAGGAGAAACCCTAGTCAACCCAGATCTGCCCTAGGGGTGTTGGCCCCCCTTCTATAGGGTCGACCCATGGGTCGACACCCCCTTATGGGGTCGACCCAAGGGTCGACACTCCCTTGATGCGGTCGATAACCCTAGGCGGGAATTTTCCTGCTCCCCTATTTTATGCGATTTTGAACTGTTTTGAATTTTCTGGGTATATTTTATTCATATATATTCTCCTTATTCGTATACAAACTTCAAACCTTAATAACTTCTTCATAAGCTGTCCATTTTACATAAACCAAGTGTCTATTTTGACCAGAATTCCGAGACGAACGTAATGGTGCAGTCCGTTTTATTCTAAATATTAAATTAATTATTCTTTAATTTATCATCTTTTAGTTTTGTTAAAATATGGGGTGTTACATTCTCCCCTACTCAAAGGATTTCGTCCCCGAAATCTCTAAGTTAAGAAGAATGTATATCCTAACATCCATCACCCATCTACTCGTCCATCAATCACGAGCATCCATTGTCCTTAAAGGCTTCTAATGCTTGTATGAACGTATGCAAAGGTTTGTGTATATGTCCCAGTAGTAATGCGAAGATCAGGTGGTCTAATGATTCAGTTGACTTCCTTAATGCAATGTATGTTAGTTCCATGAATCCAACATGTATGCAAATAATCTTGTTATAACTTGTAAGTTCTATATGTGTGCACAATTATCCGCCTAAATGCAACATACGAATGGTGATACATCCATTTTCATCCAATAAAAGAATAAAAATTCACACACATCCATATGTAGTATGAGAGTGATTGAGCCGATCAAGTGCCTAATGTGTGTATATGTATCCATGAGCAACCACTAGCAAACACTTGCATCCACTTGTATCCATCAAACATAAGATGTCTCAAACGCATGTTTACATTCATGGGATTCCTATCTAAGGGTCGAAGAATTCAATCGATAGAATATACTTAAATGATAGAAACAAGCACGAATGAAATCTTTGGAAAGGAAGTTAAGAACATACCCTAAAAAAGAAAAGGGTACAAAGCACGAATCTTTTCTTCAGTCTCCCAAGTTGCATCCTCTGGGTTATCTCCCCACTGAACCTTCATTAACTTGACTTTTCGGTTGCGTAGCTTCTTAACTTCTGATCCAAGAATACGATTAGGAACTCATCTAACTGTCGCCTCCTGTTCCACCTCTACTTCCTCCGTTATACTCGGCTCAACTACTTCTATGGTATCATGCAAAAATTCTGTAAATTCAAAACATGAAAAACATCATGAACACTGGATAGTCTTTCTGGTAGCTTTACTCTGTAGGCCATTTGGCCAATCCTGTCCGTTATGGGAAATGGCCCTATAAATCTTGGCGCCAATTTCTCTACCGATCCAAAGCGAACCACATTCCTCAAAGGTGACACCTTAATGAAAACCATGTCTCCCACCTCAAACTCAATGTCAGTCCTTCTCTTTTCGGCGTAGGACTTCTGCCTATCCTGAGCTATCTTCATTCGTCTGTGGATAAGATCAATCTTTTCGGATGTCTCTCTAACCATATCTGGTCCAAGTAGAAGTCTTTCTGTAGATTCCCACCAATAGGTTGGTGATCTATAGGGTCGTCCGTACAATGCTTCGAAGGGTTCCATGCCAATACTAGCTTGATAACTGTTATTGTAGGCGAACTCTATTAAAGTAAGGTGCTCTTCCCATGTCCCTCCGAAGTCTAGGATACACATGTTAAAAGATCCTCGAGAACTTTGTTCACCCTTTCTGTCTGTTCATCGGTCTGAGGGTGACAAGCGGTGCTCAAACACAACTATGTAACTAATGCTTCTTGCAACCTCCTCCAAAATTCAATGATGAAAATGGAGTCACGATCACTTACGAAGCTGGATGTACTCCATGAAAACAGACTATCTCATGAACGTAAACAACTGCCAACCATGTTATCGTCCTCTTAACTGGGATGAGATGAGTTCTCTTAGTAACTCTGTCTACTATAACACAAATTTTGGTGTTGCCTTTCTTCGATTTAGGAAAGCCTTCTATGAAATCCACAGAGATGCTCGCCCACTTCCATTATAGGACTTCTAAAGGATGAAGTAAACCACTGGGCTTCTTTTTCTCAACTTTGACTTGCTGGAAAATCAAACATTGAGAAACAAACTCTGCCACATCTTTCTTCATCCCAGCCCAAAAAAAACCTCTTCATAGCTCTATACATCTTATCACCACCTAGATGAATAGTCATCTTAGAATGATGGGCTTCCTCTAGGACTGTCTTCAAAAGACTCTCAATTTGGGGAACACAAAGCCTTCCAACTTGTTGCAACTACCCTTTATCGTCTATGGAATATCTACTGAGGTGACCAGAAGTCTCCCCTTTACTGAGCCTATCCATGATGTCTGAAATTTGTGGATCCTCTCGCTGCGAGGCTCCTATCTGATCCATAACAGTTGGTTGCACCTCTAGTGATGCAAATAAACCAGGCAAAAACTCAGTGGAGGGTCTAAAGTCGAAAGTTGATATGAACTCCGAATTTTTCCTTTCAACAAATAGAGGACTTAAGGTCATCCTCTGCCTACTCAGTGTGTCCGCCACCATTACCCTTGCCAGGGGTATAATCACTTTCAAAGTCATAAGATGCTAGGAACTCCATCCGCCTTTTTTGCCCTAAATTAAGATCCTTCTGCGACAACAAGTACTTGAGAGATTTATGATCGGTGTACAACTCGAACTTTTCTCCAAGTTAATAATGATGCCACGTATTAAGTGTGAATACTATGGAAGCTAGCTTTAAGTCATGGGTAGGGTAGTTCTTCTCATGAATCCTTAGCTATCTACCCCCTACCCTTCCCTCTTGCATCAAGACCGCACCAAGCCCTATACCACATGCATTAGTGTATACTGTAAACACTTTGCTTCCATCGGGCATGGTCTGGACTGGGGTTGTTTTCAAAGCCATCTTCAATCGTTGGAAAACAATATCACAATCCATATCCCATGAAAACGTCAAATTCTTCTTCGTCAGCCTGGTGAGTGGGGCTAATATCTTTGCAAATTCCTTAATGAACTTCCTATAATAGCCTGCCAATCCAAGAAAGCTTCTCACTTCTGTTGCTTTCTTAGGAATTTTCTAATCTTGAACTGCACTACCTTTGTGAGATCTTCTTCTATCCCATCTTTAGAGACCGCATGCCCTAGAAATCTCACCTCTTTTTTCCAAATATAGCATTTGGATAATTTTGCCTTAAGCTGATGCGCACGCAGAGTTTTCAAAACTTCTCTCAAATATTGGGTATACTCTTCCACGCTCTTAGAAGATCAAGATATGACCAACAAAGACCACGACGAACTTATTTAGAAACTCCCAAAACACCCTGCTCATCAAATCAACAAAATAGGCGGGTGCATTCGTCAACCCAAAAGGCATAACGAGCTATTCAAAGAAACCATCTGGAGTCATAAAAGTGGTCTTGTCTATATTGTCCTTGGCTACCCTCAACTGATGAAACCTCATGGCTAAGTCTAACTGAGAGAATACTGAGGCACCAACAAGTTGGTCAAACAAATCACATATCCTTGGGAATGGGTGCTTGTTCTTCTTTGTAAGTTTGTTCAACTCTCTATGGTCTACACATAAGCGAACCATTTGCCTTAGTTGCAAATACCACCGGAGCACCCCATTCTGATATGCTTCGCCTAATAAACCCTTTCTCACGTAGCTACCCTGCTTGCTTGCTGAGCTCCCTTATTTCCCTTGGAGCCATATGGCACACAAGTAATGCAAATGGCTTTTCATTGTCTACAAAGTGTATACGAAAATCAATCTCGCACCTGGGAGGTAATCCCCAAACCTCCTCAAAAACATCAGAATATTCATGGACTACTGGTACAGATCGCAGATCATCAATAGATGTGTCAAAGACTCTAGGAAACTAAGCATGACAGACCACTTAGGGTCATAAGAAATCTCGACGGTCCTCCTATGATATGTCAAAAGTCTAACGAGCCTCCTCTCACATTCTAGAATGGCACCATACATGGCTAGCCAATCCATTCCTAGAATCAAACCATAGCCCATAAAACTGAGCACACTTAAAATCGACGCCTAACATAGATATTCTCAAACCCCGACAAATCATGGAAAAATGAGCCGTAGAACCAATGGGGATTAAGACAACAACGGGATCTACTACCATACTAGTACTAAGGTGTAGATACTCAACCACAGAATCAAATATAAATGAAAGCGAAGCGCCAGAATCAAAATGAGTTCTAATAGGATGATTGGAAAGAGAAATCAAACCTTCCACGGAAACTTCCCTACCTCTATTTGGAGCACTGGTCACGAGAGCATGCACCTGCCCTTTGACCTTGTCCTTGCTTCCTCGGGCGCTCCATAGAAAATTGTCCGATCGCTCGACAACTGAAGCAAGCATTCTTCCTTCTTTTGCAGTCCTTGATCAAATGACCTTCGCGTCCACAATTATGGCACTTCCTCTTATCCTTAGCCTTGTCATTCTTTCCGCCCTTCTTCTTCTGTTGTTGTTGTTGTTGTCCCTTCTTGGCCCATACTTTCTTGTTTTGTGTTTCCTCAACCTTAACTTCTTTATTTTCAGCTTTATCTTCCTCATGCATCAAGGCCATATCAACGAGTCTTTCAAAAGTTGCTCCCATTGGAATATGAGATATAGCTAACCTATGAAGGGTTTCATTCAGTCATCTAGCAAACCACAAAGCTTTCTTATGTGGTTTATCCACTAGCCCCAACCCAAATCTCTCTAGTTAAATGAATTTTTTAACATACTCTTTGACAGTCATGTCTCCTTGCTTGAGTGCAAAAACCTTTCCATTTGCATGCTTTTCTCAGCTTGAGAAAGAAACTTCATTTCAAACCTTTGTCGAAAATCATCCCAAGTATCCACTAGACGCCGTACTTGCGTCACTTCCCACTGGAACGAAGCTTCATCTTTCAGTAGCCAGGCGGCTAACTGAATCTTCCTACAATCGTCCGCTTTGAAAATTCCAAACAGATCCTCCAACGCTTTAAGCCAATTAATTGCCACTACGAATGTCTCGGTTCCACGGAATGTGTTTACTCGCATAGCACGGAATCTTTGCAGATCTTAGGGAAATTATCTACATACGACGGAGGAGGAGGAACGACGGGTGCAGCTGGGGGAGGAACGTTAGCTTGACCACCGACAGGTGTCGTGGCCTCCAGATACCTACGGATCCATCCTCCTATCATAACGCCCTAAGGAACATTAGGTTCCCTAGGCATGTTGAAAAGAAAAGGAAAGGGATGCAGACAAAGGATCAAAAGATATTACATATGGATTTGGGGAATATGTTTTTCAAAATAGACTTTTCTTTGTGAAAATGTTTTTTTAAAACCTTCTTGAAATTAATTTTCAATTTTTTTATCTAATCTGGTAACCTTCAGCTCAGATACCAAGTGTGACACCCCAAAGCCGTTAATTTCACTCATTAAGAGAATGAATTAAGTTTCATGAAGCTTTATAGGTAAACAGAAACATTACAAGGTAGATATAAAATAACAAAGGAATTTAAAATTTTATTAATGTAGAAAACATAACATCGTGGTTCAAAACATCATAAGTTTGAAAATACATAAACCTAGTACATCATCTTAAAATTTCTGTTTGTACTTAAAACATCAGAGTACAGTAATAAAAGAAGCATAATCCCCAAAAACATAGCCATAATAGAAAAGATAAGAACTCGAGCAATACATCCAAGTAGAATGAAAGAAAAATGGGTCAGACATAAAGTCTGGTGAGTCCAGTTAATTATAGCATATAAATAAGTAAAAGTATCCTGATAGGCATATAAAGTGGATAAGAGAGATAATATCATAAAAGGCATGTTTGATAAGGTAAATGTAACAACCCGGAAAATCGGAACCAATTTAAAATTTTATTTTGGCAATTTTAATGAATTTTGAATATTTAAAAAGATTCATTTTAAATAGTAACGACTAAAAAATTATTTTAATCGAACCTAGAACATATAAATTTATTTTAATTATAAAACGAGCCTGAAATGGTGTGGCAGTTTGAAATTTTGATTTCGAATTTCAAATGAATGTACAGGATTCAAAATAAATTGGATTTCAGTCAAACCCGAAATGGGAGAGGATCTCCGGGAGGACATGCGTTTCGTTCTAGCTAGGAGTGGTGTCATGGTTTGGAACCTAAACATTTTACTTATGTGGATGATGGATAATGAGGCGCCTCGGATATATCGATCACTACGGGACCGATGGATGAAATGGTCGACATACTGACCAGACTTACGTCCCATAAGGCGGGGAAACGCATTGTTCAGGGATTATTAATCCACTTCGTGTGGACTGGCCCTGACGATCCAAGGGCCCTCCTGAGTTAGGCCCTGAGACATGGTAGGCTCGATTGTCTCCAAGCGGTAAGGATGATCCCTTGCCTTGGTTCAAAGACGGAAATCCAATTTCCAATACATGACATTTCAGTTTTGATTGTAGAGTCTAGTATGGCGACATAGTAGCATGGGATACTATGTCGTCTATGATTGATACATTTGTATTTGAAGTGATTTTGAAACTATATACTTGTAGTAATATCAAAATGATTTGTTTTAAACATACCAAGCATGTTTGGCTATTATTAGGGAAAACTCTATCCTCCGGCTTGCACTGCATTGTGTGAGGGGACCTGAATCTTATAATAGTTTCAATTTTTCGAAAAGCATTGCACTGTTTATGCACTGGTATTCTTGGGAGAAAACTCGTTCCGTGTTATACAGCGTGGTCCCTTGATTTACTCTATTTTAAAGTAATGTTTTAAATAACTATTTTACTTCTCACACCGGTCACATGACTGACCTAGAGTTTGTTGTTTTAACCTAAACTCTGGGTTCCCTTATTTTCCGCACAGATAGTTAGTAGTTTTGGTTTTACAGATATTACATTCATAGGATCCTAGTTTACAGCTGGAGCTATATCTAGAATGCTTTGTATCCAAGTATTTCTTTCAGTTGTGTTTTGTATTATTTTCCATTGCATTGTAATTTTTAAATATCTAATATTTATCAAATGTATATTACTTGTTCATACTCTATATATTCTTGTACTCTGATGTAAATTGTTGTAATAAGCAATGAAATGGTCTTCTGTTTGTTCTACGATTTGTCGTGTTCTTAACTCAATGCGGTCTTTCCCAAAAGGGCGAGTTTGGGTCGTTTCAGTAAATAGGATGACATGATAGAGTATACTATGCTTCTCTAACGTTTTCTCTGCACCAATACTAGTATAACCAGAATGAGATGACCCCAACAACTATAATATGGTAATCCTAGGCATACTTCTAGTGAGTGGTTTTAACCCCATATAATCAACAGGTAGCCCAACATACCGGAGTTAACCCTAAAGATAATAACAGGCTCCTAAATATACCAGAGTCTAGATGTACCCTAATTACTACCCCCAATCGATCGGCTCCTTACTCTGTAGATACTCTATGCTGGCCCCACAGTAGGATGTATCACTTTCTAAGGTGGCAACCCTTCGTTCTCAGGATGTGCACATCAATATCTATAGGTGCCACGGCGTCTAAACCTCCTCTGCCGAACCCATTCACGCACATGACCCCATTGGAACGCGCTGCCCACATTGTCTCCCACGTTTGGATGTCTTACAATCAGCCCAGTAAGCATGCCCTGACTCCGACCTAGTTCAGAGTACTCGTTTGATAACTATATACAGGTTACTGATTGAACTGGGTCCCACACACAAGATGATACAAGCTTCCCCCTACACTTGCATCCCCACTAGGTTTTCCATAGGTTATGCCATACCAGAGTAAAATATTGCATAACCCCACAGGTTAAGCTTGTAAGCCTATATATAAATATTACCTACCAACCCAAGATATACTTAACCCTCCCATTTTTCATACAAGTTTACTTAACCCCAACTGTAGTTAACATATACAATCCATAAGGATTTAACTAGGTTAAGTATTTCAATTCATTACCATATTCATTTATGGTTATAATGTGCTAGACCTCCCATATTAAGCCTACCACTTGTGGATACAGGATATGCCGGTTGGTTCCGGGAAGTCATCTTCAATAACTCGGACATATCCTCGTGTCTTAGTACGTCTCATGTTTATGCACTTAGGCCCCTCACATTAGAATCACATCTTGTGGTCGCTGGATATGCCGGGCGTTTCCGGGCAGACTTCCCCCACAAGTATAATCTAACCTCGTGTCAAAGTGCGGTTACAGTTTCTAATTACTGCAATTCTAGGCATTTCAATTATTAACCAATTATTCCTATGCCGTTATAGGTTTTCATGCCCCCATTACCAAGTTATGTTCATAATGAACCATATGCCCCAAATTTATATTCATATATTTCATTCAAGTTATACCCAAATTTCCCAATACAAGTTATGCCCCAAATTTAATGTTTTCCCCTCGTTCCTTATTTAATGCTCTCATATATTTCAACGGCATGCCTAGGCTCGAAGGTAGCCTGGCTATAAAAATAAAAGGGAAAAAGATGAAGGGAAGAGGACAAAAATGATCATACTAACAAGATGGACATATAATGGCAGAAATAGGCATAAACATATAGTGGCATAATGACAAGATAGGCATATAGGAACATATTTGATGAACATGTGACAATAGAACTGATTCTAACATAATAGGGACATCATATACAAGCATGATAAGATCTAAACAATGAATTAGACAACCATCTAACAACAAATCTGATTTAGCAACAAACATAATAGGAACATGCATGATGCGATCTAAATAGTGAATTAAATCTATAAACAATGGCAGATCTGACATGATAAATATGTATAGGCTTAGATCTAGTTCATAGTCATGTAAGAATAACTTAGATACACAGGTTATAGCAGATCTGATATGATTTAAATAGTCACAGGCTTAGATCCAAGTTATAGTCAAGTGAAGATTAACTTTTAAAAATTTATATATAAAAGTAATGTAAACTCACTTTGATCGGATCTACAAAAATAGAAGAAAGAATTGCTGATGTTGAATCATAGATCTCTAAACTTGAATAACTTTAGTTGATTGCAGAAGAAGAAAAGGCTTAGTTTAATCGGGGTAGAGGCTTCATCTAGTTCTCCATTATTTTTGGTCTGGAGAAACAAGAGAAAATGATGCCATATATATAGCCATCAGAAGAAACCCTAATCTGCCCTAGGGTGTTGACCCATGGGTCGGCACCCCCTTATGGGGTCGACCCAAGGGTCAACACCGCTGGGCAGAATTTCCCCGCTCCCCTTTTCTTTGCGATTTTGAACTGTTTTGAAATTCGTAGGTATATTTTATTCATTTATATTCTCCTTATGCATATACAAACTTCAAACCTTAATAAATTCTTCATACGGTGTCATTTTACGCAAACCTGGTGTCTTAGAAATCCGAGACGAACGCAATGGCACAGTCTGTTTCCCTTAATTCTGAATGTTAAATTAACAATTCTTTAATTTATCATCTTTTAGTGTTTTTAAAATTCGGGTTGTTACAGTAGGGAGTCCATGCGAGGTTCTTGATATTCTTGTTTAGAAATGTACCATTACTGGTGATACCACGGTGCCTTGTCATTGTAAGGAAATCCAAACTCCAATGCGTGTCTTCTACGGTTTTAGTTCTATACCTAGTATGATTGAATTTAAAATTTGTAATAATTTCGGCTATATTTCTGTTTTATTTTAAGGTGATTTAATAGATATATTATAGTATCATTGGATTTGATATAAAAGTGTTTTGGCTATCATAAGGGAAAAACGCTTCCTGTAACACCCCGCATTTTCTATGAACGAATAAGTAAAAAATCAGAGAATAATTAAATTATAAAATAAGAACAAAGGGAAACGGGTTGCTCCATTGCGTTCATATCGAAATTTTGCTTGGAAACGAGTCCGAGTTTTCGAGAAACGGAGTCCGTATGAGGGTGATATAGCACTCCGAAGTTTCAGAGAATTTCAGAATCGAAAACAGCTCGAAAATTCGAATTCAAATTCGAATTCAAAATCCCAGAACAAGCTCTGCGTGTAAATTCCCGCCCATGGACCAGGTTGACCTAGGGGTCGACCATAGTGTCGACCCCCAAAGGCCAGGTCGACCATAGTGTCGACTTGGGGGGGACTAGGTCGACCATAGTGAAGACCTTGGGGTCGACCTACTCCCGAAACCCACTTTCTGAACCTGATGCATTCTAATGTATTTAGACTTGTTTTCTGTCTAGATTCATCCGCCTAATCCTATATAAACAGCCCCCAGCCTCATCTTCTCTACACAATTTCATTCTGTCTAATTAAAAATAAAAATGGCGCCGCTACCCTGCTGGAATCAAAACTTGGACTGATGCATCTTCTTCCAACCTGAATAGAATTAAAAGCTAAATCAAATCTCAAATCTGAGTTTAGAGCTACGACAACAATTAAAGAGGAGTAATTCAGCATTTCTGCATCAACAACAGTCTATTATCCTTTCTTAAAACCACGAAAGGAAAGTACAGTTACTTTCAGCTATAAACTGTAATTATAATTGTGACATGATTATAAATCTGAATCTGAGGTTATGTATATTCTTATCTGTCAGATCTGTTTTTCTGTGACTATTCTGTACCTCTTTCTTCTTTCTATTCTATAGCCAGGCTACTACGAGCCTGCGCAGAATCTCATAAGAGATTAACGCACGAACACTAAATTTTGGGACAAATAATAATGCATAATTGGACATGAAACTGTTGCCTATGAGACTATTGCCTATGACTATGATTCATGCCTATGAGAATATTGCCTATGACTATGATTCACGGCTATGAGATTATTGCCTATGACATTAAATAGAAAACTATTGTGACTAGACGTCCATGACTATTGTGGTTAGTTGCCTATAACTATTATAGTTAGTTTCTTATGCCTATTCCCTTAATGATGTTGGATCTCATATTTAGTATGTAACTTTGCTAGTTTATTCCCATTCACTGTTATGTACATCGAGCCTATAGGGTCATTTTATGAGTATTTAGAGAACTTGTTGAAACATGTTATACGGGGATTGGGCGTAGCTTAGTTATTTAAATCTGGCATAGCAAATATGTTGGCATGATCTGAATTGGCTATAATAGAAAATGGTTTACATGGACATAGTGTTAAACTAGAACATTAGATCTAGTTTTGACATGAACTGTAAATGGGAATATTAAGATTAAAATTTGGGGCATATATTACATTATGAATTATGACCTTGATTTAGGCATGTAAGTTTAGGCTAAATTTATGATTGGGCAAGATATGTAAATAGAGTTTTAGATATATATAATCTGCTAAATCTGTTATATTGCCTAATCTGCTAGTTCTGTTATATGGTCTAAACTGCTAATTAGATTGAATTGCCTAATCTGCTAATTATATTAAATAACCTTATCTGCTAAATCTGCTAAATAGCCTGATCTGCAAGATCCGTCATCTGTTTAATCTGTTGAATAATGTAATCTGTTGGAACTGAAATGCTGAAATTTGATGTATGTGAATCTGTAGGCTCGACTTAAAATTGAGCAAAAATTGTTAATAGAACCTCGAATAATCTGCTGTAAACTTGTACAGAAGTTTAATCTATTAAATAATCAGAATTAGTCTGATATCTGAAAAATTTGTATTGGAAGGAATTGGCTATGACACGAGGTTAGACTCTGATTTTGTTAGAAGCCTGCCTGGAACCAACCGGCTTAACCAACGACCGCAAACTATCAGTCTAATGTGAGAGGTCGTAGGCATAACTAAAATATGCTTAGACACGAGGTTTGGTCTGGCTTGTGGCAGAAGTCTGCCCGGAACCGCCCCGCATATCCAGCGGCCACAAGCTACCGATCTAATGTGAGAGGTCTGTGCATTAATATTTAATTAATGCAAATCTGGGACAAATATGATGTCTAAAACGTGTTGGGTGGATAGGGTTGAACCAATTGGACTAATGAATTTAACAAACCCGTTACGTGAATCTGTAGGCCCAATTACAAAGTTAGACAAATTTGTAAATCTGTTAAATCCGTATGTCTGATCCGTTAGTCTGAAACCTTGTTTGATCTGTGAACTAGTTGATCTGAACTCTGTATGTCTGAACTTGTAAACAAGTTAATCTGAAATATGTTAGTCTGGGGACACAAGGTTAGGAGGGAAATTACTTGTGTCATCTGTTGTTTGGGACCCATATTAGTCAGTAACCCTTTCTGGTATCAAAACTTTGACCCAACAGTAGGTAGGGTCCGGGAACGCTTACTGAACTAATTATAAGTGGTTCATTCTGATAATGGCGAGGAGTGTTGATGGTGCGTTCCAACTGGGTCATGTGCGTGCATGGATCCCGGTCTGCCTCTGAGGATGTAAGACGCCGTGACATCTGTAAATAGGCCTGTGCCAATTGGTTGTCACTTTAGGGAGTGATACACCCTATTGTGGAGCTGACACAGGGTATTTATGTATTAGGGAGTCGATCGCTTGGGGTAGGGTTTTAGGGTACACTTAGTTCTGTCTGTTTCTGTTGGTACCGTCTGTTTCTGTTGGGTGGCAACACCTGTCTGTTTCTGCGTGGTACCGTCTGTTCGGGTGGTAAAGGCCCATTTACTAGAGTACACCTAATTCTACATTCTGTTTCTGTAGGGATTAATCTGTTTCTGTTTCTGTTCGGGTGGTAAAGGCCCATTATCAGCATTATGCTTCTGTCTGTTTCTGTTCGGGTGGTAAAGGCCCATTATTAGCATTCTGTTTCTGTTTGGGTGGTAAAGGCCCATTATTAGCGTTCTGCTTCTATGGAAATTACTTTGTTCCCGTTTCTGTTTCAGTTTAGACATTAGGGTTACACCTAATCCTGTTATACTAGTATTAGTGCAGAGAGATGACAAGTAATATTATTCTGTTTCTTCTGTTTAACCTAAGTACATCTGATGCTCCTGTTACTGTTATCTCTCATCCAGTTTTATTTGCATGCTATGATTATTATTATCTGTTCATATGCTGAAAGTCACTGGACTTGCCAGACTTTATGTCTAACCTTGCTTTTTTTCCGCCCCTTTTCTTCCTTTCCCCCTCAGGTTTTCCAAGGAGGGAATACTTTAGCCTGATCCGGATTTCTTCTGCTCGAAGTACTTTGAGTGCTTAAAGTATGGCTAGACTCCTTATGGCAGCTTCTGTGGGGATTATGATTTTAAAGTTTTGTACTCTGATGATTTTCTGAACAAGACTGATATTTATGTACTTGAGTTTTTATGGAAAGATGTAACTAAACTGATTTCTGTTTTCCACTGAAATAAAGTTATAATTTCTCAAGTATTGTTTATCTGTCTTGTAAATTTCTGTTCTGTCTACTAAAATGCTCCACCAAAGTTAAGGCATTCCCTTTGTGAGTGTCCTTAACAGAGGTGGGGGTGTTACACTTGGTATTAGAGTTGAAGGTTACCAGATTTGATAAAATGTTTTGAAAACTATTTTCAAAAAAGTTTTAAAAAAGATGTATTTTCAAAAGTAAAGCTTATTTTTGAAAAACATAATCCCCAAAAAGCCATACATCTATCTTTTCCGTTCTTCGTTTTAAATCTTTTTCTTTCATTCCAGCATGTCTGGGAATCTTAACTTTCCAGAGGGCGTGCCAATACCTAGTTGGTTCAGGAGGTTCCGGAGGTACTTAGAGGCTAGGTCCAATGATGCAGGCCCAACAGATATTCCTCCTCCAGCTGCAGCGATTCCTCCTCCTCCGCCACCTCCTCGTGCAATTGCTTTTTCAAAGATCTGTAAAGATTTTAGTGCCATGGGTGGAAAGGATTTCAAGGGAACTGAATCATTCGTAGAAGCGAGGAACAAGCTCAAAGAAACTGAGGATCTGTTCGTTATTTTTGAGGTGGATGATAGGCAGAAGGTACAATTGGCGGTATGGTTGCTCAAGGACGAAGCTTCCTATTGGTGGGAAGTCACTAACGCCGAGAGGCCGGTTGAAACATGGATGGATTTCAGAACAAGATTTGAGACGAAATTCCTCTCGCAAGCTGAACGAAGCCTACAACTGGAAAAGTTCTTGTCTCTTAAGCAAAGAAGTATGACGGTCAAGGAATACGTCAATCAGTTCAACCAACTGGCCAGGTTCAGGCTAGATTTAGTCAACACCCAGCATTAAAAGGCTCTCCGCTTTGTTAAAGGATTGAACGAGCCACTGCACAGCCTAGCCATGTCCCATGGGAGCGACTTACGAGAGATTGGTGGACATGGCGCTACTGCCCGAGGAAGACAACGACAAGAAAGAGGCAAAGAAGGAAGAACCACAAAACAAGAAAGCATGGCCCAAAAAGGAAAAACAAAAGAAGGATGAAAAGTCTGAAGATAAGAAGGAGAAAAAGTTCTTTACTTGTGGAAGCTCGACTCATTTGAACAAGGATTGCAGATAAAGAAAGGGCACTTGCTTCAACTATGGTAAGATGGGACACTTCACTAGGGACTGTCCGAAGAAACGAGGGCAAGGGCAAAGGGCAGGACCAACTTCTGGAAGGCAGGCGAACACTCTCGAGGCTAGTTGATAGGACAGAAATAGGAAAACTTTCTATAGGAGGTTTAATTTCTTTATCTGATTTTTAAGTTAAAACTATTTTCTGATTCTGGCATTTCGATTCTGTAATCGATACTCTGCACTTGAATACTTGTATTGTTTCTGATTCCGTTGTAGACTCAGACCCATAAGGGTTATGACTCATCCAATTGTGATAAGTTCGGTATCTGTGTTGAGCATTAAGTTGACTATGACGCATACATTATGGGTTTTTATCATGCTTAGTTTCCTAAGAATCATTTAGTAATCTGATTTGTACCGGTAATCTGTAAGTATATGAATATTTTTGATAAGGTTGAGATTTCCAGTTTTGACATTGTCTAAAGAGGGTAATCCTCTGGGTGCCAATCTGATGTTGATTTTGGTCTTCGGGGTTGATACTTAGGGGAATTTGTCTCTCAACCAAGGTCTAATGGAAACCAAGTTTTTGTTTATCTGCACTCGCTCCCATCACTCGACTGTATCCTATCAATCGAGTCTTCGACCTATAGATAGGAATCCTACGGATGTAAACATGTGTTTGAGACATGTTATGTTTGATGGTTGCAAGTGGATGCAAGTGGTTGCTAGTGGTTTCTCGTGGATGCATATACACACACTAGGCACTAGATCGGCTCGAAAACACTCTCATACTGCATATGGATGTGTGAGCATTTTCAATTTTTGTGGATGCAAAATGATTGATTCATCACATGGATGATGCATATGAATGAATGGTCGTCACTCATATAAGAATGATATGTACCAAATAGGAAAATTGCATACATGTTGGACTCATGACACTGACATAGTTCGCATTAAGGAGGTCAACTGAATAAGTGGACCGCCTGATCTTTGCATTAGATAAGGAATATATACACACTTTTGCATATGTTCATACAACATTAGAAGTTTTGTAAGGACAATGGATGATTGTGGATGTTGGTTGAGTAGATGGATGACTGGATGGTAGGACACATTCTTCTTAACTTGAAGATTTCGGGGACGAAATCCTTTAAGGAGGGGGGAATGTAACACCCCTCATTTTCTGTGAACGAATAAGTAACAAATCAGAGAATAATTAAATTATAAAATAAGAATAAAGGGAAACGGGTTGCGCCATTGCGTTCGTCTCTAAATTTTGATTGGAAACGAGTCCGAGTTTTCGAGAAACGGAGTCCGTATGAGGGAGATATGGCCCTCCGAAGTTTCAGAGAATTTCAGAATCGAAAACAACTCAAAAATTCGAATTCAAAATCCCAGAAAAGGCTGGGCGGGAAAATTCCCGCCCATGGACCAGGTCGATCTAGGGGTCGACCATAGTGTCGACCTCCCAGGGCCATGTCGACCATAGTGTCGACCTGGGGGTGGAACAGGTCGACCATAGTGTCGACCTGGGGGTCGACCTGCTCCCGAAACCCACTTTCTGAACCTGATGCATTCTGATGTATATATTTAGACTCGTTTTCTATCTAGATTCGTCCGCCTAATCCTATATAAACAGCCCCCAGCCTCATCTTCTCTACACAATTTCATTCTTTCTAATTAAAAATAAAAATGGCGTCGCTACCCTGTTGGAATCAAAACTTAGACTGATGCATCTTCTTCCAACCTGAATAGAATTAAAAGCTAAATCAAATCTCAAATCCGAGATTAGAGCTATGACTACAATTAAAGAGGAATAATTCAGCATTTCTGCATCAACAACAGTTTATTATCCTTTCTTAAAACCACGAAAGGCAAGTACAGTTATTTTCCGCTATAAACTGTAATTATAATTGTGACATGATTATAAATCTGAATCTGAGGTTATGTATATTCTTATCTGTCAGATCTGTTTTTCTGTGACTATTATGTACCTCTTTCTTCTTTCTATTCTATAGCCAGGCCACTACGAGCCTGCACAGAATCTCATAAGAGATTAACACACAAACGCTAAATTTTGGGACAAATATTAATGCATAAATGGACATGAAACTGTTGCCTATGAGACTATTGCCTATGACTATGATTCATGCCTATGAGAATATTGCCTTTGACTATGATTCACACCTATGAGACTATTGCCTATGACATTGAATAGGAAACTATTGTGATTAGACGCCCATGACTAATGTGGTTAGTTGCCTATAACTATTATAGTTAGTTTCTTATGCCTATTCCCTTAATGATGTTGGATCTCATATTTAGTATGTAACTTTGCTAGTTTATTCCCATTCACTGTTATGTACATCGAGCCTATAGGGCCATTTTATGAGTATTTAGAGAACTTGTGGAAACATGTTATACGGGGATTGGGCATAGCTTAATTAAGTAAATCTGGCATAGCAAATATGTTGGCATGATCTGAATTGGCTATAATAGAGAATGGTATACATGGACATAGTAGTAAACTAGAACATTAGATCTAGTTTTGACATGAACTGTAAATGGGAATATTAAGATTAATATTTGGGGCATATATTACATTATGAATTATGACCTTGATTTAGGCATGTAAGTTTAGGCTAAATTTATGATTGGGCAAGATATGTAAATAGAGTTTTAGATATATATGATCTGCTAAATCTGTTATCTGCTAAATCTGTTATATTGCCTAATCTGCTAGTTCTGTTATATGGTCTAAACTGCTAATTAGATTGAATTGCCTAATCTGCTAATTATGTTAAATTACCTTATCTGCTAAATCTGCTAAATAGCCTAATCTGCAAGATCCGTCATCTGTTTAATCTGTTGAATGATGTAATTTGTTGGAACTGAAATGCTGAAATTTAAAGTATGTGAATCTGTAGGCTCGACTTAAAATTGAGCAAAACTTGTTAATAGAACCTCGAATAATCTGCTGTAAACTTGTACAGAAATTTAATCTGTTAAATAAACAGAATTAGTCTGATATCTGAAAAATTTGTATTGGAAGGAATTGGCTATGACACGAGGTTAGACTCTGTTTGCGGTAGAATCCTGCCCAGAACCAACCAGATTAACCAGCGACCGCAAACTGTCAGTCTAATGTGAGAGGTCGTAGGCATAACTAAAATATGCTTAGACACGAGGTTAGGTCTGGCTTATGGCAGAAGTCTTCCCGGAACCGCCCGGCATATCCAGCGGCCACAAGCTACCGACCTAATGTGAGAGATCTGTGCATTAATATTTAATTAATGCAAATCTGGGACAAATATGATGTCTAAAACGTGTTGGGTGGATAGGGTTAAACCAATTGGACAAATGAATTTAACAAACCCGTTTCGTGAATCTGTAGGCCCAATTACAAAGTTAGACAAATCTGTAAATCTGTTAAATCCGTATACCTGATCCGTTAGTCTAAAACCTTGTCTGATCTGTGAACTAGTTGATCTGAAATCTGTATGTCTGAACTTGTAAACAAGTTAATCTGAAATATGTTAGTCTGGGGACACAAGGTTAATAGGGAAATTACTTGTGTCATCTGTTGTTTGGGACCCATATTAGTCAGTAACCCTTTCTGGTATCAAAACTTTGACCCAACAGTCGGTAGGGTCCGGGCACGCTTACTGAACTAATTATAAGTGGTTCATTCTGATAATGGCGAGGGGTGTTGATGGTGCGTTCCAACCGGGTCATGTGCGTGCACGGATCCCGGTCTGCCTCTGAGGATGTAAGACGCCGTGACATCTGTAAATAGGCATGTGCCAATTGGTTGTCACTTTAGGGAGTGATACACCCTATTGTGGAGCCGACACAGGGTATTTATGTATTAGGGAGCCGATCGCTTGGGGTAGGGTTTTAGGTTACACTTAGTTCTGTCTGTTTCTGTTGGTATCGTCTGTTTCTGTTGGGTGGCAACAGCTGTCTGTTTCTGCGTGGTACCGTCAGTTCGGGTGGTAAAGGCCCATTTACTAGTGTACACCTAATTCTACGTTCTGTTTTCGTAGGGATTAATCTGTTTCCGTTCGGGTGGTAAAGGCCCATTATCAGCATTCTGCTTCTGTCTTTTTCTGTTCGGGTGGTAAAGGCCCATTATTATCATTTTGTTTCTGTTTGGGTGGTAAAGGCCCATTATTAGCATTCTGTTTCTATGGAAATTATTTTGTTCCCGTTTCTGTTTCAGTTTAGACATTAGAGTGACACCTAATCCTGTTATACTAGTATTAGTGCAGAGAGATGAAAAGTAATATTATTCTATTTCTTCTGTTTAACCTAAGTACATATGCTGCTCTTGTTACTGTTATCTCTCATCCAGTTTTATTTGCATGCTATGATTATTATTATCTGTTCATTTGCTGAAAGTCACTGGACTTGCCAGACATTATGTCTGACCTTGCTTGTTTTCGCCCCTTTTCTTCCATCCCCCCCAGGTTTTCCAAGGAGGGAATACTTTAGCCTGATCCGGATTTCTTCTGCTCGAAGTACATTGAGTGCTTAAATTATGGCTTGACTCCTTATGGCAGCTTCTGTGGGGATTATGATTTTAAAGTTTTGTACTCTGATGATTTTCTGAACAAGACTGATATTTATGTACTTGAGTTTTTATGGAAAGATGTAACCAAACTGATTTCTGTTTTCAGCTGAAATAAAGTTATAATTTCTCAAGTATTGTTTATCTGTCTTGTAAATTTTTGTTCTGTCTACTAAAATGCTCCACCAAAGTTAAGGCATTCCCTTTGTGAGTGTCCTTAACGGAGGTGGGGTGTTACACTTCCCATGTTTATGAGTGGTCGTGTCTTATTGGAGTTTCATTCTTTGGAATAGGATTTCAAAAGCCAAGCAAGTTGTTCGTGACGTAAGTTTTCTTATATAAATATTCCAGACTAATCCAGATGATTTTGCTTCTCTTAAAATGTACTCGAGTCAGGCTGAGTATAATTTCCAGGTTGCGTAGGATTTACTTGGAGCTGCGGAAGCGGAGCTAGAGTCAAGCCATATTCTTGTATTTTCCATAATAATTTATTTCCACTTTGTGTGTGTTGTATTTATCGATCATTGTAAAGGCATATTTTTGTGATCGTATAGGCTGATCTGTTTGTGTACTCTTATTAATTATTTATGTACGTACATAGTTTCTCTTGTGTAAAGAATATTGGTATATTATATTTTATTCAATCTGATGTGAGATTCTGTTCTACTCTATTACTGTAATGTTGGTGTTCTCCTTCTTCTATTCTAATATTTATTTCTTTTTTCTTTCTCACCCTCCAAATTATTTCTTTTAACTTTCTAGATTTTCGATACTTGAGTTTTGGCAAGTGAAAACAAATAATGTATTGGTGTCGAAATTTAGGCGACAAATTTTCTGGTTCGTTACACAATATACGTTGTTTTGAAACATGTTTTGACATATAATACTTTCGCAAACTTTGAGTTAATTATAATTATTGAAGAATAGAAGTTAAACTTTAATAAATAAATAAATGGTTGGACATTTAATCTTTTCCCTATTCGAAATTTTAATAAATGAATGATTTGAAATATATTTATATTTACATAATTTATATATTTTTTGTTTAACTTTGAGAAAGGAAAGTTTTAAGTATTTACTTGATCTTAATATTGGTCTATCGAATGCTTAGTGATATGGTAAACGTGTGATCGGCGTTTGTGTTAAATCCTATATGTATCAGACAGAATATATAGTAGCACTCTAGTTGCTTAACAATGATTCTGATGATGATGGCAATGTCATCGGTATTTATTTTCAAGTTTCGAAAGTGAGACATATATGTAGTGTTAGTTGCAACATTGAGTGGATATTCAAAATCATTCTGAAATATTTGAAAATATCTATAAAAAAATTAAATATATTCCAATATATAATTGTAAGTAAATTGACCAATATGTATAACTTGATTTGATATATATTATCGCTTCCTTATTATTTCCCTATTTGAGTGGGGGAGACTGTAATAACCTAAAATTTTGACAGTTTAAATATTGTGTTTAACAAAAATTTTACTAATGAACTTAAAATTTTGTTTATTGTAAATAATAAAAATGTATGTATTTGAAGTCTAAATATAAATTAAAATATGTATGTCTAACTTAAATAATGAAATCATAATAGTCATTTAGTTTCAGAACACATTTTTTAAAACTAGAGTGAAATCAGTTATAAATTAAACGTTGATATATTAGTTTATAAAATATAACATTTTTATATAAAATTAATCATGTAAATTTTATACTGAAGATATCAGCTTTCATTCACTTTGTTTGAACCGATTTATGTGATTGATTTACGGTAGCACCAGCCGATATAGCATGACCAACATTAAAAAACTTATAATCTGAAATAAAACCTGAAATACAATAATTGTGACGCGTTTAACTAAACATATTATAACAACCCGGATTTTTGGAACCAATTTAAAATTTTATTTTTAATTGATTTAATGGATTTTAAAAAATTTTAAATGATTTATTTTGAGAATTAAAGATTTAAGATTTATTTAAATCGAAGTTAGAACCTATAAATTTAAAATTTAATTAAAACGAACTCGAAATGGGGTGGTAGTTTGAAAATTCGATTTTTAATTTCAAATGAATGTACAGAATTCAAAATAAATCGGATTTCGGCAAAACAAGAAACGTTAGAATCTGTTTAATTATATCTTTCTAATAAATGTAAAAAAATTAGATTACATATTACAGATTGTTAGTTATGACTAGTTTAAAATTTAAAATAGTGGCTATGGAATTTATATATTTTTCAATAATATATATAACCCTTAAAAATAGCCCTTTTGCAAACGACCTCCGTTTTCGACGAAACCACCTTTGTTGGATCTGGAATGTCAAATTATTGTTAGGTTTAAAATTTTATAATTTTTGGAATTAATATGTGACCGTAGTAAATTTAAACGTGTTTCAATTTCGATTTGAAATTAATAAGCTAATAAAAAGGCTATTTATCAAACGATCTCCGAATTCGACGAAATTAATTTTGTTAGGACCGTATCATCAAAGCATAGCTAGATTTCAAAATTCATAATTTTTGAAGTCAGTATGTGGCCCCAGTAAATTAAAATGTACGTTGGAATTCAATATTGAATGATATATTAATTTATATTTTAATTTTGATAAAAACTGGTCAAAACGATCGAATTGGCGCATGAAACATATCCCATTGTGTCTGGAATGAGGGTAATTAGTTAAATATGAATGTAGATGGTGATTTTTTGGAGTTCGAAGGAAAAACGAATAAAATTAGAGAATTAAAAATTAATTTATAATATAATATATAGGTTAAAAGGGGTCAAAACCCTCATTATCTTCCAGCGTGGTCAACCCAAAAAGACAACAACACTTCCTTAATCAAAGGCAGATTTCGTTCCAAATTAAAACCCTAAAGCATTTCGAATTAGATGATGCTTATAAAAAAAATCATAGAGAAAATTTGGATCTTCAAAACCGTAAAGGTATGATTGTTTATGATTGAGTATTCTTTTCGAATTCTGGGCATATAGTCATTCCGTTCGCCGGTTTTTTTAGGGGGCTAGGGGAGTTCGAATTACAGGCGGCTCATGGAGGTTGGTGGCACTGCGTAGGGGGACAAGGGGTGACGACCGATCGTCGTCCGATGGAGCCAGGCGTTGTGCACAAGTAGGAAGCAGGAGTCGACTATGGGTTTAAATCGTTACAAGAGGTAACAGGAGAGGAAGGATTAATTCCTTAACGATGTAATTATTAAATTAATTAATTCATTTGATTATTAATTAAATAATTATGTAATGAAATGTATTAAATGTTGTAACTCTTACATCCGAGATCGAAATCCGACTATTTCAATTGCATTGTGCTCGTATCAGCGAGCACTACAACATGGAACTGACCAGAACGGAAAAGTAGCAAGTTGGATTTTTAGCTAAATTAAACGCGCGTTTAATTTAGTTTAAAACTAAAATCCTCCATTAAAGGTTGACGGAGTGGAAACCAATGTGAGAACCTTCTCACTCAAATATTTGTACAGTTATATATTTTATGACTGAATGTAGCAATTGCCAGTATAGATTTTTATTTGTTTAATTAACACAAAAATGTTGTATGGTGCCTGTTAGCTCACATTCACTGTTGTTTGAAAACCCATGGATGATTTGATTGACTGTGTTGTGTTTTGTTTGTGATGTTGAAAAATGGTACATATTAAAAATAATGTTAATAAATTTGTGGTAGTTGAAATTAAATTATAAATATCCATTTATAATTTAAATAGTGAAAATTGGTTAATTATAAGACTAATGCGAATCAAATTAGAATTGGTTAAATTTATTAAGCAAGGATAATTTGAATTCATTGTTGTTGGTTGAAACCCCACACGAGTCTGGGGATGATAATTAATTCACATCTCCCTTGGATTTGACTGTATGTCAACCGATTGATTAACGGACTATGATGAGTGTTATTTAATTATTTAATGCTTATACAACTGTAAATTGCACTATGCATGTGAATTGACTGTTTAATAGTTGTTTATCACTATTTTTGAATACATGCGATGTATGGAATCCATATAAATAAAATTATATGCTAATTGATTGAGTATGATTCCAATTCAGAAATAATGAATATTTTAAATTAATATTCAGTGAAAAATCAAAATATGATTTTGATGTCTGATTTTGGATGGACACGAAAATATTGAAATATATGAAGCCGAGTTAAGTAGATATACGCCATTTTAACTCGAACGGGATTTTCCATTGATTTTAATTATTTCATAATGAATATCGAAATATTTTATTTCAAAATCTGATATTTTGAAAATATTATCATTTTAATATTATAATGAAATGGAATATTCAATTTTGATTTAAAATTGAAATGGAAGTTGAAATCGTTTTGAAATGAATTTATAAACGATTTATAAAATATATTTTAAAAAGGAAAATTGATGAAATATATTATATATATTTAAATGATTTGAATAAAACACGCCGCGCGGCTATCGTTCGCGAATTTCAACCATTGACTTCAAATTGATGTAACTGGAGATCCGACCGTCAGATTCTCCTAAAACAGGAACCTTTGAATGGTTCGTATTGAAAAGAGCTTTATAATGATAATACGAGATTTGAAATCTAATGGTTATATTTTAAGATATGTCCAAATCAGTTTTGGAAAAGGTCGCTATGGATGCAGTTCGGTGGCCGATATTTGTAACTGACTATAAAGGCCTTATTAAAATTATTAAAATCAGACTAAATTATGTAAAATCATAATAAATGATTTGGAAAGAATTTGGATGAAATATTCAACATTTGTAAAGAAGAAATATATTTTTATCTGAATAAGTTGTTTATCAACTGGAATAAGGAACTGAAAAAGAATTGAAATGGTTTTAATATAACCCGAATTTTCCAACGTATGAATTGGAAAGGATTTAAATGGAAATAATTTTCGGAATATTTCGATATTGGATTCTGAGATGATATAGATATTGTTCAGGAATTTCGAAGATATAGATATCGTAATTCCTAATACGATATCCGTTAGTTTCAGAATTTGATATTGAATATAAATTGATATAATTTCTATTCAAAGCCTTGTTTTTAATATCAAATTGGATTTTGGGTTTGTCGTGAATGGTGTCTTCAATAGCATCGTTCTTAAACCTCGTTGAGAAAAGATTAAATCATTTTATTAAGATTAATGAAGTTTTCCAATTAATATATATAACTGGAATGAAACAAAAGTTAATATTAGGTTTATTGGGAAAAATGTTTTAAATAACATTTGTTCTTTACCCCAATTAACAGTGAAGATATGATTTGGAATTTATAAATCTTTTATTAAGATTTAATGGAAATGTTCCAAAGTAAAGTTTTCCAATTCAATATATTAAATTGGAATCGAATGGAATTTGATTTGGTAATAATTGAGATGAGTTTCTGTAAAGGAAGACCGTTACTATATATGGAATTTAAAAAGGCTTTGTCGTTATTCCATTTATATTAACAGCCTGATACGGAAAGTTATATTAATTACACACTAATCAGGTTCCGTGAAAGTTCCATTTTAGTAGAAGAGGATTTTGGGTTTACCATGAATAATGTTTTAAACGACATTTGTTCTTTAACCCAAGTAAAGACAGGATTAATTTCATAAAATTTGGGCAATCGTTAAGTACTGATTTTTGAGATTAAAACTAGAGTTTTAATGAATATTTAATTAGATTGAAATGTGAATAAAGTAATTAAATTTACCGAATTCAATAAATGTTCGAAAATGAAGTACCGCCAGTTTTACTCCATGCGATAGTTAAATCTTTAATCAGATTTGAACGTGAAATGGTAATTAAATTACCGATAACACCGTGGGTGTTAGATATGAAGTACTACCAGTTTTGATCCATGGGATGAATAGGTTGGGATTGGGATAATAAAATAATAAATGATTCCTTCGGTAAGGCTCAATAATTCCGATTAGTTAATAAACCCTATGGTTTAGATTGTGAAAAGATATAATAAAATCTTTTGAAAATGATATCAAAAGGAAGAATAAAGAATAAGTTTAAAAGATCTTATCTTTGATAAAATTAATGGGAACCTTTCCCTTAGGATTTGAATAAAAGAATATTCTGAATTGGAATGAGGCATATGATGTGTTTTTTTAGCACTTGATTATTGATTATAAACTACGCGAGTTATTCGGAAAGACCAGGTTTATCCCATTCTGGATAACTGATACAACGACAAAAAGTCGACGATGAAGACGGTGGTTGAAGACTGGAGAACTTCACATCGTTTGGAATATTACTGATATCTTGATTGGGCTGTACCCCCAAGAGAAGTTAATAAGTGGTGAACGTCCAGACGTACTTGGAGATCGACCGGATATGCGAGGACATCTCCTGTATTGGACATATGGGACGAGGAATAAGGTGCCTCCAGTTTCGTTCAGACCCAGAATGGACTTGTAAATGGATGTGTGTTTGACATTGGATTTCATTCTATGTTTATTGATTTCTATTAAATATATATCTATTTGGTGGAGGAGAATTTATTCTCTTGCTTTACACCCTTCTCTGAGACGTACAAGCTTAGGGGTTATATACTGATAGACATCAGCTATATGGAATGAATTGTCAATGTGGCATGCTAAGATGCAAATGATCAAGGCTTTTGTTGAAAAGAAAAGTCTTGTGGATGATGATTAAAGCACCACTTTAAGTAGCATAACTTTGTGTATAGCGTTAATTCGCGAGCCTCACACCTCAGTATGAGTCCAAAACGAGATGAGGGACTATAAGGAGAACTTGCGTTTCTTTCTAGCTAGGAGTGGTGTCATGGTATGGAGCCCAGACATTTTTACTTATGTGGATAATGGAATGTGAGGCGCCTCAGATATGTTTGGTCAATGTACTAACCATTTTGGAGGTCCGATAGGACCGGGAAATGTATTATTCAGGAATAACCAATCCACTAAAGTAAGTGTGGACCGGCCCTACCGTTCCCAGGGCTCGCCAGCGTCCGAGTCCTGAGGAATTTTCTAAAGTGTCTCAAAACCAGTAAGGAAGATCCTTTTCCTCGACTCATAGATGTAAATCCAATTTCCGATATGACATTTTTCGTTTTTAGTCGTAAAACTATGTATAGCGACATAATATATGGTACCTATGCCGTCTATGGTTGATACATTTATATTTGAAATTTATTTTGACACTATGCACTTATAGTAATATCAAAATGCTTTGTTTTGAGCGTACCAAGTATGCTTGGCTATTATAAGGGAAAACTCTATCCTCCGGCTTGCATGGCATTGTGTGATGGGACCTGAGTCTTATAATAGCTTCATTTTTCCAAAATCATTGCATTGTTTACAAATTGTTTTATTTCAATGTATTTATAGGAGCAAACCCGTTCTCACACCAATCCCATGACTGACTTGGAGTTTATTATTTCCACCTAAACTCTGGATGCCCATATTTTCCATACAGGCAGCTAGTAGTTTTGGTTTTCGCAGATATTTCTTTTCACAGGATCCTAGATTACGGCTGGAGCTACATTCAGAATGCTTTTTATCCGTGTATTTCTTTCAGTTGTGGTAGTTGATGTTTTCTCTTGTGCATTATATTTATGTATGTATATTTCCGTTGTTTTGTAATTTGTAAAACTCTGATATTTATTTTTCCGCTGTATATCATTTATTTGAATTCTGATATATTCCTGTACTCTGATGTAAATTGTTTTAATGGCAATGAAATGTTCTATTGTTTGTGTTATGATGCGTCGTGTTCTCAAACAATCTGGGCTCCTCCGTCTCTTCGGGGATCAGGGAAGTCTATGGCGTCACAGTTGGGTATCAGAGCTTTGGTTTACAAAGATCGAGAATAAGGCACATTAGAACCGAACGAAAGAGTTCATCAGAGATAGGATTAGCAAAATCCTGTAAGAATGACTCGTTAGAGATAGGGCTAGTAATACCCTAGAATGAGTTTGAAGAGTATTATTTAGTAAAACCAATTTAGGTTTGAAAACTATATCTTATTATACGTATCTGAGTATTTTATTTTATATTGATTTTGGACTATCGGGTATAAGAAGATTTTTCATATACGTTTGATCCACATGTATATGAAGTCTCAAATATACTAGATAGATATAGGATCACACACTAATTGCCCAGAGATCATCATCGGTATATATTTTAGAGTTTTGAAAGGGGAAAATCTATATGGTTCCAATTGAGTGGTGTGAGAACCAAAACTTAGTTAGGGTTTATGTTTGTGATTTGACGCTGAAAATATGATTTTTGAGTATACTGAAGTTATATATTTGAAAAACTAACCAACTAATTGATTACTAGTTGTGATGTGTGCTAATTTGTTCAACTAATAAACATATTGGAATGATAAAACCAATGTGAAATGAACGGGTAAAATTAAGCCAAATCGAATCAAAATTGAACTGAACTGAAAATTGATTGGAATTGCATACATAGACATGTTTATATATTGAACAGGTCATAGCATTGAAGCTATGAAGAGGAATAAAATTGTATGCTTGACAAATAGGTACATGTTTACTATATTCATTGGGATTGATGATTTTATAAGCCGATTGGCTTTTTCATTTTCTTTTTTATTGATGAGGGCCCTACGAGGCAAATTGTGGTTTTATCGATCAACCCGTACAAAGGAGGTTATGGCGAAATTTTTGAAAAATTTAGGGCGTTAGCCAAATTTTTGAGAAATTATCAAGTTCTTAGAAACAGAAAAGTTGAAGAACTTAAGTCAAGAGAAGGTTAAGTTTATTAAGTAAACAACCTTCAATTCTATCTTCCTTTTTGGGGACGAAAAGATTTTAAGTGGGGGAGATTGTAACAACCCGGATTTTTGGAACCAATTAAAAATATTATTTTTAATTGATTTAATGGATTTTAAAGAATTTAAAATAATTTATTTTGAGAATTAACGATTTAAAATTTATTTAAATTAATATTAGAACTAATAAATTTAAAATTTAATTAAAACGAACTCGAAATGGCGCGCTAGTTTGAAATTCAATTTTTAATTTCAAATGAATGTACAGAATTCAAAATAAATCATATTTTAGTAAAACAAAAACGTTAGAATCTGTTTAATTATATCATTCTAACGAATGTGGAAAGTTTAGATTTCATATTATATATTGTTAGTTATGACCAGTTGAAAATTTAAAATAGTTGCTATGGAATTTATGTATATTTTTATAATATATATATAGCCCTTAAAAATAGCCATTTTTCAAGCGACCTCCGTTTTCGATGAAACCACTTTTGTTGGATCCAAAATGTCAAATTACTATTAGGTTTAAAATTTCATAATTTTTGGAATTAATATGTGAGCGTAGTAAATTTAAATGCATTTTCAATTTTAGTTTGAAATTAATAAGCTAATAAAAAGGCCATTTAAACGACCTTAATTTCCCCGGTCTTCGAAGAAAAGAGTAAGAACGGATTGTCTGAGAACACGACAAATCAGAACACAAACAGAAGAACATTTCATTGCTTATTACAACAATTTACATCAAAGTAAAAGAATATACAGAGTATGAACAAATAATATACATTTGATAAATATCAGAGATTTACAAATTACAATGCAGCAGAAAATAATACAAAACACAACTGAAAGAGATACACGGATACAGAGCTTTCCGAATATCATTCCGGCTGTAAACTCGGATCCTATGAATATAAATCTGCAAAACCAAAACTACTAGCTGCCCGTGTGGAAAATAGGGGCACCTAGAGTTTATGTTAAAACAATAAACTCCAGGTCAGTCATGCGACTGGTGTGAGAACTAAAACAGTTATTTAATCTTTACTTTAAAATAGAGCAAATCAAGGGACACGTCGTATAACACGGAACGGGTTTACTCCCTAGAATACTAGTGAATAAACAAACAACGCAATGCTTTTTTGGAAAAATGAAGCTATTATAAGACCCAGATCCCATTATACAATGCAACGCAAGCCAGAGGATAGGATTTTCCCTTATAATAGCCAAGCATGCTTAGTACATTTAAAACAAATCATTTGATACTATTATAAGTGCGTAGTGTGTAAAACAACTTCAAATATAAATGTATCAATCATAGGCGACATGGGTATCATCTATCATGTCGCCAATGCTAGGCTCTACAATCAAAACCGAAATGTCAAGTATTGGAAACTGGATTTCCATCATGAGTCTAGGCAAGGGATATACTCCTAACCGCTTCGAGACACTCTAGCAAATGCCTCGGGACTACAAATTCTGGGCAACCCCTGGATCCTCCAAGGCCGGTCCTCTCTTATGTTTGAGGATTGGCAATTCCTGAACACATGTTTCCCCACCCTATCGGGTGTCTATGAGCCAGATGACTCAATATCCATCGGCTCCGCAGAGACCGATATATCCGAGGCGCCTTGCATTCCAACAACCACATAGGTAAAAATATAAAAATGTTAGGGCTCGCAAAACCCTGACACCGCCCATAGCTAGAAAGAAACGTCATGTCCTCTTTGGGTCCCTTATCCCGTTTTAACTCATACCGAGGTGTGAGGCTCGCGAGTTAATGCTATACACAAAGCTATGCTATATTAAAGCCGTTCTTTGATCATCAACCACAAGACTCTGCTTTTCAACAGAAGCCTTGATCATTTGCATCTCATTATGCCACACAGGCAATTCGCCATGCGACTGATGTATATCGATATATAACCTCTGAGCTCGTACGTCTCAGAGAAGGGCGTTAAATAAGAGAATAAATTATCCGTCGCCAAACAGATATATATTTAATAGAGACCAATCAACATAGAATAAAATCCAATGTCAGACACACATCCATTTTCAAGTTCGTTCTGGGTCTGAACGAAACCAAAGGCACCTTATACCTCATCCCATGTCCAATACAGGAAAGAGGTCCTCGCATATCCGGTCCATCTCCAAGTACGTCTGGACGATTACCACTTATTACCTTGTCTTGGGTGTACAGCCCAATCAAGACATCAGTAATCATCCAAACGATGTGAAGACCTCCGGTCTTCAACCACCGTCTTCATCTTCGACTTATCGTCGAATCAGTTATTCAGAATGGGTATAAACCCAGCCTTTCTGTAACAACCCAGAAAATCAGAACCAATTTAAAAATTTTATTTTGGCGATTTTAATGTACTTTGAATATTTAAAATGAATTATTTTAAATAATAACGATGAAAAATTTATTTTTGACGAAGTTAAAATGAATAAATTTATTTTAATTATAATTTGAGCCTGAAATGGCATGGTAGTTCGAAAATTCGATTTCAAATTTCAAATGAATATAGAGAATTCGTTTTAAGTCAGAATTGGACGAAACAAGAAATATTTGAATCTGATTAACAATCTCATTCTAACGGATGTAAGAAACTGAAATTTCAGTTTATAAGTTGTAAGTTACGTCCAGTTCAAAATTCAGAAAAGTCGCTGTGGAATATATATATATATATATATATATATATATATATATATATGGCCCTTAAAAATAGCCATTTTGCAGACGACCTCCGTTTTCGACGAAACCACCTTTGTTGGATCTGAAATTCAAATTATTACTAGATTCCGAAATTCATAATTTTTGGAATTAATATGTGAGTGTGGCAAAATAAAACGTGTTTTAACAGTTTTAGTCAATTTGGATTGACCAGAAAATGGCCGTTTTTCAAAAGGTCTTCAAATTTGACGAAATTATTTTTTTTAGGATCGTATCGTCAATGCAAAGCTAGAAATGATTTTTTTTGGAATTTTCAGAGTCCGTATGTGACCCTGCTAAATTAAAATGTGCGTTCAAATTAAATATATACTGATTTATATTTTAAATTTAGCGAAAACTAATCGTAACAGTTGAACTGGCTTACGAAACATATCTCTTTGTGTTCGGAATAGGGGTAATTAGCTGGAGGCGACAGTCATTGGGTTCGACTTGGAGTTCGAACGAAAAAGTTACTTTTTCGAATTAAGTATTAAATCAATTATGTAAATTACTTAACCACCCATACCTCTCTCTATAAGTCAACAGAAAGAAATAAAAATAATAATATAAAAACCTGATCCCCAAATCGCTCCAGCCCCCCCTTTAACGACGATCGACGCGCCGCTTCTCACGACCACCACAACCTCCAACGCGTCGGGTCCGTCCCCTCCCAGTCAACGGCGCCTCTCTCCTCCTCTTCTTCTTCTCTCCAGCATCCAAATCAATGAAACCCCTCACCTCACGTAAACCGCGACGACCATCAGCAAACCCCCCTTCGATTTCGAAGCCAAAGACCCCGACGCCCCTTCCCTCTTCGATTCAACGCAGTGAGTTTTCTTCTTTTTATTTTATTTTCCTTTATGTAATTAATTTAGTTAACTTAGTGATTAAATATTGTTTTGAAAATTTGACTATTTTTTTTAATATAAAAGATCTGTTTTTTTTTCAAATATAAAAAGGTTTAATTTTTATAAATAAAAAGGTTTGGTTTTTTATGTAAAAAATTTGATTTTTATATAAAAATACGATTTTTATTGTTTGAATGGAAGTATAAAAATATGATTTTTATACGTGAAGTGTTATCATAAAAATGTGATTTTTATGTAAATGACTTTATATAAAGATTCGATTTTTAGTTATATAAAAATTCGATTTTTAGTTGTGTAAAAATATGATTTTTATTATGAAGTAAGCGATATAAAAATATAATTTTTATATAGAAAGTAACGTTGTAAAAATATAATTTTTATTATGAAGCAGCGAAGATAAAGATTTGATCTTTATGCGTTTGGCATTAAAAAAAATACGATTTTTATATGAAAGAAGTTGGTTTAAAAGTACGAATTTATGTACATAAAAATAAGATTTTTATTTATATTTTTAGCGAATAAAAATATGATTTTTATTATATGTGAAGAATAAAAATATGATTTTTTTATTATATGTGAAGAATAAAAATATGATTTTTATATATGGAAAAGCGATATAAAAATATAATTTTTATAATGAAGTAGCGATGTAAAAATATGATTTTTAATATCAATTGCGTGAAACAGATGGAGATGGAACGGACTGAAATCAAAATGAAATTCGAACCGTTCAGAAATAAAAGAATGGAGGATTGGTTCCCAAAGGTGAGAACTCCTCATTATAATTTTCTTTGTACAATTATTTATCTTATAACTGCATATATGAATTGCTCCCCATCGTCCATAGACCATAGACGACTTGTTTGATTGTTTGGTTTGGTTGATTTATTTGTTTGAATTGGTTTGGGATGAGAATTGAATTGAATTGATTGAGTTGTTATGTGTGTATGGTGCGAGCCAATATCAGGAGAGGGGTAATGGTAGACATTACCCGATTTGGATATCGCGTCGTTATAATGCCGAAATTTTCTGAAATAAAAGGTGTTAGTTAAAAATAACATTTTTATTGAATGATTGAACTGTTAAAAATAGTAAAGTGTTGAAATAAATATTTTAACGTTAAAAATATAATTTTTAACGTATAAAAGAACGTGATAGAATTCTCCTGAAATGAAAATGAATATTCATTTACAAATCAGACGATTTGTTTATGTACACCTATTTAATTGATATTGATTGGGACGATAAATTTTACACATCGCCCAACTGCAAAAATAAAAATCAATGTTTGTTGTTTGAAACCCCACACGCGTATTGGGATGATATATGACATACACTAGTCCCTATAATTAGTTGTATGTCGATCGATTGGTTGACAGGCCGTTGTAAGCGTTAAATATTTATATTTAATGCTTATACAGTATAGAATGCACTTTGGATGATGGTTGGTTATTTATCATTGTTGTGATACACATATGTTGTATGAAATCCATATAAATAACACTATATGGTAACTGACTATGTCTGATTCCAGTTCAGAAAGAATGAATATTTTAAAATAATGAATATTTTAAAATAATGAATATTTTAAAATAAGGAATATTTTTAAAATAATATTCAGTAAAAGATCAAAATCTGATTTTGATGTCCGATTTGGGTTGGACACGAATATATTTAAATATATAAAGCCGTGTTGATAAGATGTGCGCCATTTTGACGCGAACGATATTTATATCGATTTTATTCATATTTAAAATGAATATCGAAATGGAATTCATTTCAAAATCTGAAGTTTGAAAATATTATCATTTATACATTAATGATATGGAATATTCAATTTCGATTTGAAATTGAATATGAAGTTGAAATCGTTTTGAAAATAAATTTAAAATGATTTATAAAATACGTTTTAAATGGAAATCGATGAAATATATACTGTATATATTATATATATATAATATAATGGCCTGAACAGAACGCGCCGAAAACAGAACGTGCCTAAATTGAATATGACTTCGAATGGACATTACGGGAGATCCAACCGTCAGATTCTCCTAAAACTGGAACCGTTGGGTTCGTATCGAAAAGAGCTTTCTAACGAATATTAGAGATTTGGAATCTAACGGTTGGATTTGGAATTATGTCCAAATCAAATTTGGAAAAGGTCGTTGTAAGTGTAGTTCGATGGCCGTTTATGGAAATCGACTATACAGGCCTTGATAAAATTATTAAAAATATTAATAATTTGTGTAAAATCAAAAGAAATGATTTGGAAAGAATTGGGATGAAAAATTCCATATTTCAAAAGATAAAAATATATTTTTATCCAAATGGACTAGTTATTAACTAGATTTTAAATCCAATAATTTTTAAATAAAATAAATTGGATTTTTGAAATGGTTTTAAAAATAACCAGGATTTCCAATATATGAATTGGAATGGATTTCAATTGAAATTTTCTTCAGAATATTTTGATGTTGGATTTCGTGAATATACAGATATTGTTATGGAAATTTGAAAGATATATTTATATCGTTATTTCCAATACGATATTTGTTGGTTTCAGAATTTGATATTGAATATAAGCCAATATTTTTTCTATTCAGAGCTTTGTATTTAATATCAAATGGGATTTTGGGTTTGTCTTGAACGGTGTCTTCAGTAACACTGCTCTTGAACCCATGTGAAGAGAATAAATTTTTTAATTAAGATTGTCAGAGTTTTAAATTATATTTAACCAGTACGTACGCATGTCCGTTGGACATGTGCAAAAACAACCGAAGCGAGGATGGATTATATATAAAAAAGGGTGGAAATATAAGAATGGAAATGAAAAAAACATCAGGTAGTATAGCAGAGAAGATGAAAAAAGAACTGGGTGTAGATATGGTAAGTAGGAGTGCGGGTACAACTTGGAGAAACAAAGAGTAATTTAAAGTGAAGATAATTGTGTACAGCTCTGAGCAGTTCATGTTCTTGAAACTACAATATAGTCACCTTCCCAACATCAGTACATAATAGTGTCAAAAATACAACTGATATTTTGCATTAAAAAAATGACAGTAATAGAATATTGAAACTAATGAACAAATAACAAATGGTATATATTATATTGAAAGCATTGTGTATGAATTTTGAATAAACAGCACCACTAGCATCACTTATTTATAAAAAACACGCTGACTTTCCAAAGCCATTGCAGTCCAACCCTTCTGTTTTGAAAACTGTTGTTTTCTTCTTCAGTGGTGTTTTTTAATCTTGACCTCACAATATCTGCTTTGGCAGTTCCTCTAACCTATTTCTCTATTTCATAGAAAAAAATATATTAAGAGCAAAACAAATGTGCATTAGAAGCAGAACAGATGTGTGTACTTTTGGCAGTAGACTATAATGCAGATCAAAGTATGGTACAAAATAGAAGTTGGATACTTTATACAACTGGAAGTGAAGATTTGTATTTCGGTGTTGTTGTGTAACAACCCGGATTTCGACAGACCGGATTTTTTTTCAAAATCCAATCCTTCGAGACCCGAGTTGGGTGCTCTGGTATCCTGCAGATAAAGACAGAGATAAAGAAACATGTCAGAACTCGTAAGCATCTCACAGCGGAAGGATTAAAATATAATATTGTCAAAACATAGCTTTACCTTGTTAACAATACTGCTAAACCAGTATCCACAGCCATACCATCTCTGTCCTGAACCTAACCTGGAAGTATGTAATGTGGAGGGGGTTAGAACATAAGTTCTGTGTGACTGGACTTATAATAAACTTCTGCATAATCCTATATATACCGTTTAGTTATATTTTCTTGCCTGTTAGGTTACTCACAACATTAGCTCTCTAGGTTGTACTCATGTCCCACTAGTAGGTTAACCTAATACAACGTGTATGTTGATACCCCCAACCCGTCTAATCCTTTCCATGTATATATACAGTCTCTTGCCGTATGTCGTACGGGCTTCATCATGTAAATATATACTACTTTAGTGTAGTGCCACCATTCTCGGATCGTTTGGACTGCCACTCTTAATCTTGCTAGATTCCGTGTATCATCTAGATTTAATCTAGGGTATACTATCGAGCGCTTCCTAGATTCAACCGGCGTTTATGCTACCTATTGAATGCTTCTCGGATTCAGGGTTTACATGACCTAGGTCCAACTAGGGATTATCTACCTATCGAACGACGCCCCATAGTCTAGGACGCACTACCCAGAGCGATATATGTTCCTAGAATTTCCCCACGTACGTGTCGTGAATCGTTATCGATGTCTAGTTTCACATGTCCTCTATATTAGCGGCCCGAGTCCCATGGCAGGGCAAATCAAGAAACACGGGATTCGGTCGGGAGCTTTAAGTTATCTGCCGATGCAGATGCTAAGGTCTGTTTTTCCAGTGGCTATGGTCCCACTTGACCCCTCCCTCAACTAATGAAAGGCCACCCTTGAAAAAAAAATGAGAACTATACGCAGGCCCCCTATGCCCCCACTAACCTATGGCCATCCGCACCCATAACTAGATAGCAAGTATATGGTCTTTTGGAGTTCTCCGCCTTTCCACTTTACGTATCTCGACTTACTCAAGATGGTAGGTAGACGACGAGTTGCTATCACAGGGCTACTGGTCCCGCCGAATCACGTTGGTCCATCCTAGTCTTTAGGCTGCCTTATATTGCAACCAAGGCATACCCTTGGTTCTTCTAACGCAAACCTTAACCTCTGTGAGCCCAGGAGGATCATCTGCAGCCCCACAGAGGGATACCAAGAGTACCCTCACGTCCCCTCGAAGCTGCTCCTTCTCGTGTTCTACTAAGGTTTGCTACTTAGTTCCCTTAACTAAGGTTTACTACTTAGTTTCCTGAATGGTCGTTTTCTTATCTAAGGTTTACTACTTAGTCCTTTTAACTAAGGTTTACTACTTAGTTCTCTCAATCATTCGTTTTTCTTAACTAAGGTTTACAACTTAGTCCACTTAACTAAGGTTTACTACTTAGTTCTCTTTCTCGTTATCCACTTAGTTATCTTAACTAAGGTTTATTACTTGATTCTCTTAACCAAGGTTTGATACTTAGTTTATGTTACTTAGTTCTCTTTAACTAAGGTTCAACACTTGGTTAACTTCATCTTTATTTATTTAGTTCTTTAACTAAGGTTCATTACTTAGTTTCTATTAACTAAGGTTTACTAATGAATTCAAACATGACTTAAGTTTTCTTTATCAGACGATAGCATACTGGTGTTTTCCCACATTTTCAGCTTAGATTAACTTATTTCATAGTATAAGTCGTCCCACACTTCAAGTCTTGTATTACATCTTAAGTCATAATCTTCCCTTGTCCCTAGGACAAGTTTTACATATTATTTAATTTTACAATACCGCAATTCAAGTTTAGAATAGGTAGTTATCATTCCCCCATTACTGTGTCATTAATCTTAGATTTGACTTAACCCTTCCTTTTAATTGACCCGTTACTTAAACTTTACTCAATTCAATTAATTCATAATATGGATGCGGGTCCCATTTGGTTAAGCATATCTAAACTTTTGTTTCACATGTCCCCTGTGTTCCCTTTTATTATGGTTTCCATGTTTTACACTTGTCTTACTACGGTTAAGTCTACCTTAGTCGTGTTTTACATGTCATTTATACCACCCACTTAACCCTCTAACCCTACCCATGTCACCCACATGTTTTATTATGGTTAGTATTCCTTAATTCATTTATTATGCCATAACGATGTATGACCTCCCACATTAGACTAACCCTTTGTGGTTGATGGATGTGCCGGGCGGTTCCGGGTAGATTTATACCACAACTCGAGTCTAACCTCGTGTCATAAACCGTTACGCTCAAATTACTTCCTTTGACCTCTCACATTAGACGTCCAATTGTGACTGCTGGATTTGTCGGGCGGTTCCGGGCAGTCTTACATCACAATTGTGCCTAACCTCATGTCAAAGGTTCATTAAAATCATATTTCACCCAAACCCAAGTTCATGTCAAGTGATTCTAATTCAACATATAATTATGTTCATAATTATTCCTATTTGTCATTAACTATACTAATATTAATTAGCCAATCCCACATATTATCCAATTATAGGCAAATTCATCATTTGTGGCTTATTTGTCAAGTCACAATTAAATTTCACCAATCCGTATTATCAAATTTACACGTCGTTAATTATGCCAATTCCATAATAAAATTTAATTATGACGCACTTACATAAATTCCATATTAAGTTCTAGAGGTAAATTCCAAGCCAAGTTTTAACTGTAAATTTCATGTTCCTATCCATGTCCAAGTTACAATTCAAGTCTTTTTCAAGTGTCATGTGCCCATTAACAATTTTATAAGCAAATCCATGTTTCAATGATGTCAATTCTATGCCAAACCCCAAACCATGTCCATACTTAGAATTTCCAACTTGGTTTATACATTCAGATCTTGCCAATATTATATTATGCCCAAACTCATGGTAATTTATATTCAAATCCTCCAACTCTAATTATAATCCCCAGATCAAGCGGTTCCCTTTTCATCCGCAATAACCATTCTATCATATTTATTTCATGATAGACCTAGGCTCGAGATAGCCTATGTAACACCCCGAATTTTAGTTAATACTAATATTCACTAATTACAGAACAAATAATCTCAGATGTGAGAATTGGGGGAAACGGGCTGCGTCATTGCGTTCGTCTCGGAAAAATACGCGAAATAGAGTCCGAGTTTTCGAAAATCGGAGTCCGTATGGCCCAGTTATGGCCTAATGAAGTTTTCAGAAAATTCAAAGTTCAAAACAGATTTAAAATTCAGGTTCAAATTTCGAAATTGGGGCCATTGGGCGCAGGCGGGAAAATTCCCGCCTAGCTAACCAAGTCGACAGCCCTGTCGACTGGGCAGTCGACTTGGCTAGGACCAAGTCGACAGCCCTGTCGACTTGTGTGTCGACAGGGGGTGTTCGGCCAGTTTGGCCTGGTGCACCATTTTAGGGTTTGGGCTGTGTTTTGGGGCTGGTTTCTGGAAGCTTCCGAGATCTGATGGTCCTAATCTAATTTAGGGTTAATCTAATGGCCTAAAACACTTGCCTAATCTATAAATAAGACCCTAAGCTAGCCCTAAATGATCATAATCCTATCCTCTAACTAAACTATGCCAAAATTTTCTATGATCATGGCCTCCACTCAAAACCCTAGCCTCCATCCTCTTTCTAAACTATTTCTATGAAGGCTTTCATGTTCATACAAGCATTTTTAAGTTGTATGAGTGATAATTAGCTTGCATTCATCATCAAGTTGCAAGCTTTATTTTCAAGGCTAGAGTTTTTGGGTGATTTTTGGCAAGGGTTTGCTTATTGGAGTTTAGTGGTGAGTTTCTATAGCCTTAATAATCAATTGTTAAATTGATTATGATAGGATATGATAAGATATGGCTATGTTTGTGGATCAATGTGTTTATGCAAGTTTAGTATAGTGTATGTTGTGTGTTTTGCAAGTTTTATGCTATACGTTATGCAAGTTTAATGCTATGTTTTATGATGCTCATTATGCAAAACACTATGTTGAACATTGATTCATATGTAACATATTATGCAAGCTATATGTGAGATTATATGCAAGTTCATATGTAACATGTTATGCAAGCTATATGTGAGATTATATGCAAGTTCATATGTAACATGTAATGCAAGTTATGTGCATGATTATATGCAAGTTCATATGTAACATGTAATGCAAGTTATGTGCATGATTATATGCAAGTTCATATGTAACATGTTATGCAAGTTATGTGTTTGGTTATATGCAAGTTATGTGCATGATTATATGCAAGTTCATATGTAACATGTTATGCAAGTTATGTGTTTGGTTATATGAAAGTTATGTGCATGATTATATGCAAGTTCATATGTAACATGTTATGCAAGTTATGTGTTTGGTTATATGCAAGTTAACATGTGACATGCTATGCAAGTTCACACCTTTGTATGACATAAGAATCATGTGCAAGTTACCCCTTTGTGACATATGTGCTTCATGCAAGTTTGGGTTAAATGCTAGTCGGGTTTAATGTATGCTCATATATGCAAGTTGACACCTTTTAAACCCATGATAAAGTTATATGCTATGTTGGTTAAACCCATGGCATTTGTGATGAATCTTCCCTTTATTATGTCATGTTATGAGAACGAATTACGTGGGGAACGATGGGGTTAATATGCATGTTAATAAAATGGTGTGAAATGGGTATGCTTAAGCATAACATAAAGTGAATGGACATAATTGGGAATTTACCTATTAAGTTAGGTCTACCCATATTATGGAATTGGGAATTTACCTATTAAGTTAGGTCTACCCATATTATGGAATTGGGAATTTACCTATTGAGTTAGGTCTACCCATATTCTTGAAATTGGTAATTAATTAGGGATAATTAATACAAATTATGGGGTTGATTAATTAGGTGTAATTAATCGACTAAGACACGAGGTTGGACCCTTTTGTAGCATAAGACTGCCCGGAACCGACCGGCAAATCCAGCGGCTACAAATGATTGGCCCAATGTGAGAGGTCTTAGTCATAAACTAAATACGTGACAAGTGTAAAGACACGAGGTTAGAGTCTGTTATGGTGTAAGGCTGCCCGGAACCAACCGGCATATCCAGCTGCCATAAAAGACAGTCTAATGTGAGAGTTCTTTACAAAGGTTACGATCTTAATTAATTAAGAAACACTTAACCAAATTAGCATGTAGTGGGGCATGAGGGGTTAAGTGGGTGCCTTGGGTGGCATGTAGTAACTAGTGGGGGTGCCTTGGGTGGCATGAGGAAACTAGTGGGTTGCCTTGGGTGGCAATAGTAAATACGATTAGAATACTTAACCAAAGTGGAACATGTAATTAAACATGATTAAAGGGTTAAGTAAGTGCCTTGGGTGGCATGTGGGAATCAAGTAAGTGCCTTGGGTGGCATGTGGAAATCTAGTGGGTGCCTTAAGTGGAAATTAAAATATGATTAAAAGACTTAACCAAAAATTATAACATGTAAGTGGACATGGTTAAAGGGTTAAGTGGGATTCACTAGAAATGACAAGCTTAGGTGGGTAGCTTGTGGGGGGCCCATTTCAACCAATATCCCAAACGTATCTTTGTGGGCTCGACCCAAGTCGAGGACGGGACACGCATATTGGGCTTGACTGTAAGAGGCCAAAACGGTTAGCGGTGGCAACGCAAGTCCAACGGGTTTCATATGCGTGTGTGGACCCGGACTGGTAAGTAAGACGTTGTTGCATCGTGTAGGTATAAGTCGTGCACCGTTGATATTATCAGGTTGCCACTTTGGGGAATGATACACCCCACTGTGGGGCCAGCACGGGTATCTACGTTAGGGAGCCGATCGCTTGGGGAGTAGTGGGTACACCTAGTGGAGATAGGGGCAGACGACACCTATGTAGTCAGCTAGGGGTACACGAAACTACTACTAAAAATTACTAATTACACTTAGTGGGATCAACCTTTAAGTAGGAATTACCCTTGGGTGGGTAGAACTGGTGTGGTGCAGTGTAGGAATTACCCTTGGGTGGGTAGATCTGGGGTGGTGCAGTGTAGTAATTATCCTTGGGTGGGTAAATGCGTCTTTTCGGTTATCTTAGTACATCCTGTGTTTAGTTGGCTACTTAGTGTAGTCATTATCCCCAGAGGTACCGTACCTTGTTTATATCATACCCTAATTACTTTAATGATTGTATTGTTAAGGTTATAGGACTCGCTCAGACTTATGTCTGACCCCGTTGTTTTTATCTTTTTTTCCAACCCTCAGGTTATCAGAGTGGGCCTAGCACTAGTGGGCTTTGATCAGACTGCTTTATCTATCTTTTGGAGCTTGGACCGTGGATGTAAAGCTCAGTTTATCTTTTCTATTATGGCTATTAAGTTATGTAGTGGGATTATGTACTTTTGTTTTATCAGGATGGATATTATGTACTTGACTCTTGTTTATGGTTTTGGTGTAACCAAACATGTTTTACTTTCCGCTGCAATGAAATGATGTTTTACTTATATCTGTCTTGTTGTAATTTTTCTGTTCTATATTCACTTAAAATACTCCACCGATGTTATGGCATTCCCTTAGTGAGTGACCGTAGCGGGTGTGGGGTGTTACACGTGGTATCAGAGCTTAAGGTTACCAGAACAGATAAAATTTTTAGAAAAACTATTTTCTAAGAATATTTTTGAAAGGAGTATTTTCAAAAACATGTCTTTTAAGAGAAAAGTTTTTGAAAGAAAAGCATAATCCCCAATAGCCATATCTATATCTTTCAAATTCTCCGTTTTGAATCTCTTCCTCTCTCGTTTTGAGTTTCCCCTCCGCGTATAGATGATCTATCTAAGATAGATAAGAATGGAAAACCACTTCAAGGGACTTAGACATTAGTCGGACTAGAAGTTGGTTCAAGAAGGAGGAGGACTTGTAGGTACCTATTGGATAGACGATGGGAGGAAGGCTCAAATAGTTGTTTGGTTAATGAAGGGCGAAACCTCATTTTGATGGGAGGTTACGAGTGGAGAATGGGAAGAAGAGGGCTAGTAGTTATCCTTTTGGGAGGAATAGGACACCTTATTAGGATTGTCCAAAGAGGCAAGGGCAAGGTACAGAATCTCCTGGAGGGTAGTTGTATTCCCTCACGGCTAGTGTACCAGATGGGGATAGGACCGTCTAGGTTGGAATTTGGATTTCTTTATTATTCGGTTCGAACTTTATTTGATTCTGACGCATCGAGTTCGTTTTTCTCATCGTTGTTAGTTGAGTCACTGCACTTAGACACCAGTTTAGTAGATGATCCCTTAGTTGTTTCAAACCCAATTGGGGGCTCCATGATGTGTTTGGGTTTGAAAGTTTCTATACTTAGCGTTGAGTTTTGATGTGATGCTTCTTGGGCTTCACGGGCTATGGGTTAGTTTTGGGCATGGACTGGTTATCCAGTAATGGTGCCGTTCTTGTTTGTGGAAGGAGAGTTGTTAGGCTTATGACCCGCTTGGGTAACACTCTCGAGATCTCTTGTAATCCCATGGAATCTGTTATGCTAAGTTATCTAGAATCGCTTGACACGTCGGTTTAGAGTTTGCAATCTGTTAGAGTGGTCCGGGAATACTCGGATGTGTTTGAGGAGGTGAAGGGCTTACCTCCGGAGCGGGAGATTGATTTCCGAATATATCTGGTAGACAATGCCAAACCAGTATCTTGGCCAGTGTGCCACATGGCTCCTCGTGAGAGGAGGGAACTCCATAAGCAAGTAGAAGATTTGCTTGAGAAGGGGTTCATGAGACGAAGTATATCGGAGTGGGGTGCTCCAGTAGTTTTTGCTACGAAGGAGGATGGGTCCCTCAGACTTTGTGTAGGCTAAAGAGAACTAAGCAAACTCACAAAGAAGAATAGACACCCATTGCCGAGGATTGATGATCTCTTTGATCAGTTGGTTGGCGCCTCAGTGTTTTCGTAGTTGGACTTAGCCACGGGGTTTCATCAGTTGAGAGAGGCTGAGGATAGTATAGAGAAGACTACATTTAGGACTCCGGATGGTTTTTATGAGTGGCTGGTGATGCCATTTGGTTTGACGAACGCCCCCGCATACTTTGTTGATTTGATGAGAAGGGTGTTCAGGGAGTACCTAAATAAGTTTGTGATGGTCTTTGTAAATGACATCTTGGTCTTTTCTAGGAGCGAAATAAGTTTTCGTGTGTGCTTAATAGGTTGAGCAAAGCCAGTTATGGGAAAAACGGTGGTTTTGGAGCGAGACAGGCGAGGACATCCAAAGTTGGTCAAAGGCTTAATTGTTTAGCCATTTTTACTAGTATCATCTCACGTAGGTCGTCTGAACTCGAAGGAGATATCCCTTGGGTATTTGTCTGATATTGGTTTAGGCCTTTGGGGCTTGCACTTGGGGGATGTCAAGTTCGACTAGGATGGTCTGCGTGAGAGATGGACAGTTGTGATGATTTTGGATGGGGTAATATCCTGGTTTTCTCTAGAAGTGGAGAAGAACATGCCCTACACCTTAGGGAAGTGTTGGAGACTCTTCGAGCGCATAGTCTTAGGACAGCAAAAGTGGATAGGATCCTTAACATCCTATGAGTTTGAGATAGCGTATACCCATGGCAAGGGTAACGTGGTAGCGGACGCCTTAAGTAGAAAAAGGTTGTCCTTGAGTTCATTGTTCGTTGAACGATGGAGCTTAGAGTTTATTTCTATGTTTGACTTTAGACCTTCCGTTGACTTTGTACCCGGTTTGCTAGCCTCCTTGGAGGTTAGGCCTACTCTTTTGGGGTGGATTGGCGGAGCACAGCGAGACGACCCACAGTTGGTTGAGTTAGTAGAGAAGCTCATGAGGAGGGGGAGTTGTCCAGCCATTTGAGTAGGTACACCCTAGATGGTAAGGGGTGGTTGCGTAGAGACGGTAGACTTTGTGTACCGCAAGACGAGGGTTTGAGGAAGGCTATACTTGATGATGCACATCGTTCGAAGATGACCATTCATCCCGGTAGGGACAAGATGTACCAAGACATGAAGCGAGTTTTCTTTTGGGCCGGTATGAAGAAAGACGCGGCCGAGTATGTCGCTAGATGCTTGGTGTGCCAACAAGTAAAAGCGGAGCAAAAGAAATCCGGTGGGTTGCTTCACCCATTGGAAGTTCCGCTATGGAAGTGGGATAGTGTCTCGATGGATTTTGTCGATGGATTACCGAGATCGAGGAAGGGTAATACAGGAATTTGGGATTGTGGTAGACAGACTTACTAAGAGCGCCCATTTCATACCCGTGAAGAGTAAGAGGACTGCTCCGTGGCTAGCTTCAGTTTACATTCGAGAGATTGTTAGATTGCATGGTGTACCTTCCAGTATAGTGAGCGATCGAGATCCTATCTTCACTAGCGAGTTTTGGAAGAGTTTGCAAGAGGCGGTAGGGACTCAGTTGTGTTTGAGTACCGCATATCATCCTCAGACGGACGGCCAGACCGAGAGGGTGAATCGTATTTTAGAAGACCTTTTGAGGCTATGTATCTTGGATTTTGGAGGTACATGGGAAGAGCATCTTCCATTGGTGGAGTTCGCATATAATAACAGCTTTCAGTCTAGTATTGGCATGGCTCCTTTCGAAGTTTTTTTATGGAAGGCCTTGTCGATCACCTACATGTTGGTGGGAATCTACGGTTAAGATCTTGCTTGGGCCCGATATGGTTAGGAAGACTTCGGAAAAGATTGATTTGACTCAAAGAAGGATGAAAGCGGCGCAAGACAGACAGAAATCTTATGCGGACAAGAGGAGAACAGAGCTTGAGTTTGATGTTGGGGACATGGTCTTTGTCAAAGTATCTATCTCCGTTACGGAATGTGGTTCGCTTTGGATCTGTTGGGAAGTTAGCACCAAGGTTTGTTGGACCGTTTCCTATTAAGGAAAGGATTGGACAGATGGCCTATAGAGTGGAGTTGCCCGACAGACTTAGTGGTGTACATGATGTATTCCATGTATCACATTTGAGGAAGTGCATACATGAGACCGCAGAGGTGGTAGAGCCGAGCTTGCTTAGAGAAGTAGAGATAGAGCGTGATGCGACTATTCGACGAGCTCCTACACGCATCCTTGGGTCAGAGATTAAGAGGTTGAGAAACAGGGAGGTTCAACTAGTCAAAGTGCAATGGGGAGAAGATGAGAGCAACGCTACTTGGGAGACGGAAGCGAAGATGCGTTCACTATACCCATTCCTTTTTGAGGGTATGTCTTTTAACTTCTCCTTTATCGTTTGGCTAGTACTTAACTATCTTTAGTATGTCCTCTCGTTAGTACTTTTGACCTTTAGATAGGGTAAACCTATGGTTGAAACATGTGTTTGAGACATGTTATGATTGATGGATGCATGTGGATGCAAGTGTTTGCTAGTGGTTGCTCGTGGATGCATATACACACACTCTAGACACTAGATCGGCTCAATCACTTCATATTGCATATTGCATATAATTGGGTGTGTAGGTAGCTATATTTATGGATGTATAATGGTTGTGTTATCATATGGATGACGCATCTTGGTGAATGATTGTGCACTCATGTAGATATAGTATGTGTCGATAGGGTTCTCTCGCATACATATTGGATGCATGGCACTATCATGGTTTGCATATGTTCATATATTAGATAGGGAACATATACACACACTTTTTGCATATGCTCATACATCATTAGAAATTGTTTTAAGGACAATGGATGCCCGTGTTTGATGGATTGAGTAGATGGTTGTTTGGATGGTAGGATATGCATTCTCCTTAGCTTAGAGATATCGGGGACGAAATCCTTTAAGGAGGGGAGAATGTAACACCCCGAATTTTAGTTAATACTAATATTCACTAATTACAGAACAAATAATCTCAGATGTGAGAATTGGGGGAAACGGGCTGCGTCATTGCGTTCGTCTCGGAAAAATACGCGAAATAGAGTCCGAGTTTTCGAGAATCGGAGTCCGTATGGCCCAGTTATGGCCTAATGAAGTTTTCAGAAAATTCAAAGTTCAAAACAGATTTAAAATTCAGGTTCAAATTTCGAAATTGGGGCCATTGGGCGCAGGCGGAAAAATTCCCGCCTAGCTAACCAAGTCGACAGCCCTGTCGACTGGGCAGTCGACTTGGCTAGGACCAAGTCGACAGCCCTGTCGACTTGTGTGTCGACAGGGGGTGCTCGGCCAGTTTGGCCTGGTGCACCATTTTAGGGTTTGGGCTGTGTTTTGGGGCTGGTTTCTGAAAGCTTCCGAGATCTGATGGTCCTAATCTAATTTAGGGTTAATCTAATGGCCTAAAACACTTGCCTAATCTATAAATAAGACCCTAAGCTAGCCCTAAATGATCATAATCCTATCCTCTAACTAAACTATGCCAAAATTTTCTATGATCATGGCCTCCACTCAAAACCCTAGCCTCCATCCTCTTTCTAAACTATTTCTATGAAGGCTTTCATGTTCATACAAGCATTTTTAAGTTGTATGAGTGATCATTAGCTTGCATTCATCATCAAGTTGCAAGCTTTATTTTCAAGGCTAGAGTTTTTGGGTGATTTTTGGCAAGGGTTTGCTTATTGGAGTTTAGTGGTGAGTTTCTATAGCCTTAATAATCAATTGTTAAATTGATTATGATAGGATATGATAAGATATGGCTATGTTTGTGGATCAATGTGTTTATGCAAGTTTAGTATAGTGTATGTTGTGTGTTTTGCAAGTTTTATGCTATACTTTATGCAAGTTTAATGCTATGTTTTATGATGCTCATTATGCAAAACACTATGTTGAACATTGATTCATATGTAACATGTTATGCAAGCTATATGTGAGATTATATGCAAGTTCATATGTAATATGTTATGCAAGCTATATGTGAGATTATATGCAAGTTCATATGTAACATGTAATGCAAGTTATGTGCATGATTATATGCAAGTTCATATGTAACATGTAATGCAAGTTATGTGCATGATTATATGCAAGTTCATATGTAACATGTTATGCAAGTTATGTGTTTGGTTATATGCAAGTTATGTGCATGATTATATGCAAGTTCATATGTAACATGTTATGCAAGTTATGTGTTTGGTTATATGCAAGTTATGTGCATGATTATATGCAAGTTCATATGTAACATGTTATGCAAGTTATGTGTTTGGTTATATGCAAGTTATGTGCATGATTATATGCAAGTTCATATGTAACATGTTATGCAAGTTATGTGTTTGGTTATATGCAAGTTAACATGTGACATGCTATGCAAGTTCACACCTTTGTATGACATAAGAATCATGTGCAAGTTACCCCTTTGTGACATATGTGCTTCATGCAAGTTTGGGTTAAATTCTAGTCGGGTTTAATGTATGCTCATATATGCAAGTTGACACCTTTTAAACCCATGATAAAGTTATATGCTATGTTGGTTAAACCCATGGCATTTGTGATGAATCTTCCCTTTATTATGTCATGTTATGAGAACGAATTACGTGGGGAACGATGGGGTTAATATGCATGTTAATAAAATGGTGTGAAATGGGTATGCTTAAGCATAACATAAAGTGAATGGACATAATTGGGAATTTACCTATTAAGTTAGGTCTACCCATATTATGGAATTGGGAATTTACCTATTAAGTTAGGTCTACCCATATTATGGAATTGGGAATTTACCTATTGAGTTAGGTCTACCCATATTCTTGAAATTGGTAATTAATTAGGGATAATTAATACAAATTATGGGGTTGATTAATTAGGTGTAATTAATCGACTAAGACACGAGGTTGGACCCTTTTGTAGCATAAGACTGCCCGGAACCGACCGGCAAATCCAGCGGCTACAAATGATTGGCCCAATGTGAGAGGTCTTAGTCATAAACTAAATACGTGACAAGTGTAAAGACACGAGGTTAGACTCTGTTATGGTGTAAGGCTGCCCGGAACCAACCGGCATATCCAGCTGCCATAAAAGACAGTCTAATGTGAGAGTTCTTTACAAAGGTTACAATCTTAATTAATTAAGAAACACTTAACCAAATTAGCATGTAGTGGGGCATGAGGGGTTAAGTGGGTGCCTTGGGTGGCATGTAGTAACTAGTGGGGGTGCCTTGGGTGGCATGAGGAAACTAGTGGGTTGCCTTGGGTGGCAATAGTAAATACGATTAGAATACTTAACCAAAGTGGAACATGTAATTAAACATGATTAAAGGGTTAAGTAAGTGCCTTGGGTGGCATGTGGGAATCAAGTAAGTGCCTTGGGTGGCATGTGGAAATCTAGTGGGTGCCTTAAGTGGCAATTAAAATATGATTAAAAGACTTAACCAAAATTTATAACATGTAAGTGGACATGGTTAAAGGGTTAAGTGGGATTCACTAGAAATGACAAGCTTAGGTGGGTAGCTTGTGGGGGGCCCATTTCAACCAATATCCCAAACATATCTTTGTGGGCTCGACCCAAGTCGAGGACGGGACACGCATATTGGGCTTGACTGTAAGAGGCCAAAACGGGTTAGCGGTGGCAACGCAAGTCCAACGGGTTTCATATGCGTGTGTGGACCCGGGCTGGTAAGTAAGACGTTGTTGCATCGTGTAGGTATAAGCCGTGCACCGTTGATATTATCAGGTTGCCACTTTGGGGAATGATACACCCCACTGTGGGGCCAGCACGGGTATCTACGTTAGGGAGCCGATCGCTTGGGGAGTAGTGGGTACACCTAGTGGAGATAGGGGCAGACGACACCTATGTAGTCAGCTAGGGGTACACGAAACTACTATTAAAAATTACTAATTACACTTAGTGGGATCAACCTTTAAGTAGGAATTACCCTTGGGTGGGTAGAACTGGTGTGGTGCAGTGTAGGAATTACCCTTGGGTGGGTAGATCTGGGGTGGTGCAGTGTAGTAATTATCCTTGGGTGGGTAAATGCGTCTTTTCGGTTATCTTAGTACATCCTGTGTTTAGTTGGCTACTTAGTGTAGTCATTATCCCCAGAGGTACCGTACCTTGTTTATATCATACCCTAATTACTTTAATGATTGTATTGTTAAGGTTATAGGACTCGCTCAGACTTATGTCTGACCCCGTTGTTTTTATCTTTTTTTCCAACCCTCAGGTTATCAGAGTGGGCCTAGCACTAGTGGGCTTTGATCAGACTGCTTTATCTATCTTTTGGAGCTTGGACCGTGGATGTAAAGCTCAGTTTATCTTTTCTATTATGGCTATTAAGTTATGTAGTGGGATTATGTACTTTTGTTTTATCAGGATGGATATTATGTACTTGACTCTTGTTTATGGTTTTGGTGTAACCAAACATGTTTTACTTTCCGCTGCAATGAAATGATGTATTACTTATATCTGTCTTGTTGCAATTTTTCTGTTCTATATTCACTTAAAATACTCCACCGATGTTATGGCATTCCTTTAGTGAGTGACCGTAGCGGGTGTGGGGTGTTACAGCCTAGCTATAAAAGTAAAAAGGGAAAGAATAAAAGGAGGAATTTAATCGTAGGCATAAAAATTAAACATTTCAGATCCAATTATTCACAATAATTTGTTTACATAGGGAATGATTGAACGATAGATAATAATCTTATACTAAAAGTGCATTATAAATCCACTCACCTTGATTGGATTGGAGAGTTGAACAATTCGCTGATTTGGAGTTGATTAACCTTCTTAATTGATTGTTGTTGAAGATCATTGCTATTTGATTTGATTGATTTCCCCTTTTGATTCAATTTTGATTTCTCTTTGTGGCATAAATTTGGGAATCTGAATCCATTATCTTCTCTTTAGATTTGAATCTCTCTTCTATTTCATTCGTTGCTCTAAATCTTATTCTTTTAATTTTAAGAATAGATGTGGTAGAGAAAAGAGAGAAGAATGGATCTAAAATTTATTTAGATCAATAGCTTGAGGAAGAAGAAATCAAGTTAGAAGAGAGACATGGCCTTGCCATGAATTGTAGTGGAGTTAACAATGAGCTTAGGGTGTTTATATAGGCGTTAAATCAACGTACCAGGCCCAAAAACTCATCCAGGTGCTCAAAAATGAACCTGGCTAGCTTCTGGGGTGAATTTCCCGCTTCTGGACCAACATTCCTGCTCCAGGTCGATACAAGTCGACCTCCCCAAGGGGGATCGACACTATGGTCGACCTGGCCTTTTTTTTTTCTGGGCTGGGCTGGTTGATTTCTGATTTTTCGCTGAATCTTCCGAAGGCCATAACTCCTTCATACGGACTCCGATTTTCGAAAACTCGAACTCTATCTCATGTAAAATTTTGAGAGGAACGCAATGGTGATGTCTATTTTCCCTAATTCCTGATATTTAAATTAATTATCCTTATTTTACTATCTTCTCCGTTACACACACTGTTATCCAATTTATTTTTCTTCTCTTCCATGTATTAATTAATTCTCATTATATATCACCATTATTTACCAATCTAAGCATATTTTCATATATTTTATTTTATTTTTAATTATATTAAAAATACGGGGTGTTACATTCTCCCACCCTTAAGGAATTTCGTCCTCGAAATTCGATAAGAGTAAAATAGATAACCCCTCGCAACATCCAATTAGTGTTCGTCCAATTGTTGCAACTTTGTGCACATGTGCAAAGTGAAATACATCATAGTAAAGCATGTATGCCTAATTTGGATCCACCTATATGTATGCAAGCTTTAATTTTTTTTCCCAAAACATGATGCTCACATCCTAAATATACTTGCAGTTCTATATGAATGCAATATTTTTGAAAACCGAAACATTTTTCATCCAAATTTTCCCGTACTCTTACGGAATAAGAGCATAGTTCATCCAATTTTCGCATCCAAAATCCTACCAACCATTGTTAAATTCGGAATTTAGAAAAATCTAATTTTCCAAAATCGATTTCTTATGTTACGAAAAGGTATAAAACGGAAAAATTTACATCCTCCGTTTTTCTTTTCTAATTGTACTTGGATTTTTATATAACTATTCTATGAAGGTTTCCTACTTTCCTATCCAAGCACAACCACATAAGAAAATTTCTTTCTCGTATTTTAATTTTATCTTAGAATAATTTCATATATACTCATCTTTTTCTTAAGATTTTCATTTTCTTTTCCCCGTCTTGTTTTGTTGCTTTACCAAATTTGTCGTTTTCTCGTTAGTTAGGCTATTCTCTTTCTTGACTTATTTGACTTAGTCCAGTTTCTCAAGTTTATTTTTCAAATACGCTTTTCCGTTTTCCAGTCAAACAATATCCTACACAGCTACAACTATGGGCCAAGAATCTTGGGACTTTATCACCTCTGACAATCGCGAGTCCACTTAACATGATCTATACACTTACTTTCACTTCTCTACCTAGTAGTTACTACTAGTCCATGCTGTGTATTACTAGCCTATACTTCTCTTTTCTAAGCAACAAATCTAGGTCTCACTATGCTTACGCATTCTACGAGAAATTTGTTTTTATTATTCCAAGACAGTCCTTGCTATTTACTTCATAGCCTAAGATTTTTTTCTCTCTAGACACTAACCCTTACCTACTCCATTCTTTTTAAAACATGGCTTGGCCTCAATTTTTTTTCATTAAATCATTCTTCCAAAATTCAAAAGTATTAAAACTTTGTTCCCTTTTCCAAAACTTGCTTTTGCCAAACCATAAAGACATGTTACGATAAAATGCAAAACAATTTCTTTTTCTCAAATCACAAAACTGGAGTAGACAAGGACAACTAATGGGTTACACTATTTCTACTTTACTATGTTAACTTTGGCTGCTAAGGTGCAAACATCAACTCTATTCTTATTACCATTTATTTTGTTTACCCAACAAAATTTTAAACAATAATCAAAATTTAATAGAATAGAGATTTCAAAAACTCCTTTTACAAAATGCAACTTTTTCCTTTCAAGATTTTCATATATGAAAACTAGTGAGCTATGTATATGCTCTATAATATGCAACTTTTCATGATAGAATTCTTTTAAAACAAGAAAACATTGTTTTACGAAATATACCCCACTTTACTTTAAAATCCAACATGCATTTTTCAAGCACCAAAATACTTTTAAGATCAAAACTCGGAAAATACCACAAACTCTTTTACAAATTCAAGTTCTTAAAAGTTTGTTATTGGGTTAGACTTAAAGCGGGTCTTTCACTTAACTAGGCTTCCCTGGGCACTTATACAAATTAAATTTTCTCGACTATATATATTCCTAATCCATTTTTACGTTACAACCTTTTTCTTTTTTCTAAGGTTTACTTCCAGACCCACTACTCTGAATCATTTTAGTTCCCATCTTATGGGATACTTCCTTTCTCTAGCTCCAAGTCATATTGTACACTTTTCCCAACCACCTAATGGTTTCAAAGTTTCTATGTAAATGCCTTTAGTGTACAAACCAATATCCCAACGCTTTCCATATCTAGTGGGTTACTCTCTGGATCTTGGTTTATATATATAATATATTTTAGAAAATACAAATACGTTCACTTATATCACCCTAAGACCACTAAATCGAAGCTCAAATACCAGATGTAACAACCCGGATTTCGACAGACTGATTTTTTTTTCAAAATCCAATCCATCAAGACCCGAGTTGGGTGCTCTGGTATCCTGCAGGAAAAGACAAAGATAAAGAAACATGTCAGAACTCGTAAGCATCTCACAGCGGAAGGATTAAAATATAATATAGTCAAAACATAGCTTTACTTTGTTAACAATACTGCTAAACCAGTATCCAAAGCCATACCATCTTTGTCCTGAACCTAACCTGGAAGTATGTAATGAGGAGGGGGTCAGAACATAAGTTCTATGTGACTGGACTTATAATAAACTTTTGTATAATCCTACATATACCGTTCAGTTATAATTTATTTCCTATTAGGTTACTCACGGCATTAGCTCTCTAGGCTGTACTCATGTCCCACTAGTTGGTTAACCTAATACAACGTGTATTTAGATACCCCCAACCCGTCTAATCCTTTCAATGTATATATACAGTCCCTTGTCGTATATCGTACGAGCTTCATCATGTAAATATATACTACTTTAGTGTAGTGCCACCATTCTCGAATCGTTTGGACTGCCACTCTCGATCTTGCTAGATTCCGTGTATCATCTAGATCTAATCTAGGGTATACTACCGAGCGCTTCCTAGATTCAACCGGCGTTTATGCTACCTATAGAACGCTTCTCAGATTCAGGGTTTACGCGACCTAGGTCCAACTAGGGATTATGCTACCTATCGAATGATGCGTCTTAGTCTAGGACGCACTACCTAGAGCGATATATGTTCCTAGACTTTCCCCACGTAAGTGTCGTGAATCGTTATCGATGTCTAGTTGCACATGTCCTCTATATGTGCGGCCCGAGTCCCGTGGCAGGGCAAATCAAGAAACACGGGATTCGGTCAGGAGCTTTAAGTTATCTGCCGATGCAGATGCTAAGGTCTGTTTTTCCAGTTGCTATGGTCCCACTTGACCCCTCCCTCAACTAATGAAAGGCCAGCCTTAAAAAAAATGAGAACTATACGCAGGCCCCCTATGCCCCACTAACCTATGGCCATCCGCACCCATAACTAGATAGCAAGTATTTGGTCTTTTGGAGTTCTCCGCCTTTCCTCTTTACGTATATCGACTGACTCAAGATGGTAGGTAGACGACGAGTTGCTATCACAGGGCTACTGGTCCCGCCGAATCACGCTGGTCCATCCTAGTCTTTAGGTTGCCTTATATTGCAACCAAGGCATACCCCTGGTTCTTCTAACGTAGACCTTAACCTCTGTGAGCCCAGGAGGATCATCTGCAGCCCCATAGAGGGATACCAAGAGTACCCTCACGTCCCCTCGAAGCCACGTGCTTCGTAATCCAGTTCGTTGGAGCCTTCTTTAAGATCAGATGGACGTTCGCTCCTTCTCGTGTTCTACTAAGGTTTACTACTTAGTTCCCTTAACTAAGGTTTACTACATAGTTTCCTGAATCGTCGTTTTCTTAACTAAGGTTTACTACTTAGTCCTTTTAACTAAGGTTTACTACTTAGTTCTCTCAATCGTTCGTTTTTTTTAACTAAGGTTTACAACTTAGTCCACTTAACTAAGGATTACTACTTAGTTCTCTTTCTCGTTATCCGCTTGGTTATCTTAACAAAGGTTTATTACTTGATTCTCTTAACCAAGGTTTGATACTTAGTTTATGTTACTTAGTTCTCTTTGACTAAGGTTCAACACTTGGTTAACTTCATCTTTATATACTTAGTTCTATAACTAAGGTTCATTACTTAGTTTCTGTTAACTAAGGTTTACTAATGAATTCAAACATGACTTAAGTTTTCTTTATCAGACGATAGCGTACTGGTGTTTTCCCACATTTTCAGCTTAGATTAACTTATTTCATAGTATAAGTCGTCCCACCCTTCAAGTCATGTATTACATTTTAAGTCATAATCTTCCCTTGTCCCTAGGATAAGTTTTACATATTATCTAATTTTACATTACCGCAATTCAAGTTTAGAATAGGTAGTTATCATTCCCCTATTACTGTGTCATTAATCTTAGATTTGACTCAACCCTTCCTTTTAATTGACTCGTTACTTAAACTTTACTCAATTCAATTAATTCATAATATCGATGCGTGTCCCATTTGGTTAAGCATATCTAAACTTTTGTTTCACATGTCCACTGTGTTCCCTTTTATTATGGTTTCCATGTTTTACACTTGTCTTACTATGGTTAAGTCTACCTTGGTCGTGTTTTACATGTCATTTATACCACCCACTTAACCCTCTGACCCTACCCATGCCACCCACATGTTTTATTATGGTTAGTATTCCTTAATTCATTTATTAAGCCATAACGATGTATGACCTCCCACATTAGAATAACCCTTTGTGGCTGCTGGACGTGGTGGGCGGTTCCGGGCAGACTTATACCACAACTCGAGTCTAACCTCGTGTCATAAACCGTTACGCTCAAATTACTTCCTTTGAGCTCTCACATTAGACGTCCAATTGTGACTGCTGGATTTCCCGGACGGTTCCGAGCAGTCTTACATCACAATTGCGCCTAACCTCGTGTCAAAGGTTCATTAAAATCATATTTCACCCAACCCCAAGTTCATGTCAAGTGATTCTAATTCAACATATAATTATGTTCATAATTATGCCTATTTATCATTAACTATACTAATATTAATTAGCCAATCCCACATATTATCCAATTATAGGTAAATTCATCATTTTTGGCTTATTTGTCAAGTCACAATTAACTTTCACCAATCCATATTATCAAATTTACACGTTGTTAATTATGCCAATTCCATAATCAAATTTAATTATGATGCACTTATATAAATTCCATATTAAGTTCTAGAGGTAAATTCCAAGCCAAGTTTTAACTGTAAATTTCATGTTCCTATCCATGTCCAAGTTACAATTCATGTCTTATTCAAGTGTCATTTGCCCATTAACAATTTTATAAGCAAATTCATGTTTCAATGATGCCAATTCTATGCCAAACCCCAAACCATGTCCATACTTACAATTTCCAACTTGGTTTATACATTCAAATCTTGCCAATATTATATTATGCCCAAACTCATGGTAATTTATATTCAAATCCTCCAACTCTAATTATAATCCCCAGATCAAGCGTTTCCCTTTTCATCCACAATAACCATTCAATCGTATTTATTTCATGATAGACCTAGGCTCGAGATAGCCTAGCTATAAAAGGAAAAAGGGAAAGAATAAAAGGAGGAATTCAATCGTAGGCATAAAAATTGAACATTTTAGATCCAATTATTCATAATAATTTGTTTACATAGGGAATGATTGAACGATAGATAATAATCTTATACTAAAAGTGCATTATAAATCCACTCACCTTGATTGGATTGGAGAGTTGAACAATTCGCTGATTTGGAGTTGATTAACCTTCTTAATTGATTGTTGTTGAAGATCATTGCTATTTGATTTGATTGATTTCCCCTTTTGATTCAATTTTTATTTCTCTTTGCGGCATAAATTTGGGAATCTGAATCCATTATCTTCTCTTTAGATTTGAATCTCTTTTCTATTTCATTCGTTGTTCTAAATCTTATTCTTTTAATTTTAAGAATAGATGTGGTAGAGAAAAGAGAGAAGAATAGATCTAAAATTTATTTAGATCAATAGCTTGAGGAAGAAGAAATCAAGTTAGAAGAGAGACATGGCCTTTCCATGAACTGTAGTGGAGTTAACAATGAGCCTAGGGTGTTTATATAGGTGTTAGACCAACGTACCATGCCCAAAAACTCATCCAGGTGCTCAAAAATGAACCTGGCCAGCTTCTGGGGCGAATTTCCCGCTTCTGGACCAAAATTCCTGCTCCATGTCGCCACAGGTCGACGTCCCCAAGGGGGGATCGACACTATGGTCGACCTGGCCTTTTTTTTTCTGGGCTGAGCTGGTTGATTTCTGATTTTTCGCTGAATCTTCCAAAGGCCATAACTCCTTCATACGGACTCCGATTTTTGAAAACTCGGACTCTATTTCATGTAAAATTTTGAGAGGAATGCAATGGTGATGTCCATTTTTCCTAATTCCTGATATTTAAATTAATTATCCTTATTTTACTATCTTCTCCGTTACACACACTGTTATCCAATTTATTTATCTTCTCTTCCATGTATTAATTAATTCTCATTATACATCACCATTATTTACCTATCTAAGAATATTTTCATATATTTTATTTTATTTTTAATTATATTAAAAATACGGGGTGTTACATTCTCCCACCCTTAAGGAATTTCGTCCCCGAAATTCGATAAGAGTAAAATAGACAACCCCTCGCAACATCCAATTAGTGTTCATCCAATTGTTGCAACATTGTGCACATGTGCAAAGTGAAATACATCATAGTAAAACATGTATGCCTAATTTGGATCCACCTATATGTATGCAAGCTTTAATTTTTTTCCAAAACATGATGCTCACATCCTAAATATACTTGCAGTTCTATATGAATGCAATATTTTTGAAAATCGAAACATTTTTCACCCAAATTTTCCCATACTCTTACGGAATAAGAGCATTGTTCATCCAATTTTCGCATCCAAAATCCTAACAACCATTGTTAAATTCGGAATTTTGAAAAATCTAATTTTCCAAATTCGATTTCTTATGTTACGAAAAGGTATAAAACGGAAAAATTTACATCCTCCGTTTTTTCTTTTCTAATTGTACTTGGATTTTTATATAACTATTCTACGAAGGTTTCCTACTTTCCTATCCAAGCACAACCACATAAGAAAATTTCTTTCTCGTATTTTAATTTTATCTTAGAATAATTTCATATTTACTCATCTTTTTCTTAAGATTTTCATTTTCTTTTCCCCGTCTTGTTTTGTTGTGTGAAGACCCCAAATCCCGTACTGACGGCGGCAAGGGTTATCTTTGGAATATAACACAGAAACAGATAATAGCAGAACAGAATAATTAAATACACCAGATAATGAACAATAGAATATACTGGATAAAAGTAATCATCAGAGTTACACAGTATACAGGATCTTACTTAGTACAAATACAGTTCAGCTATACATAAATGTCTACAGCGGAAATAAACAAAATATGTACAATAGGAGCTGAACAGCATAAAAAGAGATAAATGATAGAATCCATCTTCAGCTCCAGCTATCCAGAAAGAGCCAGCTAAACCTGAATACAAGGTTGCCCGTGTAGAAAAAGGGGCACCCGAGTTTGAAAGTGAAACAAACTACGAGTCAGTCATGGGACTGGTATGAGAAATCTACTCAACACATTCAAAATATGGCTAATCACAGGACCACGACACTTTCGTGGAACGAGTTTACTCCATCGGATTGCCAGTGCTTTAAAACAAATCTTTCTTTTAAGCAACGCAATGCATTTTATAAAAATGAAGCCATTATAAGACTCAGTCCCCATCACACAATGCAACGCAAACCGGAGGATAGAGTTTTACCTTATAATGGCCAAAATATGATTGATACGAATAAAACAAAAGCATTTGGTATTATGACTAGTGTTTATATGTTTCAAAAACAATTTCAATCATAACTATCAATCATAGACGGCATGGGTACCATATATCATGTCGCCATATATATATATATACAATCAAAACCGCATGATGTCGTATTTGGAAAAGGGATTTCCATCATGAACCAAGGCAAAAGATAGTCCTTACCGTATTCGAGACTGCCTAGCCCGAGCCTTAGGAACAGCCGCAACTGCCCCTTGGATCGTCAGGGCCAGTCCACCGATGTGGATTATTATGCCTGAACAATACGTTTCCCTGCCCTTTGGGGGCGTAAACGAGCCAACGAATGACTCCATCGGACCCGGATCGTCCGATCAAACCGAGGCGCCTCGCAACAGCAACAACCACACAGGTGAAAAGTATACAAATGTTAGGGCTGGTAGGTCACTGACACCACCCTAGCTAGGAAGAAACGCATGCCCTCCCTGAGGTCCTTCTCCCGTTTCTGGTTCATACCGGTGTGTGAGGCTCGCGAATTCACATCATACACAAAGCTATGCCACACAGGCGGTGCTTTGATCATCACCACAAGACTTTGCTTTTCAACAGAAGCCCTGATCATTTGCCACTTAGGCATGCCACACTAGCAGTTCATGCCATGCGACTGATGTCCATCGATACACAACCTCTGAGCTCGTGCATCTCAGAGAAGGGCGTTAAGCAAAAGAATAAATTCTCTGCCACCAAGCAGATGTATATTTAATAGAGATCAATCAACACAGAATAAAATCCAATGTCAGACACATAGTCCTTTTACAAGTCCGTTCTGGGTCTGAACGAAACCGGAGGCACTAAATACCTCGCAAACCCATCGATCACCACGTACGTCTAGACGATCACCACTCATTATCCATATTTCGGGATGCCTCCCAATCAGGACCTCGGTTACCATCCAAACGAGGTGAAGATCTCCGGTCTTCGACCACCATCTTCATCTTCGATTAATTATCGTCGATTCAGTTATTCAGAATGGGATAAACCCGGTCTTTCTGAGAAACTCGCGTATATAATAAACAAGTGCGACACTAACATACACACGCATCATTTCAATTCATTAGTCACTAACCGTCAATTAGTAAGAGAACGATTTCCCAAATATTATCCCCGAAGGCCGAAACCAACATCAGATCAACACCTAGGAAACCATTCAACTTAGACAACCTTCAGTTAATTTCTAAATCACATCCATATTATTTATAATGTTTTATAACGATTTATCGCTATTTATATTTATTTTAAAATAGCCATTTTATTCAAAACGACGCTTCGGGCCATGACGCGGCCGTGGCGCTGTTTTTCTTTAGATTTGATTTACACATATCTGAAAATCTAACCATTGGATCTTCACACAATTTACATCATTAGAAAGGTCTTTTCAAAACGAGTCCAAAGGTTCCAGTTTCGGGAAAATCCGATGGTCGGATCTCCCGGTACAATCGTTTGAAGTTTCGATTTCAAAATACGAACTGCAGCGTCGTTATTCGATTAAATATAATTATATTTATATATATATAAATATAATCGATTCTGGCGCTGTTTTTCTTCATATTTGAATTAAACATTCCAGACAATCCAACCGTTGGATTTTTACAAAGTTGGTGCCGTTGGAAAGATTTTCCCAAAGCGAACCCAACGGTTGCGATTTCAGGAAAATCCGATGGTCGGATCTCCCGTACTAATCGTTCGAAATCACGGTTTCAAAACACGAAATGCACGGCCATGTTTGGTTTTAATTTTATTTATATTTATATATTTATATAAATATAGTCCATTATTCCTACATTGATTCCACTTCAAATATTTCACTAACGCCTTTAAATTTTGGAAAATTTCGCCATAACCTCCTTTGTACGGGAGGGGCTGGGAAAATTCCCAAATAGCCACACGGGTGTCTCATGTCAAAAAGAAAAAGAAAAAGCCAAGCGGCTAGCCAACAGGCTCATAAAATCATCACCCAAATAAAACAGTAAATGTGTACCTATTTGTCGGGCACAAAATTTTATTCCTCTTCTCTAGCCCTTTTTGCTATAACCTGTTCAATAAATATGCATGTACGTATATACAGTTCTTATCACTTATCATTTTCTTTTCAACTTCATATTTGATTCCATTTGGTTTAAAAACACCATTCATTCTAATGTTGCATGCATAGGCAAAAATCATATCATTAGCTAATTAATGAATATTTCAACTCATGCATATTTATTTGAACGAGTTGCTACTTTTAACACTTCACCTTTTCTACGATTCATGTATATAATAGAACTGTGATTTTTATTGTAAAACAAATTATTTCAAAACACTATTATTTTATATAGTTTATATAGGTAATAAAAATAGAATTTTTATTATAAAACAATTTCTTTTAAAATGAGATTATTTTACATAGCTCACATAGATGATAAAAAGGTGATTTTTATTATAAAACAATTTATTTCAAAATATGAATACCATTCAACACATGAATTTCTAATCAACGAATGAATATCGATTCAACACATGAAAGTTTTCTATAGTTTCTATATATAGATAAAAATGTGATTTTTATATTTAAAACATGAATACCATTCAACACATGAATTTCTAATCAATGAATGAATATTGATTCAACACATGAAGGTTTTCTATAGTTTCTATATATAGATAAAAATGTGATTTTTATATTTAAAACACGAATACCATTCAACACATGAATTTCTAATCAACGAATGAATATCGATTCAACACATGAAGGTTTTCTATAGTTTCTATATATAGATAAAAATGTGATTTTTATATTTAAAACACGAATACCATTCAACACATGAATTTCTAATCAACGAATGAATATCGATTCAACACATGAAGGTTTTCTATAGTTTCTATATATAGATAAAAATGTGATTTTTATATTTAAAACACGAATACCATTCAACACATGAATTTCTAATCAACGAATGAATATCGATTCAACACATGAAAGTTTTCTATAGTTTCTATATATAGATAAAAATGTGATTTTTATATTTAAAACACGAATACCATTCAACACATGAATTTCTAATCAACGAATGAATATCGATTCAACACATGAAGGTTTTCTATAATTTCTATATATAGATAAAAATGTGATTTTTATATTTAAAACACCAATACCATTCAACACATGAATTTCTAATCAACGAATGAATATCGATTCAACACATGAAGGTTTTCTATTCAATGAATAAATATAGTTTCAGCAAATGAAAATAATTCAAACACATGAATATTATTCAAATTTCGGCAGCATAACGACAGGGTAATTAAAACCGGGACCGTCCCTAGTACGGCTCCTCGCTCTACCTTAAAACCTCGTGGTTTTTGACAATGGAGATCATGCATCTAGTTCGAACGCAGGCGGCATGTATATATTTATTTCATTTCCACAAACTAATCCTATGTGGTTTCAACCAAATATTTCTCAACCACAAATGGGTATTTTTCAACCACAATCAATCAATATCAACCGCAAACAATCCCAAACAACCATTCGCTATCAATCAATTTTCACACCAATCACAACCAATAAATATCGTCCATGGTTTGTGGACGAGGGGCGTATATATATATATATATATATATATATTTATATAGCAATTCACCTCTATTTCAACACATATATAATTTTTTTACAATGCATATATAACTTATACATCGAACGTACAACTTATACAATGCTTATACAAGAGGTGTATAATGCTTATATAACTCATACATCGACTATATAATTTATACATCGTCGTTTTCCATATTGTTTATAAATTAGAAATCTCACATTGGGTTCCACTCCACCAAAAATAGCAGAAGGCTCAGAAAAATATGCGGTCTCCTCTAAAATGTAGAAGACGTCCACACGGACACGATGTTTCCTGTTTCATCGAATTTCGTTAACGAACGAAAAAGATATGATTTTTCAAAGTTTGCAACGGTTTAAAAGTGTTAAAACTGTTGAAAATATATATAAGTCGTACCTTAGCTGAAAGGTTCAAAACTAGGTTTGCAATTTTCGATCAAACCGTGAATCGATAGGAGGATCGGCCAATGCAGTGATGAAGAGGGGGGAGACGCGCGTTTGCGCGCGGTGGTGGGGGCCCACTCGGTGGCGCCAGGCGACGGCGGCGGCGGCTGGAAGTTCGAAACTTCCTGACGTCGATTCTCCCTCCACAGGCCACGAAAAATTCCAAACTTTATATGGATTTGAAGATCTCTCCGAGCTCTACAAAATCTTCAACTGGAGCAGGGGCTAATTTTGCGTGGATTGATAGGAAAATGAGGGGGAAGGTTTTGAACGTTTTCTGCCTTCGATCGGGGAGAGAGAAAAGGAATGTTCTTTTTTTTCTTTTTTATAAAAATTCTGATTGGTCGGGGAAGTTTTAAAGGGGTTTTCTGACGCGACCACCAATCTAAATCCAACGAATGTCGTCCCTAGCGTTTTACCCCCATTCCGAACACAATGGGATATGTTTCGAAGGCCCGTTCGAATGTTTCAGTCAGTTTTCCTTCAAATTAAAATATAAAACATTCAATATTTAATTTGAACGTACATTTCAATTTGCCAGGGCCACAAATTGATTCGAAAAATTCCAGAAAAATAAATCTAGCTATGTTTTGATGATACGGTCCCAACAAAACTAGTTTCGTCGAATTCTGAGACCATTTGCAAAAAGGCCCATTTCTGGTCGATCCATTTTAACTGTAATTGACCAAAACACATTTTCTTTTGCCACGCTCACATACTAGCTTCAAAAATTATGAAATTTGAAACCTAGCAATAACTTCATATCCCGGATCCAACAAAAGTGATTTCGTCGAATTCCGAAGTCATATGCAAAATGGCCAATTTCACGGGCTATATAAATTCCATAGCGACCTTTCTGAAAATTCATTCGGCCATAACTTTTGCTTTCCGCTATGAAAATTCTATTTTTCAGATTCGTTAGAAAGGTATTCACTAACAGATTTAAATATTTTTAGTTTCACTAAAATCCGTTTTGTTTTGCACCCGGTACAATCCGACAAATTTTGAATTCAATTTTTGAAACTGCAGTGCCATTTCAGGCCTTGTTTATAATTATAATTAATTATATTCGTTTTCAATGGTCGATTCAAACTCACTTTCCATTGCCATTATTTAAAATATTTATTTTAAATATTTAAAATCCATTATTTTAGCCAATTTAAAAATTTTAAATTGGTTCAGATTTCCTGGGTCGTTACAATCTCCCCCACTTAAAACTTTTCGTCCCCAAAAAGGAACAAAGTCGAAAGTGGTTTGATAAATCTACAATCACACAACACGACAACCAATCCAATTGTTTTTAACTTTTCAAAATATACTAATCAATTTCTATACTCTTTTTAAAACCATTCAGACTAAAGAATTTAAAAGTGCACATCCATGGAAAGAAAATAACAACAGAGTAGAGAATTAAATGGTAATGCAAAGTAGGGTAAATGTACCTTGCACCAGAGTCAATCAGAGATATCCACTCGGCATCTAGGATAGGCTTTCTGAATGCTCTCCTCAGTTTCCCAAGTTCAATCTCGCGGATCTCCACTCCACTGCACTTTGACTAAGCGAACCTTCTTGTTACTCAGCTCTTTGGTTTCTTTGCCAATAATCTTTAGCGGCTCTCTTCTCACAGCTAATTCGGGAGTAATTTCAATCTGCTTTACTCATACTAGGATATTACTGATCCTATCTGTATAGAGTTGCCCATCCTAGAACACTACTGGTTCTATTTCTGACGAGTTCGTTCAAATGTTATATTCCAGAACTAAGCTTAACCAAAGCTCTGATATCACGCTGTGACGACCCCAAATCCCGTACTGACGGCGGCAAGGGTTATCTTTGGAATATAACACAGAAAGATATAATAGCAGAACAGAATAATTAAATACACCAGATAATGAACAATAGAATATACTGGATAAAAGTAATCATCAGAGTTACACTGTATACAGGATCTTACTTAGTACAAATACAGTTCAGCTATACATAAATGTCTACAGCGGAAATAAACAAAATATGTACAATAGGAGCTGAACAACATAAAAAGAGATAAATGATAGAATCCATCTTCATCTCCAGCTATCCAGAAAGAGCCAGCTAAACCTGAATACAAGGCTACCCGTGTAGAAAAAGGGGCACCCGAGTTTGAAAGTGAAACAAACTACGAGTCAATCATGGGACTGGTATGAGAAATCTACTCAACACATTCAAAATATGGCTAATCACAGGACCACGCCACTTTGGTGGAACGGGTTTACTCCATCGGATTGCCGGTGCTTTAAAACAAATCTTTCTTTTAAGCAATGCAATGCATTTTATAAAAATGAAGCCATTATAAGACTCAGTTCCCATCACACAATGCAACGCAAACCGGAGGATAGTGTTTTACCTTATAATGGCCAAAATATGAATTGTACGAATAAAACAAAAGCATTTGGTATTATGACTAGTGTTTATATGTTTCAAAAACAATTTCAATCATAACTATCAATCATAGACGGCATGGGTACCATATATCATGTCGCCATATATATACACAATCAAAACCGCACGATGTCGTATTTGGAAATGGGATTTCCATCATAAACCAAGGCAAAAGATAGTCCTTACCGAATTCGAGACTGCCTAGCCCGAGCCTCTGGAACAGCCGCAACTGCCCCTTGGATCATCAGGGCCGGTCCACCGATGTGGATTATTATGCCTGAACAATACGTTTCCCCGCCCTTTGGGGCGTAAACGAGCCAACGAATGACTCCATCGGACCCGGATCGTCCGATGAAACCAAGGCGCCTCGCAACAGCAACAACCACACAGGTGAAAAGTATATAAATGTCAGGGCTGGTAGGTCACTGACACCACCCTAGCTAGGAAGAAACGCATGCCCTACCTGAGGTCCTTCTCCCGTTTCTAGTTCATACCGGTGTGTGAGGCTCGCGAATTCACATCATACACAAAGCTACGCCATACAGGCGGTGCTTTGATCATCACCACAAGACTTTGCTTTTCAACAGAAGCCCTGATCATTTGCCACTTAGGCATGCCACACTAGCAGTTCATGCCATGCGACTGATGTCCATCGATACACAACCTCTGAGCTTGTGCGTCTCAGAGAAGGGCGTTAAGCAAAAGAATAAATTCTCTGCCTCCAAGCAGATGTATATTTAATAGAGATCAATCAACACAGAATAAAATCCAATGTCAGACACACAGTCCTTTTACAAGTCCGTTCTGGGTCTGAACGAAACCGGAGGCACTAAATACCGCGCAAACCCATCGATCACCACGTACGTCTGGATGATCACCACTCATTATCCATATTTCGGGATGCCTCCCAATCAGGACCTCGGTTACCATCCAAACGAGGTGAAGATCTACGGTCTTCGACCACCGTCTTCATCTTCGATTAATTATCGTCGATTCAGTTATTCAGAATGGGATAAACCCGGTCTTTCTGAGCAACTCGCGTATATAATAAACAAGTGCGACACTAACATACACGCACATCATTTCAATTCATTAGTCACTAACCGTCAATCAGTAAGAGAACGATTTCCCAAATATTAACCCCGAAGGCCGAAACCAACATCAGATCAACACCCAGGAAACCATTCAACTTAGCCAACCTTCAGTTAATTTCTAAATCACATCCATATTATTTATAATGTTTTATAACGATTTATTGCTATTTATATTTATTTTAAAATAGCCATTTTATTCAAAACGACGCTTCGGGCCATAACGTGGCCGTGGCGCAGTTTTTCTTCATATTTGATTTACACATATCTGAAAATCTAACCGTTGGATCTTCACAAAATTTACATCATTAGAAAGGTCTTTTCAAAACGAATCCAACGGTTCAAGTTTCGGGAAAATCCGACGGTCGGATCTCCCGGTACAATCGTTTGAAGTTTCGATTTCAAAATACGAAATGCAGCGTCGTTATTCGATTAAATATAATTATATTTATATATATAAATATAATCGATTCTGGCGCTATTTTTCTTCAGATTTGAATTAAACATTCCAGACAATCCAACCGTTGGATTTTTACAAAGTTGGTGCCGTTGGAAAGATTTTCCCAAAGCGAACCCAACGGTTGCGATTTCAGGAAAATCCGATGGTCGGATCTCCCGTACTAATCGTTTGAAATCACGGTTTCAAAACACGAACTGCACGGCCATGTTTCGTTTTAATTTTATTTATATTTATATAAATATAGTCTATTCAAAAATTCCTACATTGATTCCACTTCAAATATTTCACTAACGCCTTTAAATTTTGGAAAATTTCGCCATGAACTCCTTTGTACGGGAGGGGCTGGGAAAATTCCCAAATAGCCACATGGGCGTCTCATGTCAAAAAGAAAAAGAAAAAGCCAAGCGGCTAGCCAACAGGCTCATAAAATCATCACCTAAACAAAACAGTAAATGTGTACCTATTTGTCGGGCACAAAATTTTATTCCTCTTCTCTAGCCCCTTTTGCTATAACCTGCTCAATAAATATGCATGTACATATATACAGTTCTTATCACTTATCATTTTTTTTTCAACTTCATATTTGATTCCGTTTGGTTTAAAAACACCATTCATTCTAATGTTGCATGCATAGGCAAAAATCATATCATTAGCTAATTAATGAATATTTCAACTCATGCATATTTATTTGAACGAGTTGCTATTTTTAACACTTCACCTTTTCTACGATTCATGTATATAATAAAAATGTGATTTTTATTGTAAAACAAATTATTTCAAAACACTATTATTTTATATAGTTTATATAGGTAATAAAAATAGAATTTTTGTTATAAAACAATTTCTTTTAAAATGAGATTATTTTACATAGCTCACATAGATGATAAAAAGGTGATTTTTATTATAAAACAATTTATTTCAAAATATAAATACCATTCAACACATGAATTTCTAATCAACGAATGAATATCGATTCAACACATGAAAGTTTTCTATAGTTTCTATATATAGATAAAAAATGTGATTTTTATATTTAAAACACGAATACCATTTAACACATGAATTTCTAATCAACGAATGAATATCGATTCAACACATGAAGGTTTTCTATAGTTTCAATATATAGATAAAAATGTGATTTTTATATTTAAAACACGAATACCATTCAACACATGAATTTCTAATCAACGAATGAATATTGATTCAACACATGAAGGTTTTCTATAGTTTCTATATATAGATAAAAATGTGATTTTTATATTTAAAACACGAATACCATTCAACACATGAATTTCTAATCAACGAATGAATATCGATTCAACACATGAAGGTTTTTTATAGTTTCTATATATAGATAAAAATGTGATTTTTATATTTAAAATACGAATACCATTCAACACATGAATTTCTAATCAACGAATGAATATCGATTCAACACATGAAAGTTTTCTATAGTTTCTTTATTTAGATAAAAATGTGATTTTTATATTTAAAACACGAACACCATTCAACACATGAATTTCTAATCAACGAATGAATATCGATTCAACACATGAAGGTTTTCTATAGTTTCTATATATAGATAAAAATGTGATTTTTATATTTAAAACACGAATACCATTCAACACATGAATTTCTAATCAACGAATGAATATCGATTCAACACATGAAGGTTTTCTATTCAATGAATAAATATAGTTTCAGCAAATGAAAATAATTCAAACACATGAATATTATTCAAAATTTCGGCAGCATAACGGCAGGGTAGTTAAAACTGGGATCGTCCCTAGTACGGCTCCTCGCTCTACCTTAAAACCTCGCGGTTTTTGACAATGGAGATCATGCATCTAGTTCGAACGCAGGCGGCATGTATATATTTATTTCATTTCCACAAACTAATCCTATGTGGTTTCAACCAAATATTTCTCAACCACAAATGGGTATTTTTCAACCACAATCAATCAATATCAACCACAAACAATCCCAAACAACCATTCGCTATCAATCAATTTTCACACCAATCACAACCAATAAATATCGTCCATGGTTTGTGGACGAGGGGCATATATATATACATATATATATATATATAGCAATTCACTTCTATTTCAACACATATATAATTTTTTTACAACGCATATATAACTTATACATCGAACGTACAACTTATACAACGCTTATACAAGAGGTGTACAACGCTTATATAACTCATACATCGACTATATAATTTATACATCGTCGTTTTCCATATTGTTTATAAATTAGAAATCTCACATTGGGTTCCACTCCACCAAAAATAGCAAAAGGCTCAGAAAAATATGCGGTCTCTTCTAAAATGTAGAAGACGTCCACACGGACACGATGTTTCCTGTTTCATCGAATTTCGTTAACGAACGAAAAAGATATGATTTTTCAAAGTTTGCAACGGTTTAAAGGTGTTAAAACTGTTGAAAATATATATAAGCCGTACCTCAGCTGAAAGGTTCAAAACTAGGTTTGCAATTTTCGATCAAACCGTGAATCGATAGGAGGATCGACCAATGCAGCGTCGAAGAGGGGGGAGACGCGCGTCTGCGCGCGGTGGTGGGGGCCCACTCGGTGGCGCCAGGCGACGGCGGCGGCGGTTGGAAGTTCGAAACTTCCTGACGTCGATTCTCCCTCCATAGGCCACGAAAAATTCCAAACTTTATATGGATTTGAAGATCTCTCCGAGCTCTACAAAATCTTCAACTGGAGCAGGGGCTAATTTTGTGTGGATTAATCGGAAAATGAGGGGGAAGGTTTTGAACGTTTTCCTCCTTCGATCGGGGAGAGAGAAAAGGAATTTTCTTTTCTTTTTTTTATAAAAATTCTGATTGGTCGAGCAAGTTTTAAAGGGGTTTTCTGACGCGACCACCAATCTAAACCCAACGACTGTCGTCCCTAGCGTTTTACCCCCATTCCGAACACAATGGGATATGTTTCGAAGGCCCATTCGAATGTTTCAGTCAGTTTTCGTTCAAATTAAAATATATAACATTCAATAATTAATTTGAACGTACATTTCAATTTGCCAGGGCCACAAATTGATTCGAAAAATTCCAGAAAAATAAATCTAGATATGTTTTAACGATACGGTCCCAACTAAATTAGTTTCGTCGAATTCTGAGACCGTTTGCAAAAAGGCCCATTTCTGGTCGATCCAATTTAACTATAATTGACCAAAACATATTTTCTTTTGCCACGCTCACATACTAGCTTCAAAAATTATGAAATTTGAAACCTAGCAATAACTTCACATCCCGGATCCAACAAAAGTGGTTTCGTCGAATTCCGAGGTCATATGCAAAATGGCCAATTTCACGGGCTATATAAATTCCATAGCGACCTTTCTGAAAATTCATTCGGCCATAACTTTTGCTTTCCGCTATGAAAATTCGATTTTTAAGATTCGGTAGAAAGGTATTCACTAACAGATTTAAATATTTTTGGTTTCACTAAAATCCGTTTTGTTTTGCACCCGGTACAGTCCGACAAAGTTTGAATTCAATTTTTGAAACTGCAGCGCCATTTCAGGCCTTGTTTATAATTATAATTAATTATATTCGTTTTCAATGGTCGATTCAAACTCACTTTCCATTGCCATTATTTTAAATATTTATTTTAAATATTTAAAATCCCTTATTTTAGCCAATTTAAAAATTTTAAATTGGTTCAGATTTTCTGGGTCGTTACATGTTGCTTTACTGAATTTGTTGTTTTCTCGTTAGTTAGGCTATTCTCTTTCTTGACTTATTTGACTTAGTCCAGTTTCTCAAATTTATTTTTCAAATATGCTTTTCCATTTTCCAGTCAAACAATATCCTAAACAGCTACAACTATGGGCCAAGAATCTTGGGACTTTTTCACCTCTGACAATCGCGAGTCCACTCAACATGATCTATACACTTACTTTCCCTTCTCTACCTAGTAGTTACTTCTAGTCCATGCTGTGTATTACTAGCCTATACTTCTCTTTTCCAAGCAACAAATCTTGGTCTCACTATGCTTACGCTAACTACGGGATTTTTTTTTTTATTATTCTAAGACAGTCCTTGCTATTTACTTCATAGCCTAAGATTTTTTTCTCTCTAGACACTAACTCTTACCTACTCCATTCTTTTTAAAACTTGGCTTGGCCTCAATTTTTTTTTCATTAAATCATTCTTCCAAAATTCAAAAGTATTAAAACTTTGTTCCCTTTTCCAAAACTTGCTTTTGCCAAACCATAAAGACATGTTACGATAAAATGCAAAACAATTTCTTTTTCTCAAATCACAAAACTGGAGTAGACAAGGACAACTAATGGGTTACACTATTTCTACTTTACTATGTTAACTTTGGCTGCTAAGGTGCAAACATCTACTCTATTCTTATTACCATTTATTTTGTTTACCCAACAAAATTTTAAACAATAATCAAAATTTAATAGAATAAAGATTTCAAAAACTCCTTTTATAAAATGCAACTTTTTCCTTTCAAGATTTTCATATATGAAAACTAGTGAGCTATGTATATGCTCTATAATATGCACCTTTTCATGATAGAATTCTTTTAAAACAAGAAAACATTGTTTTACGAAATATACCCCACTTTACTTTAAAACCCAACATGCATTTTTCAAGCATCAAAATACTTTTAAGATCAAAACTCGGAAAATACCACAAACTCTTTTACAAATTCAAGTTCTTAAAAGTTTGTTATTGGGTTAGACTCAAAGCGGGTCTTTCACTTAACTAGGCTTCCCTAGGCACTTATACAAATTAAATTTTCTCGACTAAATATATTCCTAATCCATTTTTACGTTACAACCTTTTTCTTTTTTCTAAGGTTTACTTCCAGACCCACTACTCTGAAATACTATCATTTTAGTTTCCATCTTATGGGATACTTCCTTTCTCTAGCTCCAAATCATATTGTACACTTTTCCCAACCGCCTAATGGTTTCAAAGTTTCTATGTCCATGCCTTTAGTGTACAAACCAATATCCCAACACTTTCCATATCTAGTGGGTTACTCTCTGGATCTAGGTTTATATATATAATATATTTATATTTTAGAAAATACAAATACGTTCACTCATATCGCCCCAAGTCCACTAAATTGAAGCTCTGATACCAGATGTAACAACCCGAATTTCGACAGACCGATTTTTTTTTTTAAAATCCAATCCATCGAGACCCGAGTTGGGTGCTCTGGTATCCTGCAGAAAAAGATAGATAAAGAAACATGCCAGAACACGTAACCATCTCACAGCGGAAGGATTAAAATATAATATAGTCCAAACATAGCTTTACTTTGTTAACAATACCGCTAAACCAATATCCAAAGCCATACCATCTCTGTCCTGAACCTATCCTGGAAGTATGTAATGAGGAGGGGGTCAGAACATAAGTTCTGTGTGATTGGACTTATAATATACTTCTGTATAATCCTACATATACCATTCAGTTATATTTTCTTTCCTATTAGGTTACTCACGGCATTAGCTCTCTAGGCTGTACTCATGTCCCACTAGTAGGTTAGCCTAATACAATGTGTATGTAGATACCCCCAACCCGACTAATCCTTCCCATGTATATATACAGTCCCTTGTCGTATGTCGTACGGGCTTCATCATGTAAATATATACTACTTTAGTGTAGTGCCACCATTCTCGAATCGTTTGGACTGCCACTCTCGATCTTGCTAGATTCCGTGTATCATCTAGATCTAACCTAGGGTATACTATCGAGCGCTTCCTAGATTCAACCGGCATTTATGCTACCTATTGAACGCTTCTCGGATTCAGGGTTTACGCGACCTAGGTCCAACTAGGGATTATGCTACCTACCGAACGATGCCCCTTAGTCTAGGACGCACTACCCACAGCGATATATATTCCTAGACTTTCCCCACGTACGTGTCGTGAATCGTTATCGATGTCTAGTTGCACATGTCCTCTTTATGTGCGGTCCGAGTCCCGTTGCAGGGCAAATCAAGAAACATGGGATTCGGTCGGGAGCTTTAAGTTATCTGCCGATGCAGATGCTATGGTCTGTTTTTCCAGTGGCTATGGTCCCACTTGACCCCTCCCTCAACTAATGAAAGGCCACCCTTGAAAAAAAATGAGAACTATACGCAAGCCCCCTATGCCCCCACTCATCTATGGCCATCCGCACCCATAACTAGATAGCAAGTATATGGTCTTTTGGAGTTCTCCGCCTTTCCGCTTTACGTATTTCGACTGACTCAAGATGGTAGGTAGACGACGAGTTGCTATCACAGGGCTACTAGTCCCGCCGAATCACGCTGGTCCATCCTAGTCTTTAGGTTGCCTTATATTGCAACCAAGGCATACCCTTGGTTCATCTAACACTGACCTTAACCTCTGTGAGCCCAGGAGGATCATCTGCAGCCTCACAGAGGGATACCACGAGTGCCCTCACGTCCCTTCAAAGCCGCGTGCTTCGTAATCCAGTTCGTTGGTGCCTTCTTTAAGATCAGATGGACGTTCGCTCCTTCTCGTGTTCTACTAAGGTTTACTACTTAGTTCCCTTAACTAAGGTTTACTACTTAGTTTCCTAAATCGTCGTTTTCTTAACTAAGGTTTACTACTTAGTCCTTTTAACTAAGGTTTACTACTTAGTTCTCTCAATCGTTCGTTTTTCTTAACTAAGGTTTACAACTTAGTCCACTTAACTAAGGTTTACTACTTAGTTCTCTTTCTCGTTATCCACTTAGTTATCTTAACTAAGGTTTATTACTTGATTCTCTTAACCAAGGTTTGATACTTAGTTTATGTTACTTAGTTCTCTTTAACTAAGGTTCAACACTTGGTTAACTTCATCTTTATTTACTTAGTTCTTTAACTAAGGTTCATTACTTAGTTTCTGTTAACTAAGGTTTGCTAATGAATTCAAACATGACTTAAGTTTTCTTTATCAGATGATAGCGTACTGGTGTTTTCCCACATTTTCAGCTTAGATTAACTTATTTCATAGTATAAGTCGTCCCACCCTTCAAGCCTTGTATTACATCTTAAGTCATAATCTTCCCTTGTCCCTAGTACAAGTTTTACATATTATTTAATTTTACATTACCGCAATTCAAGTTTAGAATAGGTAGTTATCATTCCCCCATTACTGTGTCATTAATCTTAGATTTGACTCAACCCTTCCTTTTAATTGACCCGTTACTTAAACTTTACTCAATTCAATTAATTAATAATATCGATGTGAGTCCCATTTGGTTAAGCATATCTAAACTTTTGTTTTACATGTCCCTTGTGTTCCCATTTATTATGGTTTCCATGTTTTACACATGTCTTACTATAGTTAATTCTACCTTAGTCATGTTTTACATGTCATTTATACCACCCACTTAACCCTCTAACCCTACCCATGTCACCCACATGTTTTATTATGGTTAGTATTCCTTATTTCATTTATTATGCCAAAATGATGTATGACCTCCCACATTAGACTAACCCTTTGTAGCTGCTGGATGTGCCGGGCGGTTCCGGGCAGACTTATACCACAACTCGAGTCTAACCTCGTGTCATAAACTGTTACGCTCAAGTTACTTCCTTTGACCTCATACATTAGACGTCCAATTGTGACTGCTGGATTTGCCAGGCGGTTCCGGGTAGTCTTACATCACAATTGCGCCTAACCTCGTGTCAAAGGTTCATTAAAATCATATTTCACCCAACCTCAAGTTCATGTCAAGTGATTATAATTCAACATACAATTATGTTCATAATTATGCCTATTTGTCACTAACTATACTAATATTAATTAGCCAATCCCACATATTATCCAATTATAGGCAAATTCATCATTTTTGGCTTATTTGTCACACCAATCCATTTTATCAAATTTACACATCGTTAATTATGCCAATTCCATAATCAAATTTAGTTAAGACGCACTTACAAAAATTCCATAATAAGTTCTGGAGGTAAATTCCAAGCCAAGTTTTAACTGTAAATTTCATGTTCCTATCCATGTCCAAGTTACAATTCATGTCATATTCAAGTGTCATGTGCCCATTAACAATTATATAAGCAAATTCATGTTTCAATGATGTCAATTCTATGCCAAACACCAAACCATGTCCATACTTACAATTTTGAACTTGGTTTATACATTCAAATCTTGCCAATATTATATTATGCCCAAACTCATGGTAATTTATATTCAAACCCTCCAACTCTAATAATAATCCCCAGATCAAGCGTTCCCCTTTTCATCCTCAATAACCATTCAATCGTATTTATTTCATGATAGACCTAGGCTCGAGATAGCCTAGCTATAAAAGTAAAAAGGGAAAGAATAAAAGGAGGAATTTAATCGTAAGCATAAAAATTAAACATTTCAGATCCAATTATTGACAATAATTTGTTTACATAGGGAATGATTGAACGATAGATAATAATCTTATAATAAAAGTGCATTATAAATCCACTCACCTTGATTGGATTAGAGAGTTGAACAATTTGCTGATTTGGAGTTGATTAACCTTCTTAATTGATTGTTGTTGAAGATCATTGCTATTTGATTTGATTGATTTCCCCTTTTGATTCAATTTTGATTTCTCTTTGCGGCAAAAATTTGTGAATCTGAATCCATTATCTTCTCTTTAGATTTGAATCTCTCTTCTATTTCATTCGTTGTTCTAAATCTTATTCTTCTAATTTTAAGAATAGATGTGGTAGAGAAAAGAGAGAAGAATAGATCTAAAATTTATTTAGATCAATAGCTTGAGGAAGAAGAAATCAAATTTGAAGAGAGACATGGCCTTGCCATGAATTTTAGTGGAGTTAAAAATGAGCCTAGGGTGTTTATATAGGTGTTAGACCAACGTACGAGGCCCAAAAACTCATCCAGGTGCTCAAAAATGAACCTGGCCAGCTTCTGGGGCGAATTTCCCACTTCTGGACCAAAATTCCCGCTCCAGGTCGCTACAGGTTGACCTCCCCAAGGGGGGATCGACACTATGGTCGACCTGGCCTTTTTTTTTCTGGGCTGGGCTGGTTGATTTCTGATTTTTCGCTGAATCTTCCGAATGCCATAACTCCTTCATACGGACTCCGATTTTTGAAAACTCAGACTCTATTTCATGTAAAATTTCGAGAGGAATGCAGTGGTGATGTCTATTTTCCCTAATTCCTGATATTTAAATTAATTATCCTTATTTTACTATCTTCTCCGTTACACACACTGTTATCAAGTTTATTTTTCTTCTCTTCCATGTATTAATTAATTCTCAATATACATCACCATTATTTACTTATCTAAGTATATTTTCATATATTTTATTTTATTTTTAATTATATTAAAAATGCAGGATCTTACATGTTGCCTTTTATACAATATGAAAACCAATTTATTCACCTTAATTTTATTGGTCCACCGCATGTGTAAATCAAAGTTGTTTGAAATTAAAATGATTTTTAAAACTGTTCACAAAATCTATGTTCAATTACCACCTTTTTACGTAAAGTTTCATTTATAACATGAATTAATGTTGGAATTTTGTCAAATTTCCACCCAAAAAAAAAGAACACAAATTATATTGGTTATGCAGTAATAAAGAGCAGAATCCATTTTTGTTAGTTTAAACAGAGGAAGATTTGATCTAATTTTCATTTTAGCATAATATCGTAGTTTTCATTAGTTAAAATTATTGTACCAAGATCTAAACTATTTGTACGGTTTTTTTTTGGATCCTACAAAATGTGAATGGAATCAAATTATTTTACAAAATATTTAAAAAAAAGCATAAGTTTTCATATGTTGGGCGCAAACATTTTGTTCACCTTCGAATGGTATTTGCGCAACCTTGTAACATTTATAAATTCAATTCAATTATAATATAACACTAAAAATCTATGAGAAATAATTTTCCAACAATCAAATTCTCTTTTTCACCAAATTAAGCAAAAAAAATGAACATATCTCAGAAATAAGCATACCATTAAAGATAAGCATCATTGAATTAGCATACCATTAAAGACAAGCATCTATTAATGGCGCAAATCATGTATGGAAATCTTACATCAAAAATCATGGAAATAAGTCCAGTATGTTTTTCCAAATTTATAGGACTGTATTAGAACATTTCCATATTAAATTTTAAAGTTTATAAGAGGAAAAAACTTGGGCAGTATTATCACGTATATAGCAGGTTTTAAAGTTGAACAACCTTTATATTCAATAAGCATGAAGACTGATGATTATTACTTCTAGAAGTTCAGTATCCAGAAAGAATGGAGCTTCAATCTGGTGAATAGTGTGAAATTTAGGACATTTGTTCCCTATCTATATGAAATCTAACATCAAGTTCTCCATAATTCAACCTCAATTTCAAATCATAATACTGTCACAGATTTCAAATCATAATACCATTCAGAAAAGCGACTAAATGTCGATAATATATTTAAGGAAGATATATGTAGTAATAAATTTTCAATACCCATGCATGGCAGTTAATATATCCAAATAGTTGAAAGTGTAAAAATTAAAATTGTATTAAAACATGGCATTTCTTATGTAGAAATGATGCTTTTATAAGATCAAGTTCTTCATAGTTCATCCTCAATTTCAAATCATGATACCATCACAGTTTTTTTTTATAAAGAAGGGAGCTTAAAAAGAAAAAGTATGTAATATCAAATTTTATCTTTTGTTTGGATATTTTACCCACGAAGAACATCATGAATGGTTTAGGAAACAAATAAAGACTTTGGCAAGTAGTGAAATGCTTTGCTGGTAGAGATACATTTATGCACTAAAAAGGTATAGTTATAATTACAATGTATTCCTTTACTAATATAGCAACACATAGAGGGTTGATAAAATCGTTTAAATATAACCAAATATCAGAATCCCATATTAAGGCTTGTGTATGTACTTGTGCTAATTTCACATTTATTGTTATATCAAAGGCTAAACGATACAAAAAGTCATTTTGATGTATATATCTATTGTTGATATGCTTTATAATATCACTATTTGGTTGTTAGTATATCTAAGTATAATAATCATAACCCAAGGATCAAACTAAACATTCGTGCATTTATGAACATTGAATAAATTAAAGTATATGTGTTTGCTAATACATAAATGATAATGTATGATAATGGTAGTAGCATATAGACGGAAAAATTGTAACTATGAAATCAACATTTAACGAAATTGCTAATAACAATGCAGATACTTCAATTACGGGCTGTAGTTTTAATATCGAAAATTAAGCGTAAAACGGAAAAGAAGCCTTACTCGTATCTTCTATTATCACACTCCAAGCCAAGCCAACTGGAATCTAAAAGCGCAAACTGATTGATTCCATCTTCGAACTGCAAAGATAATTTTTCATATTTTTTTCACCGAGGCAAAACGAACTATCAATTCCAGTTTGTCGTCAACATACCACCTATCATGGAAGATTCAAAGGATGAACAACACAAAGAAGCAGTGCCAGAAAATGCAGTTTGTGAAGTCGGCCTGCATGCCATATTTGTATATACAGCCAATTACATAAGTTTAAGCAATCAACATTTCATGGCAACAACGAACACCGAATTACCATCAGCTAGTAGGACAACAACAATACAGAAGCTCAAATTAAATTATTGATGATATAATAACATAATAAATCAACTCAGCTCCAAAAATAGAAAGTTACCAAAAGGATTGTAACCAATTTTTGCTCCATATGTACGTCACAGCAATAGGCTTTTTGTGCTCTGCCTCATCCATGTGGATGTCCAAGCCACAAACTTCATATGCATGCCTAAAATGATTCACTGTCCAGTCTACGCTCGGAGTTCAATGGCAGCTGCAGCATCGTGTACTCCTTCAAGCAAGCTCCATTTTTCTTTTGCAGCCACCTACATTGTAGCAACCGCAATCATGTCTTATGCAGCATGTAGCAACTTCAATGAAACATTAGCTAAACTAATGCAACATCATGTAGCAACAACAATGGAATTAGTATGGGTTGAAAAATTGAATTTGAAACAGTGAACTTGCAACTAAAACGATAAAAATGGAATCAGTAATGGTTAACTTTTTGTAGAGTTAAAGACCTCCCCGTTAGAACATATGGAAAGAAGTTAATTAGCATATTCCCTTGTTGTTGCAATTTGAAATCGAACTCACAAACTGATTAACTTAGCATAAGGAATTTCAATAATTCCTCTACGTCACTTAACAAAAAGAAATAAAGCTAAATTAACTACATAATGTTAATAGTAGTAATCTCCAACCAACATCCTGCTATGAAAACAAATAGTTAACTAAGTTTCATTTAAAGATAAGCGTTGTGCAATAATGATAAAAGCAACATGTAAGCACGTACGCTTAGAATTAGATATTTTCCCTTTTCTAATACCAAAATTCAAGTTGTTGCCTTCAGTCCACATCTCTTTCATTATTTTGCCTCCAAAACCTGGTAGTCACCTACCCTTACAAAATAATTTACTGTGTGCTGATACCAATAACACAATTTCATGCTTAAGCTCCTTTGTCCCACCAACAAATAAATGCCTGTCCAAACTTAGGCAAAAATGGATTTATGAATGATTTTTTTTTTGCCATGTTAACATATCGAACTTACATATCAAAGGAAATCCATTCTTGTATTATTTGTTTTGAAGCGCTTCCTTATGGTGCAAAATCTTTTGAATCTGTCATCCATGCACATAATTTAAGACAAAACAACAAAGCCCAAACTGACCTTTCTTTTTTTATTTTCAGGAACAACAATAAAATTTCAGAGTTTGATAAATTAAAATAAAGTCAGTACCGAAAAATTAAAAAGAGGCAAAATACTGGTGTACTTCCAGTGGAAGAAACACGTAAACAAAATACAAATTGAGCGACGGAAAAAGGAAATAGAAAAAGGGCATACAAACCTTACGCAGAGGCAATTGTCGATCTGTGGTGGTATCCTGGCGACCGGTTTGTTAACATGTCACTTCTTGAACGCTGTCTGGCAAAGCAAAAAAAAAAAATCGAAGGAAGCACGAACAAACAAAAGCATAAAACAACACAGCTCGATTAGCAGTACCTGTAGCCAATTAGAATCGATAGACAACCGGATGAATTAATGGTATGTGAAATTAGGAGGAATGAAATCGGCATTGGGGATGAAGCACAATTAAGTCGATTTGGATTCAGATCTAATAGAAAGGCTTGGGGACAACGATTATGCTGGATATTGATTTGGGTGCCTTGAAATCTGCAGCCTCCATGAATTGTGTGCCGGTTTGCGGTGATTTAGTTTGGGGAAGTGGATGAGAACGTGGGATATGGTTATTCCAAGAGAAAAATGGACAAAATGACAGAGAACTCGGTGGAAAGTGTATTAAAGCTGTTTGAAAGGGAGGGTAAAATAGGAAATGAGAATTGGGTTTATCATGAACTGTGTTTTTAACGACATTCGTTCTTTAACCCGATTTACAGTGAAATGTGATTTGGAATTTATAAATCTTTTGTCAAGATTTAAAGGAGATTTTCCAAAGTAAAGTTTTCCAATTTAACATATTAAATTGGAATTGAATGGAATTCGATTTGGTAATAATCGAAGTGAGCTTCTGTAGAGGAAGACTGTTAATATATATGGAATTTAAAAGCCTTTGCCGTTATTCCATTTATATTATCGGTTGGATATGGAAGTTTATATCTATTATATATATATACATATATATATATATTGATCTGTTTTCCGTGAAGATTCCATTGTTAATGGAATGAGATTTTAGGTTTATCGTGAGCTGTGTTTTAAATGACATTAGTTCTTTAACCCAGTTAAAGATAAGATTAATTTCTTAACTTTGAATAATCATTAAGTAATGATTTTTGGAAATTAAAACTGAATTAGAGTTTTAATGTATCTTTAAATAGATTGAAGGGTGAATTTGATAAATAAAATTAACAATTCAAGAAATGATCGAGAATGGAGTACCACCAGTTTTACTCCAAGCAATAGTTAAATCTTTAATTAGATTTGAACGTGAAATGGTAATTAATTTTACCGATAACACCGTGGTATTAGATATGAAGTATTACCAGTTTTACTTCATGGTATGTGTTAGACCAAAAAATGGTTCTAACACCCAAAACATTGTATTTCGAGCATAGAATATGTAGAATTAATGGAAAAGTACAGAAAAAGCAAGACAATAGGGTTTTTATAGTGCTTCGGAGTTAACGAGCCTACATCCACTTCATATTTTCTCATTTCAATCGAAGATTACAATTAAAATGAATATTGTCTCTCAATCACTTGAATCTAATGAATAATTCTCTCTGAATTCATTGATTTTTTATTGAGGAAGATAGTGGTTATTCATGGAGAAGTGTTGGCCATGGAAGCCATGGACAATTAGGTGCCAAAATCCCCTGAAAATGCCCTCTGGAGGTGTATTTATAGCTATAGGAGAGCCCATATGGTAATCGGATCGTGGTAGGACACGTGACACCCGATCCGGCAAAGTAGGAGCGGTCATAGCCTAAAGAGTAGGTCAAGATCTACATGTGTAGTAGCAGGTCCTAGTTGCAGTTCGTGGTCATGGTCCATGAGCCGGGGTGATGAGCTGGTGATGGTCAGGCCGGGTCATGGTCACAAACCTCCCCCAGGGGGTGGTTACGAACTGACCCCAAGGGGTGGTCACGAACTACCCCTAGGGTTGGTTACGAACCGACCCCAGGGGGTGGTCACGAACCGACCCCGGGGGTGGTTACGAACCGACCTCGGGGGTGGTCACGAACCGACCTCGGGGGGTGGTCATGAAAAGGTTTCAATAATGCCAAAATTCATGTTTTTCCATATTTCTGCATGCGTTCACGGAAACAGACGTAACTTTCAAACCGTAAGGCCGATTGGACCAAACGAAAGCTCTACTTGAAGCTAATTTAGAGGGTTAAAAATATTTGATGTGTTTAGATCCAAATGAGGTCGTTTGATGGGGTTTCAGGCTAGTTTATACTGATGTTGCGATTTTGACCAAACTGCTCTGTGTCTTCCGATGATGCTTCCAATGCCGGAGAGTGATGTTATCCAGAGATTCCATATGTGACATCATTTGACAAAATGTGTGTCAACATGATATTTTCTTTGGGTGGCCTGGTCACAAAGCAGGATAACATTTTGCCCCCCAAAGTACATCTTATTGCAAATGAGATGTGCTTTGAATATGTTGAGCTAACTCTCTCTGGAGCATCATTTACCTTGAGAAGGCTTTATCCAATTGTTGCATTGCTCCCATGGGAGCTTTTCAGGCCAAGTTCTATGGAAGGAGTATTCGAGATGATTAAGTAATCGTTTAAACCTCGTCGAATCAAGAGGTCTAATTCATTCTTCAACAGTCACGCTGGATCGTTGGCTCTCAGGAATGATTCTACACGTCCGGATCATTGCCAAACAACGTCATCATTTTACGCAAGTCAAGCGCATTGTCGGATCAGACTTTCTTTTACACGTGAGTCAATGGATTAAGTAGCCATCCAAATCATTGAGTACTTCAAGAATCCTCGAGCTGTTATCTGAACCATTGGGATAAAACACATCGGAGTCAACATATGAATTTGTCATTTGTACTCAAGTTTGGACTATCTTGATATTGATCCAAGATCTTAAAATCGCATTGAGTTGTAACAGTAAGGAACCCAAAAGCCACGATTTATCTGGATCGTGGTCAAAGGAATCGACAATCACTTTGGACCGCTTAGTAATTCAATAATCACATGCAAGTCAGTAACAGACGTAGTTGAAATCAGGTGAACCAGTGCTCGTATGATTGTCACTATCGTAAGGCAGTGGAGGAATTTGTTACACCTTCCATTCGGTGTAGTTTGAGTCTTTAAATTCACATTTGACCTGCAAGCAGGCTCTCTTGGTCGGGGAAGACAAATCAGGTCATACTACAGAGGCATATCGTACATGTTTTAATCTCATTCCATGCCAGGATTGTCTTCAGAGTTAGTCTACGAATCGACACTTATGCTCAGTGCCATCGGAGGACAAGCAAAGTCAGGGCTTATTCCCCCAGCATCGATGGTGGTTAAATTAAGTCAATCGGGCATCCGATCTTCAAGGTCTTATACTTCCCATCATTGCATCGGGTAAGAGTTACAGGTTTAGCAATCTTAGTCGACTCAAGACATTCTGTGCTCTTTCTCGAATCAGCAAGAGTTGGCGTTGTATACGCAAATGTTTGAATTATATTTGCTTTGATATGGTCTCTATTCTTTAGTATGATAGTGAGGATTGCCTCTTTGATTGTCAGCGAATTCGGTTACTCTCATCAGATTAGTCGCGGAGTGAAGTGAGCTTGTTAAATGCGAGTGAATAAATGTCGTTATGAAGTTAGTTGGGCCCCTCCGTTCATGCTTCAGCATAGTCCGAAATGGTCATCATAGTATTGTTGGGTCTCTTTCTCATGCTCGATTCAATTGAGCTTGACAAACAAGATTGTGTACAGGATAAGTGATATAGATTCTTTTCGAAACTGCACATTCTTGTCATTCTTTTCAAGGGCTTTTCCTTTGTCCTTATCGTTTCAGGAGTTGAAAGGCGTTCCATTCCTTATCACAAGATCATCAAGATAATCCATCTCGACATTAACACCTTCTTGTCATAGAAGTATGTCCACCTCAGGGTTGAATTCATCAAAGCCTCTGATCAAGTCTCGTTGTGGTGAAATATTGAAATCTGCGGGAGTAACAGGATATCCTAATGTCCCGTGTGAAAGGGCTGTGATTTTCGTTACACACATCATCATGAGAAGTACCGCTTCTCGAGAGGTGCCGAATCAAACTGGCGAGCAGGTTGCTGTCAAAGAATTGTTGCACATTGTGAAGATCATGGCGGGTGCCCCCAGCATCGAATCTGAGATTACAAAAGGGGGTCTTTGTTGATTTCTTGTTTCCGTGTCGATATTGCCCCTGAGTCGTGGTTCGAGTCATTCGATCCGACCGGGTTACTGTTCTTCAAATTGTTGCGTTCTTTCTTGGAGATGAGTGTGTAATATCGCTTGGGTATCCATTCGGGTTGGAGCTAAAGCTGGTCGTGCATGACCTGATTTGTTACCATTCTTGCATTTTGATCTATAATGTTGTAGGCAGCTGCTCCACTACCCATGTTTCCATCTACGACGTTCTGAATCAAAGCCAGATGCTGCATGCCTGCTGATTGGTTCATGTTCAACCCGAGTTGATGGTTGCTATCTGACTGTGCCAAGTTCGTTACTGCTTGAACTTCGATTTTATCATTTCCAGCGAATCGATGATTGTTGCTTGGCCTTCCGATTTTCAGCACTGGTGCCCTCAGTGTGAAGTCTTGAAATAGGTGAAGGTCATCCTCGGGCTTCTTGGTTACACATGAGCAGTAGCCGTCAATCAGGCTTTTGTCATTCAATTCTAAATATAGGCATCGAGTAGTTGAACTATGCTGCTTGAGATTCGTATTCTGTGCCCCTATCCTTGGGGGTTTGTTCTGAGTAGTAGACTTCGAATCCATATATTTCATACTCCCTCTTGGCATCATGAGTCAGAGTTGGGTGAAAATCGATTTGTTGGTACGCAGCCCATGCCTATCTCTTATCCAGGTTCTGAGGATCAGCATCAGACGGCAAAAGGTCAGACTTTGATCATCCCAAGTGTTGTTGCTTTCCCCCTATATCAAGGGAAAGGTCGGAGACAGGGTGGCTGTATCACACCTAGTCGTTTCATGGGATATGTCCTGCCTCATCTAAACTTTCCAGTTTGGAAATAGGTTAGGACTAGAAAATGGACGTTCTCTCTGCATCCTCTTCATGGTCCTCAAATGGCCTATCAAGATCAAAAAATAAGTTAAGTACAAGCAAATAAACTATGCCATTTGTGAGTAATTTTAATAGTCATGCCCCCAGTCCGGGGTAACGGAATATGACAGGTGGAGGTCGGATTACATCCTTTTCGAATTTAGATGAAGGAAGGTGTGTTCTGGATAGCCCGAGAAATCCTCAGTTCATAAAAATCCTGAATGTCACGATCGCATCGGATCACATTAAGGCCAGGTAGAAATCCAAGAATCCCAGGGCTTCGCTGGGTCCTTCCCAGCCGTGAGTATTAAGTCACATGAAATGTCATTGAATAATTCACTCTCAAGGCCGCTTTTGGGTTGCTGCCTTAATTCACGTAGGAATCTTATCATTGGGCATCAATGTCATCCTTCTGGACGCGCCCCTTAGTTTCTTTTCCACTTGCCATCCGTCATTGCTGCGAGTTCGGTCCTTGCGTTCCTGACCAGTTACCCTTTGTAAATCTGCATCCAATAAATTATATTTCGTTTCTTTTTCATCGCTGTGTACCTGTGAATTTTTCACGCTTAGTCCTACATTTAAACAATCGAATCATAAATAAGTCATGAATGAAATTGAATCATAGGTTATCAGTGCAGGCATAACATATAAATTCTATAGCATGTTACTTTGTTGTGTGCCAAGTAGTATGCGTATGTATGTCCCCAATCAATCATTGGCGTAATGCCTGGCCAGGGCTTGTTGAGGATTGATTAGGATCGACACTACGTTGCCCTCCATGCCGGACACGAAGGGTTCAGGTTCAGCTTTTAATCTTGCACCCTATACTACAGCGGGGTAGGACCCCTTTAATGGCATTTAGTCAATATGCCTTTATACTCTCCTGCCGTATTTCCAGGATAGAGTTCAAACTCAGCTTTCAGTCTGCTCCCCGATCCTTCAGCAGGGTAGGAGTTCTTTCGTGGCTCTAAGTCTCTTGCGCCTTTATACTCTCCTGTCGTATGTCAAGGGTAGAGTTTTGTCGAGGCATTCTTTAATCATGGTGCACCATCACGCCTCGTGGATGCTATCTTCTCGTCTTTTATGCTCTCTCTCGGATCATGACAGTTAGAGTGGTTCAGGCGAACGGTCATATCATTCGCCACGACGCTCCTTCTACACTCTAGCTCAAAGAGTGGGATTCTGCCGTTTTGGATGTCGTTCTCGAGATCAGTTCTAGTCCATACTCCATGCTTCACCCTGGCGGATGTAGTTTTTGGGGCAAGCGGTCGGATCACACTCGCACGGGCGCTACCTCATAATCTTTGATTCATGAGTAGAGGCGGCCATTTGCAATAATCAAGTCTCTCTCGTCCCGTCGACTCATGGGATGGAATTTGATCGGAAGTCATGGTATCATCCTTTATACTTTCTGTCAAGTCATGAGAGTTGGAGTCACAGATCGAGTGGTTTTGAATCATGGTGAGCCCACCACACTCGTCCTAGGTTTATGCTTATATCCAAGCTCTGAGGATTAGAGTCAGTTGGACAAATAGTCGAAAGACGTCTGCCAAAGCTTTGCCTTCCTCCGATCGATCTATTGGAGGAGTGGTTGGCACCGATCTTTGGGTACATGCATCATTCATATCGCATGAATTAGTCATGTTACTAACTCGAGAATCATGTAAAAGTAAATTGCATGGTTGAAAAGTAAGCATATCAAGGGGCAGTGCTGCCACCTTTATCGGGATTCATGTAATCTGGTGGCATCGGGGATAGGATCGAGCCATATAGACGGTTACACCGTGCCCATCTGGAGTCGGACTCCGACTTTGCAATTTAATGATTTATGTACAATTGTCTTGCGGTCTGCCACGTGTGGGTCAGGGATTGGATGGTCATTCCAGATTCGCTGGGAGCTATACAACTCTCTTTAGATGGAGGGCGTGGCTTTGTAGATGAGCAATTTGGTCGAGCTCGTTATGGTTCTATTCCATAACTCCATATGCGGGTGTTAGAAATCTGACTGTTATCAAATTCGGGGTACATGTTCATTGTAGGTCCATTTTGCTTCACCCTATCTCTGCCAGTGAAGGGATGCCAAAGTATTTTAGCCGATGAAGGATATCTGTAATAACCCGTATTCTACAAATCATAGGATCGTAGAATATTTATTTCTTTCCCGTATGAAGTCGTACGGTCATGTAACTTTGGGAAACATTCATTAGAGTCATTTCCCATGTTCATGATTTTTGTCGATTTTTAAATGACCATTTTGCCCCCTAGTTGGTACTGTTTTGGCCATAACTTTTAATTAGAAAGGAATTTTGACCTGAAACCACTTCCATTAGATTTGTTTGATAGTTTACCTTTCCGTAGAGTGGTCATAATAGTCAAACGGACTTACCGTTTGGGAGATATGGCTGAAATAAGGTTTGGAGGGTGAAAAACTGCTTAACCGGGCCAAATCGGGTGATTAGTGAGTAGGCCCGTAACCCATTTCGGGATTAGGGTTATGGGAAGGCTGAAATGAGATGGAGAATCATTCCATTTCAGTTTTCTAGCCTCCACTTATCACCAAGGAACCCTAAAAATGGCCTCCAACCTCTAAATCACCTCCAAATCATCTTTTGGTCAAGGATTAAGCTTAGCAACCTCTAATCAAGGAAGATCTACCCCAAAGAAATAGTGGAGCTGCTGTTTAGCATTGAGATTCACATCAAATCAGAGATTTATTTCAGATCTTAGTTTATTTGTGGCTAAGGTGAGTGATTTGCATAATTTTACACTAATTATGTCTAGTTAAGGGTAATTAGTGCTAATTAGCGAATTTAAGCATGATAAAATTCGGGAAAAATGTTCATAAATTCCTAAATGATGTTTTAGACATCTGTTAGAAATTTGGGTTAATTTGGTTTAGTTTTGCTAATCCTATCATTAGTTTCACCTAAACATGCTTAGAGGGAAATATGGGATTTTGGGTATGTTTGATCCATTTTAACCTATCATGTTGATGTTTTGATGTTTGTGGTTGATTATGCATGTTGCTATGACTGTGTGGTATGCTTTGTGATTGATTTCAATAGTTAGAATGGTCGAAAACGTTGTCGAATGGCGTAAACACTTGCTGGAACAGTTTCAGAAAACAGTGCAGGGTTCGGATCGGATATGGGGCTCGGATCGGACATGTTGAACTGAGCAAGTGATTCGATCGGATCGGAACTTGGCACTTGGGAAAATTGCAAAAAGGAAGGCCACGCTAACTGAACTGGGATCGGATCGGATTAAGGAGGACGGATCGGAGTGGAAGCACGAAGATGGATCGGATCGTAGCACGTGTAGGATGAGGAGGCGGATCAGAGCGGAAGCACGAACTGGAGAGGAGGTGGCACCCGACCCGACCAGAAGTGAAGCACCCGACCCGAACCAAGGAGAAACGCTCGACCCGAACCGCACCAGAAGAAGACCCGAACCGCACCAGAAGAAGACCCGACCCGAACAGATGGAGGACACCCGACCCGAACCGATGGCTTGAAGAGGACCCGACCCGACCCAGTATTTGACCAATAACCCGAGATGCAAAGGTAGTCCAATATGGGAAGTTAGAGCTCAGAATCCATTTGGGAACCGATGAGTTCACTTCGTGGTTGGACTTTGCTGCGGGACGTGTGCTAAGGAGTTGTCGACGTTCATAACTTCGATTCACCACTAAAAATGAATGATGGCTAGTTATCAGTGCAGTAGGGTCATTACGACCTGAGGGGCAAGGTGATGGTAGCAAGACTACGTTATCAGTGCAGAAGGGTCATTATGACCTGAGGGGCAAGGTGATGCGTAGTAAGACTATGAGCCAGCGCAGATGGGGTGAACAACTCCATGGGGCAAGTGGACATAGTAAGGATTGGTAAGGCTATGAGCCAGCGCAGATGGGGTGAATAACTCCATGGGGCAAGTGGACATAGCGAGGAATTAGTGGCTACGTTATCAGTGCAGTGAAGCCATTTATGACTTCATGGGGCAGAGTGATCGTAGCAAGGTATGTTGGGTGATCGAAGTGGTGAATATCGTATGCTTTACGCACTGAGTGAGAGATGTGAGGATGGATGCTATGTTTGATTGTTTGCCATCACTGTGACATGCACACCTCCCCCACCTCTGTATCTTTACACCGTTTGATATGGTACCTTAGAGTGTTGTACAGTATGTAGTGATAACTCTTTGGTTGCAGGTCCAGGTTCAGAAATGTTTTAGTCTACCTGTTATTGTTCACTTTAGATGCTTATCGCTCATACCAGGCTTTATGTCTGACCCAGAGTTTTATGTCTCCTCTTATTACTCTGGGTGCTCACACGAGCAGACTAGAGACAGGTTAGCTGGTGATGCGCGAGTAGCTGATTCGGAGGCGGGTAGGAGGCTTCCACGTATGATATATATATATATGCACATTCTCCCTGTGTCATTGGTGGTCGCTACTTGGGCATTAGTATTGTACCTCATTTATCTTACTTTTGCTTTGAGACAGTTTGAAAAGTTGTAATAAGCTGTATTTTGGATTTCCGCTGCTATGATGCTTAGTTCTGGTTTTCAGCTTATGCACTGTCTCTCCTATTTTATGTCAAGTATATTATTATTATATTTTGTTCCATGCCCTGTGAGACATTCTATAGGTTCGTTGTTAGTTCATTCCCTTCTTCCTTTTTCCTTCTGACGACCCGTTCCGTGCTAACTGGACATGTGTACAGCGCACCTTTGGAGTAAATGTCGGTTGGTGCGGGGCGGGCCGTCACACTTGGTATCAGAGCTCTAGGTTGCATAGTTAACCTAGGGAAAGACACCAGGGAGAGATAGTACGTATATGAGAGCGCGTATTTGTGATTATTTTGGCTTTCAAAAGCTATATATATATACTATTAGTAGTATAAGAATGAAGTCGCACTGCACTAGCACCACTATGGGGTCGTTAATCGTGTCCCTTTTTCAGATTGACGATGAGCCGAGACATGAGGGGTGCTGGTAGAGGGACCAACCAGCGGAATGCCGCTGACATGAGGGTGATGTTTACTAACCTCATGAGAGATATGCTTAGAGAAGTGCAAGGGGCAGTTCCCAATCCCGGGGTTGGTGTTGGCCCGATAGTGCAGGCGCCTAGGGTCGATTTCGCCAAGTTGTGCAAAGATTACACTAATCTTGGTGGGAAGCCGTTCCACGGGACGGAGTCGGCCACAGATGTTCAAGACTGGATGGATAGCTGTGACCGTATCTTCGATGACTTGGGTCTTGAGGATGCGATGAAGAGAAGGCTAGCGTCTCGTCAGCTGCAAGGGCGAGCGATGAATTGGTAGAACAGCTACTCCAGAAGATCAGGTTACTTGGGATCAGTTCAAGGCTCGCTTTAGCGAGAAGTTTATTCCAGCTGCCCAGAAGTCAGTGTTGTTCAAGAGGTTCTTGGAACTTAAGCAGAACGGAAGGGCAGTTTCTGATTATATTGCTGAGTTCGACACTTTGTCGAAGTATGGACTGTCTCTTATCGACACTCCTGAAAAGAAGAATGAGAAGTTCATTACTGGCTTGGATGGATACTTGGGGGAAAGGCTTATTAATCACATCGATGAGACTTTTGAATCGATTGTGGGGAAAGCTTTGAGATCAGAGAGTCTTTACCCTAAGTCAAAGACTGAGGCTGCATCTGCATAAGGGCCAAAGCCGCAAGCAGGCGGTGGAGGCAAGAATAACTCTCAGAATAAGAGAAAGCAGGACCAATCTAAAGGTGGTCAGAAAAAGAGCAAGAAGGATGTTGAGTGCTTCAGCTGTGGTAAGAAGGGCCATTATGCTAAAGATTGTCGGGCCAAGCCAGCGGATAAGAAGTGCTTCAACTGTGGTCAAGTGGGACATTTCAAGGATAAGTGTCCGCAACCTCCTAAGGAGAAGCAGATTGTGAAAGCATATGCTATTGATGCTGTTCCTTCTTCGTCGAATGCCACAACTGCGGCGGAGAAAGGAAAGAATGTTGTTATTCAAGGTATGCTTTCTATTTATGATGTACCAGTTCGAGTTTTGTTTGATACTGGGGCTTCCCGTTCCTTCATATCTAGTGACCTGGTAGATAGGTTGGGACTGGAACCCGAGATAGTTGATAGACCATTGGTTGTGACGAACCCGATTGGTGGTTCGACTAGCCTTAGTATGATTTGCAGGAATTTGGTCTTATCGAGTCATGGATGTATGTTTGTATGTGATTGCTTTGTTTTGGGCTTTACTGGGTATGGCATTATATTGGGAGTCGATTGGCTCCAAAGATACGGGGTGGTGGTAGACTGTGAGGGCTTTTTGGTGACAGTGAGGGCGGATGATGGGCGGAGGGTAGTGTTTGGTAGTCTACCTAGTGATGGGGTTATCGCTAGTTTTGTAAATTCCCTCGACATCCCGCAGGATGAGTTGTCAGATGTGCCCGTGGTTGGCCAGTATCCGGACGTCTTCGAGGAGGTGACCGGGCTTCCACCACACCGAGAGATTGAGTTCCGTATTGATTTAGTGAAAGATGCCAGACCTATAGTGATGCCACTTCGTCGTATGGCACCAAGGGAGCAGCGAGAGCTCGGGGTGCAAGTCAGCAATCTTTTGAAGAAGGGATTTATTAGAAGGAGTGTCTCCTAGTGGGGAGCACCAGTTGTGTTTGCCACTAAGGCAGATGGTTCCCTTCGTTTGTGTGTGGACTATCGCGAGTTGAATAAGGTAACGAGGAAGAATAAGTATCCTCTACCGCGGATGGATGATTTGTTTGATCAACTGGAAGGAGCAATAGTGTTCTCCCAGTTGGACCTCGCGACAGGATTTCATCAGCTACGAGTAGCGGATGAGAGTGTTCCGAAAACGGCATTTAGGACGCCGTCTGGATTTTATGAGTGGTTGGTCATGCCATTTGGGTTGACCAATGCACCAGCCTACTTTGTGGATCTTATGAATCGAGTATTCATAGATCAGTTGAATAAGTTTGTTCTTGTGTTCGTGGATGATATCCTTGTTTACTCAAGGACAGAGGAGGAACACAAGGTACACCTGAGGATAGTAATGGAGGTGTTGAGGAAACACCAATTGAAAGCAAAATTCTCTAAGTGTCATTTTTGAAGGGAAGTAAGATTCTTGGGTCATGTTGTTTCCGAGAGTGGTATTTCCGTGGACCCTGCGAAGGTGGCTATGGTACAGGATTGACCTACGCCCAAGAATGCAACAGATGTAAGAAGTTTCCTGGGATTAGCTGGATATTATCGTAAGTTTATCCAGGACTTCTCCAAAATAACAGCACCGTTGACTCAGTTGACTAAGAAGAATCAGTCCTTCGTCCGGGACGAAGTGTGTGAGGATGCCTTCAAGATTCTAAAAGAGAAGTTGACGTGTGCGCCAGTGTTAGTCATTCCTAAAGGGAATGAAGAGATGACGGTATACACGGATGCTTGTGGTACCGGACTGGGTGCAGTATTGATGCAAGGAGGTAGGGTTGTGGCTTATGCTAGTCGACAACTAAAGCCGCATGAGAAGAAGTATCCTACCCATGATTTGGAATTTGAAGCGATCGTGTTTGCGCTGAAGATGTGGAGACACTATCTCTTGGGAGAAAGATTTGAGTTGTTTACCAATCATAAATCATTGAAATATCTCTTCTCTCAGAAAGATCTGAATCTCCGTCAGTAGAGATGGTTAGAGTTCTTGGCTTCGTATGATTTTGATATCGCATACACAACTGGGAAAGGTAATGCGGTAGCCGATGCCTTGAGTAGGAGACATGCCAGCTTAGGGGCAATGTTTCTTGAGTGGAAGCAACTGGAGTATATCGCGGGGTTTGATTTCAGACCAAAGTGCGAATTGGATCCAGTCATGCTAGCTAGTTTGACGATTAGACCCACTTTGATAGAGCGGATTGGTTCTAGTCAGAGGGACGATCCTAACCTATTGGAAATCATCTCCAAGTTAGAGATGGGTATCGATGAGGAGATGAATGTGTATGGGCTTGATCGAGATGGATGGCTTCGGAAGAATGGAAGACTAGTTGTGCCCAACATGAATGGTTTGAGGGATGAAGTGCTTAGAGAATGTCATCACTCAAAACTGACTATACATCCCAGTGGTAATAAGATATATCGAGACATGAGACAGACTTACTACTGGGAAGGGATGAAAAGAGGCGTTGGGAAGTTTATATCCAAATGCATGAATTGCCAGCTAGTTAAAGCCGAGCAAAAGAAGCCTACTGGTTTGTTGCAACCATTAGAAATTCCCGAATGGAAATGGGAGCAAGTCTCGATGGATTTCATCTATGGTTTACCAAGGACTAGATCGGGATATGATAGCATTTGGGTAATTGTGGATCGATTGACTAAAAGTGCAAGATTTATACCAGTCAAATCGACCAGAACGGCAGCCAAGTTGGCAGAACTGTATATGAAGTGGGTAGTAAGATTTCATGGATTACCCAAAAGCATTGTGAGTGACCGAGACCCGTTGTTCGCTAGTGGGTTTTGGAAAAGCTTACAAGAGGCTCTAGGGTCAGGATTACATCTCAGTACCGCATATCATCCTCAGACCGACGGTCAAACGGAGAGGGTGAATCGTATATTGGAATATCTCTTGAGAGCTTGTATATTGGACTTTGGTGGATCATGGGATGACCATTTGCATCTTGTAGAGTTTGCATACAATAATAGCTACCAATCCAGTATCGGTATTGCTCCATATGAAGCTTTGTACGGAAGACCGTGTAACTCACCATCATGTTGGATAGATGATTGACATAGAAATGTGTTTATTTTATGCTCTTATATCTTATCTTTTGTATATAAATAAATATTACTTGGGTATTGTTTTGTTATTTTTACAGATAGTCCAACCCAGCCCGCATGCAACCAGAAATGTAGAGAAATAGAGTTCAATTTGCTGTGTATTTGCATTTTGAAGAATTGTAGATGAAGATATCACATCTAGTTGCTATTGGACAGGAAAAGGAGTGATAAAAAGGCTTTGCACATCACAAATCAATGAAGAAATATCAAGGAAGCAAGAGGAAAAAGAGAAAAGGCCCAAATTTGCTTTATTTATCTAAGGCCCATTTATGTTTCTCATTGTAAACAAATTAGTGGTGTAATGACCAGGCCCATTTACCATTAGGGTTAGGGTTAGGGTTTGGCTATCTACCCTATATATACCCTTGTAATGGCATTGTAGCCACCATCTCATCTCATCTCTTATTCCATTGTTCTAATAAAAGTTCTTCTTTCTCTTTTATTTTCTGCAATTTTTTGTTTTTTTAGCAACTAGTGTTGTCTACACGATTAGATTCGGTAGAACACTATTTGTATTTTGCACTTATTTGCATTAGTGATTTACCGTCTGATTAGATTCAGCGGAAATCCTAATTTTAATTATTGTTTGTTATTTCAATTTCTACAATTTCAATTTCTGCTTTTTATTATTTTCTTAGGTCAAATTGGATTTGATTAGATTCAAATCTAATTCATAGTTTCATTGCTTTTCCATTGAAATTGTGATTTGATCGTCGGTTCAGTTAGATCTGTTCTGAATCAAATCACAGTTTTAATTTTGTTTTGTTTTATTTTCAAAAATCAACCTCCAAAGTTCGTCTAACACGCCCACGAAACATATAAATAATAAATTTTAACTTTCCTCCCTGTGTTCGACCTGTATGCTACACACCTGTATGCTTGCAGAATTTATTACAAATGTCGCGCTTTTCTAATTCATAGACTAGCGTCGATCAATAGAGACTAGCGAGAAGTTTATGCTTGGACCAGATGTGGTGAGAGAAACTCTAGATAAGATTAAGATCATTCAGCAACGAATGAAAGCTGCCCAAGACAGGCAGAAGAGTTATGCTGATAAGAGGAGAAGAGACTTGAAATTCTCCGTTGGTGACTTGGTGTTTGTCAAGATCTCTCCGTTAAAGAGCATGATTCGATTTGGCAGGAAAGGCAAGTTGGCACCAAGATTTGTTGGCCCATTCCCTGTTCTTGAACTAGTCGGGAATTTGGCCTATAGAGTTGGCTTACCAGAGAAAATGACAGGAGTTCACAATGTATTTCATGTTTCCCAACTTAGGAAGTTCATTCACGACTCAGATATGACTATTTCACCTGATCAGTTAGAGGACTTCGAAGTAGAACCCGAGGCGGTTGGGAACCGCAAGCCGATTCGTATTGTGGGGCACGATACGAAGCAACTTCGAAGGAAGGCGGTGAAGCTAGTCAAGGTTCAGTGGGGCGAGGACGAGAATGACTGTACTTGGGAGACAGAGGAGAGCATTAGAGAAGCATATCCAGAACTCTTTGCCTGATAAGATTTACTTTGCGATTTAGTTATTCCGCCTGCTAGGATAGACTTGTTTTGCATGTTTGATGGTTGTTTTATGGTTGATAGGCATGCGGGAATCTTTGCGTGTGTTTTGATTAGGAAATTTCGGGGGCGAAATTTCTTAAGGGGGGGAGAGTGTAATAACCCGTATTCTACACATCATAGGATCGTAGAATATTTATTTCTTTCCCGTATGAAGTCGTACGGTCATGTAACTTTGGGAAACATCCATTAGAGTCATTTCCCATGTTCATGATTTTTGTCGATTTTTAAATGACCATTTTGCCCCTAGTTGGTACTGTTTTGGCTATAACTTTTGATTGGAAAGGAATTTTGACCTGAAACCACTTCCATTAGATTTGTTTGATGGTTTACCTTTCCGTAGAGTGGTCATAATAGTCAAACGGACTTACCGTTTGGGAGATATGGCTGAAATAAGGTTTGGAGGGTGAAAAAACTGCTTAACCGGGCCAAATCGGGTGATTAGTTAGTATAACCCATTTCGGGATTAGGGTTATGGGAAGGATGAAATGAGATGGAGAATCATTCCATTTCAGTTTTCGAGCCTCCACTTATCACCAAGGAAACCTAAAAATGGCCTCCAACCTCTAAATCACCTCCAAATCATCTTTTGGTCAAGGATTAAGCTTAGCAACTTCTAATCAAGGAAGATCTACCCCAAAGCAACATTGGAGCTGCTGTTTAGCATTGAGATTCACATCAAATCAGAGATTTATTTCAGATCTTAGTTTATTTGTGGCTAAGGTGAGTGATTTGCATAGTTTTACACTAATTATGGCTAGTTAAGGGTAATTAGTGCTAATTAGCGAATTTAAGCATGATAAAATTCGGGGAAAATGTTCATAAATTCCTAAATGATGTTTTAGACCTCTGTTAGAAATTTGGGTTAGTTTGGTTAAGTTTTGCTAATCCTATCATTAGTTTCACCTAAACATGCTTAGGGGGAAATATGGGATTTTGGGTATGTTTGATCCATTTTAACCTATCATGTTGATGTTTTGATGTTTGTGGTTGATTACGCATGTTGCTATGACTGTATAATATGCTTTGTGATTGATTTCAATAGTTAGAATGGTCGAAAACGTCGTCGAATGGCGTAAACACTTGCTGGAACAGTTTCAGAAAACAGTGCAGGGTTCGGATTCGGATATGGGGCTCGGATCGGACATGTTGAACTGAGCAAGAGATTCGATCGGATCGGAACCTGGCACTTGGGAAAATTGGCAAAAAGGAAGGCCGCGCTAACTAAACTGGGATCGGATCGGATTAAGGAGGACGGATCGGAGTGGAAGCACGAAGATGGATCGGATCGTAGCACGTCAAGGATGAGGAGGCGGATCGGAGCGGAAGCACGAACTGGAGAGGAGGTGGCACCCGACCCGACCCGAAGTGAAGCACCCGACCCGAACCAAGGAGAAATGCTCGACCAGAACCGCACCAGAAGAAGACCCAACCCGAAACGCACCAGAAGAAGACCCGACCCGAACAGATGGAGGACACCCGACCCGAACCGATGGCTTGAAGAGGACCCGACCCGACCCAGTATTTGACCAATAACCCGAGATGCAAAGGTAGTCCAATATGGGAAGTTAGAACTCAGGATCCAGTTGGGAACCGATGAGTTCACTTCGTGGTTGGACTTTGCTGCGGGACGTGTGCTTAGAGGGAAATATGGGATTTTGGGTATGTTTGATCCATTTTAACCTATCATGTTGATGTTTTGATGTTTGTGGTTGATTATGCATGTTGCTATGACTGTGTGGTATGCTTTGTGATTGATTTCAATAGTTAGAATGGTCGAAAACGTTGTCGAATGGCGTAAACACTTGCTGGAACAGTTTCAGAAAACAGTGCAGGGTTCGGATCGGATATGGGGCTCGGATCGGACATGTTGAACTGAGCAAGTGATTCGATCGGATCGGAACTTGGCACTTGGGAAAATTGCAAAAAGGAAGGCCACGCTAACTGAACTGGGATCGGATCGGATTAAGGAGGACGGATCGGAGTGGAAGCACGAAGATGGATCGGATCGTAGCACGTGTAGGATGAGGAGGCGGATCGGAGCGGAAGCACGAACTGGAGAGGAGGTGGCACCCGACCCGACCAGAAGTGAAGCACCCGACCCGAACCAAGGAGAAACGCTCGACCCGAACCGCACCAGAAGAAGACCCGAACCGCACCAGAAGAAGACCCGACCCGAACAGATGGAGGACACCCGACCCGAACCGATGGCTTGAAGAGGACCCGACCCGACCCAGTATTTGACCAATAACCCGAGATGCAAAGGTAGTCCAATATGGGAAGTTAGAGCTCAGAATCCATTTGGGAACCGATGAGTTCACTTCGTGGTTGGACTTTGCTGCGGGACGTGTGCTAAGGAGTTGTCGACGTTCATAACTTCGATTCACCACTAAAAATGAATGATGGCTAGTTATCAGTGCAGTAGGGTCATTACGACCTGAGGGGCAAGGTGATGGTAGCAAGACTACGTTATCAGTGCAGAAGGGTCATTATGACCTGAGGGGCAAGGTGATGCGTAGTAAGACTATGAGCCAGCGCAGATGGGGTGAACAACTCCATGGGGCAAGTGGACATAGTAAGGATTGGTAAGGCTATGAGCCAGCGCAGATGGGGTGAATAACTCCATGGGGCAAGTGGACATAGCGAGGAATTAGTGGCTACGTTATCAGTGCAGTGAAGCCATTTATGACTTCATGGGGCAGAGTGATCGTAGCAAGGTATGTTGGGTGATCGAAGTGGTGAATATCGTATGCTTTACGCACTGAGTGAGAGATGTGAGGATGGATGCTATGTTTGATTGTTTGCCATCACTGTGACATGCACACCTCCCCCACCTCTGTATCTTTACACCGTTTGATATGGTACCTTAGAGTGTTGTACAGTATGTAGTGATAACTCTTTGGTTGCAGGTCCAGGTTCAGAAATGTTTTAGTCTACCTGTTATTGTTCACTTTAGATGCTTATCGCTCATACCAGGCTTTATGTCTGACCCAGAGTTTTATGTCTCCTCTTATTACTCTGGGTGCTCACACGAGCAGACTAGAGACAGGTTAGCTGGTGATGCGCGAGTAGCTGATTCGGAGGCGGGTAGGAGGCTTCCACGTATGATATATATATATATATATATATATATATATATATGCACATTCTCCCTGTGTCATTGGTTGTCGTTACTTGGGCATTAGTAGTGTACCTCATTTATCTTACTTTTTCTTTGAGACAGTTTGAAAAGTTGTAATAAGCTGTATTTTGGATTTCCGCTGCTATGATGCTTAGTTCTGGTTTTCAGCTTATGCACTGTCTCTCCTATTTTATGTCAAGTATATTATTATTATATTTTGTTCCATGCACTGTGAGACATTCTACAGGTTCGTTGTTAGTTCATTCCCTTCTTCCTTTTTCCTTATAACGGCCCGTTCCGTGCTAACTGGACATGTGTACAGCGCACCTTTGGAGTAAATGTCGGTTGGTGCGGGGCGGGCCGTCACAATATCTTTTCAAACTATCGTGGGGCAGAAGTCCCAAGGATGAATAGACCTTGATCGGGGTATTGAGATGACAAAGGGGGTTAGGTAGGTATTGTAAGCAAGTGATGAAGTCACATCTCCTTTAAATCGCCTTTTTGCCCCTATGCTGAGGGTTAAGATAGAGTGTCAGGAAGTCATGACTGTATCGCTAATGGTGTCACATCTTTGCATTGGTGTTAGGTTGGAAGTTGGCATGAGAACAATGGATTCATGCTTATAGAATTTTTTGCATTTCCATGCTAGGAAATAGGATATTGCTGCTGGTGGGATAGTCATATTTCATAAATTTGCTAATGCACCCTCGATCCCATATCAGGGACAAGGGTTGGTGTGCCGACAATCAATCAGCATTCATGCGTAAGCGTTCTAAACCTTCAACTTGCTAACTTTCAGGCAAGACTAAGGCAATCGGATAGGCAAACTTTTGATGTATCAGCTTTTAATAAGATGATGTAATCTTGAGCGATTCATGCTCAAATCTGCAGTTGCCCCCAACGTTCGGGGAGTGAGTCACTTGGCAGATAATTGATGAAAAGAGTGGAAGTGTGAGCCTTCATTTTCTAGCTTCAAAACATTGTTCACCAGAAGTTTCATTCATGTACATCTTCCATCTAATGGGTGGCTGATTAGTGATTTGGTCGAATCATTCAGGGCGGTGAATTCAGCAATTGCACTCATTGGTGTCTGTTTTGAGACAACCTTCCAAGAAAAATAGGCAGTGTCGACTTGCATGTCATATCTCGAGGCATAAAGAACGATGGCAGGCCTTTTACTTCACCTTGCTAGATGTGTTACGTACTGCAGGAAATTCATCATGGGGTTATTCATGACTCTCTTCCGGGTTCGGTCTCCAATGCTGGATCAACTTCCATCTGATCAATGGTTGTATTTTATAGTGTCTTGATGGGGATCATCTCTATCTTTTCTAGATTTTCGGACCCTTCTAACTTGGTCAGATTATCCGCCTTCTGATCTTCTGCTCGTAGGACATGAGTTATGTTGTAACGTTCCAATACATCCAACAACCCTTCTTCCAGTTCTCGGTAAGCTACGAGTGGTGGTTCCCTCGCCTGAAATTCCTTTCGAGCTTGGCGAACAACAATATGAAAGTCATAAAATATGTTCAATGCCACTATTCCCAACTCCTTAGCGAGTTCCAATTCGGTAATCAAGGTGTCGTCTTTGGAACCATTGTTAGTAGCGGAGAATTTCAATCGTAAGGCGTAGTAAATTAACCGTCCTTCAGGAGTTATTAATAAAACACTGGCGTCGGACAGTCGATCATTCTTTGCACCGTATGATTACAACTTCCAGGTGCATCTTCTACATCTAACACATCCTCTTCCGGAGTGGTTCATTTAGCGATGAAGTTGGCTAATGCTTGTCCTCGTATGGACTTCTTTAGGAGGGAATTGAGATCAAACTGGTTCAGCTCTATGTTTCGTTCGAGCAATCTTTTTGATGCCTCAGGTCGTTGCAAGTCCTGTCGTAGTGGTTAATCAGTGTGTATCACAATCATATGAACCTGGAAATAGTAGGGGAGCTTCCTTTCGGGCGGACTTTGTCCAAATCTAAGAAATCAATGCATGTGCACCATTTTCCATTAGCATTCTTGACGAGGACGGGATTTGATATCCAAGCGGGATGTGTGGCGCCTCATATAAAATCGTTGCCTCTTAGCCTTCTGACTTATTCTTTCAAGGCAGATGCTCTTCCTGAACCGAGCATATGTCCTATTTTCTTGATAGGAGAAAAATTTAGGTTCATACTCGATCATAATTTATGGTAAAATCCTGTGAATATTAGCATAGGTCCAAACAATCACATCCAGGCTCGCCTGTAGAAAGCATGTCAGTTCCCTTGCTCGGAATAGGTTTAAATAAGATCTGACTTCAAGACCTTAGTCAGGACGGCGTCACCAATCAGAACATGTGTAGTTGTGTCATTAGATATCACCCTTCTGCATCCTAAATCACCATCCTCTCTGGGGTTTATGTCTTCGAGAAGTTCATCGGGCAATTCCTTTTTTGATGCTTCTTTTATTCGCAATATTGACACCTCCTTCATACTCCATTTCATCTAGGGGGAAGCGTCTTTGGGTTTCACGCCATCTGTGTTGCATATCATATTCCATCCATCCAAATAGTCGGCTTCTTCAATAACTCAGTCACCGTAGACAATTCTCACTACATCTTCGGTTGAGATATTTAGCAGTAGACACCAAGGTGCTATGTAAGCTCTGAGTTCTGCTAGAGCTGGTCAATCTAGACCTTAATCAGATACGTTTGACTGCGATGGCGTGGCTTGCAAGGCTTAAAGTATTGTTCACGAATTCTATCACAACTATTGTATGAAGTGGAGAGCTAATGGTTGATTCATATTTTCATTGATCTCGGGCTCTCATCTCTTGACCGAGGTCGTATGGTGACTGGTGAGCAATCGAGTTGCGATTGTCCGAACAAAGATCATATATCCAATCATAGCTCGCGCTGGTTCAACTGGTACATAACTCTGGGCACCATAGTGTGTTGATGTGACCCTTATATGATTGAAATCAACCTTCATTAATGTAGTGGATAGCAGTTATGCATTGCAAAGGTCAGCTAAGTTCTCCCAAGAGTACACCGCAGGACACATGTCTTTCATCACACCATATGAGTGAAGTGTAGATTTATAATAATAGGATCCGTAGTCACTTTCTAGTATCTTATCAATGTGAATCATCGTTGCTATGATCATCCGAGTCTTCGGAATAGTGCTTGGACTTCTCCATATTAATGTTATCTGGGACTCCACCAGCTGGACATGTTTAAGTCATGTAAACCTAGTGCTCACTACTCGCTCATGAAGAACATCAGTTGCATTGGCGAAATCAATACACCATTGAAACTCTAGGAGAGGAGGCTGTTATGAGAAAATTATTATTTCGTATACCGCCATAGCCAATGTGCCGAATCTTTTCAAGAGCTCCTCACATTCAATAATACCGGTAGATAGAGGCCATGGCTTCTGGAGGAATCCCAGTCGTTGCCATTCCGTTGTCATATTCTTTGACTATTCGTCTCTTCTTCATTGACAAGCTTTGATGAATGCTGTTAGCCAACATATATGTCGAGCCGAAGACGAGCCGTGCTTCGAGCCGAAGGCGAGCCGTGCTTCGAGCTGAAGGCAATCCGTGCTCCGAGCCAAAGGCAAGGCCCTCAGAGGGTCCGGGCGCAGCGTCGGTGGGGGTCCGGGGCCCCACAGTCCCGGCGGCGATCGACCTAACCAGTTAGGTCGAAAATGTGGGCACCACACGATTTTTTTGATTTTGGAAGATGGAGCCTTTGCTGAAATGATCTGAAAATTGCATTTTCCCAAAAAATGTCACTTTTTTGGGTCAGGTCATTATCCTTGTTCGTCATCACTTTTTGAGGACGCGGTTCGCTATGTCTCTTCGGTTCGTGAGTGTAGGTCGAACACGATCTTCGGTAGGGTCATAACAATTGCTCCAGGTTGTTAATACATACCAGCTATACTCATTGGAAGGTCAGCTTAATCAGCATGTGATTATATCTTCACTCGTGGCCTCTCGAGCTGGTTGTGTATATGAAGACTAATTCGTGGGAGGTAGTCAAGCCGTGACTCAAGATGTTCTTAAGCTGTTGCGTGATCATCAGGTCATCAGGTCAGCGGTGTCATGCAAGTGCAGCAAGGTCTTGAACTCATTGGGTCGTTGGAATAAAGATAATCAGGTCGTTGTTTTTCGAACGAGATGGTCAAGGGTTGATCCACTAGCCGAGATGGTAAGCGGTTCGTGATCTTATACGAATTGTGAAGCACAAGTCGGCACTTTGTTCACTTGGCACCCGTTCGTGGTAACCCGTTCACGGATATTAATTCGCTGTTCCCATTTGTGAAGGATGTTCATTCGTTGTTCCCATTATGCAAAGTTTTAAATCGTTGGATTGTCTGTTCGCTATAATTCTTTGGGATCATGATTTAGCAAGTCATTACGTGATGGCGCAATATCCTAAGACCAGGTCAGAGCACCTACCCCAGGTTGGCTCATGATGGCACAATGTCCTCAGACTAGGTCAGGGTACTCGCTCTAGTTCGGCTCGTGGATGTGCCATCAGGTAGGGTCGTGGTGATCGTGGGTTGTTCACGTGTCATGTCAGCATGGTAGCAATAGCTCAGGCCATTCACTATTTGACGAGTTGCAGCGAATATGTTTTGCCATTCTATGTTCATCCATTCACGTGAAGTGTTTTACAAACAACACCACTACTTTTACCATTCACGTGCATGTGTTTGTGTCCTTCCACGAGTGGGGTAATAGAAATAGCTGGAGCCATTATGTGCTCAACCATTCATGTGCACAGTTCAAGTCCTGCTGCGTACATATTTTTTATACAGTAAATATGCATTGCAAACTCCAGACATCAATCAACATGGCATGTAAGCACAACTTGGACTAAGACTAAAGCTTAAAGCCCAGGATGTTACATGAATAGCTATCAGGTCGTGAACTGTATGGGATGCAACACGTCCACGTGGGCCGTATGTCATTTGTGCATTTCACGTACTAGGGATCGTTCGTGACAACTGTTTACAGTCCACATATTATGGGTCGTTAAAGGGGCACGAGATCGGTACATTGCTTCACGAATGGAACAGTTCAGGGATTGATCGCTCCCACTTCACGATCCGACCCGAAGCTATGCTGGAACCTACTGAGTTTTCCAATGGTGTATCTTCAAGTGCTAAATGTGGCGATTTCACTTATCTATAAAAATCGGTTCAAGTTCATCTAATCTATTGATGATCTTCGTTATTGCAAAAATCAGTATAGAATTCATAGGATTTCTTCATCGGACTAGGCGATCAAATTAGTAGATTTGAAAATCCTTATATGCCGAGAATCTTCAATTCCCAGTGAAAGCACAAAAATGTTAGACCAAAAAATAGTTATAACACCCAAAACGTTGTATTTCGAGCATAGAATATGTAGAAATAACAGAAAAATACAGAAAAAGCAAGACAACATGGATTTTATAGTGGTTCGGCGTTAACGAGCCTGTGTCCACTTCATATTTTCTCATTTCAATCGTAGATTACAATTACAATGAATATTGTCTCTCAATCACTTGAATCTAATGAATAATTCTCTCTAAATTCATTGATTTTTTATTGAGGAAGACAGTGCTTATTCATGCAGAAGTGTTGTTCATGGCAGCCATGGACAAGGAGGTGCCAAAAATCCCCTGAAAATGCCCTCTGGAGGTGTATTTATAGCTGTAGGAGAGCCCATATGGTGATCAGATCGTGGTAGGACACATGGCACCCGATCCAGGAAAGTAGGAGCGGTCATAGCCTCAAGAATAGGTTAAGAACTACATGTATAGTAGCAAGTCCCGGTTGCGGTTCGTGGTCATGGTCCATGAGCCGGGGTGGTGATCTAGTGTGGTCAGGCCGGGTCATGGTCGAGACCCGCCCCCGAGGGATGGTCACGAACCGATCCCAGGGGGTGGTCACGAACCGCCCCCAGGGGGTGGTCATGAACCGCTCTTCAATAATCCCAAAATTCATGTTTTTCCATATTTCTGCATGCGTTCACGGAAACAGACGTAACATTCAAACCGTAAGGCCGATTGGACCAAACGAAATCTCTACTTGAAGCTAATTCAGAGGGCTACAAATATTTTATGTGTTTAGATCCAAATGAAGTCGTTTGATAGCTCTTTCAAGCCAGTTTATACTAATGTTGCGATTTTGACCAAACTGCCCTGTGTCTTCCGACGATGCTTCCAATGTCGGAGAGTGATGTTATCCAGAGATTCCATATGTGACATCATTTGCCAAAAAGTGTGTCAACATGATATTTGCTTTGGATGGCCTGGTCACAAAGCAGGATAACAGTATGAATAGGTTAGGATTGGGAAATTTAAACAAATGATTACTTCGGTAAGGTTCGCTAATCCCGACTAGTTCGTATAAACCATAATTTGGTATGGATTAATTTCCAAATGAAGATTAAAGAATAAATTTAAAGAATTTATCTTTGATAAAATTAATGGGGACCTTTCCCAAAGGATATGAATATTTAAATAACAGAATACTCAGAATTGGAAGGAGGCGTATGTTGTGTTTTTATAGCACTTATTTATCATATACGCGAGTTATTCAGAAAGACCAGGTTTATCCCATTCTGAATAACTGAATCGGCGATAAGTCGATGATGGAGACGATGGTTGAAGACCGGAGGTCTTTACATCGTTTGGATGGTTACTGATGTCTTGATTGGGCTGTACACCCAAGACAAGGTAATAAGTGGTGATCTTCCAAACGTACTTAGAGATCGACCGGATATGCGAGGACCTCTCTCCTGTATTGGACATATGGGGCGAGGAAAAAGGTGCCTCCGATTTCGTTCAGACCCATAACGAACTTGTAAATGGATGTGTGTCTGACATCGGATTTCACTTTGTGTGATTGATAGACATCGGTTGCATAGCGCGAATTGCCTGTGTGGCATGCTGAGATGTAAATGGTCAAGACTTCTGTTGAAAAGCAGAGTCTTGTGGTTGATGATCAAAGCAAGAATTTAATACATCATAGCTTTGTGTAGTGTTAATTCGCGAGCCACACAACCTGGTATGAACCAGAAACGGGAGAGGACCTCAGGGAGGACATGCGTTTCCTTCTAGCTTGGAGTGGTGTCAGGGTTTTGCACGCCCTGACATTTTACTTATGTGGATGATGGATAGCGAGGCGCCTCGGATATATCGGCACTGCGAGGCCGATGGATAGTATGGTCTTTATACATACCAGATTTACGCCCCATAGGGCGGGGAAATGCATTGTTCAGGCATTTTAATCCACTCCTGTGGACCAACCCTGACGCTCCAACGGCCTACCTGTGTCTAGGTCCTGAGGCTCGGGCTAGAAAGTCTCGAAGCGGTAAGGACGATCCCTTGCCTTGTTTCACAGATGGAATCCAATTTCCAATACAACATTTTGCGATTTTGATTGTAAATCCTAGTATGGCGACATAGTAGCATGGGATGTTATGTCGTCTATGACTGATACATTTATATTTGAAGTTGTTTTCTTCACTAATAGTAATAATAAAAGATTAAATTTCATGTATCAAGCATTATTTGGCTATTATAAGGTAAAACCCTATCCTCCGGCTTGCGTTGCATTACGTGATGATACCTGGGTCTTATAATAGCTTCATTGTTCTTTATTTAGCATGGTGCTATTTGTTTTTATGTACTGGTATTCTTGGGAGGAAACCCGTTCCGTGTTATACGGCGTGGTCCCTTGATTTACCTAACTTTAAAAAAAATAAAGATTAATAACTGTTTTAGTTCTCACACCAGTCACATGACTGGCCTGGAGTTTATTGTTTTAACCTAAACTTTGGTGCCCCTATTTTCCACATGGGCAGCTAGTAGTTTTGGTTTTGCAGATTTATATTCATAGGATCCTGGTTTACTGCTGGAATGATACCCGGAAAGCTCTGTATCCGTTTACCTCTTTCAGTTGTGTTTTGTTTTATTTTCCGCTGCATTGTAATTTGTAAATCTCTAATATTTATCGAATGTATATTATTTCTTCATATTCTGTATATTCTTGTACTCTGATGTAAATTGTTGTAATAAGCAATGAAATGTTCTTCTGTTTGTGCTCTAATTTGTCGTGTTCGCAACCCATTCCAGGCTTTCCTTTACATGGAAGTTCGGGTCACTTCAGTTGGTATCAGAGCTTTGGTTTACAGAGCTCGGAGAACAAGACACGTTAGAACCAGATGAAAAAATTCATCAGAGACTGGATTAGTAATATACAATGAGAATGACTCGTTAGAGATAGGATCAGTAGTATCCTAGAACGAGTGTGAAGAGTGATATTTTTAAAATAAAAATGAAAACGAATTTTGTTTTGAAAATTTTAACCTGATTGTATGTATTTGAATATTTATTTTAAATCGATTTGGACTATCGGGTATATAGAGATTTTAATATACGTCTGATCCACGTATATTGAAGCCTCAAATATACAGGATGGATATAGGATCACACTCTAGTCGCCCGGGTCTGATTCTAGTGATGGCGCGCCATCATCAGTGTTTATATTCGAGTGTTGAAAGTGGGATATCTATATATTTCCAATTGACTGGTGTGAGAACCAAAACTAGAGAGGGTTACTTGTTGTGATTTGGCATCAAAAACATGATTTTATATATATATATATATATATATATATATATATATCAAAATTATGAATTTGAAACAATAATCAACTAATTGATTCTTGGTTATGTTTTTTGATTGATTAAAATTTTGAACCATTTGGCCAACTTAAATCAAAATATGTAACGACCCGTCTTTTTAACCAGTTCTTGCCGGTAATTAAACCGACTCAAACCGTTCAAAAAGACGAATTGTTATGGGTGCATACATATATTGAACAAAATAACAGAATTTTTCATTGTGAAATACAATGTTACATCAGAGTTACATAAAATATCAGAGTTACAACACATACAGCGGAATAAAAGAAAATATACTCTCAGCGGAAGAAAATCGTATGATATTGCAGAAGCTCCCATCTCTTGCATGAACTCCAACTCTAAAAGCACTTTGAATCCTGCTCCAACGATCTATAACTGCAAACTAAACTACTAGCTGCCCGTGCAAAATTATGGCTACCCAGAGTTTAGGTGAGGGAACAATAAACTCTAGATCAGTCGTGGGACTGGTGTGAGAACTCAAAATAGTTATTATTAGGTTCATTTTAAAGTTGGTAATTTCACCGGACCACGCCACTAACGCGGAACGGGTTTACTCCATGTGAACACCCGTGCATATAAATGCGCAATGACTTTTGAAAATGAAGCTATCATAAGCTCGTCCCACATCACACAATGCAAGCGCACACCAAATAGGCGAGTTTTATCTTATGATAACCAAACATGCTTTCGTACGTAAATATCCTCTTTCAAAAACATAATACATATATATAATGTGGAAAACATTTCGCAAATAAATGTATTAATCCTAGACGGCATAATACCCCATAATATTATGTCGCCATATATATATGCAATCGAAATAGTATGGCTCGTGTTGGAGATTTGAGTTTCCAACTTAATGATTCCTGGCACGAAAGATCAATCGGAACACAAACGAAATGTAATCAAGGGTTTTTCATCCAGATGCGGACATCAATACAAATCACGAGGTAGATCAACGGTTTTCGACCAGACGCGGCCCCCCGAACATACCCCATTCCATAAGTCATAAGTGGTTTCCCACTGCTACAGCAGTCATCATCAATTCATATAAATACACAACCTAACCGCCAGTTTCTCATCATCCGGGGTGTGAGGTTTGTCGATGTCACGTCATACACAAAGCTATGCTTCGATAAGCCATTCTTTGATCATCACTAGCTCGTTTCCTAACTTGGGTATGTCACATTGACAATTCACGACATATCACTGATTTCAATCAATGCATACCCTCTAAGTTCCTATAACTTAGAGACGAGGATAATATATTGCCACAAATCCGATATTCATTAACGGAAATCAGTGCTATGCAGTCAATTTCAATGTCAGACACACCATCCATACAAGACCGTTCTGGGTCTGAACGGAACAACCCGAAAATACTTAAATTTGTTCAGGTCTCATGCAACTCACATCTCGTATCGGGTGGCCTACCCAACCGAGACATTAATCAACAATCCATCTAAACAATTCAAATATTCCCGGTCTTCATTCGTCGTTTACCAAGTCCTAAATTGCTTCATAACGTCGTATTATTACTTGGAATGGTTTTTGAACATATGCTCGATCCCGGTCTTTCCAAGTAATAAGCGTACTTTAAACAATAGCTATGGTTCACACAGGCTTTTCAATTCAAATCTCCTTCCACATAGTTATCAATTCATTTACAACTAAAGATTTGAATTTCTATAGTTTCGTACATCTCGTTATCATCTTAAATTCTTCTTTGAAATCAAAGAGTATACCTTCGCTTCAATTTCTTACTTTTAATTCCCTCGGATCGAAGATTTTGACTAAATTCCAATTACGATACGAATTTCCACAACTCAATCTTATTGGGTTTCAAGAATGGTATTATTGAAGATACGATTCACGACAGAACCCAAATCAATCGTCATTGAATCATAAATTACACAGAAATTTTATCCACTTATATTCGATATAAATTCTCATAATCAACGAATACTATAAGTAGAATAACGATATAACAATATCTTTCAAATTCCCCAGATAGTATACATTTACATCATGAGGTTCATACCAAATATCGAAGATTATTTCTATCTAGCTTATTTAAATAAAGGTGAGAACCCGTATCTTAATTGAAAGGTTTATTCAACTCTTTGACATTAGATCTGGATAGAAATACCATCAACTTATCTTCAATATTAATTACCGTATCCAACTCATATTATAAGCGGAATAATGGTGAATTACCTTTTAAATCCCTCAGATAATCAGAGTTTTCATTTACCGAACTAATATAAAACATCCGAAGATTTATCTCCAACCATATCCAATTATTTTGTATTAAAAACCCGTATTAGTATCAATTTAAATTCCATATAAAATATTTCTAATACTCTTAAACCTTTGAAAACATTTCACAAATCATTACTTATAGTTCGGAACATCGTTTACTGGTTAAAACTTCAAAATAGATTGTTTTCGAAGAAAGCGTTACAATAGCGTTTCAAAAGTGTTACAAAAGCGTTACAAAATAGTTATCTTAACTATTTTGATCAAAATATCATTTATCTTAGCCAAAACTTAAACTTTACAATTGAAAACACCTTTTCATAATTTGTATTGATTTTACAAATTTTTTCCATTTTTTTAAATAATTTAAAAATAGCTGTTTATAATTATGGGCAACAATTGTTCTTACATCGATCTTTTCCAAAACGGTTTCAAACATAACTTGAAAATTATATCTCGAATTTAAAATCTGCTTTCACTCATTTGAAAGTTCTTGTTTATATAAATCAAATGTTTTTCGTTTCGTGGAAATCTGATTTAGATTGCAAAAGTTATATGCGTTTAAAGTTGCATCTAAAATACGTAAATTGTCGTTATGCGACAAGCTCTATTTTTACCATAATAACCATTATTCTACGATACTTCAAAATATCTTAGAAAATCGTTATATCCTTATATAACCCTTTTAAAATCATTTAGATTTACTTTTCAAATTATTTGGATCTAAAATTCAATTTTCATAAATTCCAATTCATTTCTAAATTGAAATAACTTCAAATTAACCTTCCCGTTCGTCGGATCAGTTAGGGATAGCCAGGGAGAGCAGGAAACTTCATTTCCAAACCCAAGCCTAGACACTATCCTCTCTGTCATCCTAGAACGTTCTGGTGTATATTCTATTATTAATACAAAGAGACATCGTTCATATTCAAATATCAAAATCTCATTTTGAATTTAAATTGAAAATAATGTATTTTACCAAAATTGGTTTCATATAGATATAAAGATCGTTGTACAGAATCAATACATAATTCAAATCATATCAAATCCTAATTCAATATTTAAAAAGTTAATATTTAATTCAAAACTAACAATTTAAATATTATTTAATGATTAAATAAAATCGTATATAGGAAGGAGATTTTAAATCGATCACCCATATATTTCCACAACCACGGGGTGTGTGTGTAATATCATGCAATGCAATCATATTTATCCAAATGAACCATATGACCAGATGGATACGAATTCATTCATCACAAACAAACAGTTTAACGGTGCACAAGCGTTGCGGTCAATAACGCTTACCAGTGTTTAGTGTATTATCTAACTACATGCACATCCATTCACATAATAACATCCATCACACAATCATCATCAACAAATTTTAATTATCTCAGTTAATTATAATTAACTAATTTAAACAAATAATTTTAAATTAGAAGTTCTCACCTAATAGCTCTCCAAATCTTCACGGTAGGCGAGCCTAGTTGAGTGAATCGTCGGACAGTATTTCGGCGCAGCGTCTTCTTCACAAAATATATATAATATAATATACACTAATCTCTCTCTATATTCTAAGAGGAGGAGGAGAAATGACGAACGTTGGCAAGGTGGTGGTGGAAAGGAGGAAGATTTATGCCATGGAAACCATGGCCATAAGCTTTAAGAAGAAGAGAGAAAGAAAAGAAGTGAGAATGAATGAAAAAGTGGAAGGAAAGGGTGGTATTTATAGGAAAAGAGGAGTAAGGAGAGAGTGACACATCATAGGACATGTGTATTACATGCATGGAATGTTGCATGCAAATTTACTAGTGTCTTAACACTTGTAAAAAGGAGAAGGAATGTGTTTTTGGTAGCATTTATCATAAACGTTATGAAAACAATGAGCAACGCATTATATTAATGCTATTAATTTATGTTATCTTTTGACAAATCCGATCGAACGACAAATAATATCAGTAAATCCAACTTACTAATAATCATTCTTGTAAAATCATAAAATAAATTATCCTTTACCAAATTCATATTTTTACCAATCAATATTATCAAAATCAGAAAATATCATTACTTAAACATAAATCTTATAATTAAAATTTTCGAAAAAAGTTTTCTTATAAAAATCATAAAAAAAACAAAATACTTATACAAAGTTAAAATTCATATTTAAACCTAATAAAAATCAATTTATATTCATAAAATAAAAAATTAAATAAATAAAAATCCAAATCAAACATAGTTAAAATTCTGGATGTTACATTCACCCCCCCTTACAAACTTTTCGTCCTCGAAAAGGAAGTCGAGTAAATTTAAACTCCTTCACAAATTTTAAATTCCAATTTCTCTCTCAACATACCAGAAATGTAATGGTCAGAACCAAGGCTCATATCATTCAGATTTACACTAAATTTAGAGTCTAAGGAAACTTCTATGATCTCGTGATTACTAGGGTCGTCACGGGTCTTGTTTAAAAGTCGCATCCTCTGAGTTAGACTCAGAGCTGTTATCCTACCATTAAGGAGAACTGGGATAAATATTATCTAGTACTTAGAGGTCTATGACCCTAAGAAAATTATCTTTCTAACTTACTCTTACGGAACCCATGGTTTTCTTATCAATTATAAGACTAAATGCTCAGATTAGAAATTTAAATCCAAGTTCTCAAATAAAATTTTCCCTAATCGTTCAATTATCTTACAATATAACATCTTGGCTAAATTCAGTATTAGAAATTTTATTGCTCTCAACACAAATCAAGTTTAATTTTAGAGATAATTCAAAATACTGGTTTCAAATCTAAATTAGTTCACTTATCCAAGGCTTTATCTGAGCAGGGAAAAAGGAAGAATTCCGAAATAAAGTTGAATAATGACAATTCGGGGTGATATTCAAAATATGACAATGGGTCGAGCAAAACCCAGCGACAAGGGAAGAGATAGAATTATATTTTTGAAATACTCATTCTATTTCAAATTTTTATTTCAATCGTTTCCAAATTAACCCATTTATAAGTTAACTTTTATACTCATTTAATATTCATTTTTTTTTCATATACACCTATTCGAACTTTAAAATTCAAAATATATAAAATCCCTTTTTCATTCTTGTTAAAATATCATGCCTTATTTAGAAACATTTTCTTACTTAACTAGCCGTACAATCTCTTAAAACAGTTTTATTTAAAAATACCATCACGCTTCCTCTGCGCACTCTGATTATGCGTATATTCAAACTAGTATTGCTAAAAACATCCCAAAACATCGATTTCAAAATTTCCGGAACCAAATCCTCAAAATTAATATATTTGAAAATCCAAATTTTTTTGCATAAGTTGGATTCTATATTTCAAAGAAAGCTCATTTATTGAGGTTCTGTTACAAAATATCTTGGATAAATTAAAGTTATCTACACGGTTTCACACGGCACAAAGAGGTATACATGGATCAAGTCAAAATTCCATGTGCTCAAGTCAAGTAAAGATGCATAGAAGTTCCATGCTAACTTGTGCATGAAAGGTATACATAGACCAAATCAGGTTTCATGAGCTTGGAATAGAAATCCAACATCTAATGAGCATCAACAGGTGTAAAGGTTCGAATCAAATACTTGGCCAAATGCACATGATACAAAGGTACGAATGACATTACTCAATAGCAAATGGTTGGAATTTAAATGATCAGTTTAGCCCAAGATGGGAACTCACATGCAAACAAGGATACAAATTCTAACAGTTTAATCATGGGATACTCGTTAACTTTCATAATTTTCCTCTTGAATAAATCTTACTTTAACAACTTCATTTTCTTCCTTTGTGCTTCAAGTGAATACTTGTTGAGAAATTTTCGTTTGACCCACTCGTTCATGCCGGTTTCTCTTAACAAGGGAAAATATAAAATTCAATCGATTTGTTCAATACATATCCCATTTTATCATATTAACCTTGTTTCTCAAAATTCGTATAGCTTCAGGTGTGAAAATCGGTCTTCTCCCCCACTTAAGACATTTACCATAATTTTATTAAATTGTATCGTCAAAATCGAAATATGGGGTGAACCAAGCTCGCTTACATGCATTTTCAAAATTTCACTTTTCAGTTCTTTAAGTGTGATTAGCTTCTAAAATATATCCTTGCGATTTTGACAAAATAGTCTGATTCACGCTTCTAATTATTAGTTAAGTATGTGTTTAACTTAACTACCTTATGTTAAATTCATTTTTCGCATATCCCATTTCATAACATAATACATTCAATACTTCGAAAGTCATTTGCAAAATCAATTTTACAATTGTGAGGACATCGCAAAACACTTTCGATTGTTTATCTATACAACTTTAAGTACTTCTCGACGTCTCGATCAGAAACATATAGTCATCCCACTTTCGAAACCCAAAAGTAAGACTGATGATGATCGATCAATCACTAGAATTATCCCCAAGCGACTAGAATGTGATTCTATATCCATCTAGTATATATTGGACTTCGTATATATGTTAGCTAGGCGTATATGCAAAATCCTTACATACTTGGTCGTCCAACCTTGACGTCAAATAAATACTCGCAACCGTTTTTATTACACGCTGATTATCTTTCAAATCGGTCTTCTTATATAAATATTTTATATATAGGTTGCAAAATATTTTGAAATTATCATTCCAAGCTCGACGTTTTTTTTCAATATGCTTATTAAAGCCAATTCATTAATCGCTTATTTCTCGATAACTCCGAACAGATCAACGCGGGATTTTCGAAGTTTTAAAGAGCCCTTTTTATTTTGGAAGTATTTCCTTTAAAAATCTTATTTTCAAATCTTCTTCAAAATATTTTATTTCAAATAATTATTATTTTCGAAATGACTAACTTGTTCAAAAATACCTTATATAGATTTCAAAAATACGCTCTCTCATCATAATATTCCGAAATCTCATTCTAGGGCATTTCTAACCCTATCTCTAATGAGATACTATAGCTCTGATGAGTCCTATCCATTGTTCAAAATATGTTGTACCCGATAGCTTTTTATAACCAAAGCTCTGATACCAACTTGTAACGACCCGCCTTTTTGCCCAGTTCTTGCCGGTAATTAAACCGACTCAAACCGTTCAAAAAGAAAAATTGTTATGGGTGCATACATATATTGAACAAATTAACAGAATTTTTCATTGCAAAATACAATGTTACATCAGAGTTACATAAAATATCAGAGTTACAACACATACAGCGGAAGAAAAGAAAATATACTCTCAGCGGAAGAAAATCGTATGATATTGCAGAAGCTCCCATCTCTTGCATGAACTCCAACTCTAAAAGCACTTTGAATCCTGCTCCAACGATCTATAACTGCAAACTAAACTACTAGCTGCCCGTGCAAAATTATGGCCACCCAGACTTTAGGTGAGGGAACAATAAACTCCACGTCAGTCGTGGGACTGGTGTGAGAACTCAAAATAGTTATTATTAGGTTCATTTTAAAGTTGGGAATTTCACCGGACCACGCCACTAACACGGAACGGGTTTACTCCATGTGAACACCCGTGCATATAAATGCGCAATGACTTTTGAAAATGAAGCTATCATAAGCTCGTCCCACATCACACAATGCAAGCGCACACCAAATAGGCGAGTTTTATCTTATGATAACCAAACATGCTTTCATACGTAAAAATCCTCTTTCAAAAACATAATACATATATATAATGTGGAAAACATTTCGCAAATAAATGTATTAATCCTAGACGGCATAATACCCCATAATATTATGTCGCCATATATATATGAAATCGAAATCGTATGGCTCGTATTGGAGATTTGGGTTTCCAACTTGATGATTCCCGGCACGAAAGATCAATCGGAACACAAACGAAATGTAATCAAGGGTTTTTCATCCAAACGCGGACACCAATACAAATCGCGAGGTAGATCAACGGTTTTCAACCAGACGCGGCCCCCCGAACATACCCCATTCCATAAGTCATAAGTGGTTTCCCACTGCTACAGCGGTCATCATCAATTCATATAAATACACAACCTAACCGCCAGTTTCTCATCATCCGGGGTGTGAGGTTTGTCGATGTCACGTCATACACAAAGATGTGCTTCGATAAGCCATTCTTTGATCATCACTAGCTCGTTTCCTAACTTGGGTATGTCACATTGACAATTCACGACATATCACTGATTTCAATCAATGCATACCCTCTAAGTTCCTATGACTTAGAGACGAGGATAATATATTGCCACAAATCCGATATTCATTAACGGAAATCAGTGCTATGCAGTCAATTTCAATGTCAGACACACCATCCATACAAGACCGTTATGGGTTTGAATGGAACAACCCGAAAATACTTAAATTTGTTCAGGTCTCATGCAACTCACATCTCGTATCGGGTGTCCTACCCAACCGAGACATTAATCAACAATCAATCTAAACAATTCAAATATTCCCGGTCTTCATTCGTTGTTTACCAAGTCCTGAATTGCTTCATAACATCGTATTATTACTTGGAATGGTTTTTGAACATATGCTCGATCCCGGTCTTTCCAAGTAATAAGCGTACTTTAAACAGTAGCTATGATTCACACAGGCTTTTCAATTCAAATCTCCTTCCACATAGTTATCAATTCATTTACAACTAAAGATTTGAATTTCTATAGTTTCGTACATCTCGTTATCATCTTAAATTCTTCTTTGAAATCAAAGAGTATACCTTCGCTTCAATTCCTTACTTTTAATTCCCTCGGATCGAAGATTTTGACTAAATTCCAATTACGATACGAATTTCCACAACTCAATCTTATTGGGTTTCAAGAATGGTATTATTGAAGATACGATTCACGACAGAACCCAAATCAATCGTCATTGAATCATAAATTACACAGAAATTTTATCCACTTATATTCGATATAAATTCTCATAATCAATGAATACTATTAGTAGAATGACGATATAACAATATCTTTCAAATTCCCCAGATAGTATACATTTACATCATGAGGTTCATACCAAATATCGAAGATTATTTCTATCTAGCTTGTTTAAATAAAGGTGAGAACCCGTATCTTAATTGAAAGGTTTATTCAACTCTTTGACATTAGATCTGGATAGAAATACCATCAACTTATCTTCAATATTAATTTCCGTATCCAACTCATATTATAAGCGGAATAACGGTGAATTACCTTTTAAATTCCTCAGATAATAAGAGTTTTCATTTACCGAACTAATATAAAACATCCGAAGATTTATCTCCAACCATATCCAATTATTTTGTATTAAAAACGCGTATTAGTATCAATTTAAATTCCATATAAAAATTTCTAATACTCTTAAACCTTTGAAAACATTTCACAAATCATTACTTATAGTTCGGAACATCATTTACGGGTTAAAACTTCAAAATAGATTGTTTTCGAAGAAAGCGTTACAATAGCGTTTCAAAAGTGTTACAAAAGCGTTACAAAATAGTTATCTTAACTATTTTGATCAAAATATCATTTATCTTAGCCAAAACTTAAACTTTACAATTGAAAGCACCTTTTCATAATTTGTATTGATTTTACAAATTTTTTCCATATTTTTAAATAATTTAAAAATAGCTGTTTATAATTATGGGCAACAATTGTTCTTACATCGATCTTTTCCAAAACGGTTTCAAACATAACTTGAAAATTATATCTCGAATTTAAAATCTTCTTTCACTCATTTGAAAGTTCTTGTTTATATAAATCAAATGTTTTTCGTTTCGTGGAAATCTGATTTAGATTGCAAAAGTTATATGCGTTTAAAGTTGCATCTAAAATATGTAAATTGTCGTTATGCGACAAGCTCTATTTTTACCATAATAACCATTATTCTACGATACTTCAAAATATCTTAGAAAATCGTTATATCCTTATATAACCCTTTTAAAATCACTTAGATTTACTTTTCAAATTATTTGGACCTAAAATTCAATTTTCATAAATTCCAATTCATTTCTAAATTGAAATAACTTCAAATTAACCTTCCCATTCGTCGGATCAGTTAGGGATAGCCAGGGAGAGCAGGAAACTTCTTTTCCAAACCCAAGCCTAGACATTATCCTCTCTGTCATCCTAGAACGTTCTGGTGTATATTCTATTATTAATACAAAGAGACATCGTTCATATTCAAATTTCAAAATCTCATTTTGAATTTAAATTGAAAATAATGTATTTTACCAAAATTGGTTTCAGATAGATATAAAGATCGTTGTACAGAATCAATACATAATTCAAATCATATCAAATCCTAATTCAATATTTAAAAAGTTAATATTTAATTCAAAACTAACAAATTAAATATTATTTAATGATTAAATAAAATCGTATATAGGAAGGAGATTTTAAATCGATCACCCATATATTTCCACAACCACGGGGTGTGTGTGTAATATCATGCAATGCAATCATATTTATCCAAATGAACCATATGACCAGATGGATACGAATTCATTCATCACAAACAAACAGTTTAACAGTGCACAAGCGTTGCGGTCAATAACGCTTACCAGTGTTTAGTGTATTATCTAACTACATGCGCATCCATTCACATAATAACATCCATCACACAATCATCATCAACAAATTTTAATTATCTCAGTTAATTATAATTAACTAATTTAAACAAATAATTTTAAATTAGAAGTTCTCACCTAATAGCTCTCCAAATCTTCACTATAGGCGAGCCTAGTTGAGTGAATCGTCGGACAGTATTTCGGCGCAGCGTCTTCTTCACAAAATATATATAATATAATATACACTAATCTCTCTCTATATTATAAGAGGAGGAGGAGAAATGACGAACTTTGGCAAGATGGTGGTGGAAAGGAGGAAGACTTATGCCATGGAAACCATGGCCATAAGCTTTAAGAATAAGAGAGAAAGAAAAGAAGTGAGAATGAATGAAAAAGTGGAAGGAAAGGGTGGTATTTATAGGAAAAGAGGAGTAAGGAGAGAGTGACACATCATAGGACATGTGTATTACATGCATGGAATGTTGCATGCAAAATTACAAGTGTCTTAACACTTGTAAAAAGGAGAAGGAATGTGTTTTTGGTAGCATTTATCTTAAACGTTATGAAAACAATGAGCAAAGCATTATACTAATGCTATTAATTTATGTTATCTTTTGACAAATCCGATCGAACGACAAATAATATCGGTAAATCCAACTTACTAATAATCATTCTTGTAAAATCATAAAATAAATTATCCTTTACCAAATTCATATTTTTACCAATCAATATTATCAAAATCAGAAAATATTATTATTTAAACATAAATCTTATAATTAAAATTTTCAAAAAAAGTTTTCTTATAAAAATCATAAAAAAAAAACAAAATACTTATACAAAGTTAAAATTCATATTTAAACCTAATAAAAATCAATTTATATTCATAAAATAAAAAAATTAAATAAATAAAAATCCAAATCAAACATAGTTAAAATTCTGGGATGTTACAAAATATGAACTGAATTGCAAATTGTTTGAAATTGCATGCATGTACATGCATATATATTGAACAGGTCATAACAAGGAGGCTGGAGAAGAGGAATAAAATTGTATGCCCGACAAATAGGTACTTGTTTACTATATTTCTTAGGTTTGGATGATTTTATGAGCCGATTAGCTAGTCGCTTGGCTTTTTCTTTTTCTTTTTGAGATGAGAGGGCATGTGTGGCGGTTTGGGGATTTTCCTGGTGTTCCCCGTACAAAGGAGGTTATGGCGAAATTTTTCGAAAATTTAGGGTGTTAGCCAAATTTTTGAAAAATTAGAAATTCTTAGAAATTGAAAAGTTGAAGAATGAAAGCCAAAATGAAAGTTGAGTTGATTAGTTAAACAAATTTCAGCTCCTTTTCCTTTTCGAGGATGAAAAGATTTTAAGTGGGGGAGATTGTAACAACCCGAAAAATCAGAACCAATTTAAATTTTTTATTTTGGCAATTTTAATGTATTTTGAATATTTAAAATGAATTATTTTAAATAATAACGAAGAAAATTTTATTTTCGACGAAGTTAAAACGAATAAATTTATTTTAATTATAATTCGAGCCTGAAATGGCGCGGCAATTCGAAAATTCGATTTCAAATTTCAAATGAATATAGAGAATTCGTTTTAAGTCAGAATTGGACGAAACAAGAAATATTTGAATCTGATTAACTATTTCTTTCTAAGGATGTAAGAAACTGAATTTTCGGTTTATAAGTTGTAAGTTACATCCAGTTCAAAATTCAGAAAAGTCGCTGTGGAATATATATATATATATATATATATTTCTAGTATATATATGGCCCTTAAAAATAGCCATTTTGAAAACTACCTCCGTTTTCGAAAAAACCACTTTTGTTGGATTCAGAATGTCAAATAATTTCTAGATTCCGAAATTCATAATTTTTGGAATTAATATGTGAGCATGGCAAAAGAAAACGTGTTTTTAATAGTTTCAGTCAATTTGGATCAACCAGAAAATGGCCATTTTTCAAATGGTCTTCAAATTTGACGAAATTAGTTTTGTTAGGACTGTATCGTCAATGCAAAGCTAGAAATAATTTTTCTGCAATTTTCAAAGTCCGTATGTGACCCTGGTAAATTAAAATGTGCATTCAAATTAAATATATACTGATTTATATTTTAAATTTAGCGCAAACTGATCGTAACAGTTGAATTGGCTTACAAAACATATCCCATTGTCTTCGGAATGGGGTAATTAGCTAGGGGCGACAGTCGTTGGGTTCGACATGGAGTTTGAACGAAAAATTTACTTTTTCGAATAAAATATTAAATTAATTATATAAATTACATAACTACCCATACCTCTCTCTCTCTATAAGTCAACAGAAAGAAATAAATAATGATAAAAACCCGATCCCCAAATCGCCCCAGCCCCCCTCCCTTAACGACGATCGACGTGACGCCTCTCAAGACCACCGCCACCTCCGATGCGTCGGATCCCCCCTCCCAGTCAACAGCGCCTCTCTCCTCCTCTTCTTCTTCTCTCCAACGTCCAAATCAATGAAACCCTTCCACCTCAAGTAAACCGCGACGACCATCAGCAAACTCCCCTCCATTTCGAAGCCGAAGACCCCGACGCCCCCTCCATTTTCGATTCAACGCAGTGAGTTTTCTTATTTTCGTTTTATTTTCCCTTATGTAATTAGTTTATTTAACTTAGTGATTAAATATTTTTTCGAAAATATGACTATTTTTGTTAAATATAAATGATCTGATTTTTTTTCAAATATAAAAAGGTTTAATTTTTATGAATAAAAAGGTTTGGTTTTTATATGTAAAAGATTTGATTTTTAAATAAAAATACGATTTTTATTGTTTGAATGGAAGTATAAAAATATGGTTTTTATACATGAAGTGTTATCATAAAAATGTGATTTTTATGTAAATGACTTTATATAAAGATTCGATTTTTAGTTATATAAAAATTTGATTTTTAGTTGTGCAAAATTATGATTTTTATTATGAAGTTAGAGATATAAAAATATAATTTTTATATAGAAAGTAGCATTGTAAAAATACAATTTTTATTATGAAGTAGCGAAGATAAAGATTTGATCTTTATGTGTTTGACATTAAAATAAAAATACTATTTTTATATGAAAGAAGTTGGTTTAAAAATACGATTTTATGTATATAAAAATAGGATTTTTATTTATATTTTTAGCGAATAAAAATATGATTTTCATTATATGTGAAGAATAAAAATATGGTTTTTATATATGGAAAAGAGATATAAAAATATAATTTTTATAATGAAGTAGCGATGTAAAAATATGATTTTTAATATCAATTGCGTGAAACAGATGGAGATGGAACAGATTGAAATCAAAACGAAATCCGAACCATTAAGAAATAAAAGAATGGAGGACTGGATCCCAAAGGTGAGAACTCCTCACTATAATTTTCTTTGTACAGTTATTTACTGCATATATGAACTTCTCCACATCGTCCACAGACCATGAACGACTTGTTTGATTGTTTGGTTTGATTAATTTATTTGTTTGAATTGGTTTGGGATGAGAATTGAATTGAATTAATTGAGTTGTTATGTGTGTATGGCGCGAGCCAATATCAGGAGTGGGGTAATGCTAGACATTACCCGATTTGGATATCGCGCCATTATAATGCCGAAATTTTCTGAAATAAAAGGTGTTAGTTAAAAATAACATTTTTATTGAATGAATGAACTGTTAAAAATAGTAAAGTGTTGAAATAAATATTTTAACGATAAAATTATAATTTTTAACGTATAAAAGAACGTGATAGAATTCTCCTGAAATGAAAATGAATATTCATTTACAAATCAGACGATTTGTTTATGTACACCCGTTTTATTGATATTGATTGGGACGATAAATTTTGCACATCGCCTAACTGCACAAACAAAAATCAATGTTTGTTGTTTGAAACCCCACATGGGTATTGGGATGATATATAACATACAATAGTCCCAATAATTAGTTGTATGTCGATTGATTGATTGACATGTTGTTGTAAGCGTTAAATACTTATATTTAATACTTATACAGTGTAGAATGCACTTTGGATGATGGTTGGTTATTTATCATTGTTGTGATACACATGTGTTGTATGAAATCCATATAAATAACATTATATGGTAACTGACTGTGTCTGATTCCAGATCAGAAAGAATGAATATTTTAAAATAATGAATATTTTAAAATAAGGAATATTTTTAAAATAATATTCAGTAAAAGATCAAAATTTGATTTTGATGTCCGATTTGGAATGGACACGAATATATTTAAATATATAAAGCCGTGTTGATTAGATGTGCGCCATTTTGATGCAAACGATATTTATATCGATTTTATTCATATTTAAAATGAATATCGAAAAGGAATTGGTTTCAAAATCTAAAGTTTGAAAATATTATCATTTATATATTAATGATATGGAATATTCAATTTTAATTTGAAATTGAATATGAAATTGAAATCGTTTTTAAAACGAATTTAAAATAATTTATGAAATACGTTTTAAATGGAAATCGACGAAATATATATTATATATATATTAAATAATGGCCTGAATAGAACGCGCCGCGTTGCGGCAGTTTGCGAATTTCGACCATTGATTTCGAATGGACATTACGGGAGATCCGACCGTCGGATTCTCCTAAAACCGGAACCGTTGGGTTCGTATCGAAAAGAGCTTTATAACAAATATTAGAGATTTGAAATATAACGGTTGGATTTGGAATTATGTCCAAATCAAATTTGGAAAAGGTCGTTGTAAGTGCAGCTCGATGGCCGTTTATGGAAATCGACTGTACGGGACTTGATAAAATTATTAAAAATATTAATAATTTGTGTAAAATCATAAGAAATGATTTGGAAAGAATGGGGATGAAAAATTCCATATTTGAAAAGATAAAAATATATTTTTATCCAAACGAACTAGTTATTAACTAGATTTGAAATCCAATAATTTTTAAATAAAATAAATTGGATTTTTGAAATGGTTTTAAAAATAACCAGGATTTCCAATATATGAATTAAAATGGATTTGAATCGAAATTTTCTTCAGAATATTTCGATTTTGGATTTCGTGAATATACAGATATTGTTATGGAAATTTGAAAGATATATATATCGTTATTTCCAATACGATATTTGTTGGTTTCAGAATTTGATATTGATTATAAGCCGATATATTTTCTATTCAGAGCCTTGTATTTAATATCAAATGGGATTTTTGGTTTGTCGTGAACGGTGTCTTCGGTGACACTGTTCTTGAACCCCATGTGAAGAGAATAAATCTTTTAATTAAGATTGTTAGAGTTTCCAATTATATTTAATAATTGGAATAAAATGAAATGCGAGTTGGGTTTATCGTGAACTGTGTTTTTAACGACATTCGTTCTTTAACCTGATTTACAGTAAAATGTGATTTGGAATTTATAAATCTTTTGTCAAGATTTAAAGGAGATTTTCCAAAGTAAAGTTTTCCAATTTAACATATTAAATTGGAATTGAATGGAATTCAATTTGGTAATAATCGAAGTGAGCTTCTATAGAGGAAGACTGTTAACATATATGGAATTTAAAAGGCTTTTCCGTTATTCCATTTATATTATCGGTTGGATATGGAAGTTTATATCGATTATATATATATATTGATCTATTTTCCGTGAAGATTCCATTGTTAATGGAATTAGATTTTGAGTTTATCGTGAGCTGTGTTTTAAATGACGTTTGTTCTTTAACCCAGTTAAAGATAAGATTAATTTCTTAACTTTGAATAATCATTAAGTAATGATTTTTGGAAATTAAAACTGAATTAGAGTTTTAATGAATCTTTAAATAGATTGAAGGGTGAATTTGATAACTAAAATTATCAAATTCAAGAAATGATCGAGAATGGAGTACCACCAGTTTTACTCCAGGAAATAGTTAAATATTTAATTAGATTTGAACATGAAATGGTAAATAATTTTGCTGATAACACCGTGGTGTTAGATATGAAGTATTACCAGTTTTACTTCATGGGATGAATAGGTTTGGATAGGGAAATTTAAACAAATGATTACTTCGGTAAGGTTCGCTAATCCCGACTAGTTTAGATAAACCATAATTTGGTATGGATTGATTTCCAAAGGAAGATTAAAGAATAAATTTAAAGAATTTATCTTTGATAAAATTAATGGGAACCTTTCCCAAAGGATATGAATATTTAAACAAAAGAATATTCAGAATTGGAATGAGGCGTATGTTGTGTTTCTATAGTACTTGTTTATCATATACGCGATTATTCAGAAAGACCGGGTTTATCCCATTCTGAATAACTGAATCGGCGATGACTCGACGATGGAGACGGTGGTTGAAGACCGGAGGTCTTCACATCGTTTGGATGATTAATGATGTCTTGATTGGGCTGTACACCCAAGACAAGGTAATAAGTGGTCATCGTCCAGACGTACTTGGAGATCAACTGGATATGCGAGGACCTCTCTCTTGTATTGGACATATGGGACGAGGAATAAGGTGCCTCCGGTTTCGTTCAGACCCAAAACGAACTTGTAAATGGATGTGTGTCTGACATCGGATTTCACTTTGTGTGATTGATAGACATCGGTTGCATAGCGTGAATTGCCTTTGTGGCATGCTGAGATGCAAATGATCAAGGCTTCTGTTGAAAATCAGAGTCTTGTGGTTGATGATCAAAGCACAACTTTAATATAGCATAGCTTTGTGTAGCATTAATTCGCGAGCCTCACACCCTGGTGTGAACTAGAAACGGGAGAGGATCTCAGGGAGGACATGCGTTTCCTTCTAGCTAGGAGTGGTGTCAGGATTTTTCACACCCTGAAATTTTACTTATGTGGATGATGGATAGCGAGGCGCCACGGATATATCGGCACTGCGGGGCCGATGGATAGTATGGTCTTTATACAGACCAGATTTACGTCCCATAGGGCAGGGAAATGCATTGTTTAGGCATTTTAATCCACTCCGTGTGGACTAGCCCTAATGCTCCAAGGGCCCATCTGTGTCTGGGTCCTGAGGCTCGGACTAGAGAGTCTCGAAGCGGTAAGGACGATCCCTTGCCTTGGTTCACAGATGGAATCCAATTTCCAATACGACATTTTGCGATTTTGATTGTAGAGCCTAGTTTGGCGACATAGTAGCATGGGATGCTATGCCATCTATGATTGATACATTTATATTTGAAGTTATTTTCTCTACTTATAGTAATAATAAAAGATTAAATTTTGCGTATAAAGCATTATATGGCTATTATAAGGTAAAACCCTATCCTCCGGCTTATGTTGCATTGCGTGATGGAACCTGGGTCTTATAATAGCTTCATTGTTCTTTATTTAGCACGGCGCTGTTTGTTTTTATGCACTGGTATTCTTGGGAGGAAACTTGTTCTGTGTTATACGGCATGGTCCCTTGATTTAACTAACTTGAAAAAAAATAAAGATTAATAATTGTTTTAGTTCTCGCACCAGTCACATGGCTGACCTGGAGTTTATTGTTTTAACCTAATCTCTGGGTGCCCCTATTTTCCATACAGGCAGCTAGTAGTTTTGATTTTGCATATTTATATTCATAGGATCCTGGTTTACAGCTGGAATGATATTCAAAAAGCTCTTTATCCGTTTATCTCTTTCAGTTGTGTTTTGTATTATTTTCCGCTGCATTGTAATTTGTAAATCTTTGATATTTATCGAATGTATATTATTTCTTCATATTCTGTATATTCTTGTACTCTAATGTAAATTATTGTAATAAGAAATGAAATTTTCTTTTATTTGTGCTCTGATTTGTCGTGTTCTCAACTCAATCCGGGCTTTCCTTCCCGGGGAAGTTTGGGTCGCTTCACTTTCCGAATAACTCGCATATATAATAAACAAGTGCTATAAAAACGCAACATACGCCTCGTTCCAATTCTGAATATTCTTTTATTTAAATATTCATATCCTTTGGGAAAGGTTCCCATTAATTTTATCAAAGATTAATTATTTAAATTTATTCTTTAATCTTCCTTTGGATATCAATTCAAGCCATATTAAGGTTTTCCAAACTAGTTTGGATTAGGGCACCTTACCGAAGTAATCATTTGTTTAATTTCCTAATCCCAACCTATTCATCCCATGGGGCAAAATTGTTTGTACTCCATATCTAACATCACGGTGTTATCGGTGAATATAATTATCATTTCACGTTCAGATATAATTAAAGATTTAACTATTGCTAGGAGCAAAACTGGCGATCCTCCATTCTCGATCATTTTAGATATCTCATATATAATTTATACAATGCATATATATAATTTATACAACACATATATATTTTATTCACATCTCATATATATATATATTATTCTCATCGCATATATATATATTTTATTCACAACGCAAATATATATATATATATATACATGTGTGATGTGAATAAAATATATATACGAGATGTGAATATATATTTTTCAAACGGTCTCCAAATACGATGAAATTAATTTTGTTAGGACCGTATCATCAAAACATAGCTAGATTTCAAAATTAAAATTTTTTGGAGTCAATATGTGTCCCTGATAAATTAAAATGTATGTTGGAATTCAATATTGAATGTTATATTAATTTATATTTAGTTTTGATAAAAACTTATCAAAACGATCGAATTGGATCACAAAACGTATCTGATTGTGTTCGGAATGGGGGTGATTAGTTAGGGACGACAGTCGTTGGGGTTCATTTGGAGTTTGAAGGATAAACGAATAAAATTAGACAATTGAATATTAATTTATAATATAATATATAGGTCAAAAGGGGTCAAAACCCTCATTATCTTCTAGCGTGGTCAACCCAAAAAGATACCGCCACTTCCTCAATCAAAGGCCGATTTCATTCCAAAATTATATCCCTAAATTCTCTCCAAACATTTTGAATTAGATGATGCTTATAAAAAAATCAAAAAGAAAGTTTGGATCTTCAAAACCGTATGGGTATGATCGTTTACGATTGAGTATTCTTTTCGAATTCTGGGCATAAAGTCGTTCCGTTCGCCGGCGTTTTTAGGGAACTGGGGGAGTTTGAATTGCAGGCTACGCATGGAGGTTTGTGGCGCTATGTAGGTGGGCGGAGGGGTGACGACCGATCGTCGTCCAGTGGAGCTAGGCATTGTGCGTAAGCATGAAAGAGGAGTCGACAACGGGGTTAAATCGTTACAGGAGGTTACGGAAGAGGAAGGATTAATTCCTTAATAATGTAATTATCAAATTAATTAATTCAGTTGATTATTAATTAAATAATTATGTAATGAAATGTATTAAATGTTGTAACTCTTTCATACGAGATCGAAATCCGACGATTTCAGTTGTGTTGCGCTCGTATCAGCGAGCACTACAAAATGAAACTAACCAGAACGGAAAAGGAGCAAGTTGGATTTTTTGCTAAATTAAACGCGCGTTTAATTTTTTTTTAAAATAAAATCCTCCATTTAAGACTGACGAAGTGAAAACCAATGTGAGAACCTTCTCCCTCAAATATTTGTACAGTTATTTATTTTATGACTGAATGTAGTGATTGCCAATATTGATTTTTATTATTTTTAATTATCACAAAAATGTTGTACGGTGCCTGTTAGCTAACATTCACTGTTGTTTGAAAACCCATCGATGATTTGATTGACTATGTTATGTTTTTTTGTGATGTTGAAATGTATAACATATTAAAAATAATGTTAATAAATTTGTGGTAATTGAAATTAAATTATAAATATCCATTTATAATTTTTTTGATTTACGTGTGGAACCTAAGACTTCACTCTAGCCATTGCTTGTCGGTCTTAGTAAACCCCACGGGTAGTGATATACCCCGATTTTTCAACGCCTTCACACTACCTAGGTAGTCACCCCTAGAAATTGGCAGAGGTGGCCCTCGAACCTGAGACCTATGTCTCATCCCAACTCTCCCACCTCTAACCAACTGAGCTAGGAGTGTCGGGTAAATATCCATTTATAATTTAAACAGTTAAAATTGGTTAATTAAAAAAATAATTCGTATCAAATAATAATTGGTTAAATTTATTAACCAAGGATTAATTTGAATTCATTATTGTTGGCTGAAACCCCACACGGGTCTGGGGATGATAATTAATTCACATCTCCCTTGTATTTGACTGTATGTCAACCGATTGATTGATAGGCTGTGATAAGCGTTATTTAATTATTTAATGCTTATACGGTTGTAAATTGCACTCTAGATGTGAATTGATTGTTTAATTGTTGTTTATCACTATTTTTGAATACATGAGATGTATGGAATCCATATAAATAAAATTATATGGTAATTGATTGATTCTGATTCCAATTCAGAAATAACGAATATTTAACATTAATATTCAGTGAAAAATCAAAATATGATTTTGATGTCTGATTTTGGATGGAGACGAAAGTATTGAAATATATGAAGCCGAGTTAAATAGATATACGCCATTTTAACTCAAACGTGATTTTCTGTTGATATTATTTATTTTATAATGAATATTGAAAAGAATTTGATTTCAAAATCTGATATTTTGAAAATAATATCATTTTAATATTATAATGATATGGAATATTTAATTTTGATTTAAAATGGAAATGGAAGTTGAAATCGTTTTAAAATGAATTGATAAATGATTTATAAAATACGTTTTAAAAATGAAAATCGATGAAATATATTAAATGATTGAATAAAATGCGCCGTGCGGCGACCATTCGCGAATTTCAACCATTGACTTCAAATTGATGTAAAGGGAGATCCGACCGTCGGATTCTACTAAAACCGTAACCTTTGAATGGTTCATATTGAAAAGGGCTTTCGACTGATGATAAGAGATTTGAAATCTGACGGTTAGATTTTAAGATATGTCCAAATCGGTTTTGGAAAAGGTTGCAATGGATGCAGTTTGGTAGCCGATATTTGAAACCGACTGTAAGGGCCTTGTTAAAATTATTAAAAATATGAATAAATTATGTAAAATCATAATAAATGATTTGAAAAGAATTTGAAAATATTCCACGTCTGTAAAGAAAAAAATATTTTTATCTGAATAAGTTGTTCAACTAGAATAAAGAACCGAAAAAGAAATGAAATGGTTTTAATATCACCAGAATTTTCCAGCGTATGAATTGGAAAGGATTTAAATGGAAATAATCTTCGGAATATTTCGATATTGGATTCCCTGTTTATACGGATATTGTTGAGAATTTGGAAGACGTAGATATCGTAATTCCCGATACGATATTTGTTAGTTTCAAATTCGATATTGAATATAAGTCGATATAATTTCTATTCAGAGCCTTGTATTTAATACCAAATTGGATTTTGGGTTTGTCGTGAATGGTGTTATCAATAACATCGTTCTTAAACCCCATTGAGAAAAGAATAAATCTTTTAATTAAGATTAATGAAGTTTTCCAATTAGTACATATAATTGGAAGGAAATAAAAGTTGATATTGGGTTTATTGTGAATAATGTTTTAAATAACATTTGCTCTTTAACCCAACTAAAAGTGAAGATATAATTTGGAATTTATAAATATTTTTATTAAGATTTAATGAAAATGTTCCAAAGTTTTCCAACATAATATATTAAATTGGAATTGAATGGAATTTGATTTGGTGATAATCGAGATGAGCTTCTGTAAAGGAAGACCGTTACTATATATGGAATTTAAAAATGCTTTGTTGTTATTCAATTTTGTATTATCAGCCGGATATGGAAATTTATATTAATTACATACTGATCACATTCCGTGAAAGTTCCATTTTAGTGGAAGAGGATTTTGGGTTTACCATGAATAATGTTTTAAACGACATTTGTTCTTTAACCCAAGTAAAGGCAGGATTTATTTCATAAAATTTGGGTAAACATTAAGTGATGATTTTTGAGATCAAAACTACAGTTCTAATGAATCTTTAATTAGACTGAAATGTAAATAAAATAATTAAATTCACCGAATTCAAGAAATGTTTGAAAATGGAGTACCACCATTTTTACTCCATGCGATAGTTCAATCTTTAATTAAATTTGAACATGAAATGGCAATTAAATTTACCGATAACACCGTGGGTGTTAGATATGGGGTACTACCAGTTTTGCTTCATGGGTTGAATAGGTTGGGATTGAGATAACAAAATAATAAATAATTATTTCGGTAAGGCTCGATAATCCCTACTAGTTAATAAACCTTGTTTTAGTTTAGATTGTGAAAAGATATAATAAAATCTTTTGAAAATGATATAAAAAGGAAGAGTAAAGAATAAGTTTAAAAGAACTTATCTTTTATAAAATTAATGGGAACCTTTCCCCTAAGATGTGGATATTTGAATAAAAGAATATTCTGAATTGGAATAAGGCATATGATGTGTTTTTATAGCACTTGATTATTGATTATAAAATACGCGAGTTATTCGGAAAGACCGGTTTTATCCCATTCTGAATCACTAATACGACGACTAAAAGTCGACGATGAAGATGGTGTTTGAAGACCAAAGATCTTCACGTCATTTGAATGATTACTGATGTCTTGATTGGGTTGTACACCCAAGACAAGGTAATAAGTGGTAATTGTCCAGATATACTTGGAGATCGACCGGATATGCGAGTACCTCTCTCCTATATTGGACATATGGGACGAGGAATAAGGTGCGTCCGGTTTCGTTCAAACCTAGAATGGACTTGTAAACGGATGTGTGTCTTACACTGGATTTCATTTTGTGTTGATTGATTTCTATTAAATATATCTCTGTTTGGTGGCAGAGAATTTATTGTCTTGCTTAACACCCTTCTCTGAGACGTTCGAGCTTAAGGGTTATATATTGATAGGCATCAATTGTATGGCATGAATTGTCAATATGGAATGCTAAGATGCAAATGATCATGGCTTTTGTTGAAAAGCAAAGTCTTGTGGATGAAGATCAAAGCACGACTTTAAGTAGCATAGCTTTGTGTATAGAGTTAATTCGCGAGCCTCACACCTCGGTATGAGTCAAAAACGGGGTGAGGGACCGTAGGGAGAACTTGCGTTTCTTTCTAGCTAAGAGTATTGTCATTTTATGGAGCCCAGACATTTTTACTTATGTGGATGATGGATTGCGAGGTGCCTCGGATATGATTGGTCGACGTACTGACCATTTTGGATGTCTGATAGGACCGGGAAACATTGTTCAGGAATAACCAATCAACTAAGGTAAGTGTGGACCGGCCCTACCGTTCCCCGGGGCTCCCCAATGTCTGAGTCCTGAGGCATTCTCTAGAGTGTCTCTAAACCGGTGAGGAAGATCCCTTGCCTCGAATCAGAGGTGGAAATCCAATTTCCAATACGACATTTTTAGGTTTTAGTTGTAAACCTATGTATAGCGACATAATATATGGTACCTATGTCGTTTATGATTGATACATTTATGTTTGAAGTTGATTTTGACATTCTGCACCTATAGTAATATCAAAATGATTTGTTTTAAATGTACCAAGCATGTTTGGCTATTATAAGTGAAAACTCTATCCTCCGGCTTGCGTTGCATTGTGTGATGGGACCTGAGTCTTATAATAGCTTCATTTTTTCAAATGCAATTCGTTGTTTACAAAAATTTCTGTTTTAGAGTATTCACGGGAGCAAACCCGTTCCATAACATGCGGTGTGGTCCCGTGATTTACCTAATTTTAAATTGAAGTTTAATAACTGTTTTAGTTCTCACACCAGTCCCATGAATGACTCGGAGTTTATTGTTTCCACCTAAACTCTGGGTACCCATATTTTCCACACGGGCATTTAGTAGTTTTGGTTTTTGCAGATATTTCTTTTCACATGATCCTAGATTACGACTGGAGCTATATTCGGAGTGTTTTGTATCCGTGTATTTCTTTCAGTTGTGGTAGTTGATGTTTTCCCCTGTGCATTATATTTATGTATGTATATTTCCGTTGTTTTGTAATTTGTAAAGCTCTGATATTTATTTTTCCGCTGTATATTATTTATTTGAACTCTAATATATTCTTGTACTCTGATGTAAATTGTTGTAATAGCAATGAAATGCTCTATTATTTGTGTTCTAATGCGTCGTGTTCTCAAAACAATCCGGGTTCCTCCGTCTCTTCGGGGATCGGGGAAGTCTAGGGCGTTACACATATCATAGGCACAAATTTTATAGAAAATAGTTTTTCGTGCGAATTTAATTAATTTCAATAAATCATTTTGAAAATAAAAGTTTGTTGGAACTTTATCATTTTCTACCTAACAACGGTGGTTTTGTAAAGTTAATACCAAGATAATAATTCAAGGATGTAAATTATGACCTATAATTCAAGGTTTGCCTTATATGTTGTGTTAGTTTTCACAAAATAATTTGGCTTTATTCTACTATTATTTCCTTTTAACCTTATTTTACCTCTAAAAGTTGAAAATATTGTACTATTATTTTTACTATTTTAGTAAAATATTTATCTCAATGCTTGGTTTTTCAAATTGATGTGAAACAAAATACTGAAAGTTTAATTCCTCCATCCACAATTTTGTATGTCCCATTCCCGCACAAACTTTCTGTTTCATTCTTCAATAATAATAATTTGATGAAGTAAATGGTTGTGAATGCATTTGAAGATAGGGTCTCTCGGCTTTTAGGATTAAAGATTTGAAGTCAAAACATTATCCAATGCAATATATAGCCTAAGTACAGGTAAATCATGCACTTAAGATATGCTATTTATTTGTCTAAATAAAGGACTTATCTAGAACAAAACTAGTGGTTAACCCTACGTATTAATTAAATTTCTATCACTTACTCCATTCTCTTATACTAGTTTGGTAAAAAAAATATTTACCCCAAAATATTCTTGTATGGTATATAATAATGGTGAACCATTCTTTATTTTAATTTGTTTACTTTATTGTCATAGAGATCAAACTTTTAGATTACCACTAGTGGATAATATACAAAATATTTATGATGGAATCAACATTAAAATATATGCAAATTTAATAAAAGAAACACATCAACAATCTCTTAAGATCAACCTTCCAAGTCCAAAGCCTCTTCTATAAATTAGATCATCTTATACTGCAAAACTTGTACTACTCATACTCAAAGAAAAAACTGACATTGTAATAATGGCAAACCCTCTTGCATGGTTGATGGTCATTGTCATTTCATTGCTATTTGTGTTTCAATCGATTGATCCTGTAAGTTGCGGTATTGGTGACTGCGTTAGAAAATGTAGTGAAGCATACAACGTGTGCGCAACGGCCTGCAAGGGAGTAAGTACCTGCACATTACCTTGTAGAAAAAAGTGGGACACTTGCGAATCCAAATGTGATGCTTAATTTTCATGTATCCAACTTTTTCCACTCAGATGTTGAATGGAAAACTGATGAAATAAAGTTTATCTTTTAAAAATGTCTCATTGCAGTCTTTCATGCTATTTTATTTCATTCCTTATCTTTTTTATTTCATTGGATATTCATTGATTATGAACAAAGGGAAATTTTACTTTAATTTATATATGAGGCAAGTGCAATATTAGTGATGACACCAAATTTGTAATGTTAATTTAAGATAAACATGTCCCTTAGATCTTATTTAATCAGAATTTCATTATCAACATAGCTAATGAATTTTAAAATTACGTAAGTTTTATAATGCACTCCAGATTTGTATGTTATATAGTTTTGTTGTAATATATAAGACTGAATATGATTTTGTGATATTCTATTTAGTCCCACATCATAGGGATAAGTTTAACATCAGCTCCAAAGCCTATATATAAATGACCCAATGTAATAGAAATGTACAAACTTGAAGCAATAGAAATAAAAGTCTCTCCCCTATCTTTTCTGTTCTCTCTAATGGCTTCTTGTTTATTATTCGTTCTATTTTATTTTATAACACGTTATCAGCACGAGATTCTATTATAGTTATTAGTTGAAATCTTCTAGATCTACATCTATGAATTTGTCATGTGAGCAATTTTTATTTGAGGATATCAGTTCATGGATTTCTATATTTTTTTCTACAATTATTTCTTGTTTGAGAATATTTGATCAATGGATCTACGAATTTTTCATATCTTCTATTCTTTTAGATCTGATTCAAACCTCTAGATCTATTTTCCTATATTTTTTGTAGATCTAGATTATGTTCTAGTGGATCTAACTTTTTAGATCTAATTATTTTTTTTTGATCCTAAATATGTGTAGATGTATTCTTTCATTTCTCCACGGATCTAATTTTTGAGTTTTCCAAATCTGAATGGAGATTTGATTATATATGTATTGTGTACATTATTGATGATGTAGAGGTAGATCTAGTTTTATCCTTTCCAATCTACTATTACTTTTCATATGTAATTTTTTTGGATAGACTAAAGACAAAATATCACTTGAAAAAAAATGTTTTTTTTATGTATATCCAACAGAATTATAGGTATAAAATATAATGATGTAGCATTTAAATTCAATAGCCATATTTATTTATCACTGTAAATGAGATGGAAAACTCATGATGTAAACCAATTCTTTCAAATGAGGAACCTGAAGTTCATATGACATGAAGTTCATATACAATTTTTTTTTTAAATGAGGAACCTGAAGTTTGTATGCAAATAAGGAACCATAAGTTCATAAACAAATGAAAAATCATGAAGTATATTAATTCTTTGGAATCTGAAATAATATGAACCTGAAGTTCATATGTTGTAGAATAAAAAATTGAAGCCCGAAGCTTTCTTAAAAGTTGTGACACAAAAATATTGTACTTCCAGAAGAAGTAAAAAGAGACACACATTATAATATGTGCCAATAACATTGGATTCAATAGAAAATCTCTAAACGGGTTTCATCTAACTGACATCTTTCATGTACAGTTTATATTAACTGAATATCCTGAAGATATAATATGCATATGAATTTCTTGAAGAGATGTTTTAGAGATTTAATTTTATACAGAAAATCCTATACCCTAGAAGAGATGTTAGAGATTTTTTTCTTGCATTACAATTACATAAATAAAACATATGTTCCCTGAAGGAATATCATACACTCCAGAAGTGTGAAGACCCGTAACTTCCCCAATAAGGAAAGCCCGAATACTTTGAGGATAAGACACATTGGAACGCAAACAGAAGAACATTACAACAATTTCATCAGAATACAAGAATATACAGAGTATAAATAAATATTACACATTCACTAAATATCAGAGATTACAATCCACTACATAGTAGCGGAAAATAATACAAAATACAACTGAATGAGATAAACAAATACAAAACTTTCCGATATCGTTCCAGCTGTAAATCAGGATCCTGTGAATATAAATCTTCAAAACCAAAACTACTGCTGCCCGTGTCGAAAATAAGGGCTCCCAGAGTTTAGGTTAAAACAATAAACTCCAGGTCAGTCATGTGACTGGTGTGGGAACTAAAACAGTTATTAATCTTTTATTTTAAAGTTCGGTAAATCAAGGGACCACGCCGTATAACACGGAACGGGTTTCCTCCCAAGAATACCAGCGCATAAAACAACAGCGCAATTCTAAATAAAGAACAATGAAGCTATTATAAGACCCAGGTCCCATCACACAATGCAACACAAGCCGGAGGATAGGGTTTCACTTTATAATAGCCAAAGAATGCTTGATACACTAAATTTCATCTTTTATTATTACTATAAGTGTATAGTGTCAAAACAATTTCAATCATAAGTATCTATCATAGGCGGCATGAATGCCCCATACCACTATGTCGCCATATATAGGTTATACAATCAAAACCGCAAAGTCACGTATTGGAAGTTGGATTTCCATCTGTGAACCGAGGCAAGTGATCGTCCTCACCGCTTTGAGACAATCTAGCCTACCATGTCTCAAGAACAGCCGCGACTGTACCTTGGATCGTCAGGGCCGGTCCACTCGATGTGGATTATAATGCCTGAACACTGCGTTTCCCCACCCTATGGGGCGTAAATGAGCCAACGAATGACTCCGTCGGACCCGGATCGTCCGATCTAACTGACGCGCCTCACAACAACAACAACCACACAGGTGAAAATAATATAAATGTCAGTGGTTTAAGCACTGACACCACCTCTAGCCAGAAAGAAACGCGTGCCCTCCCTGAAGTCCTATCCCACTTCTGGTTCAGAACCGAGGTGTGAGGTTCGCAAATTAACGATACACAAAGCTACGCCACAAAGGCTGTGCTTTGATCATCAACCACAAGACTCTGCTTTTCAGCAGAAGCCTTGATCATTTGCATCTCAGCATGCCACACAGGCAAACCACTCTGTGCAACCGATATCCGTCACACAGAATGAAATCCAATGTCAGACACAAAGTCCATTTACAAGTCCGTTCTGGGTCCGAACGAAACCGGAGGCACCTTGTACCTCGCATATCCATCGATCTCCAAGTACGTCTAGACGATCACCAACTTATTCCCTCCTCTTGGGTGTACAGCCCAATCAAGATCATCAGTAATTATCCAAACGATGTGAATACCTCTGGTCTTCGACCACCGTCTTCATCTTTGACTTATCGTCGTATTATTTATTCGAAATGGGATAAATCTGGTCCTTCCGAATAACTCGCGTATATAATAAACAAGTGTTACACAAACACAACATACGCCTCATTCCAATTCATCTGTCACTAACCGTAAATTAGTAAGAGAACAATTCCCCAAATATTAACCCTGAAGGCCGAAACCAACATCAGATCAATACCCAGAAAACCATTCATCTTAACTAATCTTCAGTTAGTTGCTATATTTCACATTCTTTGGGAAAGGTTCCCATAAATTTTATCAAAGATAAATTATTTAAATTTATTCTTTAATCTTCTTTTGAATATCAATTCAAACTAGTCGGGATTAGCGAACCACACCGAAGTAATCATTTATTTTATTTCCCAATCCCAACCAATTCATCCCATGAAGTAAAATTGGTCATACTTCATATCTAACACCACGGTGTTATTGGTAAATTCAGTTACCATTTCACGTTCAAATTTAATTAAAGATTTAACTAGCTTCTAGAGTAAAACTGGTGGTACTCCATTCTCAATCATTTCTTGAATTTGATAATTTTAATTATCAAGTTCACTTTTTGACCTATTTAAAGATTCATTAAAACTTCACTTAGTTTTAATCTTTAAATGGGTTAAAGAACCAATGTCTTTTAAAACACGGTTCACGATAAACCCAAAGTCGCATTTCATTTCAACCAGCCTTTAACCGTAAATTAGCAAGTGAACAATTCCCTAAGTAATAACCCAGAAGGCCGAAACCAACATCAGATCCATACTCAAGAAACCATTCAACTTAACTATAAACATTGATATGTTTAGAGTAAGTGGAAAATTGGAAAATTTTAGTGGACTTGGTTTGGGTTTAGCTAGCCCCTAACCCAATGAAAGCCACTACATAGCCTCTCCACCTACCTCTCCTTATCATTTAACTCTTCATTCATTTTCTTAAGTAAATTCCTAAACCTAAGGGAAGAGGAAATTAATATTCCTAAGCTCCAATCTTAGGAAATCTTGGGTTAGTTTAGCTAATTCAAGGAGAAATCAAGGTAAGATCATCTCCATCTTCCTTTATTTGCTTCCTCTTCCATTTTTGCGGATTTTTCTAAACTTACCTATTGGGATTGGTATATCTAGTTGCTTAGGTTGAGGATTTGTAAGCTTCATGTGAGGAGAGGTTGATTTGGCTTTGTTTTGATTCATCTCCTTGCATTCAACAATCAAAGGTGAGTTCACATGAACTCACATCTAAGCCTCAAACACTTATGCTTGTAAAGTGTGCCATTAGAACTTATGTGTTGCGTCCACTTAGCTGTGTTGATTTGTTTTTGTTTCAACATTCTCCAATTTATGATTTTTGATTTCATTTCGATGATTTCATGTGTGAATCTTTGTCGTGTATTGAGTTTGGTGTTATAGGATGTTTTGGCAAGCCATAGAGGCTCCATTTTCACTTAGAATACATCATATACATTCACCATTGATTCGAGCTCGTCCGAGAGCCGTTTGCACTTCATTCCTTAAGCAAAATAGCCCATGTTTCAGCTCAGACGTCTGTCCAAGATGGGAACAGACGTCTGTCAATGTTTGGGGGAGAAAATAAGTAATTGCATCAGGTCAGACGTCTGACCAAAAATTGTCAGACGTCTGACCAAACTCTCGGGAAGCAGTTTTCCTGACAATAGACGGCTGTCCTGGAAGGGTCAGACATCAGTTGGCATAAAACTGTTGTTGACCGGTAGTCACCACGGTCGACAGTTTAGGCCCATTCAAGCTCTTTCCCGGCCGAGTTTCGGCCCATTTCGACCTTTTTTGTGACTTTTCATTTTCCCTGCAGCACAGATTTCTGCAGTTTGGATTTTATGGATTATCGATTTATTAATTATGAATGGATTTTATAATCGATATTTACGAGATTTAAAATACGTTATTAAAACGTGGATTCTTAGTTCGATCGTTATTTCGATCGATATTATAAAAGATTTGTCGCTTCGAAACTATGTAAAAAGGTTTTATATTATTAGTAGATACCAAATTCTTCTACCAAAATGGTTTACAATCTTACTTCATTATACAAAGCTATTTTACGAAATTGTTTTATAAATCATTTTCCAATCTACTAGTATATATTTTTATAAACCTTTTTCTCGATCGGATGAGGAATCTTATTAAACGCCTAAGTATAAACAAGGACCATGACCCCTTGTGTTTGCTTTGACGGTTAATTCTTGGACTCATTCGATTGAACATGGTCTTCATCTATGGTACTTTGGTCCAACTATCTATGATTCCCTATGATTTATGATGTTTTCCTCTATCGTGGTCACGACTCGGCTTCGTGGGGAGCTTCGGCTCAAACAAATGAGTTCGCTACCTACATATCGTATCTCATCTATGAACAGGCCTGCCTTTTTATGATGTTTTTCTGGATTTCGAGTGATTTCTGGATTCTTGATGACTTTGATGCGATGTGCGTCAAATTGATTTATGTTTGGCATTTATTTGTCAATCCTTGTTGTTTTATGCTCTTCTCTTGTCATGAGATTTATGGAGACTATATCTATATATATATATATATATATATTGACATCATGAATTGCATATTATTTATGAATTATCCTGCTTATTCCTATCATGCCATTTATGTTATGTTTCTTAATATTGCCTCATGTTATGAATGAGAATGGTTTGACGGATCCCTTTGTTGTTTATTTTCTTAAATAATATTCTGGTCAGACCCAAGTGTTACAGATGCTTAGGTGACATTCCTGCTGGGACCTTATGATGACTTTTGGCTTGACTACTTATAGTTGTAGTCTTTTTGGATTATATGTAGCTGTCTACCTTTATGACATGTATCATTATTAGTATGGGATTTGGTACATGTATCTATTATGTTTGGAGTTAGAGCGTCGTGTATGACCTCTAATTGATGTAAACACTCATGGTGTTATATTCATATCCATCTATTTTCTTATGATGTGAATATTTGTAATTGTATGTGTTATATTCTTCTGTATGTGTTCCGAAGCTATTATGTCTTTGTGTAGATGCCCTTCACCTGGAATGGTCATGTCGAAAAATTTTGGTACAGCCGTGCCATTCGACGTTACTTTCTAAGAAAGAGTAAATATATTAATGGTCGCTCCTAACCAACCTTATTCTCCGCTGTGGCCGACGACATTTCACACGAAATGAACTTGACTATGGCGGGTATAGAGGCGGGGCTTTACAGTTGGTATCAGAGCCAATCTTTGGAACAATATAGAATTTTGTAACAAGGATCATGTCTCGGACATCTTTTAGGAGTTTGAGGCTTAGGGTTAGATTGAGTCATGGTTGCTTATCTATCCTAGAATAGGGTTATGATCCTTGATTTTTAAGTGACATTTTCCTTTCCTTCTTTCTTGAAGGAGAGAAATGGCTGGACGTCCTCGTCGTTATCCTGCTAGGGCTAATGTCTTCCTGAAGCTCCACCTCCTATAGCCCCACCGCCTGTAGTTCCACCCCCTGTTGTTGGAGCGGTCACAATGAGCACTCAACAACTTCTTGATCTTATTGCAAATGCCCACACGGTAGGCGCTCCCCCACCTCCTACGCATCCCAAATCTGGGTTTGCGACTTTATGTAGCGATTTCTCAAAGCTAGGGGAAACCGTTTAAGGGCTCCGAAGGTGTAATTGAAGTCCAGAGTTGGCTCAGAATATGTGAGCGCATCTTTACTCGCATGGATCTTAGTGATTTGCACAAGGTACAAGTAATTTCTAGTATGCTCCAAGAACGAGCGTTGATCCGGTATGAATTGCTCACCATTGATACCCCCGAAGCGAACCTTACTTGGAACCTATTTAAAGAAAGGTTCGAGGCGAAGTTCATATTGGACGGGGAGAAAATAGCGCTATCACGTCGCTTTCAAGACCTTATTCAAGGCACATGTACTGTGGCAGAGCATGCCGCCTCTTTTGACTCGCTATCCAAGTATGGACTCGAATATATTAATACACCAAAGAAGAAGAATTTGCGCTTTATTCATGGACTCAAGAAATGTCTTGAGGAGCCATTGACTCTCAAGCTATCCGAAACATTTGATGAATTGGTTAATATCGCGCTATAACTGGAAGTGTTCCAGAAACGACCCAATGATGACGAAGCCGGGGGTTCTCAAAACAAGGGCAACACCAACAACAAGGGAGGAACTGGGAAGAAGCCTTGGGTTCAACCCAACAAGAAGGCGAAGCTAGTGACTTCCGAGGCCAGGAATGCTAGGCTCTGTAACGGCGAATGTTTCAATTGCGGAGAAAAGGGTCATACCGCCTCTCAGTGCACTAAGCCTCATACTTGCAACTATTGCAAGAAGCCAGGCCACATGGTAAGCGCATGTCCCACTCATCCTCCTAATAAGAGTGGAAAGCTCAATGTCATACAAGCTCCTCCCAACGCTACTTCGGGCCAAGGTACATCAAATTCTATTCTCGATGGCATAATTGATTTTCATGGACATCCTACACGAGTTCTTTTTGATACGGGCGCATCTCATTCTTTTATTTCACAAGAACTTGTGCATGCTAATTCTTTGAATACTGTTTGTTTAATGACTTCTTTATCGATTACTAATCCCATAGGGGGATCAACTACTCTTAGTCTATTATGTCGCGATGTTGAAATTTCTTTGAGTGGTTACCCTTTCCTAGCGGATTTGCATGTTATGCGCTATTTGGGTTTTGGGATCATTTTGGGAATGAATTGGCTCCTCCATTATGAAGCCCACATATTATGTCTGGAACGGACAATTTATCTTCGGCATCTTCAATACAAAGACCGTGTAAAACTAGTACTTCCAAATCCAAGACACGGGACTTATGGCCTTGTTATTTGCTCCAAATTATAGGGATGTGGATAACGATGATGAGGAGGATATGATATCTCGAATTGCGGTAGTTCGAGAATTTCCCGATATATTTGAGCTCGTGTTGGGTCTCCATCCTCATCGAGCTATTGAATTTCGGATTAATGTAGTTCCCGGATCCCTTCCTGTTACGCATCCCGCTTATCGATTATCTAACAAGGAAAATAAAGAAATGCGCAAGCAATTATCCGAATTACAGAAGAAACAATTTATACGCTCAAGTTCCTCGCCTTGGGGAGCCTCAACAATCTTTGTGAAAAAGTCGGTTGGAACTCTTAGGCTTTGCGTGGATTACCGCAAGCTTGATGACCTCACCATCAAAAATAGATATCCTCTTCCGCGCATAGATGATTTTTTTGATCAACTTAGTGGTGCTAGAGTCTTTTCCCAATTGGACTTAGCTACCGGATTTCACCAGTTGCGCATCACGGAGGATAGCATTCCATTGACTTCTTTTCGGACCCGATTTGGTTCTTATGAATGGTTAGTAATGCCTTTTGGATTAACAAATGTCCCGGCTTATTTTGTTGATCTCATGAACCGTGTTTTTAGGGATTTTCTCGATCGCTTCGTGCTTGTATTTATTGATAACATCCTTGTTTATTCTAAAACCGAGGAAGAACATGAGAACCACCTTCGTGCCGTTCTGGAAACACTTAGAAACCACCAATTAAAAGCTAAGTTTTCCAAATGCCATTTTTGGCGAGCAAGCATGAAATTTTTGGGATATATTATTTCCGAATCCGGAATTTCGGTCGATCCATTTAAGGTAGAGGCCATTCAAAATTGGAAGAGACCGGAGAGTGTGACGGAAATTCGTAGCTTCCGGTGATTGGCAGGTTATTACAGTCGGTTCATTAAAGTTTTTTCTAAAATCGTCGTTCCACTCACCCATTTGAAAAAGAAGGAAGTAAGATACACTTGGTCGGACAAGTGTGAAGCCGCATTCCAAAATCTTAAAGAACTTCTTCCTAATGCTCCCATTCTTGTTATCCCCGAGAGGAATCAAGATCTTGTTGTTTATACCGATGCTAGCCTCATTGGATTAGGGGCCGTTCTCATGCAACGAGAACGTGCCATTGACTATGCATCTAGGCAATTAAAAATGGCTGAGACTCGATATGCAACTCATGATTTAGAGCTCGCCGCGGTTGTTTTCGTTCTCCGAATTTGGCGCTATTATCTTTTAGGGGAGAAATTTGTGCTTTACACGGATTATAAGTCGCTCAAATATATTTTTTCTCAGAAGGAACTCAATTTACGACAACAACGATGGATAGAGTTTCTTGCTTCTTATGATCTAGATATTCTTTACATGCCCGATAAAGGAAATTGCGTCGCCGACGCTCTTAGTCGGAAGCAACATGCAGTCTTTTCCATGATGTTATCGGAGTGGAAGGATCTTGAACTATTATCTTCATGCGAGATTCGGAGTTGTCACTCCAACCCGGGTTCCACTCCCATAATATGTAACCTCATGGCTCACCCATCCCTTTTTGACCGTATCTATGAAGCACAAATGCAAGATCCCGAATTGGCTCGTATTAGTCATAATCTTAGAAATAAATCATGTATTGAAGAAAATGGTGACTATAGTCTCGATTCAAGAGGAGCCGTTCGAAAATTCGGACGACTTATCGTTCCAAATCAAGATGATTTGCGCAAGTCCGTTTTGGAGGATTCTCATCATTCTAAATTCTTTATCCATCCCGGGAGTAGCAAAATGTATGCGGACATGAAGCGACTCTATTATTGGGAGGGGATGAAACGAGATGTTGCTAACTTTGTTAGTTGTTGCACGACTTGCCAACTTGTGAAAGTCGAACATCAAAGGCCCGGTGGGTTGTTGCGACATTAGAAATTCCCTTATGGAAGTAGGAAAATATTTCCATGGATTTTATTGACGGATTACCCCGTTCTCGTCAAGGCCATGATAGTATATGGGTAATTGTGGATCATCTCACCAAATCTGCCCACTTTTTACCCGTTCGATCTAATCGCACCGCTCCGCTTCTAGCTAAGCTTTATGTTAAAGAGATCGCTCAACAACATGGAATCCCTCTTTCCATTGTAAGTTATCGTGATCCGTTGTTTACTAGCGGATTTTGGAAGAGTCTCCAAGGATCTTTGGAAACAAGGCTTGATCTTAGTACCGCCTATCATCCGCAAACTGATAGGCAAATGGAGCGTGTAAATCAAATTCTTGAGGATCTCCTCCGTGCTTGCATACTTGAATTTGGAGGAAGTTGGGAGGACCACATTCTCCTTGTGAAATTATCATACAATAATAGTTATCAATCGAGTATTGGAATGGCGCCTTTTGAAGCCCTTTACGGAAGGCCATGCCGATCTCCTTCTTGTTGGCTCGAAAGCGGAAGAAATTAATTATAGGCCCTGATCTTGTTCAAGATGTCGCGGAGAAAATTGAGCTTATTCATCGCCGCGTGAAAGAGGCTCAGAGTCAGCAAAAGTCCTATGCCGATAGCAAGAAAAGGAAGTTAGAATTTTCCGTGGGGGACTTGGTTTTTATTCATGTATCAACCATGAAGGGTGTTATGCGATTTAGCAAATCGGGAAAATTAGCGCCAAGATTTATCGGTCCTTTTCCCATCACCGAGTGCGTTGGGGTTGTTTCATATTGCGTGAAGCTACCGGATCGCTTTTCTTCAATTCATAATGTGTTCAATGTTTCTCAACTACGGAGGAAATTAGGGAAATCTCATATTGCTATCGAGCCTCATGTTCTTGAAGAAATAGAAATTTCACCGAATCTTACCTACGAGCAACAACCCCTTCGAATTGTTGCCACGGAAGTAAAGCGCCTCCATAATAAAGAAGTTCACCTTGTTAAAGTCCAATGTTCCACTAATCCGAAGGATTGCTCATCGGAAACTAAGGAGTCCATCGAGCGTTCTCATCCGGACCTATTCTCAAAAGGTGAATTTTCTTTGTATTCTTATTGGGAATTTGAAATTTTTACAGTTGTTACACTAGTAGTCTATTTTGAATAATTACGAGGATGCAATTTCTTTAAGGAGGGAAGTCTGTAACAACCCATAAAATTCACTAAAAAATTATTTAAATGAATGTTTAAATATCGAAGTGATATATTAGTTTTGTGCCCAAAAAGGCGAATTTTTGTAAATGATTGAATTTGGACTCGAAACCAATTCCATTGAGTTCAAAATGTCGTTCGCGACCTTTTTGACTATAAACATTGATATGTTTAGAGTAAGTGGAAAATTGGAACCTTTTAGTGGACTTGGTTTGGGTTAAGCTATCCCCTAACCCAATGAAAGCCACTACATAGCCTATCCACCTACCTCTCCTTATCATTTAACTCTTCATTCATTTTCTTATGTAAATTCCTAAACCTAAGGGAAGAGGAAATTAATATTCCTAAGCTCCAATCTTAGGAAATCTTGGGTTAGTTTAGCTAATTCAAGGAGAAATCAAGGTAAGATCATCTCCATCTTCCTTTACTTGCTTCCTCTTCCATTTTTGCGGATTTTTCTAAACCTAACTATTGGGATTGATATATCTAGTTGCTTAGGTTGAGGATTTGTAAGCTTCATGCGAGGAGAGGTTGATTTGGCTTTGTTTTGATTCATCTCCTTGCATTCAATAATCAAAGGTGAGTTCACTTGAACTCACATCTAAGCCTCAAGCATTTATGCTTGTAAAGTGTGCCATTGGCACTTTTGTGTTGTGTGCATTTAGTTGTGTTGATTGGTTTTTGTTTCAGCATTCTCCAATTTTTGATTTTTGATTTCATTTCAATGATTTCATGTGTGAATCTTTGTCGTGTATTGAGTTTGGGGTTATAGGGTGTTTTGGCAAGCCATAGAGGCTCCATTTTCACTTAGAATACGTCATATACATTCACTATTGATTCGAGCTCGTCCGAGAGTCGTTTGCACTTCATTCCTTAAGAAAAATAGCCCATGTTTCAGCTTAGACGTCTGTCCGGGAGAGGGACAGACGTCTGTCGATGTTTGGGGGTGAAAATAAATAATTACATCAGGTCAGACGTCTGACCAAAAATGGTCAGACGTCTGTCCAAACTCTCGGGAAGCAGTTTTCCTGACAACAGACGTCTGTCCTGGAAGGGTCAAACGTCTGTTGGCATAAAACTGCTGTTGACCAATGGAGAACACGGTCAACGGTTTAGGCCCATTCAAGCTCTTTCCCGGCCGAGTTTCGGCCCATTTCGGCCTTTTTTGTGACTTTTCATTTTCCCTGCAGCACAGATTTCTGCAGTTCGGTTTTTATGGATTATCGATTTATTAATTGTGAATGGATTTTGCAATCGATATTTACGAGATTTAAAATACGTTATTAAAATGTGGATTCTTAGTTCGATCGTTATTTCGATCGATATTATACGAGATTTGCCGCTTCGAAACTACGTAAAAAGGTTTTATATTATTAGTAGATACAAAATTCTTCTACCAAAATGGTTTACAATCTTACTTCATTATACAAAGCTATTTTACGAAATTGTTTTATAAATCGTTTTCCAATCTACTAGTACATATTTTTATAAACCTTTTTCTCGATCAGATGAGGAATCTAATAAACGTCTAAGTAAAAACAAGGATCATGACCCCTTATGTTCGCTTTGACGGTTAATTCTTGGATTCGTTCGATTGAACATGGTCTTCATCTATGGGACTTTGGTCCCACTTTCTATGATTCCCTATGATTTATGATGTTTTCCTCTATCGGGGTCACGACCCGGTTTCGTGGGGAGCTTTGGCTCAAACAAATGGGTTCGCTACCTAGAGATCGTATCTCATCAATGAATAGGCCTGCCTTTTTATGATGTTTTTCTGGATTTCGAGTGATTCTTTGATTCTTGATGACTTTGATGCGATGTGCATCAAATTGATTTATATTTGGCATTTATTTGTCAATCCTTGTTGTTTTATGCTCTTCTCTTGTCATGAGATTTATGGAGATTATATATATATATATGTATGTATGTATGTTGACATCATGAATTGCATATTATTTATGAATTATCCTGCTTATTCCTATCATGCCATTCATGTTATGTTTATTAATATTGCCTCATGTTATGAATGAGAATGGTTTGACTGATCCATTTATTGTCTATTTTCTTAAATAATACTCGGGTCAGACCCAAGTGTTACATGTGCTTAGGTGACATTCCTGCTGGGACCTTATGATGACTTTTGGCTTGACTACTTATAGTTGTAGTCTTTTTGGATTATATGTAGGTGTCTACCTTTATGACATGTATCATTATTAGTATGGGATTTGGTACATGTATCTATTATGTTTGGAGTTAGAGCGTCGTGTATGAACTCTAATTGATGTAAACACTCATGGTGTTATATTCATATTAGTCTATTTGCTTATAATGTGAATATCTGTGACTGTTTGTGTTATATTCTTCTATATGTGTTCCGAGGCTATTATGTCGTTGTGTAGATGCCCTTCGCCTGGAATGGTCATGTCGAAAAATTTTGGTACGGCCGTGCTTACTTTCTAAGAAAGAGTAAATATATTAACGATCACTCCTAACAAACCTTATTCTCCACTGTGGCCGACGACATTTCACACGAAATGAACTTGACTATGGCAGGTGTAGAGGCGGGGCTTTACACCACGGATTTATGTAACGAGATTAGGGTTTAGGTCTAGGTATGTTTATATTGGTGTATGTGATGAATAAAGGCCTTTAGATTAGCTTAGGAGCCATCAGAACCATACAGCTCAAAAGACATGTCATCCAGCCAATCCTAGCAAGACACGTCATCAGGGAACTCTCCAGAATTCTGCAGTTTTCTGTCCTTGGCATAGGTGCACTTCCCAAGGGCGCCAGTGTATTTTTGTACCGGCGCACTTCCCAAGTGCGCTAGTGCATTCTGGCCTCCTTTCTGATTTTCTGCCCAACTTCTATCATCCCTATCTTCTTCATATGATATCCGTTTTATGCAACTCGGACTCTATTTCAAGCAGAATTCTGAGACGAACGCAATGGCGTAACCATTTTCACCTAGTTCTTCTTATAAAAATTAATTATTCTTTAATTATCTATTATGTCATGATTTAAAATTACGGGGTGTTAATTAACCGTTAATTATATCTATTAATTCCATACCATTTAAACAATATTATTCCCCAATTTTATGTATATGTATACACAAAATTTTGAACTTAATGGAATATCCTAAAAAACTATTAATTAGTTATTTTTATTCCATATATTTGTACTAACAATTCAAATTTCAAATGTTCTTATATATATATACCCACAACATCTTTTAAATGTGAATCCTTCATACAGACTCCGTTTTTGACATATTATATATGAAAATGGATCAGAATCTCACCACAAATACAACTAAGATATTTTTGTGGCTAAATTCCTAATTTTGTAGAATTTCATTTTTCAACCCATTAATAAATTATTATTTTATTTTGATTTTTATTACTTATTATTATTTATTTTAAGTTAGATTATCTTAAATCCATTAGGTATATTTTTACGTGGTGTTACTATTACCTAAGCATACAACAGCGATAGAATAAATAAGCAAATAGATTTTTCTCTAGATCGGGTTATAATAATAAACTCTAATGGGACAGACCCGCATAGCCATGCTGCCTGCCGGATTTTTGTCATTTCCCAATTGTGAGACTTGAGCTCGTACTTACCTTTTTTTAAAACCACAACATTATTCACGTTGAATGCCACATCGTCAAACCCGCCAAATCATTTATTAAATTCCCCGAAAATATTACGAGCATAAAGTTAAGAGAAATGAATTCCTCCGCCACCAAATGTTAATACATTTGAAGAAATCAATGTACATGATATGTTAAGCATACTCTGTCAGACATTCGTTCATGTAAGTTATCTAAGAACTGGACAAACAAAAGGCACAATTCCATCAATCCATCTTAGGCAATTTCTACCTAGAATTAACATGACAACCCTTGCACTTTATTCCATCTTGAATTATCTTCAACATATTTTGATCCAAAAATCTTATGCCTATACGGGTGGTTTTCAGATAATAAACCTGATCCCGGTCTCTCCGTAATTACCAAAAAAATTGCCAAAATTTTGATTGCCAGTTATTTAACCATCAAAGGAAACATGCATACAACCACGATCTTATTTCCAAATGGAAATGGAAATTCTACCGATCACGCATCAAGCAACACTTAGCCCTTAAATTAGTTTCTTATTAATTTATCGTTTTCCCAATTTCCTGTTTTCTCCTTTTTCATATCATTCCCCAGATATTTCTCAAAACTCGTTTGCCTCTCACGATCTTGAAAAACATTTCCATATATCATAAACTATTTATTTTTTATATTTTAGAAAATATCTATTATTAGCATCGAAAAACATTTCCATATATTCATAAATTCTTATTTTCTATATTTATAAAATATATGTTATTAACTTCGGAAAACATTTCAATATATTCACAAATCCTTATTTTCTATATTTAGAAATTCTATGTTATTAATTATTGGAAAACATTTCCATTTAGCCATAAATTCCAAATCATTTCATGTTCTAAGTTACGAAAACATATCGGATTTTATTTGGAGAATGTTTCCAAAATATAATTATGTGGATTTAAACGAATGTTGTATAAAACATTATTACGACAACTCAACCATCTATCACTCATTAACTAACTGTATCTCAAACCAATCCTCACTATCGAACCAAAACTATTTCGTAGTCAACAATGAAATCAATCAAGTTGGGTATAATTACCTCTCAGACCTTAATTGAACAACATTCTTATTTTCGAAATAGACAAAGTTCATAACTTCGATCTTTAACAACATTGCCCACGTAACTCTCAGATTCAGTTTAAGAATCCACTTCTTTTTAGATAATTATTGATTATAACAACACTATTATAATCCATGCTCCGAAATATTAAATCTTAAAATTTAACTTTTATTCATTAATTGAATAAATAATTAACAAATAAATAAATTATCATTATTAAAAACAGAAAGTAAATAGTACTTTCCTGAATTCGACATAGTCGAATTTTAATATATAACTCTCTTTCGAATAATCTCTATTCGATAACTCTCTTACGAATAATTTAATCATTTCAGGTCAACTATATTTTCCACTTTCATTCAAAATTCATCTTCGAATTTATCACTCCTAATTCCTTAACAATTTCTCTTAAAACCATTCAAATCTGCAAAATGTTTGCTTTTAAACCATTATTCACTTTGAAATGTGAATATTATTCACCCGGCACTCCTAGCTCAGTTGATTAGAGGCAGACGAATTAGGATGAGACATAGGTCTCAGGTTCGAGGGTCGCCTCTGCCAATTCATAGGGTGACTATCTTTGTGGTGCGAAGATGTTGAAAGTCAGGATATACACCACCCGTGGGGTTAACTAGGACCGACAAGCTATTTCTTGAGTTAAGTCTTAGGTTCCACACAAAAATAAAAAATGTGAATATTATTCCTTTACAAAAATCTAAACTCAAATCAAATCTTAAATTCAACAATAAATACTATTACAGGTTCAAATTTCATTTATCGAGTCATTTTATAACTTCTCATTCATGTTCCAATTTATTATCAAATCTTGTTTACACATTAACTTTCTAGTTTATTTTATCTAATAAGTTTATAATTCTATATTGCCTTTACATTCTATTATAAATTATCCGTTTCAAAACCAATTATTAATTATCTTGTCAAAATCTGCATTATATAATATATAATTTCTTGAAAATAGATTACTTACAAACAATTCGACATAGTCGAATTCAAATTATAAATCCTTATGAATTTATTTTAATTTTATTCACATTTCCAAGATCGAAATAAATTTCATCGTTTCTTTTGAACCAATTTCCAATTTCCCTTTTAATTCATTATTAAATTTACATTCCCAAATTATCCAATGATAATTATTTCACTTTATTTATAAACATCATTTATAAATTAAACTACTTGTTTTTATTATGAAAACAAGCTATTCTTTTCCAACACATTTAAAATTGAATTTCTACTTTGGAAAAATAGACTTTTCCTTTAAAACCCCAAATTCATTTTCCTTCCATTTGAATATATTTTTACAGTATCTTAAATACCAATTATTCTAGGGCCAGTGCTATTCAAGCATCCAAACACAACGGATCTATAATAGAATTTCTAACACATCATATATCATAGTATATATAAAAACAAACAATAATAATTTTAGGGAATCTAGGTGGATCCCTTCAACCTATTTTTCCTGCACCCACAGATGTTAGATAATAGAAATAATACAAATTCCGCTTTAAAACGGAATATCACGGTATGGAAGTCATCCGCTATTATGCGGGGAGTATAAGGACCCGTCCGCTGAAATGTATGGGAATATCAAACTGTCAACCTTAAATATAACGAATATATATATATAATAGCAATAATTGACAATAATATATCAATTCATCCGAACAATCATCACACAACATTCAATCTTCATTTATCAACATCGAATTACATTTATAATATTATAAAACTGGACAGAGTTAGTGAGTTTATTCACCTCGGTTATTAATCGATAAATAACGATTAATTTACAATAGTTTCGATCAGACATTTTATTTTGCTATAAATTGTAACGAGCTCCAAATGATTCCAAACTCAGTTTCACATAGCCTTCGTCCATACGATCCCGACGTATCTTGTTTTGTCAGATTGTGATAACATATGAAAAGGTTATATATTTTATAAGTTTGAATACATTTATAAGGTCGTTAACATTAAACTAATAGTCAACTAATTACCTAATCTTATAACTAATCTACGTCATTACCCCTTAATGTCCCACACATCCTTCTTCACCCAGTAATGAACCCGTAGCCTCTTCACCACCATTACCATCTTTTCAAACTCCCACTACTCCCTCCATATGCCACTTAAAATAAAATAAAAATCAAAATTCTTCTCTTAAGGTTTTTCATCTCCTCATAACAAAAGCATACAACTCAATACCTTCTTTGTTGTTGCGTTCAAACAGTATACACACGCACCCAGTACGATGATCGAACTGTTTTGGCACTAAGTCGTACAAAATTTTCATAAAATGCTCTCACCAACCACACGAATTCAACTACAATACCCATTTATACAGTCAATGTTCATATTTCTCGGATCACAAACCCTAGGCGTCGCTGGTATTTTTCCAACGTAAAAAGGCGTCGCACCTCCTAACTTGCATACTAGAGTAAATAACAACTCACAAGGATCACAAATATATTTATTTTGAGATTCATTGAATTTTTTACGAATTGATATGAATTTATGAAGGCACGTTTTATTGAGTTTGTGAAGAAACATGTAGGCTGCTCGTTTTGACCAGAGAAGAAAATAGTTAGGGTTAGGGTAAGGTTAGGGGAATATATATAAAGGTAGGAAATATTATTTTATTCTGTTATTTTATTATTTGTTAGTTATCGCTATTTCTTGTTTGACGTTTTAATTTCGTATAACCACATACGAACTCCAATTTCGATGAAAATTGACACCGTGCTGTAGTTCGACATTACGGACCCAATGAAATTTGTTTCGACAAAATCCGAGTCCTTTTTTCACACAACGTTATTTTAAAGTCAAATTATTGATCGATTCACATTTTAATTTCACACGGTCACAAAACGTCTCTGATTGGTGCAAAAATTTGAAATCTAGCAATAATTAATCATTATGGATTTAATGAAATTTGTTTCATCGAAAGCGTAGGTCGTTTGCAAAATGGATATTTTCTAAGACTTAAATAAAACAAATAAAATATTAATAAATTCAACACAATCCAATTTAATAATAATAAATTAATATTATTGGATATATCCAAAATAGAATATCATATAGCTCCAAAATAAACATACTTGGATTTTAAACACAACATTATAAATTTCATCATTAAATCAATATTCAATTTATTTAAAATCCTTTTACATTATTAATAAATCGTTATAGTTTATAAACGATTCCATAGAAACTTTTGAAAATTTGATTTGGACACAACTCACAATCTACAAGTGTAACACTCCAAAATTTAATACACTATAACCATACTTTAAAGATAATAAATTGGGAATTACTTAATTAAATATTCATAACTAAGTAAAATTGGCTTTACCATTGCATTCAACTCGGAATTCGAGTTCAGATAGACCCTAAGATTGCAGAAAACGAAGAATATATGAAGAAGTTATAGGCATTAGAAGTTTGTATACACATAACGGGGTTATATACATATAAATTCAAAATAATTCAAATGAGATAGACGCGCAGAAATGGACAATTATGGGACGAACCACAACGGTCTGGGGTCGACCAATGGGTCGACCCTATAAGTCGGTGGGTCGACCCAATAAGATCCGGAGCAGTCCCGATTTTTGAATTCGGACTATTTTGTGGCTAGGTTCGTCGCAGACTCAGCGCTACATGTACGGCTTAGATTAAAACCTTAGAATCTAAAGGCTGGGGTTAACTCTATGAATCTATAAATAAGTGTCTCTCTCACATTCCTATACACACAATTTCTTCATACCTTCTGCCTCCATGAAACTATTCTAAAATAAATATATATAATGGGGAGATGTTGCTGAAGCCTAGATGTACAGAGATAATTCAAAATACAAAATTTGCATACAACAACAAAAGGGATAGAAGTGGACCTTTTCTACAACGGCATATATATAAGAGATTTAATCTCTTCTTCACCAAGACCCACTGTGAGTTCCTTGTTATTTTCAGATCTGGTACCTAGAATTATATCATGACAGTTAAATAAATTGGGTTTAGAATATACGGTGTTAATAAGATAATTGCTATGCCTGTTCTTCACTATTAATTACCTATGTCGTTGTTTTAAGTAAATACATGCCTTTACTATTCGATAATTAATTAGTTATGTGTATTTATCTTCCTTTTCCCTATTTCTACTATTTTAGTTTATTTCCAGTCTTGCCTATATGCTTATGTGATTTGATTCTATTCTCCTTCCTCTATTTTTTTCCTTTTTGTTTATGCTAGGCCTAGGCCTTTCGAAGCCTAGGCCATGTTCGATTAAAGTTTGCGTATACTAAGAAATGGGATATTAAGAAATGACATAAAAAGGGAGAATTTGGGCATATTGATAATTTGAGGACCGATTGACTGTAATTTGGGAAAGGGATAATGTGCATATACTTGTACCTGTTGTAAATTGGGAATGTAATAGAAATGGATAATATGTATAATACTTGTACATGCTGTAATTTGGGGGCATAATTGAATGGAATAGTATGCATATGCATAAACATGTGAAATTTGACTTAATATAGACATTAAGTAAAAGTTCACATTAAATACTGTAAGTACCAAATGTAGTTTAGTAAACTGAATCACTGTAGTAATTATACATACAGATATCTGGGCATGTGTTTTGGGGAAGGGTTGTATACACATAATAGCATGTAATATTACAACCACGCTTATTAGTAAACCTAAACCTGCTAGGTTGAACCTGATTATTAATAAGCTAAGAGGTCTCTCGTTCTGCTGTTGTATCGGGTTTTGGGAATCTTAAATCCTAGTTACTTTGGGCACAAACTTAGAGGGTTTGGCTTGTTTCAATCTGCTGTTTGGAACCCATATCAGTCAATATCCCTGTTGGTATTTTGTTATAGGGCCTCGCACTAGGTAGGGGGTGAGGGAACGCTTTATTGGACTGGATGGTAAGAGGTTCACATGGGGAAGGTGGGTACGGGAGCGTTCCGGCGAAGTCATGAGCGTGCATGCGTCGGATTAGGTAAACTAAGTCATTGTAACACCAGTAAATAGGTCTGTATTATATAAGTTGCTGGGTTAGGGAGTGATACACCCTACTGCCGGGGCTGAATAGGGTATTTACGTATTAGGGAGCCGATCGCATGTGTAGTAATTAGAGTACCCCTAATCCTGCTGTTATGTAATTAGGGTAACACCTAATCCTGTTATGTAATTAGGGTACGCCTAAACCTATTTTTTAATTCTGTTGTTTAATCCCACTGTTTAATCCTGTTGCTTAATCCTACTGTTTAATCATGTCGTTCAATCTTGTAGTTTCTGTTAAGTAATTAGGCTAACACCTAATCTTGTTATACTAGTATTGGTGCAGACATAACCTGTTTTAGGGATATAAATATGAAGCGTTACTCGATCATCATTTATTCCTGTAATTCATGTTTATTCTACTATTCTGTTTATCTAGTTTATTTGTCTTGAAACTTGCCAGACATTATGTCTGACCCTTTTGTTTTCGCTTCTTTCTTCCTTTCCCCCATCCCCTAAGGTCCTAAGAGTGGTAGCACTCCTCAATGATTATAGACTTTCTCTTTCAGCTTGGATCTGGACTTTCTGAGACGTACCGCTTTGAATTACTTTCTACTTTGGCTTACTATGAGGGATATGGTTTTATATTACTACACTCTGTTATTTTTCATTATGAGACAAATTTGAGATACTTGGTTTTGATGTAACTGTTTGATGATGTAACCTGTTTGAGACTATGTTTTATTTTTCAAAAATAAAGTTGAAAATTTTCCGTTGCTTATTTTATATCTGTCTTGTGAATTTCTGTATTGTTTACCAATTGTGCTTCATGAAACATAATGTATTATCTTATGAGGGCATTAACGAACATGGGGTGTCACAACATGACGAAATCACCATTTTTCACTTCCATTAGAAAAATAGAGTTCAATAGATTCGAGAGTTTCTTGTTTGAAAGAAATCCAACTTATAATGAAACCCATACACTCAAAATGTAAAACTACGAACTACCGTGACGCTACGAGCTTGATTTAAATTATATTATAAATTAATACATTCAAACTCCGTTTATTAAATAAATTCGTTATTATAATTCAAATTTAAACTCAATTAAATCTCTTAAATTATCTAATTCACATAACATTGCAAACTCAACTTATTTCGACTATTTTGGAATTTAATTTACGATTCTTCTATTCATATTAGCTAAATATTCAAAATATAGAATTCAAGTTATTTAAATTACCAAATAAACTTATAAATAATTAAATATACTAATTATTCAATCGCTAAAATACGGGACATTACAATTTTAATGCAAAATATATGCATCCGATGTATGAAATCACATTAAATTGTACAAACATCAGTTAACTTGTCGTATAGTTTCAAATTATTTTATGCAAACCAAAATTATTAATGTATCTACATAAGTTGGCTATATCAACATTTTTTACCGAACCTTGATTTGTCCTGTTATTTGTTCCAGCACTTGATATTGTAACAACCTGCCATTTTGACCGCCCCAAGTCAATAATTAAACCAACTCGAAACGTTCTTTTACAGGGTTTAGAAAAACTATATACAGAACCACAGTACCCAATGCTTGCAGTGGAGTAAAATTTTATACAAATAATATCAGTTTTTTACAAAATTTGTACAGTGGAAAAATAATTTTATATATATAAATTTGAATAAATAAGATTTTTCAATCTTGTCGGGCTTGCATGCGCGTGCGTCTTCATGTGTCTCTCTTCTTTGCGAGCTAAAAATCTTCAAATTTATAACACTGGGAGTCTGACCCAAGCATTCCATGCAAATCATAAAACATTCGAGTCAGGATTAAACTTATTTCAAGTAAATTAATGTCAATATAATGCTGAAATAAAACAGTCAATCCTAACCAATATTTAACGCTATTAACCAAGATTTTTAAGTCATACGTTCCCAACTACCAAATAAATGTTCCATGTGTCTAGCAAGGGAAAAACATGCGCAAGTAACATGGAGCAGACACATGAAGCAATCAGCGATGCATAGGAATAACAAGTTATCTCAATTGTGTCACACGGAGTCATAGTAAACCAAATAAGCTTGAACAAGCAGGTGAGGACAAAGGTAATGTAAACACTTAGCAAACAACAGTTTGGTACTCAAAGTTAGCCCCAAACAATTTTATATACAACGAAAAGGGGAGGACACACTTATATATACGACATAACACTTTGTTATTTCTTAAAGTTGCCTACTAGTGTTTAAGCCTACAAATGAGGTGACAAAATAACATTTCCAGATCTAGTTCGCTTCCAATTACAAGTTAAAATATTAACTAATATTTCTCCTTATATGCATGCACAAAAATTCATATATGCGGTTCAACACAAATTCATCGTCACTATAAAGGTGCAATATATTTTCAAGGCAGATACGGTCAAGTGCATTTCTTAAAATTTTCCATACTTGTTACATGAATGACCTGAGTTTAGCATGCCTTTAGAAAACATTTTTGTTTAAAATATATATATATATAGCATAGTTTAAATGTATGCAACTTTCCCCCATCAAACTGCATTAATACACAATAATAAACGCAACAAAATGTATATTGATTATACAAAGCTGGACTGTGTATATCCAGAAAATACGGGATATTTTTAAACTAGCCTCAGATTAAATGCACCCATGTTTCATACTTAACAAGGCATAAAATGAAGTTACAAAATAACAAAGTATGTATAAATGGGAGTGCTTCAGGTTACAAGCAAACAAGCAGAACTGAGGCATTAACAAAAAGCATACACATACAAACATGAATTCAAGAATTAGTTCATTTAGAAATGATCAAGGAATGCAACTATAAGCAAGCTTAATGAAATTCATATCACAGTATAAAGCACGAAGGCCACAGCTGCATTGCAACTATGATCAACTTGACTTGCACTGTAAAGGTATGTAACAAGTGCATATAGCATAAGAGGTCAGCATAGGACAATTACCTAGTAAACAAGGATACGGGTGCGCGGGTGCGGGTGCATAGTACGGGGATACGCAGATTCGACAAACATGAAAATATGAGGATTCGGGTGCGTGGGGGATACGACATGCATAAAAATTATATATATATATAATCTATTACGAAAATTAAGAGCTTCATTAAAATTGAACCAAATAGTCAAATACACTAAGACCATTCTCATAGCACTATAACAGGCTATGACATAAAAAAGGACAGAGGACAGGACAACAACATGCTTGACCTCTTTTTTTTCACTTTGCTGTATGTGAAGCGACCCGAACTTCCCCCGGTCTCCGAAGATATGAGAAAGAATGAATTACTGTGAGGACAAGACAAATCAAAACGCAGGCAAAAGAACATTTCATTGGTATTACAACAATTCCATCAGATATAAGAATATACAGAGTATAATGAATAAATTACATCCGATAAATATCAGAGATTACAATAAATTACATAGCAGCGGAAATTAATACAAAGCACAACTAAAGGTGATATACAGATACAGAGCTTTCCGGATATCATTCCAGCTGTAAACCACGATCCTGTGAATATAAATCTGCAAAACCAAAACTACTAGCTGCCCGTGTCGAAAATAAGGGCACCCAGAGTTTAGGTTAAAACAATAAACTCCAGATCAGTCATGTGACTAGTGTGAGAACTAAAACAGTTATTTAAAGCTTTACTTTAAAAGAGAGTAATTCAAGGGACCACGCCGTATAACACGGACCGGGTTCCCTCCCAAGAATACCAGTGCATAGAATAAACAGCGCAATGATTTTTCGAAAAATGAAGCTATTATAAGACCCAGGTCCCATCACACAATGCAACGCAAGCCGGAGGATAGGGTTTTACCTTATAACAGCCAAACATGCTTAGTACGTTTAAAACAAATCATTTGATATTATTGTAAGTGTGTAGTGTCAAAACAATTTCCATCATAAATATAAATCATAGGCAGCATGAATGTCCCATACCACTATGTCGCCATACTAGGTTCTACAATTAAAACCGAAATGCACGTATTGGAAGTTGGATTTCCGTCATGAGTCGAGGCAAGGGGCAAGCTCCTCTCCGCTTCGAGACACTCTAGCAAATGCCTCAGGACTACACACTCTGGGTAACCCTGGGATCCTCCAAGACCGGTCCTCTCTTACGTTTGAGGATTAGTTATTCCTGAACACACGTTTCCCGGCCCTATAGGACCTGTAATCGAGGCGCCTCGCATCCAAACCATAAATGTGAAAAGTATATAAATGTCAGGGCTGGTAGGTCACTGACACCACCCATAGCTAGAAAGAAACGTCGTGCACTCCTTGGGTCCTCATCCCGTTTTTGACTCATACTGAGGTGTGAGGCTCGCGAATCCACGCTATACACAAAGCTGCCACGTAGGCCGTGCTTTGGTCATCAACCACAAGACTTTGCTTTTGAACATAAGCCTTGATCCATGCAACTCAGCATGCCACACAGGCAATTCATGCCATGCGATTGATATCTATCGATATATAACCTCTAAGCTCGTACGTCTCAGAGAAGGGCGTTAAGCAAGATAATAAATTCTCCGCCGCCAAACAGTTATATATTTAACAGAAATCAATCAACACAGAATAAAATCCAATGTCAGACACACAATCCATTTACAAGTTCGTTCTGGGTCTGAACGAAACCGGAGGCACTTTCCTCGCATATCCATCGATCTCCAGGTACGTCTGGACGACCACCAACTGATTCCCTCACTTGGGTGTACAGCCCAATCAAGATCATCAGTAATCACCCAAACGATGTGAAGACTTCCGGTCTTCAACCACCGTCTTCATCTTCGACATATCGTCGAATCGGTTATTCAGAATGGGTATAAACCCGGACTTTCCGAACAACCCGCGTATATTAAAAACAAATGTTACTCAAACACAACATATGCCTCATTCCAATTCAGCAGCCACTAACCGCAAATTAGCAAGAGAACAATTTCCCAAATACTAACCCCGAAGGCCGAAACCAACATCAGAACAATATCCAGGAAACCATTCTTCTTAACTAACCTTCAGCTAGTTTCTAAATTTCAATTCTTTAAAATTTATCCTTTAATCTTCCTTTGGATGTCATTTCAAACCCGATTATGGTTTTCCAAACTAGTCGAGATTAGCGAACCACACCGAAGTAATTATTTATTTTATTTCCCAATCCCAACCTATTCATCCCATGAAGAAAAAAAACTGGTAATACTCCATATCTAACACCATGGTGTTATCGGTAAAATTAATTACCGTTTCACGTTCAAATCTATTAAAGATTTAACTATCGCTTTGGAGCAAAACTGGTAATACTCCATCCTCGCTCACTTTCTAAATTTGATAATTTAAATTATCAATTCACATTTCAATTTAATTGCAGATTCATTAAAACTCCTTTTACTGGGTTAAAGAACTAGTGTCATTTAAAACACAGTTCACGATAAACCCAAATCACATTCTATTTATTATCGGGTTAAAGAACTAGTGTTATTTAAAACACAGTTCACGATAAACCCATGAATCAATTCTATTTAAACCCATTTCAAATCCAATTTATTTATTTAAAAATAAATGGGTTTTAATTTCAGTTCAAAACTAGTTCATTTCGATAAAAATCTATTTTTATCTTTTCAAATATGGAGTTTTTCACCCCAATTTTTCCCAAATCATTTCTTATGATTTTACACAAATTACTACTATTTTTAATAATTTTATCAAGGCCCGTACAGTCGATTTCCATCAACGGCCATCGAACTGCACTTACAACGACCTTTTCCAAATTTGATTTGGACGTATCTCCAAATCCAACCGTTAGATTTCAAATTTCTAATATTCGTTAGAAAGCTCTTTTCGATACGAACCCAACGGTTCCAGTTTTAGGAGAATCCGACGGTCGGATCTCCCGTAATGTCCGTTTGAAATAAATGGTCGAAATTCACGAACTGCCACGGCGCGGCGCGTTCTATTCAGGCCATTATATTATATATATAATATATATTTCGTCGATTCCTATTTAAAACGAATTTTATAAATCGTTTTAAATTCGTTTCAAAAACATTTTCAACCTCAATTTCAATTCAAATCAAAATTGAATTTTTCCTTATAAATTCGTTTTAAAATTCATTTCTATTCAATTCAAATTCGTTTTCTATTCGATTCAATTCAAATTCGTTTTCTATTCAATTCAATTCAAATTGGTTTTCTATTCAATTCAATTCAAATTCGTTTTCTATTCAATTCAATTCAAATTGGTTTTCTATTCAATTCAATTCAAATTGGTTTTCTATTCAATTCAATTCAAATCAAATTGGTTTTCTATTCAATTCAAATTTGTTTTCTATTCTATTCAATTCAAATGGTTTTCTATTCAATTCAATTCAAATTGGTTTTCTATTCAATTCAAATTTGTTTTCTATCCAAATCAATTCAAATTGGTTTTCTATTCAATTCAATTCAAATTCATTTTCTATTCAATTCAATTCAATTCAAATTGGTTTTCTATTCAATTCAATTCAAATTCGTTTTCTATTCAATTCAATTCAAATTGGTTTTCTATTCAATTTATAAAAACGAATATAATCGATATAAATGTCGTTCGCGTCGAAATAGCGCATCTCTAATCAACACGGCTTTGTATATTTCAATAATTCCGTTATTCTATTCAACAAATGAATATTTATTCTTGTCAACATATGACTAATCTCAACGAATGAGTACTGTCCACGTGTGACTATTTTTGTTATTTAATATATTTTATGAAAATTAAGGAATCTATCGTTTAATATTAAATCAGACTCCAACCGTTAATTAGTAAGAGAACGATTCCCTGAATATTAACCCCGAAGGCCGAAACCAACATCGGATCAATATCCAGGAGACCACTCATCTTATCTATTTTCCAGTTAGTTTCTAATTTTATATCTAATAAAGATGTAATTTTATTGTTAAAATATTTCGTTCAACACATGGCTAATCTCAACGGATGAGTACGGTCAACACATGAACCTTAATTTTATAATGTTCTTAATTTTCCCGATTGGAATGAGGCCCAATCAATTACCATATAAAGTTAATTATATGGATTACATACAACACATGTACATAATAGCAACGATAAATAATCAGCCATCATCCAAAGTGCACTACACTGTATAAGCATCAAATATAGATATCTAACGCTTATAACATCCTGTCAATCAATCGATTGACACATAACTAATTATTGGGATTAGTATATGCCGTATTTTATCCCAATAAACGTGTGGGGTTTCAAACCATCGAACACAAATTTTATTTGTGCGGCGATGTGTAAAATTTATCGTCCCAACAATGTCCTTCAAATCGGTGTACATAAACAAACCGTCCGGTTTGTAAATGAATATTTATTTATTCACATTCACGTTAAAAATTATATTTTTAACGATAAAACATTTTATTCAACCTATGAAAATATTTTATTTAGTTCATTTATTAAATAAAATGATTTCTTTATTTTTCTAACTTATTTTAGAAAATTTCGGCGGCATAACGGCACGATACTAGAAACGGGACGAGGCCTAGCCTTATCCCCGGTCTAGTGATGGCCCACGCCATTCACACATCAATCAAATCAATTTCATTTCACCAAACAATTCAATTCAACCCAAATAATCTAACTAACTACACAACCAAACAGACAAGTCCATGGTCTGTGGACGATTGTGTCGGGTGCTACTAAACACCGTCTGCATCCTAGTATATATATATATAACTGGAAAAAGAAATTTTGAGTGAGAAGTTCTCACCGATAGCTAAATCCAACGCCACGACTCTTCATTTAGAGAAATCTTCGTCGTTCTCGCCTCTTTTCTCTTTCGTCGCCCGTAGCCACTGCATATATAAAAATCACATTTTTACTTCGCTATTCAATATATAAAAATTGAATTTTTACTTCGCTATTCAATATATAAAAATCGAATTTTTACTTCGCTATTCAATATATAAAAATCGAATTTTTACTTCGCTATTCAATATATAAAAATCGCGCCTTTTATATCCTACCATATAAAGATTATATTTTTATTATCTATATAATATGAAAATTATATTTTCAACCTTTACATGCGATAAAAAATATATTTTTAACCTTTCTATATAATAAAAATTATATTTTTCACCTTTCTATATAATAAAATTATATTTTTCACCTTTCTATATAATAAAAATTATATTTTCACCTTTATAAAAATCCTAGCTTTCTTTTATATAAAAACTCCATCTTTCTCTTTATAAAAATATGGTCTTTCTCACTATAAAAATCTAGTTTTTATAAACTATGACATATATAAAAACTAGATCCTAACCCTATGTTATTTTATATAAAAACGAATTTAAAAATAAATGCTTTTCAATTAAATTAAATTAAAACTTACCGGCTTTCCACGAGGGGGGGAGGGGCTGTCGCGCTCGTCAGTGGATGAGGGGGGGGGGGTCTGCGTCTTGCGTCGGACTGGAGGAAGAGGGGTCGGGGTGGTCAGCAGGCGGAGGTGGGTCATCGATGGGCCTAGGGGGTGGCGCTGCGGTCGGTGGGCTCGAGATTTAGGGGTGTCGCGGTTTGAACGAAGCAGGGATGGAGGAGGAGGGGAAGAAGAAAGGGAGGCGACGGCAGTGGTGGCGCCCCACCTGGGGCGGCGACGACTCATCGGGGGGAGCGGCGGCGATCGATCGCGTCCCCCCCTTCTATTTTTTTTTTGATTTCTGAAATCGTTTTTGAAATAAAAGGGGGGCGAGAGGGAATTAAGGAGGAAGAGAGAGGTTTTTTTTATTTTACTTCCAAAAAGTTAACTTTTACATACGACCTCTAAACGAGGCCCACCGCCTGTCGTCCATAGCTAATTACCCCCATTCCGAACCCAATGGGATATGTATCGTAGGCTGATTCGATCATTTCGATCAGTTTTCATCAAAATCAACATATACTCTATATATTGAATTTGAACGCGCATTTCAATTTACTGGGGTCACATACTAACTTGAAAAATTCCAGAAAAATATTTTCTAGCTTCGTATTGACGATACGGTCCTAACAAAACTAGTTTCGTCGAATTCTGAGACCGTTAGAAAAATGGCCATTTTCCAGTCGATTAAAATCAACTAAAACTGGTCAAACGCGTTTTCCTTCTCCACGCTCACATATTGATTCGAAAAATTATGAAATTTGGAATCTAGCAATAATTTGACATCACGGATCCAACAAAAGTGGTTTTGTCAAAATCCGAGATCATTTGCAAAATGTCTATCTTTAAGGGCCTGAATTCCATAACGACTATTCAGAATTTTCAACTGGACATATCTTTTGATCCCCGCTATGAAATTTCGATTTTTCAGATTCGTTGGAAAGGTACATCCAAATAGACCCTATTATTTTTGGTTTCACCAAAATCTGGATTGTTTTGCACCCAGTACATTCAATTGAAGTTTGAAATCTAATTATCGAACTACCGCGCCATTTTCAATTCCTTTTATAATTCTATATAATTATTTATATTCTAACGACGATGCGTATAAATATATTCGTTCGAATTATATTCCAAATAAATGTCTCGTCGATATTATTTAAAATAATTCATTTTAAATATGCAAAATTCATTAAAATTGCCCAAAATAAAATTTTTAAACTGGCCCAGATTTTCGGGTTGTTACAATATGTATTTTTTCTTTTTTCTTTGGTCTATGAAGTCTGAACTGGTGGATATGGAAGTGATCTTTCGAATGAGATTTTATAATAAGTCATGACTGCTTTAAAGTTTAAACTTTCTAGAGTTATCTTTCACATTAATTGTGTTCAGATGGGTGCTTTGTCTCCCGCAATTGATGCTTTCTCTCCCGCAATTTCTAACAGTGATCTAAGATTCAGTTGAAACTTGAAAATTACCTTTCATGTCACCGACGCACCCCAAATCCGCACCCTTCCCACACCCCCAGCCCAAATACGGGGACACGCCACATGGCGCACCCCATGCGCACCCCTTGCAGCACCGCCACACCCCCTCACCCCCGCCGCACCCGACACGCAGTACGCCACCTAAAAGCCGCACCCGTGCTTCCTAGACAATTACACACATAAGACATGAAACATAATATGTCAAAAAAATGTTGCAGCAACTATTTATGTTATTAATATCGAGATTGGCAAGGTAGAGGGGTCTTTATCAAAATAATAGGCCACACATATAGTAGCTCGTTATGTGTATATACACTAACAGATATAAATAATTACATCTGAACCAAGCCAAACTACTAAGCATAAGAACATGAATACAATTAAAGGAAGCATCAACGAACATAGCAAGGGACAGGGTAGCAGGCGCAATCATAGTCAACCCCAAATAAACCGAGTTTCTACTTTATATTCAGTATCATATTGGTGTTAATATACTTGAAACGAAGCAAATCGTTAGGTAAACTTACCATGAATCATATGTGACAATGCTGCGACAAGAAGAACAGAGGCGAAGAACTCCACTGGCTGGTGTGAACTCCAATGGTGCAGACGGCGGCGACTACGAACGATTTGTTGGCGGCCTTTGCAGAGCGATTCGATGGGGACGAGGCATCGACACTAATTATTGGTGCTAGATGTGCCGGTTTTGAGTTGCGCGGTGGCGAACAGAACCGGAAGCGGTCACTGTTTTCCTTTGATTTAGGAATAATTTCGGTCAGTTGTCAAATTAGAGAGGAGGAACTAGATGGGACAGCGGTGACAGGTTGTGGAGGGAGAAGGCGAACGGTTCTGATTGATGCGGTGGTGATAACAAATGATGCTGAGATAGTTCGAGTTTGGTTTTTGACCCTATTAGAGGAGAGAGGAGGTCAAGAAGGAGGGGAGAGGGAAGAATTTGGTCTCCGGTGGGTGACATTGGTTGGAGCAGGCATTGATGAGGTGGATACTGGTGAAGGCATTGGTGTTCAAGAGAGGAGAGGTAGGAAGAGCGAGATGAAGCCCGCCATTACGTTTGGAGAAGAATTAAGTTGAGAAAAGTGAAATAAAAGTATTCGACTTAAAGTAAAACAAAGGGGGCAGAGGGAATTGTTTTGTGGTGAATGAAAGGAAAGGCTACGATAATTTTTATAATACAACGGATGGAGACAACAACAGAGAAAATATTAGCATATAATTCTTTTTTAGAGTAGCAAGGATAGGTGTAGAAATTTCAGAAAGGTGAAGCCATGTGGTAAATAATTTCTGTAGCCAAATCTTTTGGTATCCAAACCAAATCTTGAATCAAAGTTTTACCAGATATTGTTTGCGCGTATTGTTGCTTTGAAAGGAGTAGAACATGGTTTAATGAATGTATAAAACAACGTTTTTTTCACATTTTACATTTCAAAATTTATCAAACGAAATATCAACATTAGGCTAAAATATGATTGTACCGAAGTATACAAACAATATTGGTTACAACTTTAATCAACAAATTTTATTAACCGATAAATAAATTAACGTGAACGCAATAACACGAATATTCCATTACGCAATTTAGTTATTCGATTTATTATATTAAACGCATCACAAATAATTGAATTCTAAAATCAAATTTAACGTTTTATTCGAAACCAAAACTTAGGTTTTCAAATAAAAACCAAATCTATATTCGAAGTTGAAATAATTAGACCTTCTTTCTTTTTTCCTAGAATTACAAATTTACATTTCAAAGTTAAATAAATTTAATTTCTTCTTAAATCAAATTGCAAGATTCTTATTGGAAATATACTTGCGAAAGGATTTCGTTTAAAAGTAAATCCAACTAGGTTCAAAATAGATAAAATTCCAAATTCTAACATGAAAGATAATATAAACATTTTAATTTAATGTTAAATCTTAATTAAATTTATATTTTAAACATCGTAATTTCTAGGTCGTTACAATCTTCCCTGCATAAATCTTTTCATCCCCGAAAAGGAGAGGTTTTAAAATTATACCTAAGTAAAATAAATCTTACTTATAAATTTACTAAAACCTAATACCTTAAAAATTTTAGCAAACTTGAAAATTATCATAATAGCTTATAGGATTTTAAACACTAATTTTCATATAATTAAATTTTGTAAAACTTTTTTTATATCGAAATAGATAAAATTAAATTTGTAATGACCAAATTAAAGAAGTTTGAAATTTGCTATAGCTACAAATCATTATTTGCAAAGCATTTGAAGACCTTAAAAATGGTTTCTCCGAACTTGGAATCCTAGTTTTCTTTTCAAATCATTGAAATACTATATATTCTTTCCTATAGAATCATACTTCGCTTCAGGATTTCAAAAAAAAAAATCTCTTTCGAAAATTCAAATATTTTATGATAAAATGACATAACAACATTTATGTCCTAAGTCGAGAGGTTTCTCCCAATAATGAGGCCACTAGGCACGGCTCACTCATGCATTGATATCAATAAATGATGCCTCTCAGACCCCTAGAGCAAACCATCTTCAAGGGCTTACAACTCACGTCATACTTTCTTTAATGGGTTACTCGAATCTTAGTAACAAATCGTCTTATATCCCGAAGTTGCAAATCATTTCGCAACAATAATTTACAAGTACTCTCAATCACAATATTGTTGTTTTTCAAACCATTTTGAATATCGGGATTCAAGTCATCGAAACTTCTTTGTTTATAAACCGTTATAACTATTTTTCACATTCCAAATAATTGGAAAATCAATTTCATTCAATAATTGGAAATCGAATTTGACCAATTGAAAATACGATTTCAACTTCAAATATACAGCTAAAGTTTTCAAATTTCTAAAATCAATTTTTTACTCAAACATATTATCACTTCAATTCATAAATCATATCAAGCTTTATGGAAATAAATTTTGAATTATTTCGAAATATCCTTTGTTTATAAACCAATTTTATAAACTATTTGTCATATCTAAATAACTCAGAAAACTTCTTTCAATAGTTGGAAATTAAGTTCGATCGGTTCGATTTCTATAAACAAGTATCATACAAATTTAAGCTTTCCAAAATTTAAATCAAGAGCTTCACAAATCGTTTAAAATCTATTGAAGTCGCGTCAACTTTATTTGAATATTTCCAAATTGTCGAATTCACATAAGATAAAATATTGGAATAATTCAAATCAATATCTTGAGAATCTTTCATAAATCCAATCAACTTCCTTTAGATCAAATTTTATTTCAAATAGGTTCGAAACATTTCCAAGATTTCCAAATAAATTTCATATTCTCATGATATAAAATTTCAAGAGCTTGAATCATTTACAATTCATATAGTCAAACACATTCCCTTTCCAGAACACGAGTTTCAAAATAATTCAAATAACTTGAAAAATTGAATTTCCTTTTTAATCATCGGAAATCTAAATTGGATGAATATGATTTTCTATCTTTCAAACAAGTACCATACGATTCAAGCCTTTCAAACTTCGATCAAAGCTTTTATAAAATCGTAAATAATCCATAGAAGTCGTAACAAATTTCTTAAATCAAATTTCGCATCCAATCATTTCAAAACATCCATGATTTCCAAATAATTTCTATTTTTACGTATGATAGAATTTTTCAAGAATCAATATTTGAGAAGTCATATATAATTCATAAAATCGATAACCTTCTCATAAAATCCTTTGCTTGAATAATTTAGAATTTTATCAATCCTTGTTAGTAGTATATAAATTTGTTTGAAAATGTCCCATAATTCAATTAGACGAAAGTCTCTTCAAATGTTTTATTTCGAAACACCATTTCACTTTTGCTGCGCAACTCTGATTTAATATACATGTTTCAAACGAATATGGTCTCGAAATATCAATTCAAAACATTTTAAAACAATTTCAAAATTTTCGGAACTCGATTCTCACAATTTATATTTTAAAAATCCAATTTCTACGCATTGCTTAGATTCGACATTCAAAACACATAAATTACTATGTAAACTCATATGTTATTGTCTTGTTAACAAAGTATTTAGAACATATTCACTTTACAATTGTTACCAAGTTATCAGGTTCTAATTAGATCTTGGTTTCTTTTTGCACACGACAAAAGAGAAAATGGACTAAGGATTATAGGCCCGGTGCATCGAATTTAAGTGCTCAAGTCAAATCAAGGAAAGCAAAAAGGGTTACGGTCACAATGGACGATTAATAAAATGATGGTTCAAGTTCAGGATACTCGCCTAAGTTCACAAAATAAAGCTACTTAAGATCGAATAGTTTGGTTTAAATATTCAAATAGAGCCAAGATAGGAGAGTCAAGGCAGTTCAATCATGGGATACACGAATTGCGTTTTAATTCCAAAATTCTTTTTTCTTCAATGAATTATAAGTGATTGTCTATTCGGAAAAATCTTATTTGATTCATTCATATAATTTTAGTTGGGGAAAATAACTCTTCTCCCCTCCTTAGACATTTGTTATATTTTTAAATCATCTTTAAATTTCTTAAGAAGTTTGATTATTAAAGCATACCTTTAAGCAAAATAGCCTAGTTTCCTTACAGATGTTAGTCATACGCTGGCCAGGCTTATGATTAAAAACTCCAAGTACTTAAATATACTTGTTTCAACTTCTAGTGAAAATACTTAAATAAAAAATAAAAAAATAGATATGGAAAGTACTTCACGTCCCCCATGGATTACGGTTACGCCGCGGTGAGGCTACTATCCCAATTGAGTCGCTTGTAAGCATGGGTACCACACCCCTCGAATTTCACCATGGTTGTTTGCTAAATATCGTAGTGAAACGACAATTACGATACTATCCCAGTAGTGTCGCTTGTATGGTAGACATCAAAACCCCTTGAATTACGCTATGGCGTCTAGATCGCAATTACTCGGTGGTTGCGCCAGTATCTCAGTGGAGTCGCTTGTACTATAGGCATCGTGCCCCACGAATTATGCTAGAAAATCGGTCATTGTCATCATATAATACATGTACATGTACCCATCGCACGGGCAACGATTTCGTGGATTATCCAAACCTTGGAGTCCAATATAGCTGCGGTTTTCAACGGACACTCCCGTGGAGTTCCAACGCACTTCCTACAGAATAGTATTGCGATTTTGACTGGAAGGTATTCCTCATATCTCAGTTTGAAAATATAGGATACTATACACATACATAGTACCTCATTTCATGTTTCGGTATATCGCACTTATATAAGTGTCCATTTACATAAGACTTCCAAATCATGTTTTCAAACATATCATTCTTATATATACTTCCTTATATAAGATTTCATTTCAAATCAATTCCTTCCCAGACAATGGTTTTCGAATTAATCGTCGTTCTTTTATAAATTGTTTATATATAAGTTTTAATACTTTCATATCAAAAATCTTGAAATTTTCATTTTAATCTCAAAAATAAATTTTGATTTCTAAATCAATTTGATATCCAGTATCTTTTCAAATCCCAAATTCATATTCCCAAATCAATCTTCTTATCAAAACAACACTTTCGATTTGGATTTATACGTCATGCATATCGTTGTTCAGTCGAATCTTCATATTCAATTACTCAGGCCAAAATTGCTCTGATCTAAATGCATATATTTTTCAAAATAATTTGAATAAATAATAGTTTTGGAATAAACAAGTTTGGGTAAGGAAAATAATATAATAAGCTTTAAATATTAGAAATTAAATAAATAGTTAAGTATAAAATGACTTAGGTAAAATAGTTTTATCAAACGGTAAAGTTATTTTGAACAAAATAGAAAATAGGAAATACAATAGCTTATCAAAAGATGTGTTAAAGTAAATAGATGGGTTAAATAAGAAAAAAGTTAAAATACTATAAATTGTTGAGTAATTTAGTCAGAAATAAAATATTAAGCATAAATACAAAGGATCTTAAGCAAAACAAAAATATAATAGATAAAAAGATAAATACAAATAGTTTGGTAAAATAATAAGTTCAAATAAAATAATTAAATATAAATAATTTAGGAGGTAGAAAGACTGGTAAAATAGATAATAGCTAAATACAAATAAAACAGTAAACAATTTAAGTAAAATCGACTTGAAGTTATTTAGGTCAAATCAATACAAAATACAAGCTACCAATTGTGACACCCCACGTCCGTTAATGTCACCCACTAAGGGAATGCATTAAGTTTCTTGAAGCGTTATAGGTAAACAGACACAGAATTACAAGACAGATATAAATAAGATAGCAGCGGAAATTTTTAAATTTTTATTTCAAACATAAATCATAATACCATGGCCCACAATACCATAAGTCACAAAAAACATTAAAATAAAAACACTTCTGTCTTGCACCATCAGAGAACATAAGTAAATAAAAAGCATAATTTTCCCAATTGAAAGAGTTAAGCCATAGTGGAGACAAGAACTTGAGCCATACTTCAGAAGTAGCATCTAGCAAGATGATATCTGAGTCCTGACAAAGCATGAATGTTTCCTCCCTGAGAACCATGTGCGGGAACAGAAGAAAGAAGGAAAAAAAAGGGTCAGACATAAAGTCTGGCGAGTCTAGTTACTTTTAGCTAGTAAATAAATAAAAGTAACATGGTAGGTATATAAAGTGGATAAGAGAGAGATCGCTACATAAATGAAAGGTGTGGCAAGGTAAGCAAGATATGGTGTATGTACTTCACTAATGATTACTCTGCACAATTACTAGTATAACTAAAGTGAGATGATCCCTTTGACTATAAGTTGGTAGACTTAGGGCATACGTCTTAGTGTACCCTAAGTACTACCCTAATCGATCGGATCCCTACGCCGTAGATATCCTGTGCTGGCCCCACAATAGGAGGTATCAATCCCTGAAGTGGCAACCCTTTATTTTCAAGACGTGCACAACCATATCTACTGGTGTCACGGTCGTCTTATCCCCTTCTGCCCGGCTCATGCACGTAGAGGGCCCGGTTGGTTTGCGCCGCCCACACTGTCCATTCTGTTTGGATCTCTTATATTCAATCAGTAGGCGTGCCCCTTCTTCGCCTAGTACGGAGTTCTTTATTTGATACCTACTTCGGGTTACTGACTTGAAACGGGTCCCATACAATATGATACAAGCTCTCCCCTTTGTTTTGTATCCCCACTATGTTTTCCACTGACTATGTTTACCCTTAGGTGTCTTTAATTACATAGCCCTATATCAGTTATGCATACCCTAAAGGGTGTTTTTAATTACATAACATTATTATATTCTCCATCTGTTATGTATACCACTAGGTGTCTTTAATTACATAACCTTATTGGGTTAAGTTCGTGGGCCTATATGTAAATATTGTCACCCCCTCTAATTTACTTAACCCACCCACTACCCATCCAATTTTACTTAACCATAACTTAAGTTCATAATCATACAATCTTTATAGATTAAATTAGGTTAAGTAGTCCAATTCTTTACCATGTCCATTTATGGTTTATAATGGGCTAGACCTCTCACATTATGCTTACAACATGTGGATGTTGGATATGCCGGTCGGGTCTGGGCAGATTTATTCCACAGTTAGGCCTAACCTCGTGCCATAGCCCGATTCGTATTTGCATACTTAGACCTCCCACATTAGGTTCAACATTAGTGGCTGCTGGATATGCCGGTCGGGTCCGGGAGACTTCCACCACTAATGCAACCTAACCTCATGTCATAAGTACAATAACAATTCCTAATTGTAATTTCTAAACATTCCATTTTTATCTTAATCTACCTATGTCATTATAGGTGATTATTTCTATGTTTCCCCATTTGAATTAAATGTCCAATTTATATAAATATTACATAAATTATGCCAATTATAAATCCATTTTCCCCGTTTCCTAACTAACGTATTCGCATGTATTTTGGCGGCGGCTATAAAACTGCCTTGCCATAACAATGAAAAGGGAATATGAAAAAGGTGATAGTTTCAACATATCTTGGCATAAATTAGAATGGTAACAAGGTGAATGGATATGTAATTAATATCATCACAAGGTGGATATAATGCTGATAACATGTGGCAATTACTATGATGTCAAGGCAAGCATGATGAGATCTAAATTAACGCTTTTGGTGTCCAACTATTCTGATCTAGCATAATTATGGTGACATAGCAACATATTTAGATCTAAAAATGACTTCACATGTCAAGTTTACAACATATTTAGATTGATCACAATATGACAAGTGAAAGGTGATATACATAAGGTACTAGATCTACCCAATGTTACAATTGTCCAATTTAATAGATGTACATTCACCATAATATGGTTACAAGTCAAGATCCACAAAGGCAATACAATAGAACAACCACAATTGTATTAGATCTAGGGAAATAGATCTATCATGACACAGTATAAGATTTAACACAAGCACAGAATCATACTTTACAACATATCCAATTCACAGTCTTTCACAATTTACGTTTATGTATCTAAACCTAAAAATAACTAGAAACTAATAGCGTTAAGTCGACACCCCTTCAACGGGGTCGACCCCTAGGTCGACACCCCTCTAGGGGGTTCAACCCCCTAGAGCGGGAATTTTGCCGCTTTGACTAATTTTTCGAATTTGAATCGTTCTAGATAAAATTACGACTCATCTCTGACTCATGCATATATGTATAATTTTTCTGCACGTATAAAACTTAAAACACTCATAACTTCCTCATATGGTGTCCGTTTTATGCAAACCAAATGTGTATGTTGACCAAAATTTTGAGACGGACGCAATAGTGCAATCCATTTCCTCTAATTCTGAAAATTTAATTAATTATTATTTAATTTATTCTCTTTAATGTCATTAAAAATTCGGGGTGTTACATTCTTCCGTACTCAAAGGATTTCGTCCCAAAATCTCTAAGTTGAGAAGATTGCATATCCTACCATCCATCATCCACCAACCACTGGCATCCATTGTCCTTAAAGATTTCTAATGTTTATATGAATATATGCGAAGGTGCGTATATGTCCCAACACTAATGCGAAGATCAGGCGGTCTACTGATTCAGTTGACCTCCTTAATGCAATGTATATTAGTGTCATGAATCCAATATGTATGCAAATAAACCTGTTGTATCATATAAGTTCTATATGTGTGCACACCCATTCGTCCAAGTGCAACATCCATGTATTAGTTCATCCATTTCCAACCATAAAAGAAAAAGCCCACACATCCATATGCAGTATGAAAGTGATTGAGCCAATCTTAGTTCCTAATGTGTGTGTATATGCGTCCATAGGCAACCACTAGTAAACACTTGCATCCATTTGCATTCATCAAACATAACATGTTTCAAACACATGTTTACATCCATAGGATTCCTAACTAAAGATCGAAAATACTATGGATAAGATATACTCTATTGACAGAAACAAGCACTGAAATATCTTAGGAAAAAGGAGTTAAGAACATACCCTCGAAAAGAAAAGGGTACGAAGCGTGAATCTTGTCTTCGGTCTCCCAAGTCCATCTTCTGGGTTATCTCCCCATTGGACCTTTAGCAATTTGATCTCCTTATTGCGCAACTTCTTCACTTCAGACCCAACAATACGGGTAGGGACTCGTCTGACTGCCGCCTCCCGTTGCACTTCGACCTCTTCTAACATACTCGGCTCAATAATTCTACGGTGTCATGCAGGCACTTCCGCAGATGAGAGACGTGGAAAACGTCATGAACCCCAGATAGATTTTCTGGGATCTTTACTCAGTAGGCCATTTGGCCAATCCTCTCGGTTATGGGAAATGGTCCCACAAACCTAGGTACCAACTTCCCTACTGATCTGAAACGAACCACATTCCTTAAAGGCGATACTTTGATAAAACCTAAGTCCCCCACTTCAAATTCGATGTCAGTTCTTCTCTTGTCTGCATAGGACTTCTGCCTATCTTGAGTTGTCTTCATTCGCCACCGAATAAGGTCAATCTTTTTGGACGTTTCTTTGACCATATCTAGTCCAAGTAATAATCTTTCTGTAGATTCCCACCAACAAGTTGGTGATCTATAGGGTCGCCCGTTTGATGCTTCGAAGGGTGCCATGCCAATGTTAGCTGGATAATTGTTATTATAGGCAAATTCTACTAAAGGAAGGTGCTCTTCCCAAGTCCCACCGAAGTCTAGGATACACAACCTCAAAAGATCATCAAGAATCATGTTCACCCTCTCCGTCTGTCCATCGGTCTGAGGATGATAAGCGGTGCTCAAACACAACTGTGTACCTAATGCTTCTTGCAAGCTCCTCCAAAATTCTCTGGTAAAGATGGGGTCACGATCGCTCACGATGCTGGAAGGTACTACATGAAGATGAACTATTTCACAGACAAAAATTGCTGCCAACCATGATGTCGTCCTCTTACTCTTAACTGGAATAAAGAGAGAACTCTTAGTGTAATAACCTGGAAATCCGAGCCAATTTAAAATTTTTATTTTTGCAATTTTAAGGAATTTTGAATATTTAAAATGAATTATTTTAAATAATAACAACGGGAAACTTATTATGAATAGAATTCGAACGTATATATTTATACGCGTCGTCGTTAGAATATAAATATTATTTATAATTATAAAAGGAATTGAAAATGGCGCGGTAGTTCGATAATTCGATTTCAAAATTCAAATGAATGTACCGGGTGCAAAATAAACCGGATTTTGGGAAAACCAAAAATATTGGAATCTATTTGTGAATATCTTTCCAACGAATCCGAAAAATCGAAATTTCATAGCGGGAATCAAAAGATATGTCCAGTTGAAAATTCTGAATAGTCGCTATGGAATTCAGGCCCTTAAAAATGGAAATTTTGCAAACGACCTCGGATTTCGATGAAACCACTTTTGTTGGATCCGTGATGTCAAGTTATTGCTAGGTTTCAAATTTCATAATTTTTCGAATCAATATGTGAGCGTGACAAAGGAAAACGCGTTTGACCAGTTTTAGTTGATTTTAATCGACTGGAAAATGGCCATTTTTCGAACGGTCTCAGAATTCGACGAAATTTGTTTTGTTAGGACCGCATCGTCAATACAAAGCTAGAAATAATTTTTCAGGAATTTTTACAGTTAGTATGGGGCCCCAGTAAATTGAAATGTGGGTTCAAAATCAATATATAGATTCATATTTTGATTTTGATGGAAACTAATCGAAACAGTCGAATCAGCTTACGCTACATAGCCCATTGAGTTCGGAATGGGGGTAATTAGCTATGGACGACAGGCAGTGGGCCTTGTTTCGAGTTCGAACGAAAAAGTTACTTTAATGAATAAATTAAATTAAATATAAATAATATAAAAAAAAACCAACCCCACCTTTCTTTCCTATAACCTCCAGGCCCTCCTCCCCCTCCCCCCCCCCCCGGTTCATTAGAAAATCGAAATTAAAAAAAAAGGGACTCGACGATGACGGAAGCCGCCACCCCATCCACCGCCGGAGCCCCCTACTGACGCCGCCCCTCTAGCCTCGCACGCAAACCCCCTGTTCGGACCCCCCAAACCCGTTCACACAGACACCACCGCCCCTTTAGAACCTACCTCCGCCAACCACGACTTCCGTCGCCTCCTTGTCACCTGCAAACCCCCTACGACGCCTCTGACCTCCCCTCTCTCCTCCCTTTCACCTTCTAAAGCCCCAACCCGCCATGAAATCCAACGCTCAGCCCACCATGGACCGTACCTCCGACCGTACGCCGACTGCTGCACCTTCCCCGAGCCTCCTTCGATCGTCAACCATCCGGTGAGCGTTTATTTTCGTTTTTAGTTGTTTATCAAATTAAAAATGAGATTTTTATGCGTATGTTTTTTTTAAGTAAAAAGATGCGATCTTTAGAAAATAAAAAGCTTTGATTTTTAATGAACAAAAGTTTTGATTTTTATGTATGAATATCATGTATACAAATCTGATTTTTAGGTACATAAAACAAGTATAAAATTCGATTTTTATATATTCATTAGCGACGGCAAAATTGGATTTTATAAATGAAGTATTGAAATAAAATTTTCGATTTTTATGCATTCATATAGCGAAGAAAAATAGATTTTTATATATATGAAGTGAAGATAAAAAATTCGATCTTTATATATGAAATAGAAATATAAAAATATAATTTTTATATAGAATGAAGCGTTGTAGATATATATGAAGTAGAAATAAAAATACGATTTTTATTTATTGAATGAAGTGATAAAAATATAATTTTTATTTGAACAGCGTAAAAAAAACTACATAGGAATTTCAAACAGATTCAGCAGTTCGAAAGCAAAGCACGGCGGAGTGGAACCCTCTGTGAGAACTTCTCACCTTTTAAATTTTCTTTTTCTAGTTATATTATAATATATACTAGGATGTAGACGGTGTTTAGTAGCACCCGACACCACTGTCCACAGACCATGGACTTGTTTGTTTGGTTGCATATATTAGTTAGATTATTTGATTTGGAGTTGGTTGTTTGGTGAATTTGAATTGAATTGAATAGAAAACGAATTTGAATTGAATTGAATAGAAAACGAATTTGAATTGAATTGAATAGAAAACGAATTTGAATTGAATTGAATAGAAAACGAATTTGAATTGAATTGAATACAAAACGAATTTGAATTGAATAGAAAACGAATTTGAATTGAATTGAATAGAAAACGAATTTGAATTGAATTGAATAGAAAACGAATTTGAATTGAATTGAATAGAAAACGATTTTGAATTGAATTGAATAGAAAACGAATTTGAATTGAATTGAATATAAAACGAATTTGAATTGAATTGAATAGAAAACGAATTTGAATTGAATTGAATAGAAAACGAATTTGAATTGAATTGTATATAAAACGAATTTGAATTGAATTGAATAGAAAATGAATTTGAATTGAATTGAATATATAGCGAATTTGAATTGAATTGAATAGAAAAAGAATTTGAATTGAATTGAATATATAACGAATTTGAATTGATCTGAATAGAAAACGAATTTGAAATACAATTGAAATCGATTTGAATTTGAAATGAATGTTGAAATTGTTTTTGAAACAAATTTGAAACGATTTATAAAATTCGTTTAAAAAGGGGAAATCGACAAAATATATTTAATATATATATATATTATATATATATAATGGCCCGAATAGAACGCGCCGCGCCGCGGCAGTTCATAAATTTCGACCATTGATTTCGAACGGACATTAGGGGAGATCCGACCGTCGGATTCTCCTAAAACCGGAACCGTTGGGTTCGTATCGAAAAGAGATTTCTAACGAATATTACAAATTTGAAATCTAACGGTTGGATTTGGAGATACATCCAAATCAAATTTGGAAAAGGTCGCTGTAAGTGCAGTTCGATGGCCGTTGATGGAAATCGACTGTACGGGCCTTGATAAAATTATTAAAAATAGTAATAATTTGTGTAAGATCGTAAGAAATGATTTGGAAAAAATTGGGATGAAAAACTCCACATTTGAAAAGATAAAAATAGATTTTTATCGAAATGAACTAGTTTTGAACTAAAATTAAAACCAATTTATTTTTAAATAAATAAATTGGATTTGAAATGGGTTTTAAATAACCAGAATTTCTAATATATATAATTGGAATTGAAATAGAATTGATTTATGGGTTTATCTTGAACGGTGTTTTAAATAACATTTGTTCTTTAACCCGATAATAAATAGAATGTGATTTGGGTTTATCGTGAACTGTGTTTTAAATGACATTAGTTCTTTAACCCAGTAAAGAGAGTTTTAATGAATCTGCAATTAGATTGAAATGTGAATTGATAATTTAAATTATAAAAATTGGCAAATGAGCGAGAATGGAGTATCACCAGTTTTGCTCCAAGCGATAGTTTAATCTTTAATTAGATTTGAACGTGAAATGGTAATTAAATTTACCGATAACACCGTGGTGTTAGATATGGAGTATTACCAGTTTTGCTTCATGGGATGAATAGGTTGGGATTGGGAAATAAAATAAATAATTACTTCGGTGTGGTTCACTAATCCGGACTAGTTTGGAAAACCAAAATTTGGTTTGAAATGATATCCAAAAGAAGATTAAAGGATAAATTTCAAAGGATTTATCTTTGATAAAATTAATGGGAACCTTTCCCTAAGAATATGAAATTTTGAAACTAGCTGTAGGTTAGTTAAGAAGAATGGTTTCCTGGGTATTGATCTGATGTTGGTTTCGGCCTTCGGGGTTAATATTTGGGGAATTGTTCTCTTGCTAATTTACGGTTAGTGACTGATGAATTGGAATGAGGCGTATGTTGTGTTTGTGTAACATTTGTTTTTAATATACTCGGGTTGTTCGTAAAGGCCGGGTTTATACCTATTCTGAATAACCGATTCGACGATAAGTCGAAGATGATGACGGTGGTCGTAGACCGGAAGTCTTCACATCGTTTGGATAATTACTGATGATCCTGATTGGGCTGTACACCTAAGAGGATGGAAATAGTTGGTGGTCGTCCAGACGTACTTGGAGATCGATGGATATGCGAGGAAAGTGCCTCCGATTTCGTTCAGACCTAGAACGAACTTGTAAATGGACTGTGTGTTTGACATTGGATTTTATTCTGTGTTGATTGATCTCTATTAAATATACATCTGTTTGGCGGCAGAGAATTTATTCTTTTGCTTAACGCCCTTCTCTGAGACGTACGAGCTCAGAGGTTGTATATCAATGGACATCAGTCGCATGGCATGAATTGCCTATGTGGCATGCCTAAGTGGCAATTTATCAAGGCTTCCATTGAAAAGTAAAGTCTTATGGTTGATGATCAAAGCACGTCCTACGTGGCAACTTTGTGTATAACGTGAATTCGCGAGCCTCACACCTCGGTATGAGTCAAAAACGGGATAGTGATTGTGTGGAGAGCACGACGTTTCTTTCTAGCTTTGGTGGTGTCAGTGACTTACCAGCCCTGACATTTATATACTTTTCACCTATGTGGTTGTTGGATGAGGCACCTCGATTTTAGTTCTGTAAGGACCAGGAAACTTGTGTTCAGGAATATTAATCCTCAAACGTAAGAGAGGACCGACCCTGAAGATCCAAGGATTGCCCAGAGTGTGTAGTCCTGAGACATTTGCTAGAGTGTCTCGAAAGCGGAGAGGAGCTTGCCCCTTGCCTCGACTCATGACGGAAATCCAATTTCCAATACGTGTATTTCGGTTTTATTTGTAGAGCCTAGTATGGCGACATGATAGATGGTACCCATGCCGCCTAGGATTGATATTTATGATTGAAAATGTTTTGACACTATACACTTATAATAGTATCAAATTATAAGTTTTAAACGTACCAAGCATGTTTGGCTATTATAAGGGAAAACCCTATCCTCCGGCTTGCGTTGCATTGTGTGATGGGACCTGGGTCTTATAATAGCTTCATTTTTCGAAAAAGCATTGCGTTGTTTATTCTATGCACTGGTATTCTTGGGAGGAAACTCGTTCCGTGTTATACGGCGTGGTCCCTTGAATTACTCTCTTTTAAAGTAAAGTTTTAAATAACTGTTTTAGTTCTCACACCAGTCCCATGACTGACCTAGAGTTTATTGTTTTAACCTAAACTATGGGTGCCCATATTTTCGACACGAGCAGCTAGTAGTTTTGGTTTTACAGATTTATATTCACAGGATCCTGATTTACAGCTGGAACGATGCTCAGAAAGCTCTGTATCCATATATTACTTCTAGTTGTGTTTTGTATTATTTTTTCGTTGCTATGTAATTTATTGTAATCACTGATATTTATCGAAGGTATTTTATACATTTATATTCTGTATATTCTTGTATTCTGATGGAATTGTTGTAATTAACAATGAAATGTTCTTCCGTCTGCGTTCCGATTTATCCTGTTCTCAAAACGATCAGGGGTTTCGAACAGTCTTGGTCGGTTTAACGATCGATTCGGATCGAGCGAAATTCCTTGCCGTTACAGTTGGTATCAGATCTTTGGTTTACAGAGCTCGAGAACAAGACACATTAGAACCATACGAAATAATTCATCAGATATTGGATTAGCAATATCCAATTAGAATAACTCGTTAGAGATAGGATCAGTAGTATCCTAGAACGAGTGTGAAGAGTATATTTTCAAATGAAAACAAATTTTGTTTTGAAAATTTAAACCATTTTATACGTATTTGAATATTTATTTATTTTGAATTTGGACAATCGAGTATATAAAGATTTTGTATATACGCGTCATGAACGTATATTCGAAGTTTTAATATACTGGATAGATATAGAATCACATTCTAGACACCCGGAGATGATTCTGACGATTGATATATCATCGTCAGAATTTGTGTTCGTGTTTCGAAGGTATGATATCTATATATTTCCATCAGACTGGTGTGAGAACCAAAACTTATATAGATAGATTTATTTGTTGTGAATTGGCATCAAAAATGTGATTTTTGTATATATATATATATATATATATATATATATATATCAAAATTATGAATTTAGAACGTTAATCCACTAATTGATTGATGTTTGTGTTGTTTGTTTATTTGTTTAATAATTTTGAACTATTTAGCCTAATAGTACCAAATATTGAACTGTATTGAAAATTAGTTGCATTTGCTTGCATATACATGTACTTATATTGAACAGGTCATAGCAAGGACGCTAGAGTAGAGAATAAAATTTGTTTGCCCGACAAATAGGTACATGTTTACCATAAATTACTGTTTTGTTTGGGTGATGATGATTTTATGAGCCGATTGGCTTTTTCTTTTTGAGATCAGAGGGCCTATATGGCAATTTCGGGATTTTCCCGTGCTCCTGGTGCAGGGGAGGTTATGGCGAAATTTTTCGAAAATTTAGGGTGTTTGCCAAATTTTTAAAATTTTTGAAAAGTTCTTAGAAACGGAAACGTTGAAGAACTTAAGCCGTAACGAAAATACTGGAAGTTGAGTTGATTAGTTAAACAACTTTCGGCTTCGTTCCTTTTCGGGGATGAAAAGTTTTAAGTGGGGGAGATTGTATTAACCCGGAAATCCAAGCCAATTTAAAATTTTTATTTTTACAATTTTAATGAATTTTGAATATTTAAAATGAATTATTTTAAATAATAATGAAGAGAAATTTATTATGAATAGAATTCGAACTTATATATTTATACGCGTCGTCGTAAGAATATAAATATTATTTATAATTATAAAAGGAATTGAAAATGGCGCGGTTGTTCGATAATTCGATTTCAAAATTCAAATGAATGTACCGGGTGCAAAATAAACCGGATTTTGGCGAAACCAAAAATATTAGAATCTATTTGTGAATATCTTTCCAACGAATCCGAAAAATCGAAATTTCATAGCGGGAATCAAAAGATATGTCCAGTTGAAAATTCTGAATAGTCGCTATGGAATTCAGGCCCTTAAAAATGGAAACTTTGCAAACGACCTTGGATTTCGACGAAACCACTTTTGTTGGATCTGTGATGTCAAGTTATTGCTAGGTTTCAAATTTCATAATTTTTCGAATCAATATGTGAGCGTGGCAAAGGAAAACGCGTTTGACTAGTTTCAGTTGATTTTAATCGACTGGAAAATGGCCATTTTTCGAACGGTCTCAGAATTCGACGAAATTAGTTTTGTTAGGACCGCATCGTCAATACGAAGCTAGAAATAATTTTTTGGGAATTTTTAGAGTTAGTATGGGGCCTCAGTAAATTGAAATGTGCGTTCAAAATCAATATATAAATTCATATTTTTATTTTGATGGAAACTGGTCGAAACAGTCGAATCAGCTTACGCTACATAGCCCATTGAGTTCGGAATGGGGGTAATTAGCTATGGACGACATGCGATGGTCCTCGTTTCGAGTTCGAATGAAAAAGTTGCTTTAATGAATAAATTAAATTAAATATAAATAATATAAAAAAACCCAACCTCACCTATCTTTCCTATAACCTCCAGCGCCCCCCCCCCCCCCCCGATTCATTAGAAAATCGAAAAAAAAAGGGACTCGACGATGACGGAAGCCGCCACCCCATCCACCGTCGGAGCCCCCTACTGACGCCGCCCCTCTAGCCTCGCGCGCAAACCCCCGTTCGGACCCCCCAAACCCGTTCACGCAGACACCGCCGCCCCTGTAGAACCCACCTCCGCCAACTACGACTTCCGCCGCCTCCTTGTCACCTGCAAACGCCCTCCGACGCCTCTGACCTCCCCTCTCTCCCCCCTTTCACCTTCTAAAGCCCCAACCCGCCATGAAATCCGCCGCTCAGCCCACCATGGGCCCTACCTCCGACCGTACGCCGACTGCTGCACCTTCCCCGAGCCTCCTTCGATCATCAACCATCCGGTGAGCGTTTATTTTCGTTTTTAGTTGTTTATCAAATTAAAAATGAGATTTTTATGCATAATTTTTTTTAAGTAAAAAGATGCGATCTTTAGAAAATAAAAAGCTTTGATTTTTATTGAACAAAAGTTTTGATTTTTATGTATGAATATCAAGTATACAAATCTGTTTTTTAGGTATATAAAACAAGTATAAAATTTGATTTTTATATATTCATTAGCGATGGAAAAATTGGATTTTATAAATGAAGTATTGAAATAAAAGTTTCGATTTTTATGCATTGATATAGCGAAGAAAAATAGATTTTTATATATATGAAGTGAAGAAAAAAAATTCGATCTTTATATATGAAATAGAAATATAAAAATATAATTTTTATATAGAATGAAGCATTGTAGATATATATGAAGTAGAAATAAAAATACGATTTTTATTTATTGAATGAAGTGATATTTTTTTTTTTTGAACAGCGTGAAAAGAACTACATAGGAATTTCAAACAGATTCAGCAGTTCAAAAGCAAAGCACGGCGGAGTGGAACCCTCTGTGAGAACTTCTCACCTTTTAAATTTTCTTTTTCTAGTTATATTATAATATGTACTAGGATGTAGACGGTGTTTAGTAGCACCCGACACCACTGTCCACAGACCATGGACTTGTTTGTTTGGTTGCATAGATTAGTTAGATTATTTGATTTGGAGTTGGTTGTTTGGTGAATTTGAATTGAATTGAATAGAAAACGAATTTGAATTGAATTGAATTGAAAACGAATAGGAATTGAATTGAATATATAACGAATTTGAATTGAATTGAATATATAACGAATTTGGATTGAATTGAATAGAAAATGAATTTGAATTGAATAAAAAACGAATTTGAATTGAATTGAATATAAAACGAATTTGAATTGAATTGAATAGAAAACGAATATGAATTGAATTGAATAGAAAACGAATTTGAATTGAATTGAATAGAAAACGAATTTGAATTGAATTGAATAGAAAACGAATTTGAATCGAATTGAATAGAAAACGAATTTGAATCGAATTGAATATAAAACAATTTGAATTGAATTGAATATAAAACGAATTTGAATTAAATTGAATAGAAAACGAATTTGAATTGAATTGAATAGAAAACGAATTTGAATTGAACTGAATATAAAACGAATTTGAATTGAATTGAATAGAAAACGAATTTGAATTGAATTGAATATATAACGAATTTGAATTGAATTGAATAGAAAATGAATTTGAAATAGAATTGAAATCGATTTGAATTTGAAATGAATGTTGAAATTGTTCTTGAAACAAATTTGAAACGATTTATAAAATTCATTTAAAAAGGGGAAATCGACGAAATATAAATAATATATATATTATATATATATAATGGCCCGAATAGAACGCGACGCGCCGCGGCAGTTCGTAAATTTCAACCATTGACTTCGAACGGACATTACGGGAGATCCGACCATCGGATTCTCCCAAAACTGGAACCGTTGGGTTCGTATCGAAAAGAGCTTTCTAAGAATATTAGAAATTTGAAATCTAACGGTTGGATTTGGAGATACGTCCAAATCAAATTTGGAAAAGGTCGCTGTAAGTGCAGTTCGATGGCCGTTGATGCAAATCGACTGTACGGACCTTGATAAAATTATTAAAAATAGTAATAATTTGTGTATAATCATAAGAAATGATTTGGGAAAAATGGGGATGAAAAACTCCACATTTGAAAAGATAAAAATAGATTTTTATCGAAATGAACTAGTTTTGAAATAAAATTAAAACCCATTTATTTTTAAATAAATAAATTGGATTTGAAATGGGTTTTAAATAACCAGAATTTCTAATATATATATAATTGGAATTGAAATAGAATTGATTTATGGGTTTATCGTGAACAGTGTTTTAAATAACATTTGTTCTTTAACCCGATAATAAATAGAATGTGATTTGGGTTTATCGTGAACTGTGTTTTAAATGACATTAGTTCTTTAACCCAGTAAAGGAGTTTTAATGAATCTGCAATTAGATCGAAATGTGAATTGATAATTTAAATTATCAAAATTGGCAAATGAGCGGGAATGGAGTATCACCAGTTTTGCTCCAAGCGATAGTTAAATCTTTAATTAGATTTGAACGTGAAATGGTAATTAAATTTACCGATAACACCGTGGTGTTAGATATGGAGTATTACCAATTTTGCTTCATGGGATGAATAGGTTGGGATTGGGAAATAAAATAAATAATTACTTCGGTGTGGGTCGCTAATCCCGACTAGTTTGGAAAACCAAAATTTGGTTTGAAATGATATCCAAAAGAAGATTAAAGGATAAATTTTAAAGGATTTATCTTTGATAAAATTAATGGGAACCTTTCCCTAAGAATATGAAATTTAGAAACTAGTTGTAGGTTAGTTAAGAAGGATGGTTTCCTGGGTATTGATCTGATGTTGGTTTCGGCCTTCGGGGTTAATATTTGGGGAATTGTTCTCTTGCTAATTTACGGTTAGTGACTGATGAATTGGAATGAGGTGTATGTTGTGTTTGTGTAACATTTGTTTTTAATATACGCGGTTTGTTCGGAAAGGCCGGGTTTATACCCATTCTGAATAACCGATTCGACGATAAGTCAAAAATGATGACGGTGGTCGAAGACCGGAAGTCTTCACATCGTTTGGATAATTACTTATGATCCTGATTGGGTTGTACACCCAAGAGGATGGAAATAGTTGGTGGTCATCCAGACGTACTTGGAGATCGATGGATATGCGAGGAAAGTGCCTCATGTTTCGTTCAGACCCAGAACGAACTTGTATATGGACTGTGTGTCTGACATTGGATTTTATTCTGTGTTGATTGATCTCTATTAAATATACATCTGTTTGGCGGCGGATAATTTATTCTTTTGCTTAACGCCCTTCTCTGAGACGTACGAGCTCAGAGGTTGTATATCGATGGACATCAGTCGCATGGCATGAATTGCCCGTGTGGCACTGGCAATTGATCAAGGCTTCCGTTGAAAAGCAAAGTCTTGTGGTTGATGATCAGAGCACGTCCTACGTGGCATCTTTGTGTATAACGTGAATTCGTGAGCCTCACACCTCGGTATGATTCAAAAACGGGATAGTGACTGCGGGGAGAGCACGACGTTTCTTTCTAGCTTTGGTGGTGTCAGTGACTTACCAGCCCTGACATTTATATACTTTTCACCTATGTGGTTGTTGGATGAGGCACCTCGATTTTAGGTTTGTAAGGACCGGGAAACGTGTGTTCAGGAATACTAATCCTCAAACATAAGAGAGGACCGGCCCTGAAGATCCAAGGATTGCCCAGAGTGTGTAGTCCTGAGACATTTGCTAGAGTGTCTCGAAAGCGGAGAGGAGCTTGCCCCTTGCCTCGACTCATGACGGAAATCCAATTTTCAATACGTGTATTTCGGTTTTATTTGTAGAGCCTAGTATGGCAACATGATAGATGGTACCCATGCCGCTTAGGATTGATATTTATAATTGAAAATGTTTTGACACTATACACTTATAATAGTATCAAATGATTTGTTTTAAACGTACCAAGCACGTTTGGCTATTATAAGGGAAAACCCTATCCTCCGGCTTGCGTTGCATTGTGTGATGGGACCTGGGTCTTATAATAGCTTCATTTTTCGAAAAAGCATTGCGTTGTTTATTCTATGCACTGGTATTCTTGGGAGGAAACCTGTTCCGTGTTATACGGCGTGGTCCCTTGAATTACTCTCTTTTAAAGTAAAGTTTTAAATAACTGTTTTAGTTCTCACACCAGTCCCATGACTGACTTGGAGTTTATTGTTTTAACCTAAACTCTGGGTGCCCCTATTTTCGACATGGGCAGCTAGTAGTTTTGGTTTTGCAGATTTATATTCACAGGATCCTGATTTACAGCTGGAACGATGCTCGGAAAGCTCTGTATCTGTGTATTACTTCTAGTTGTGTTTTGTATTATTTTTCCGCTGCTATGTAATTTATTGTAATCTCTGATATTTATCGAAGGTATTTTATTCATTTATACTCTGTATATTCTTGTATTCTGATGGAATTGTTGTAATTAACAATGAAATGTTCTTGCGTCTGCGTTCCGATTTTTCTTGTTCTCAAAACGATCAAGGGTTTCGAACGGTCTTGGTCGGTTTAACGATCCATTCAGATCGAGCGAAATTCCTTGTCGTTACACTTAGTGAGTCTATCAACTACCACCCAAATACTGGTGTTTCCTTTCTTCAATCTAGGCAAACCATCTATGAAATCCATAGAGATGCTCTCCCATTTCAAGTCCGGAACCTCCAATGGATGAAGTAATCCACCGGGCTTCTTTTGCTCAGCTTTGACTTGCTGTTAAACTAAACATTGAGAAATGAATTCGGCTACATCTTTCTTCATCCCAGCCCAAAAGAAAAACCTCTTCATGTCCCTGTACATCTTATTACCGCTTGGATGAATGGTCATCTTAGAATGGTGGGCTCCTTCTAGGACTGCCTTTATCAAGCTTCCAGTTTGAGGAACACAAAGCCTTCCATCTCGCCGCAACCACCCCTTTTCATTTATGGCATACCTACTGAGGTAACTAGAAGTCTCCCCTCTTCTGAGCTTATCCATGATGTTTAGAATCTGTGGGTCACCTTGTTGTGAAGCTCCTATCTGATCCATAAGAGTTGGTCGTGTCTCCAAGGATGCAAACAAATCAGGCAAAATCTCGATGGATGGTCTAAAATCAAAAGCCGATATGAACTCCAAGTTCTTTCTTTCCACAAACAGAGGACTAAGGGCCACCCTCTGCCTACTTAATGCGTCGGCTACCACAATACCCTTGCCAGGGGTATAATAAATCTCAAAATCATATGAAGCTAAGAACTCTATCCACCGTTGTTGCTTTAAGTTAAGATCCTTCTGTGAGAATAGATACTTGAGAGATTTATGATCAGTGTATAACTCGAACTTTTCTCTAAGTAAATAATAATGCCACGTCTTTAACGCGAATACTATGGAAGTTAGCTCTAGACCACGGGTAGGGTAGTTCTTCTCATGAACTCTCAACTGTCTACCCCCATAACATATTACTTTCCCTTCTTGCATCAGAACCGCACCAAGCCCTGTACCGCACGCATCAGTGTAAACAGTAAACACTTCACTTCCATTAGGCAAGGCCAAGACGGGTTGTTGTCAGAGCCCTTTTCAGTCGTTGGAAAGCAATATCATAGTCTATGTCCCATAAGAATGCCAAATTCTTCTTTGTCAGCCTGGTGAGAGGGGCTGATATCTTCGTGAAGTCCTTAATGAACTTCCTATAATAACCTACCAACCCAAGAAAGCTTCTCACCTCCGCTGCATTTTAAGGAATCTGCCAACCCTAGTGAGTGGCTATTCTTCTTGGAGAGATTATTTAATTCTCTATAGTCAACACACAAACGAAGTGAACCATCCGTTTTAGTTGCGAATACTACTGGAGCACCCCATTCCGATATGCTTCGTCTGATAAACCCTTTCTCAAGTAGCTCCCCTACTTGCTTACTCAGCTCCCTCCTTTACCTTGGAGCCATGTGGCGCACTGGCAATGCAAATGGCTTTGCATTGTCCACCAGATATATGCGGAAGTCGATCTCGCGCCTTGGAGGTAAACCCTGTACCTCATCAAAAACATTGGAATAATCTCGAACCACTGGAACAAATTGCAAATCATCTATGGATGCATCTAGAGAATCTAGAAAGCTAAGCATAACATACCCTTGGGGTCATAAGAAACTTCGAGGGTCTTCCCAGGACAAGTCTGGAGTGTAACAACCCTTCTCTCACAATCCAGAATGACCCCATACGTGGTAAGCTAATCCATTCCTAGAATCAACCCATAGCCCATAAACCCAAGCACATACGCATCACATTCAAACTCATGCCTAACACGGTTATTTTAAAACCTTGAAAAATCATCGATAAATGAGCCAAACCACCAACGGGGTTTGAAACAACTTCGGGATATAGATCCATACTCGTAATTAATTGTAGAGATTCAACCACAGAACTAGATATAAACGAGTGTGAAGCACCAGAATCAAAAAGTGTTCTAACTGGATGGTTTGAAAGAGAAACTAAACTTTCTACGGAAATTTTTCTACCTCTTTCAGGAGGAATGACCGCGAGAGCATGCACCTGACCTCCAGAAGTTCCTGCTCTTTGACCTTGTCCATGCGATCCCTATTTCTTCGGGCACCCTTTAGAGAAGTGTCCGACCTCTCTGCAATTAAAGTAATTGGCCTTCCTTCTCTTACAATCTTTGATCAAGTGACCAACCTTTCCACAATTGTGACATTTTCTCCTATCCCTGCCTTTGTCATCTTTCCCTCCTTTCTTCTGTTGTTGCTGCTATGGTTGTTGTTGTTGCTGCCCCTTCTTGGGCCACACCTTCCTATTCTGCGATGTCCCTCGTTCTTTGCTTCCTTCTTCTCTCCCTTGTCCTCTTCATGCATTAGGTCCATATCAACAAGCTTTTCAAAAGTGGTCCCCATTGGAATATGGGACATGGCTAAACCATGTAGAGGCTCATTCAATCCTTTAGAAAACCACAAAGCCCTTTTGTGCGGTGTATCCACCAACTCTAAATTGAACCTTGCTAGCTGGTTGAACTTGTTCACATACTCCTTCACCGTCAAATTTCCTTGTTTGAGTGTTAAGTACCTCTCCATCTGTATGCTCCTCTCAGCTTAGGAAAGATATTTCATTTCGAACCTCTGTCTAAAGTCTTCCCAAGTTTCCACCAGACGTCCAGCTTGGGTGACTTCCCACCAAAATGAGGCTTCGTCCTTTTACAGCCAAGCAACTAACTGAATCTTTCTTCGGTCCTCCACTTCAAAGATTACGAATAATTCCTCGGTCTCCTTAAGCTAATTCCGAGCTTCTACTAATGTCTCGTTCCCATGGAATGGCCTCTCTCCCATGGCATGGAAGTCCTTGCGGATGTTGGCGAAGTTATCTGCTCTTGAAGGGGGAGGAGGAGGAGGAATGACTGGTGTAGTTAGGGAAGGAATATTTCCTTGGCCTTCGACAGGCGCCATGGCCTCCAAGTACCTAAGGAACCATCCGGATATTGTGACGGCCTCTGGGATATTAGGGATGTTTTGTTCCCCAGACATGCTAAAAAAGGGAAAAGGAAGAAATTTAGATTAAGGACCAAAGGATAATACATATGGATTTTTGGGGAATGTTTTTCAAAACAGACTTTTCTTTTGAAAATGCTTTCTTTTAAAACCTTTTTGAAAATAATTTCCAAAAACTTTTATCTAATCTGGTAACCTTCAGCTCTGATACCAAATGTGACACCCCACGTCCGTTAGTGTCACTCACAAAGGGAATGCATTAAGTTTCGTGAAGCGTTATAGTAAACAGAACGGAAATATTACAAGACATAATAGAGACACGAACTTGAGCCGTAATTCAGAAGTAGCTCCTAGCAAGATGATATCTAAGTCCTAACTAAGCCTGAGTGTTTCCTCGCTGAGAACCTGGGGGTGGGGGAAACGGAAGAAAGAAGGAGAAACAAAAGGGTCAGACATAAAGCCTGGCAAGTCTAGTTACTTTTAGCCAGTTAATATATAAAAGTAACATGATAGGCATGTAAAGTGGATAAGAGAGAGATCACTACATAAATGGCAGGTGTGCCAAGGTAAGAAAGATAAGGTGTATGCACTTCACTAATGATTACTTTGCACTATTATTATTATAACTAAAGTGAGATGATCCCTTCCACTATAAGTTGGTAGACCTAGGGCATACGTCTTAGTGTACCCTAACCACTACCCTATTTGATCAGCTCCTTACCCAAAAGATATCCTGTTATAGCCCCACAGTAGGAGGTATCAATCCCTAAAGTGGCAACCCTTTATTTTCAAGATGTGCACAGCCATATCTACTGGTGTCACGATGGTCTTATGCCCTTCTTCCCGGCTCATGCACGCAGATGGCCCGGTCGGTTTTCGCTGCCCACACCGTCCATTCAGTTTGGATCTCTTATATTCAATAAGTAAGCGTGCCCCTTCTCCGCCTAGTACGGAGTTCTTTATTTGATACTTACTCCAGGTTACTGACTTGAAATGGGTCCCACACAATATGATACAAGCTCTCCCTTTGTCTTGTATCCCCACTCGGTTTTCCACTGACTATGTATAACCTTAGGTGTCTTTAATTACATAGCCCTATGTCAGTTATGCTTGCCCTAAAGGGTGTATTTAATTACATAACTTTATTATATTCTCCACCGGTTATGTATACACTAGGTGTCTTTAATTACATAACCTTTTTGGGTTAAGTTTGTAGGCCTATATGTAAATATTGGCCACCCCCTCTAATTTACTTAACCCACCCACTAGCCATCCAATTTTACTTAACCCAAACTTAAGTTCATAATCATACGATCTTTATGTATTAAATTAGGTTAAGTAGTCCAATTCTTTACCATGTCCATTTATGGTTTATAATGGGCTAGACCTCCCACATTAGGCCTACAACATGTGGATGCAGGATATGCCGGTCGGGTCTGGGCAGACTTATTCCACGGTTGGGCTTAACCTCATATCATAGCCCGATTCGTATTTACGTACTTAGACCTCCCACATTAGGTTCAACATTAGTGGCTGCTGGATATGCCGGTCGGGTCCGGGCAGACTTCCACCACTAATGCAACCTAACCTCGTGTCATAAGTACAATTACAATTCCTAATTGTAATTTCTAACATTCCATTTTTATCCTAATCTACCTATGTCATTATAAGTGATTATTTCTATGTTTCCCCATTTGAATTAAATGGCCAATTTATATAAATATTACATAAATTACGCCAATTATAGATCTCTTTTCCCCGTTTCCTAACTAACGTATTCACACGTATTTTGGCGGCATCTACGCTATAAAACAGCCTCGCCATAACAATGAAAAGGGAATATGACAAAGGTGATAGTTTCAACATATCTTGGCATAAATTAGAATGATAACAAGGTGAATGGATATGTACTTAACATCATCACAAGGTGGACAAAAAGCTGATAACTTGTGGCAATTACTATGATGTCAAATCAAGCATGATGAAATCTAAATTAACCCTTTTGTTGTCCAACTATTCAGATCTAGCATAATTAGGGTGACATAGCAACATGTTTAGATCTAAAAATGACTTCACATGTCAAGTTTACAACATATTTAGATTGATCACAATATGACAGGTGAAAGGTGATTTACATAAGGTACTAGATCTAGCCAATGTTACAACTATCCAATTTAATAGATGTACGTTCACCATTATATGGTTACAAGTCAAGATCCACATAGGCGATATAATTGAACAACCACAATTGTATTAGATCTAGGGAAATAGATCTATCATGACATAGTATAAGATTTAACACAAGCACAGAATCATACTATACAACATATCCAATTCACAGTCCTTCACAATTTACTTTTATGTATCCAAACCTAAAAATAACTAGAAACTCACAGCGTTAGGTTTAGAGAATTGAGAAAGGACGGATCTAGAATTTCTGAATTTGATTTGCAAAGTATGTTGTTGCGGAAAACGGTTCAGTTCGCACTCCAGCAGCATATGGCTCCCATGACTTCCAATGAAGAAAATATGAGAAATAGCCACATATTTATAGCTGCAGAACCCTCTGAAACTGACTGCCACCTCAGTCCTAGGGGTGTTGACACCCCTGTGGGTTGGTCGACACCCCTCTAGGGTGGTTGACCCCCTAGAGCAGGAATTTTGCCGCTCTGATGAATTTTTCGAATTTGAATCATTCTGGATAATATTCTAACTCATCTCTGACTCATGCATGTATAAATAATTTTTCTGCACATATACAAACTTAAAACCCTCATAACTTCTTCATACAGTGTCCGTTTTACACAAACCAAATGTCTATCTTGACCAGAATTTTGAGACGGACGCAATGGTGCAGTCCATTTCCTCTAATTATGAAAATTAAACTAATTATTATTTAATTTATTCTCTTTAATGTCGTTAAAAATGAGGGGTGTTGCACCAATAATAAGTTCGAATTTGTCAAGTACAACATAAATTGCTATGTAAAATTTAAAATGGAAAGATGGGCACAAAATAGTTTTAAGAAAAACAAAATAGCTAAGTGTAAATAGTATAGGTAAAACAAGTTTAATTATAAATTAATTTTTTTAAAACGAGATGGTTTGAACATATTTTAAGTAACTAATTCCAATCTGATCTGAGTCAATTTCAATACTGATTCAGCTCTTGTTTCAACAACCGTTCCTCAAATCGAGTATCATCAAGTTCGCTTTCTCAAGGATTCTAAGTACTTTTTTTTCGAAAATCCATACCTAGTAATTGTCATGATTCTTCAACAAAAATTACTCGGAAGATTCCAAAACTCTCCGTAAATCCAAATCATTAACTTTTTTTTCTTTGTTAATTTCGAATAATTCAATGATTGATTTCGAAAATCTTTATCGCAAAGAGCTTTCAAGTAGGAATTCCAAAACGGAACTTACATTTTCGAAAATATTTACTATTTTCCTTTAAAATATTTTATATTCAAAACCTCTTCCAAAATAATCTATTTTAAAATACGCTTTCTCTAGGAAATTCTAGCATCATTTCCACTCATTCTAGGGTATTTCTACCTTATCTCTAATGAGTTTTTAAACCCAATAAGCCTATCTTTGTATGAACCAAAGCTCTGATACCAACTGTAACAACCTGCCATTTTGACTTCCCCAAGTCAGTAATTAAACAACCTCGAAATATTCAAAATGATTGTAAAATAACAATTTTTTTCTAAATTCTAATCTATCGAAACTCGTGTTGGTTTGCTCTGGTATCGTGCAGAAAGGACAGAGACATAAAATAGGTCAGGGCTCAGAAAATATCTCACTGCGGAATGGATAAAATATAATATACTCAAAGTATAGTCTAACCATATTAATAATACTGCCTAACCAGTATCCAAAGCTATTATGTCTCTGCCACAAATCGAACTGCTAGTATGTTATGAGGAGGGGGTCATAACACAAGTTCGGGTGACTAGATTTAAATTATACACTTTGGATAATCCTACATATACCGTTCATTCACATTTTCTTATTTATTAGGTTACCTGGGTTAACAACACTCAAGGCTTACACACACGTCGTACCCATTTACTTCCCAGTGTATTAACCAAATACAATATATATGTAGCTACCCCTCAATATTGAGGTACACCCCATGGTACCCCACTTGCACCGTCTCCACCGTAATGCCACAGAAATGAACATTGTTCCTCATCCTATGCCGAAGTGATGTACGGATATCTACATAACAATGTTACATTCCGGATATATCTATCATTACTATGCTACGTAAGCGTACAGGCTGCTACCGCCGATCGAACCATATTTCATACCATAGTAATGCCCTCAGGTCTACGGTACACCACCCAGAGCCGACATGCATGTATCTAGATTGTCCCACATACATATCGTCAATCGTATTTGATGCCTTAACCATAAATAATGTGCACCGAATTCCGTGGCAGGGCTATACAAGAAAAACGGAACTCGATCGGGAGCTTTTCCATATTTGTACAGGCCCTCCTTTAAGAGCCTCAAAATACAGATATTCCTAGGGTCTGTTTTCATGATGGCTATGGCCCCAACTCGTCCCCTCCCTCAACTATTAAAGACTACAAGAGCTAAGTGACTTTCCCCTAACAAACAATCTAAACATCCAGTTGGCATCTCCCCTCAACCACCGTACCTCGATAGTGAAAGGTGAATGGTCTATTGGGTTTACCTCTAGTCTTTTTGCATCCCACTGACTGCCGATGACGGGTACCCGACGATCCACTATCCTTATTGGTCCTGACCTCTGCCTCCCCGTTGAAGCGATTGCCGAATCACCCTAGTGTCACCTCGTCATAGCATTCTAACTGCAAATCTACTTTTGCAGTCAAGGCCCACCCACCTAGTAGTTACGAGCATACCCAACCTTTGTGAGCACAACCTAAACATCTGCCATAGCACAGAGGACTACTAGGAGCATTTTACGTATCTCAGAAAGCTGCGTGCTTCCCCTTGCTGTCCTTCAGGGCCGACTGAATAATCAGATAAATGTGCGCTCCCCTCGTGCCTCATGACACCACGATGATCCACCCCGTTGGGTTATTCACCCTCAAATGTACGGACTAGTCCAAGTGCCTCATTTTAATGTGTCATTGGACCCTATGTCTAAACATTCTTTTACGCGCTTTCTTTACCTCACATGATTTCCATTTAACTTGATTATCCCCATTCACATTGACTTCTTATTAAAGTTACAAAGTTTCTCTTTCTTATTAATTTCAGATATAACTTAACCCTTTTAAGTTTATTAATAAGCGCACAAAATGTTATTCTCTAGATTGTGATCCAAGTCTGTAATCCACAATCCCTTTATATTCTTGTTTTATTTCATCGTTACAATAACATGTTCTACTTAATATGTAATTAAGTATTTCTCAAATCACATGTTTTCTATTTAATACGTCAGTCATTATTTATGATTAAATATAACTTATTTCATTTCATAAGTTTTCCTCATTCTTTATCATTTAATCATAATTCCATTTACACCATCACTACAACTTGTCGTTCTTTACCTATTAACTTAGTTCTCTTAACTAAGGTCCACTAAAAAGTTTCTCTTCCCATAAATATAACTTATGTTGTCCTTATCCTAAGATTTTAGATTCTTGTTTTTATAAATAACTTAATTTACAATTAAGTACAACTTATCCCCTTACATAATTTATTCTATTTCCTTTATCGTTTGTTATAACCTAAGTTATAATTTCCACTTGTCCCTAGGACAAGCCTAAACATGTTATTCTTATCAGCAACTTTAATACTTCCAAGTTTACATATTACTTAATTTATAATTAAGTACAACTTCTTACATTTCATAAACTTCCCCCTTGTCTCTACTTATTACAAACAACTGGTTTCAGTTTTCCCCATTTACTGATTACTTAATTTAAAATTAAGTGCCACTTATCTCATTTCACCAGTTATCTCATGTCCTTACTAGTTTATTATAACCTAAGTATTATTCTTTACTTGTCCCTAGGACAAGTCTACCTATTATACAACATTCTTACTAATGTAATTTATTTATAATAGGTTATTATCATTACCCATTCATTCCATTCCTTTTTACTGTTGTAACTTCTTTTAATTCCATTTATTTCCATTAATTACAATTAATGTTGTTTATTAGTCTTGCTATTTACATATATTTATATATATACATATATATATATATATATGTATATATTTATGCACTAGACCTCTCACATTAAGCCTACACTTGTGGATGCTGGATTTGCCGGGTTATTTCGGGCAGACTTCTTCCACAAGTTGACTTACCCTCGTGTCTTAGAACCATTACATGTTTTAATTATGCACTTAGACCCTCACATTAGATTTACAACTTGTGGATGTTGGATGTGCCAGGCGGTTCCGGGCAGACTTCTACAACAAGTGTAATCTAACCTCATGTCTAAGTGCGGTTACAGTTTCCTATTTACTGTAAATTTTAGGCATATTATCTTTTTCACATGTTACTGTTATCTAATTTACATTTCATCGAATTATGCCTATATTATGTCGCGTGTCCCTTTTAACACGTATTTAATTCTATCCTGACATGTAATCATTTAATCGGGTAATTGTTCAAATCTAATAAGTAAACATGTCATTTTCTCAATTCTACATCTAATAATTCAAATACATAATATGCCACAAGTGAATCATGTAATTATAACAAAAGTAGTACTACTCATATTCAAACAAGTTTTTTTTTTCAACATGTAAACATTCAACACTTTAACCGATTCAATATATGAATTTCCAACATATTCATATTAATATCTCAACTTGTTATAACAACAACTTAACACTTTTAATTATTCTGGCAAATTCACATTTCATGATAACGGGGAATGTTAAACGATAATATATCATTATCTAAAATGTATAACTTAAATCCACGCACCTCATATGCTTTTCAAGTCCTGGATCTGGTCCACATCTAGCATTCCATGGTTTTCCCTTAATTGGATTTAGAAGCTAACAACCATGGATCTACAATTTTTACTAAAAGAAAAAGGAAAGAAAGAAAAGAGAACTGAAGTAGACTAGATCTAGAAAATTACCTCACTTCGTTAAGAGATCTGAACACCTTCTTATTGATTTTCATCCTTTTCCTCCAGCTCTAGATTCAGAATTTTCCTAAACGAATAATCTAAGTTTTTTGAAGAGATTTGAGGAGGAAGAGGAATGGCAGAGCTTCTGTATTGTCTCAGAAATATAAGACTTAGGGTAGGCTCTACAGGCTTATTTATAGGTGTTCAACAACGTATTTTGTCAAGAAACGAGTCCACGTTCACAAATATTAATTCAGCCCAGATCTGAATATGGCTCGACCCCCCTCTTATGGTGTCGACCCCGGGGTCGACCCCTGGAATGGGGCGGTTCGGTTCCTGGATCTTCCAATCGCTGTTTTGAAAAGAAAAAAATATTTTTATTTGTTTGTATATATATAATTCTCTTGCGCATATACAAATTTATAGGCTTAATAACTTCTTCATACGATGTCCATTTTAGCAAACCAGGTGTCTATCTTGACCAGAATTCTGAGACGGACGCAATGGCGCAGTCCATTTTACTTAGTTCTCATTATTTAATTAAGTTACTTATATTTTATTATCTTAAAAATGCGGGGTGTTACATTCTCCCACCCATAGGAAATTTCATCCCCGAAATTTGATAAGGGTAAAATCAATTAACCACTCGCATAATATCCATCCATCATGTGTGCATCCAATTTTTGCAACCATCATGTACTTGTGCAAGGTTAGTACAACATAATAATGCATATATGCCTAAGCGGTACCTCCTATGTGTATGCAAATTTTTCAAAAATACTTTTAAAATATGATGCTCTCATCCTAAATATACTGGCATTTCTACATGAATGTAATATTTTGAAAATCAAAATGCTTTTTCATCCAAATTTTCACACTCTTACTGGGTAAGAGCGTAGTTCATCCAATTGTTGCATCCATAATCCTACTAACCAACTTTATTTTTTGAATTTCAGAAAAATCTAATTTTCTAAATTCAATTTTTTATGTTACAAAAAGGTGGAAAATGGAAAAATTCACATCTTCCATTTTTCTATTATGTATCCTTTTCCAACCGTAGTTGGATTTTATGTAACTATTTATAAAGATTCCCTATTTTCCTGTCCAAGCACAGCCCACATAAGAAAATTTTATTTTGTTACTGATTTTATTTTTCATCTTATCTTGGAAATTTTACCTTTATCCGTCTTTTCTCATAATTTATCATGCTTGTTGCTTTAGTGAATTTGTTGTTTCCTTTTTAGTTGTACCATTTCTCTTTTCTTAGCTTATTTAATTATCATATGTAGGTTTAGTTTTTAAATAAGCCTTCTATTCTTTCAACTAAAACAGAAAAATAAACACTCCACACAGCTGCTACTAAAGGTCAAGAATCTCGGGACTATGTCCCCCCCAAACAGAAAAGTCCAAACCATGGGATCCATGACAAGTTTAGGTATTACCCTAACTACCCAACAAGAAAAAAATAACGGAACGATCCCAACAGAAATGTAGTAACGGGTTTTACCCCTAACATGAAAATTAGCAACAGGATCTAAACACTTACTTGCCCTTTACTATCTAGTAGTCACTACTAATTCTAGCTGTGTACCAACAGTCATTTCAAGCAACACCTTAGGCTTTTAAAGGCTTACGCATTCTACGGGAATTTACCATTTTTTTTCCAACATAATTCTCCTATTTACTTCATAGCCTCAAAACTTTTCTCGTCTCCCCTTAGCACTAATCCTTTCCTACTCCATACTTTTAAAACATGGTTTGGCCTTTTCATTTAATTTTTTTTTCTCCTAAAAAATCAGAAGTGTCAAAATTTTATTTTCCTCATGAAAACTTACTTTTGCCAAACCATAAAAACACGTCATCTTGAAAAATGCAAATCATCAATTTTTTTTCAAATCAAAAAAATGGAGTAGATACGGACAACTATTTCTCAATTGGGTTTACGACTCGTTCTTGCCAATAAGTTCAATTCAGATTCTCACTACAAGGTGCAAACATCTACTCTATTCTTAATTTCTACAACTTATTTTGTCTACCCAACAAAATTTTCTCTTGTTAAATTTATCAAAAATGATCGACAAAAAATAGAGATTTTAAAACTTTCTTTACTGGGAATTCCAGTTTTCAACAAAATGCAACTTTTTCCAAGTTTTGCATTTAAATCCTATCATGTAATATAACAAGAAAACTAGCGACCTAAACATTCTCTATAATATGCACCTTTTACTAAAAGGATTTTACTTTAGGCAAAATTTTCATGAGAAATCATTACACTACGCCATAGATGACCTATCGCAACGAAAACCCATGGTGTTGCTAGCTACAATGTTGCCATTGCTGTGCTGATTTTTGTCTACTGCAACGCACGCTTCAATGTGTTAGCATAGATATCAACATGTGTTGCAGTAGTCGCGTGAATAAAATTATCAATCCATGTCAATATGATCCAACGGTCCACGTTATTGATCCGCATCAATCTGATTTTCATTCACTGCCTCAGCTTTTTGCTCCAAATTTTCATTTTCCCGGTGAAACATAATTCACACTATTTTCCTTTGTTTCTTTTTCATTTAGATCCCTAATTTTTTCACCCCCAAATTAATTCCGATCTAAAATCAGCTACAGTTAATTTCGTTGTTCCTTCTCAGTTGCCTAATTTTCGCAGATCCCTAACATCTCCGCCTATTCCAAACTTATCGATTACAAACCCTAGGCAAGGACAGAAACAAAGACGTGTTTCTCACTTCTCCATCCTCGACGAATCTGACTGTTCGCCAATTCCATCCCGCCTTCAAAGCTTCCGCCATTATTCAGGTGTTCCGCCTCCATTGCTAATTTCCAGTCCTTAAGAAACTGACCGCCTCCTTCTCTATTGCTTCCGTCATGGTTACCTTCCACTGGAGCACGATGCTTTCCACAAATCTGTATTTGGAGCAAGGTCAGACATGGTAGATATCTGATTTTTAAGTTGTAGCTCTAGCAAAATATATTATAGTTAGGGATTACTGTTTTTAGGTGAAAGTTTCATGTGATAGACAAGTTTTTTTGCTTTTTTTGTTAAGACGTGCTAGATTTTATTCTTCTATTGACAAGTCATTGAATTCATATAGTTAAGATCTATTGAATTTTTCTTGTTACTTTAAATGTCGCTAATTGTCACACTCATGCTATAGGTTGCCTTATATTTTTCGTCCTGATCTGAATTTACCGAGGTACAGGTTAAACAATTGAATGGACTAGGGAAAAGCAAGGGATACTGCATATTGAAACAGAAAGCATACAGCTTAATTTGCTGCTGAACTTGTACTGATAGTAAGGTAAATCATTTTTTAAGGCAATCGGGTATTGAAACAGACATCATTTTTTAAGGCAATCTTTCCTAATCATTGATGTCTGAAAGAGCAAGGGATACTGCGTATTGAAACAGAAAGCATACAGCTTAATTTGCTGCTGAACTTGTATTGAAACAGGTTAAATCACAGTTTGTTTGATCCTTATAAACCGCTCTAATTTCGATGAATCTTTTGTAGGTGGACCTTTACATTAGTAATCATCTATTTTGTGGTATGTTTGTCTTTCATCTCGTTGCTATTTGGATAATGATTAAGCACATTAGCTATTTGAATTCCAGAAAAATAGTTTGGATGTTATATGTGTACATGCATAGAAGCACATAAGCACATTAGCTGGATGCTTCAAAAGTCAAAACAAGGAGCTTCGTTAATTGATGATATATGTGTACATGCTTAAATTCATTTCAGGTGATCAGCTTTCTATTGCTAAGGAAACTGGCCGAAGACTTGGAATTGGAACAAACATGCAGAAATAATTCTGTTATGTTTTAAGGTGATCAGTATTTTGCACCGCCTACTTTTTGATGACATGCAGATCTAATTCGGTTATGATTTAAGCTGAATTGCTAATACATCCCATTTTCGGAGCCATACCGAACTTCAAACCTATAAAGTAGAGTTTTCAGAATATGTTCAATCAAGATTTGTTTCTGCTTTTGTTGCTGTATACAAATTTCTGCTATAATTAACAATTCATATTGCATTTCCGTCGCTGCTTCTCTACCCTAAAAGCAACGGTTGCACCTCTTTCCCACTGTAAAAGGTGACTCTCTCTCACGTTTAAGCTTTGCTCAAGAACTGTGAATGTTTTGGATTGGGGTATTTTTACTTATTTACTGGTTTGAAAGTGCATACTCGTTGATCTTGGTTTTTATATATATACATTAAGCATTGATCTGCTTGCTTTTGACTTGCTAGAAATTTTACTACATAGAAATGATCGTTGCTTAGTTTGGTAGTGGGAAAAATATATGGATAAATGAAAATAAATACAATTTGGTACATGTATATGACGTGAACCTGGGCATTAAATTTTTGTATATATACATGTGCTTTTGGCTTACAACTACATGCAAGCATTTTGCTGTTTTGTTGTATTTCAAATAGCCTGTAGCTGAAGTGTGGAATACCTTGTTAAATCTGAAAGTACACTGACCTGCACGTCACATATTAATTCTTTAAGTTGGTAGTAATATTGGACCTGTTATTAGATTTGTTCTAACAGCACTTTTATGTTAATGTGGATAATGAATTGGCAAGAAGTCATGAATTGCTTCTAGCATTACCTTTTATGTTTGGAATTATCATTCACTAGTTTTAATTGTAACAGGGGAGGTCACAGAGTGGTACCAGTGAGATCCATTCGGTTACAATTGGTGTTGCAGACGAGCATATTGGAGCAGTACGTAGTTGGCTGAGCATGGAGAAACATAATGAACATTACTCAGGTTTTATTTCGAAATGTTGCTTTAGTTTTGTGTCTTATGATTCTTGAAGAATGGAAATGACTCGTATTCGTACATTTATGCAGGCCAACGGAGTAAAAATCAAGATATCTGATAGAGTGAGTCTGCATATGAGTGAATCGAGTGACAATGTAGTGAGGAATGTACGTAAATATGAATGATCATGTAATATACGAGTGAATGTCCAATGGTGGAGTCAAAAAATTTGTACCGTTTGAAATGTTGAAATAAAATATTTATTTAAATAAAATATTGTTTTATAATAATATTTATTATAATATTATGAAATCTTTGATTACTAGCAGTTGAGGTGTAATTACTTTTAGCTGTTGTAAAACAAATTTTAACAACTGCTAGAAACAGTTGTAAAAAAAGGTTGACTTTATAATGATTGCCAGCTGTACTAGACATATTACAACTGTTTTTGGCGGTTGTGAAAGGGTATTTTTTGTCCTAGTGGTACCTGTGGCAACATTTGTACTGATGCTACCATAAGGTCGCAGAGGTGTTGCCTTTGACTCTAAGGCAACGCGGCAAAAGGCAACCCCAAAAAAGTGTTGCCACAGATCATTTTTTGCCTATAGCAACACTATTTGTCACCTACTGCGTCACTTCTCTGGGGTTGCCGTAGGCCATCTATGGCATAGATAATTACTTCCAAAATATACCCCATTTTACTTTAAAACCCAATATGTACTTCTTTACATAACTTAAAAATATGGCTTTTAAGATTAAAACTTGAAAACACCATAAACCCTTTTCCCAAAACTTTTACAATTTCAAGTTCTTAAAAGTTAACAATGGGGTTAGACTCAAAGATGAGTTTCCAATTTTCTAGGCTTTCCTAGACACTTCCCAAGGTCAATTCTCTCAACTATATAGATTACTAATCCATTTTTCTCTTTCTAACCTTTTCCAATTTTTAAGGTTTTACTGCCAAACCCACTAAGCCAAAATACTAATCATAGGGGATTCACCTTCCTTCCATACAAAGTACATTGTACACTTTCTACCTAAATTACTTAAGGGTCTCAGATTTCCATATTCATTCCTTTAGTGTACAATACAAACATCCCATTTCTTACGATATTATACTCCATCTATTTAGTGGGTCCCTCTAAGGATCTAGGTATATATATAATATATTTATATTTTAAAAATAAAAATACGTTCACTCATTATCTATACAGGTATCCTAAACTTAAGCTATGATACCAGATGTAACAACACAAATTCTAATAGACCGATTTTTTTTCAAAATTCTAATATGTCGAAACTCGTGTTGGTTTGCTCTGGTATCCTGCAGAAAAGACAGAGACATAAAATAGGTCAAAGCTCAGAAAATATCTCACAGTAGAATGGATAAAATATAATATAGTCAACGTATAGTCTTACCGTATTAATAATACTGCCTAACCAGTATCAAAAGCTATCATGTCTCTGCCACAGATTTAACCTGCTGGTATGTTATGAGGAGGGGTTCATAACACAAGTTTTGGTAACTGGATTTGAATTATACACTTTGGATAGTCCTATATATACCGTTCAATCACATTTTCTTATTTATTAGGTTACTTTGGTTAACAACACTCAAGGCTTAGACACAAGTCGTACCCATTTACTTCCCAGTGGATTAACCTAATACAGTATATATGTAGCTACCCCTCAATATTGAGGTACACCTCATGGTACCCCACTCGCATAGTCTCCACTATAATGCCACATAAATGAACGCAGTCCCTCATCATATGCTGGAGTGACATATAGATATCTACATAACAATGTTATGTTCCGCGTATATCTATCAGTACTACTCTACGTAAGCGTAATGACTGCCACTGTTGATCAAATCAGATTTCATACCAGAGTAATGCCCTCAAGTCTATAATACACCACCAAGAGCAGACATGCATGTATCTAAACTGTCCCACGTACATATCGTCAATCGTATTCGATGCCTTAACCGCACATAATGTGCACCGAATTCCGTTGCAGGGCTATACAAGAAACAGGGAACTCGGTCGGGAGCTTTCCATATCTGTACAGGCCCGCCTTTAAGAACCTCAAAATACAGATAATCTTAGGGTCTGTTTTCATGGTGGCTATGGCCCTACCTCGGCCGCTCCCTCTACGAGTAAAGACTACAAGAGCTAAGCGACTTTCCCTTAATAAACAATCTAAACGTCCAGGTAGCGTCTCCCCTCAACCGCCGTACCTCTATAGTGAAAGGTGAATGGTTTATTGCGTTTAGCTCTAGTCTTTTCGCATCCCACTGGCTGCCGACGATGAGCACCCGACGATCTACTATCCTTGTTGGTCCTGACCTCTGCCTCCCCGTTGAGGCGATCACTGAATCACCCTATTGTCACCTCGTCATAGCATTCTGACTGCAAATCTACTTTTGCAATCAAGGCCTAACCACCTAGTAGTTACACGCAGTCCCAACCTCTGCGAGCACAGCCTAAACATCTACCACCGCACAAAGGACTACTAGGAGCACCTTACATATCTCAGGAAGCCGCGTGCTTCCCCTTTCAGTCCTTCGAAGCCGACAGAATAATCAGATAAATGTGCGCTCCCCTCGTGCCTCATGACATCACGATGATTTACCCTGTTGGGTTATTCATCCTCAAACGTACGGACTGGTCCAAGCGCCTCATTTTAATGTGTCATTAGACCTTATGTTTAAACATTATTTTACGCGCTTGCTTTACCTCACAAGGTTTCAATTTAACTTGGTTATCCCTGTTCACATTGACTTCTTATTCTAGTTACCAAGTTTCTCTTGCTTTTTAATTTTAGTCATATAACTTAACCCTTTTAAGTTTATTAATAAGCCCACAACATGTTATTCACTAGATTTCGATCCAAGGTCTGTAATCTACAATCCCTTTATATTCTTTTTTGATTTCATCGTTACAATAATATGCTCTACTTAATATGTAATTAAGTATATCTCAATTCATATGTTTTCTTTTTAACATGTCAATCATTATTTATGATTAAATATAACTTATTTCATTTCATAAGTTTTCCTCATTCTTTCTCATTTAATCATAACTCCATTTTACACTGTCACTACAACTTATCGTTGTTCACTTGTTAACTTAGTTCTCTTAACTAAGGTCCACTAATAAGTTTCTCTTCCCATAAACATAACTTATGCTGTCCTCATCCGTAGATTTCAGATACTTTTTCTTGTAAATAACTTAATTTACAATTAAGTACAAATTGTCCCCTTACATAAGTTATTTTGTTCCCTTTATCGTTTATTATAACCTAAGTTATAATTTCCACTTGTCCTTAGGACAAGCCTAAGCATGTTATTCTTATCAGCAGATTTCATACTTCCAAGTTTACATATGACTTAATTTATAATTAAGTACAACTTCTTACATTTCATAAACATTCTCCCTTTTCTCTACTTATTACAAACAACTGGTTTCAGTTTTCCCCATTTACTGATTACTTAATTTAAAATTAAGTGCCACTTATCTCATTTCACTAGTTATCTCATGTCCTTACTAGTGTATTACTCCCTCTGTTTCAATATATAAGATGTTTTGCTTGTTTGCACAAAAATTAAGGAGCTAACCAATGTTGTCTTATTCTTTTAAATTACTTCTTTTCATGCACAATTTTTTTTAAAGAAGGAAAAAAATCATTAACAAAGGAACAATTAGTGTTTGAGAACATGAAAGATGCGTAAAAAGTATCATTATTTATTATGTTTCACGGATAAAGAGAGCAAGAAATCTTAAACATCTTATTTTTTCAAACACTCTAAACTTGCCAAAACATCTTATATATAGGAACGAGGGAGTATAACCTAAGTTATAATCTTCACTTGTCCCTAGGACAAGTCAACCTATTATACAACATTATTATTAACGTAATTTATTTATAATAGGTTATTTTCATTCCCCGTTCGTTCGATTCCTTTTTACAGTTGTAACTTTCTTTCAATTCCATTTATTTCCATTAATTACAATTAATGTTGTTTATCATTCCGTCTATTTACATACATATATATATATATATATGCATGTTCGCTAACGGATTTTGAATCGAATTAGAAAACCGTCAACAAAATATTTTAATAATAAACTGCAAGCGCACGACGTACAATTGTTAGTACGTGGCGAATATGAGTCAATCCGCGGGGAAAGAAGTAACTTTAATCTTATTCAGTCAAATTAAACTAAAATTTGAATTGTGATTAAGTACTAGAAAAAAAAGTAAACTAAAATGTAGATTAAAATTATGAGATTAAAAACAATTTAGGGGCAACTTCACTTTTCTCTCTTTCAACATTGTTCAACATAAAATAGCACAAAGATCTCTCAAATAACTTAAGCAAGAATAATTATGTAATTATCATAAGCATAACTTATTTGCGCTAATAATTAACACAAAATACGCCATCAAACTATAATACACAATTAATCTAACTTTTTAACTATTATGAAACAGGCCATCGAAATGAAACTAAAACTAATTTAAGTATGATCTATTTACTATTGGTTAGTAATATAGATCATCAAATTTCAACTCAAAAATCATTTCATTGCCATAATCACAGTTTTAGATGAAGAGGAAATTTGTTGTATATGTCATAAACATAGCCTCAATGTTATGAAATGAACAAAAGAGGCTATTAAATTAAATATGAAACACAAATACACCAAAAACATCCATTGCCATTAAACCTAAAGAGATCACTCATACAAATTAATGTTGAATCTACATTAATTGAGAGGAAAAGCTTCATCACCCCAAAATTGTAGGGGTTTAGCTCCTCATTTGTGTGATTATTTCAGCACCAATAGATTTCAACATTGACAAAAGACAAAAATAGAGAACTAAATAAAGGAAAATCTATTCTAATTACATAAAAGAAAATTACATTACTTGCAGAAAAGAAAGTCTAAACTACCGACATAAAGTAGAGCATAGAAATTAAAAGAGATATGAAAGAGACATAAAAGAAATTGGCTTGGAAGCCATTTTTGTTTATTTGATCAATTACACTTTTATTTGCTAAAAAGGAGATCCTGAAATACATGAAACAAATGGGTATATATACATGATGGAAAAAAAAAACTAAAACCCTAATCACTTTCCTTGGGAAATCCCCAAAATGCCCATTCATGTAGCTTATAATTGCCATTAGCCACGACTGAGTCATGTAGAATGCATGAGGCCTTTTTGTCTCGGTCTTCAATATGAAGCTTAAGAGCAAATGGGCTAATTGAAAGGTGTGGGCCTCCACTATCCATAAAATGAATTAATTATTTGCCTCCTTTTGTGAAAATGCATGCTTTCCCTCATCTCTTCATGAGTCTGTGTATATATATATATATATCCTTTTAGCTCCAAAATTGCAATAAGAGATAAACATAAGGAACAAGTAAAAGATTTCACAAATTAAAACATGCACAAGAGACCACTTTTTCCCAAAATAAGTGATGATTTTGAAAATATTTAAAACATGGTTTGATCATATAAAATACCTGAAAATGTTAATTTATTCAACTAAACAATAATAAATATGTGAATATGAATGTGCATTTTTACGTGCACATCAAATACCTCCACACTTATCTTTTTATTTGTCCAGGAATAAAGTAAAAAACTAAGCTAAATCCGTTTTCTTAGGGAGCACGATTGCATTAAGTGTATGCAACAAGCCGTTAAACCTCCGGGTGTCCCCAATAGGACGAGTGTTGTCTCGTGAGGGTTTTCAACGAATACTGCCCACAAAATCCAAAAGTTGAATTTAAAAAATATTTACAAAATCCAAGATTAGAAAATATTTACAAGACGAATGCAAGCTTTTAAAGGAATATTTACAAATGGATAATTTACTTTTAAATATTACATGAATGAGTTAAGACAAATTTCGGTCATCGCTATGAAATTTGAGTCTGTTACTAATCAAAACTTCAAACAAAAGTCATGTTATTGTCACAAACTCCTCCAGCTTGGCCAGTTATTTTGGTAGAAACATAGTGCAAATATGAAATGAATTTTATAATCGATATCAACAATCGCAAAACGGAGTCTCAACTTCCTTTTTGTTAACAAGTTAGGTCGAATAAGTGAAGAATGTTCTTGGATTTCAAGTGCTTACTCTCTCTTTGTTACAAAATATTTACATTATTACTATTTACAAACACCTAACTGAAAAGATCAAGGTATACCACCCGTGACAGTTTGGGACAGAGCTTGGCGGATTGTGCAGACCGATGCTGACTTTGTCAACAAGATGTCGGTAATCCTTAGATGTCCAACTCATAAAATGAAACCAAGATATACCGACGCTGACATTGTCAACAAGGTGTCGGAAAGATCTTGCCGGGTTTGCACACCAATGCGAGATGTACTAGCAATGTTGGATACCCTTGGATTATTATTATATATATACATTCTTTTTTTCTTTCTTTTTTCCTCATTATTTTCTTTTTTTTTACATAAGAGAGAGAGAGTTAGGCGAGAATATCTTAGCACAACTTCACTTAAAATATCTAAAATGTTATCACAAGTAGTCAAACTCAACCATTCATTTAATCGGATTACAATTCAGAAAACATTTCATACTCATCACCTACGAATTTCCCAATATACCAGTTACAACAAATTTGCTCATACTTCAAACTTTCCTTTCGTTATCCGCTAAGAGAAGTAAATCTCCACACTTTAATCGAACGACCAAAATTGTAAGCTAACTCCATCTTGTCTTACTTAAAAGTAAATAGAAATGAGATTTTTTTTTGAATGGAAAAAAAGGAAAATTCTATGCAAAACCAAAATAAATATGAAACTCCCCTCCCCTTCTACACTTGATTTGGACTGTGTCCCCACAGTCAATGCATGACACAATGCGCGAACGGAAGAGAAATATTTACATATTTACAAAGGAGGGTTAAACTTAACTTTTTTTTACTTCACATAGCATGGCTCATAAACAATCATGAGCTCCTCCTCTCGATCAGTGGGCAATTCCAAGAATGGTTTCATACGTTGACCATTGACTTTGAATATGGATCCATCCCTCGGGTTTTCTATTTCAATAGCACCATGTGGAAAAACAGTTCGAACAACATATGGTCCGGTCCATCTCGATTTTAACTTCCCAGGGAATAAATGAAGTCATGAGTCATACAGCAGAACTTTTTGGTCTGGCAAAAATGTTTTTCTTAGGATTGACTTATCATGAAAAACTTTGGTTTTTTCCTTGTAAATTTTCACGTTTTCGTATGCGTCATTCCTAATTTCTTCTAGCTCATTGAGTTGCAATTTTCGGTTTTCGCTAGCTTGTTCAAGATCAAAGTTTAAATTCTTTATTGCCCAAAGCGCTGTATGTTCAAGTTCAATGGGTAAGTGACAGGCTTTTCTGTGAACCAATCGAAAAAGGGACATTCCAATATTAGTTTTAAAAGAAGTACGGTAAGCCCAAAGTGCGTCCGTCAATTTTTGTGACCAATCTTTTCGGTTTTTGTTCACAGTTTTCTTCAAAATCTGGTTTATTTGACGATTCGATACTTCGAATTGACCACAAGCTTGCGGATGATAAGAGTGGATAACTTGTGGGTTATTGAGTATTTCTTCAATAAGGACTCAAAAGATCGATTACAGAAATGCGTTCCATTGTCAATTATTATTGTACGAGGTATGCCGAACCTCGAAAAGATGTTCTTTTTTAGAAATTTCACAACAATTTTATGATCATTTGTTTTACATGGCACGGTGTAACAACCCGAAAATCTGGGCCAGTTTAAAAAATTTATTTTGGCAATTTTAGCGAATTTTGATTATTTAAAATGAATTATTTTAAATAATATCGACGAGAAATTTATTTTGAATAGAATAAAGTATATACATTATATACGTCGTCGTTAGAATATATATAATTATAAATAATTATAAAAGGAATTGAAAATGGCGCGGTAGTTCGAAAATTCGATTTTAAACTTCAATTGAATGTACCGGGTGCAAAACAAACCGGATTTTAGTAAAACAAAAAACATTAGGATCTAATTGATAATATCTTTCCAACGAATCTGAAAAATAAAAATTTCATAATGGGAATCGAAAGATATGTCCAGTTGAAAATTCTGAATAGTCGCTATGGAATTCAGGCCCTTAAAAATAGACATTTTGCAAACGACCTCGGATTTCGACGAAACCACTTTTGTTGGATCCGTGATGTTAGGTTATTGCTAGGTTTCAATTTTCATAATTTTTCGAATCAATATGTGAGCGTGGCAAAGGAAAACGCGTTTGACCAGTTTCAGTTGATTTTAATCGAGTGAAAAATGACCATTTTTCAAACGGTCTCAGAATTCAACGAAACTAGTTTTGTTAGGACCGTATCGTCAATACGAAGCTAGAAACAATTTTTTGGGAATTTTTAGTGTCCGTATGTGACCTCGGTAAATTAAAATGTATGTTCAAATTGAATATATATAGAATTATATTTTAATTTTGATAAAAACTGATTCAAACAGTCGAATTGGCTTATGATACATATCCCATTGTGTTCGAAATGGGGGTATTTAGCTGGGGGCGACACTCGTTGGGTTTGATTTAAAGTTCGTTTGGGATTTTAACATTAAAGTTGAATAAAATAGTTAAAATATAAATATATATATATATATATGGTCAAAGTTATTGGTCAAACCCTAAATAGAAAACCGTGGTCAACGATTTCTGCGCCTCTCTTTGCGATGGACGATCGGTTTCCTCCCCAAATTCAAAATCCCAAAAATTGATTAATTCGTTCACTAATTTAAGGTGAATGATAAACGAAAATCGAAGTGTTGTTCATTCCTTTCAATCCATACCGAGGGGGTTCGATTTCGTGAGGGCTACTGTTTGGATTGGGAGCTCGAAGACAACCCATTCTCACTCGAATTCCGGCGCACTGACGCCAGCGAGTGGCGCTGCACCTCCAGCGTGGCAAGGGGAGGCTACGACCTTCCTCGATGAGACCCCGATGATCCTCCGACGACGTGAAGTAGCGGGTGACGATGGCTTTTCCAGTCGAGCTCATGGGTTTCGTGAATGACGGGTTGCAGAGGCGGCTTTCAACGGAGGAGAAGATAAAGGTTTTCCTTTATACTTTATTTTGTTTTAGCCAATTTTTATTTAATATAAAAATCAGTTTTTATTTGATAAAACATTAAATAAAAAAATCAGTTTTAAAATAGAAATTAGCCTTGTTTTAAAAATATAAATTAGCTTTGTTTTAAAAATATAAACATCATTTTTTTTTAAAATATAATTATCATTGATTTAAAAATAGAAAAAGCATTGATGTAAAAAGAGAATTAAACAAATAAATATCATAGTTTTGAAATGAAAATAAATATCATTGTTTTGAAATGAAAATAAATATCATTGTTTTGAAATGAAAATAAATATCATTGTTTTGAAATGAAAATAAGTATCATTGTTTTGAAATGAAAATTGTTTAAAGTTTTGTTTTTAAATAAATGAATAGCATTGTGTTGAAAAATAATACCTTTTTGAAAATAAAAATAACACCTCTTTGAAAATGTATAAATCTGTTTGATTTAGAAATATCTTTGAATTGAAAAATATAAACCTCATTGATTTGAATATAAATATCTTTGATATAAAAATATAATCTTTATTGGAAGTATAGCGAAGTAAAAATTCGATTTTTATATATTGAATAGCATAGTAAAAAATCGATTTTTACATATGTAGTGGCTACGGGCAACGAAGAGGCGAGAACGACGAAGATCTCTACAATAGGAATGTCGTGAAGTTGGGATAGATTTCGGTGAGAACTTCTCACTCTTCAATTTCTTTTTCTAGTTATATATATATACTAGGATGCAGACGGTGCTTAGTAGCACCCGACACAATCGTCCACGGACCATGGACTTGTTTGTTTGGTTGTGTAGTTGGTTAGATTATTTGGTTTGAATTGAATTGTTTGGTGAATTGAATGGATTTGATTGATGTGTGAATGGCGTGGGCCTTCACTAGACCGGGGATAAGGCTAGGCCTCGTCCCGTTTCTAGTATCGTGCCGTTATGCCGCCGAAATTTTCTAAAATAAGTTAGAAAAATAAAGAAATCATTTTATTTAATAAATGAACTGAATAGAATATTTTCATAGGTCGTATAAAATGTTTTATCGTTAAAAATATAATTTTTAACGTGAAAGTAAATAAATAAATATTTATAAACAAATCGGCCGATTTGTTTATATACACTGATTTGACTGATATTGATTGGGTCGATAAATTTTACACATCGCCCAACTGCACAACTAAAAATCTGTGTTTGATTGTTTGAAACCCCACACGGGTGTTGGGATGAAATTTAAAGTTCACTCATCCTGATTGATTAAATATGTCGATCGATTGATTTACATGCTGTTATAAGCGTTAGATATCTATATTTGATGCTTTTACAGTGTAGTGCACTTTGGTTGATGGTTGATTATTTTCAATGCTATTATATACGTCTGATGTATGAAAAGTCCATATAATTAACATTATATGGTGATTGATTGGGCCTCATTCCAATTTAGAAAATAAAGAATATTAAAATATAAAGGTTCATGTAGTGACTGCACTCATCCGTTGAGATTAGTCATGTGTTGAACAAAATATTTTAATAATAAAATTTATATCTTTATCAATATAATATAAATGTTCATGTGGTGACTGTACTCATCCGTTGAGATTAGTCATGTGTTGAACGAAATATTTTTATAATAAAATTTACATCTTTATCAATATAAAATAAAGGTTCATGTGTTGACTGTACTCGTCCGTTGAGATTAGTCATGTGTTGAACGAAATATTTGAAAAAGAAATATTTGAATCAGAACATTTGAAAATAGAAATATATGAAGCCGTGTTGTTTAGATTGACGCCATTTAGACGTGAACGATATTTATATCGATTTTACTCATTTTAAAATGAATATTGAAAAGTGATTTCGAAATCGCATATTTTGAAATGAAATTTGAATTAAATTGAATAGGAAACGAATTCGAATTGAATATATAACGAATTTGATTTCAATTGAATATATAATGAATTTGATTCAAATAGAAAACCAATTTGAATTGAATCGAATAGAAAACCAATTTGAATTGAATCGAATAGAAAACCAATTTGAATTGAATCGAATAGAAAACCAATTTGAATTGAATCGAATAGAAAACCAATTTGAATTGAATCGAATAGAAAACCAATTTGAATTGAATCGAATAGAAAACCAATTTGAATTGAATCGAATAGAAAATCAATTGAATTTGAATAGAATAGAAAACAAATCGAATTGAATTGAATAGATAACGATTTCGAAATGAAATTGAATAGATAACGATTTCGAAATGAATTGAATAGATAACGATTTCGAAATGAATTGAATATAAAACGATTTCGAAATGAATTGAATATATAATGAATTCGAATTGAATGGAAAACGAATTTGATTTCAATTGAATAGCAAACGAAACGAATTCGAATTGAATTGAATATAAAACCAATTCGAATTGAATTGAAAACGAATTCGAATTGAATTGAAAATGAATTGAAATGAATTCTAATTGAATTGAAATTTGAATTGAATAGAAATGAATTTTAAAACGAATTTATAAGGAAAAATTCAATTTTGATTTGAAATTGAAATGGAAGTTGAAATTGTTTTGAAAACGAAATTAAAATGATTTATAAAATTCGCTTTAAATAGTAATCAACGAAATATATATTATATATATAATATAATGGCCTGAATAGAACGCGCCGCGCCGCGGCAGTTCGTGAATTTCGACCATTTATTTCAAACGGACATTACGGGAGATCCTACCGTCGGATTTTCCTAAAACCGGAACCGTTGGGTTCGTATCAAAAAGAGATTTCTTACGAATATTAGAAATGAAATCTAACGGTTGGATTTGGAGATACGTCCAAATCAAATTTGGAAAAGGTCGCTGTAAGTGCAGTTCGATGGCCGTTGATGGAAATCGACTGTACGGGCCTTGATAAAATTATTAAAAATAGTAATAATTAGTGAAAAATCATAAGAAATGATTTGGGAAAAATTGGGATGAAAACTCCATATTTGAAAAGATAAAAATAGATTTTTATCGAAATGAACTAGTTTTGAACTGAAATTAAAACCCATTTATTATTTGAAATGGGTTTAAATAGAATTGATTCATGGGTTTATCGTGAACTGTGTTTTAAATAACACTAGTTCTTTAACCCGATGATAAATAGAATGTGATTTGGGTTTATCGTGAACTGTGTTTTAAATGACACTAGTTCTTTAACCCAGTAAAAAGAGTTTTAATGGATCTTCAATTAAATTGAAAAGTGGATTGATAATTTAAATTATCAACTTTAGAAAATGAGCGAGAATGGAGTATCACCAGTTTTGCTCCAAAGCGATAGTTAAATCTTTAATTAGATTTGAACGTGAAATGGTAATTAATTTTACCGATAACACCATGGTATTAGATATGGAGTATTACCAGTTTTGCTTCATGGGATGAATAGGTTGGGATTGAGAAATAAATCAAATAATTATCTCGGTATGGTTCGCTAATCTCGACTAGTTTGGGAAAACCATAATTTGGTTTGAAATGACATCTAAAGGAAGATTAAAGGATAAATTTTAAAGAATTTATCTTGGATAAAATTAATCGGAACCTTTCCCTAAGAATTGAAATTTAGAAACTAGCTGAAGGTTAGTTAAGAAGAATGGTTTCCTGGATATTGATCTGATGTTTGTTTCGGCCTTCGGGGTTAATATTTAGGGAATTGCTCTCTTACTGATTTACGGTTAGTAACTAATGAATTGGAATGAGGCGTATGTTGTGTTTGTGTAACATTTATTTTTAATATACGCGGGTTGTTCGGAAAGGCCGGGTTTATACCCATTCTGAATAACCGATTCGACGATATGTCGAAGATGAAGACGGTGGTTGAAGACCGGAAGTCTTCACATCATTGGGATAATTACTGACGATCCTGATTGGGCTGTACACCCAAGAGGATGGAAATAGTTGGTGGTCGTCCAGACGTACTTGGAGATGGATGGATATGCGAGGAAAGTGCCTCCGGTTTCGTTCAGACCTAGAACGGACTTGTAAATGGATGGTGTGTCTGACATTGTATTCCTTTATATTGTATTCGTTGATCTCTGCTAAATATATATATCTGTTTGGCGGCGGAGAAATTATTCTCTTGCTTAACGCCCTTCTCTGAGACATACGAGCTCAGAGGTTATATATTGGCAGAAATCAGTGGTACGATATGGATTGATAATGTGGCATGCTGAGATGCAGTGATCCAGACTTTTGTTGAAAAGCAAAGTTTGGTGGATGATGATCAAAGCGCAGCTGATATGGCATGGCTTTGTGTATAGCGTTGATTCGCGAGCCTCACACCTCGGTGTGAACCAAAAACGGGGAGGACCTCCGGGAAATGGACATATGCTGGTTTCTAGTTAGAAGGGGTGTCAGTGCTTAAACTGGCTGGCATTACTTATGTGGATGTTGCTTATCATTACTTATTGCCCAGCAGGGCGTCTCGGTTAACGGTGGTTGCAGAGGCTTACGGGTCCCAGATCACTATGAGGTTCCATAGAACCGGCTAGCATATCGTTTACGGCATTACTAACCATCGACGGGTGGCCGGCCCCGACGTTCCGGGTGCAGTCGCGGCTATAACCTGAGGCTCGGGCTAGAGAGTCTCGAATTAAGCACAGGATATTCCCTTTGCCTTGGTTCACATGATGGAAATCCAATTTCCAATACGTGTATTGCGGTTTTAATTGTAGAACTAGTATGGCGACATGATATATGGTACCCATGCCGTTTATGATTGATATTTATGATTGAAATTGTTTTGACACTATACACTTATAGTAGTATCAAATGATTTGTTTTAAACGTACTAAGCATGTTTGGCTATTATAAGGGAAAACCCTATCCTGCGGCTGTGTTGCATTGTGTGATGGGACCTGGGTCTTATAATAGCTTCATTTTTAGAAAAGCATTGCGCTGTTTACTTATATGCAATGGTGTTCTTGGGAGGAAACCCGTTCTGTGCTATGCAGCGTGGTCCCTTGATTTACCTAACTTTAAAAATAAAGACTAATAACTGTTTTAGTTCTCACACCAGTCACATGACTGACCTGGAGTTTATTGTTTTAACCTAAACTCTGGGTGCCCCTATTTTCGATACGGGCAGCTAGTAGTTTTGGTTTTGCAGATTTATATTCACAGGATCCTGGTTTACAGCTGGAACGATATCCGGAAAGCTTTGTATCCGTATATCTCCTTCAGTTGTGTATCGTATTATTTTCCGCTGCTATGTATTTAAATGTAATTTAAATCTCTGATATTTCTGTGTAATATTCATTTATACTCTGTATATTCTTGTATCTGATGGAATTGTTGTAATAACAGTGAAATGTTCTTTCGTCTGTGTTCTGATTTGTCTTGTCCTCACAGTAATTCGTTCTTTCTCATCTCTTCGGAGACCGGGGAAGTTTCGGGTCGCTTCACACGGCTTCGACCCATTACGAAACATAGTCGACAGCGAGAAGAATATACAAGTTTCCAAAGGAGTTTGGGAAAGGTCCCATAAAGTCAATACCCCATACATCAAAGAGCTCGATCGTAAGGATGGGGTTCAAAGGCATCATATTCTGTAGAGAAATCTTTCCTAGCATTTGATAACGATTACAAATTTTACAGAATTCGAACGAGTCTTTATATAGTGTAGGCCAGTAAAAACCACACTGAAGCACATTTTCAGCGATTTTGCTAGGACCAAAATGTCCACCGCACGCATGATTATGGCAAAATGAGAGAACACTCCTAATTTCGCTATCAAAAACGCATTGACAAATGATTTGATCCGGACAATACTTAAACAAGTATGGGTCATCCCAATAGAAGTATTTCACTTGGGAAAGAAATTTGTATTTATCTTTTTTGGACCAAAACGAGGGTGTTTGCTTAGTGACTAGACAGTTCGCTATATCGGCGAACCAAGGATCAATTGAAACAGAAAGGAGTTGTTCGTCGGGAAAGTTTTCATTGATTGACAAGGAAGATGGCGCGTTCGGGAGACGAGATAAGTGATCGGCTGTGACGTTATCAGATCCTTTTTTGTCTTTGATTGTAAGATCGAATTCCTGAAGTAAAAGGATCCATCGAATTAAACATGACTTAGCATCTTTTTTAGCAAAAAGGTGCCGAAGAGCAGAATGGTCTGTTTAGACCGTGACTTGGGAACCAATCAAGTAAGATCGAAACTTCTCCAACGCAAAAACGACAGTTAAAAGTTATTTTTCGGTGGTCGTATAATTCAGTTGAGCGTCGTTCATGATAATACTTGCGTAGTAAATGACATGAAGAATTTTGTTGATGCATTGTCCTAAGAAAGCACCAACCGCGAATTTAGAAGCATCACACATGATTTCAAAAGGAAGTTCCCAATTAGTCGAATAAATTATCGGTGCCGAAATGAATTCTTTTTTGAGACGTTCAAAAGAAGTGACGCATTCAGAATTAAATTCGAATGGAATGTCCTTTTCTAGAAGAGTAGTTAAAGGACGAGAAATTTTGCTAAAATCTTTCACAAAGCGTCCGTAGAAACCAGCATGCCCAAGAAAGGAACGAATGTCCTTAACGCATTTTGGAATGTGTAGTTTTGAAATAACGTTAACTTTCGCTTTATCTACCTCAATGCCATTATTTGAAATTACATGTCCAAGGACAATGCATTGTTTGACCATAAAGTAGCATTTTTCCCAATTCAACATTAAGTGTTTTTCTTTACGTCGATTTAAAACAAGTTCAAGATGATGTAAGCAAGAGGAAAAGGAATCGCCGAAGATCGAAAAATCATCCATAAAGACTTCAAGAAAGCATTCGATCATATCAGAAAAAATTCCAGCCATACATCGTTGGAAAGTTGTAGGAGCATTGCAATGACCGAAAGGCATACGTCGGTAAGCAAAGGTACCGAATGGACATGTGAAAGACATTTTTTCTTGATCTTTGGGAGCGATTGGAATTTGGTTATAACCAAAATAACCATCAAGAAAGCAGTAGAATTCGTGACCAGCTAAACGTTCGAGCATTTGATCGATGAAGGGAAGAGGAAAGTGGTCTTTATGCGTTGTAGAATTCAATTTTCAATAATCGATGCAAACACGCCAACCCGTTTGAGTACGAGTTGGAAGAAGTTCATTTTGGTCATTTGCGACAACGGTGGGTCCGAACTTTTTAGGAACAACGTGAATCGGACTAACCCATAAACTATCAGAAATGGGGTAAGTGATACCATTGTTGAGAAGTTTAAGAATTTCTTCGTGAACTACCTCTTTCATCTTAGGGTTAAGCCTACGTTGTGCTTCACGAGTGGGTTTGTCTTCATCGGTTAAGTGAATACGATGTTGAACGATTGCGGGGCTAATTCCCTTGATGTCAGAAATGGACCAACCGATTGCATCTTTATTTTTAGAAAGAATCGTGTGACGAAAAGGAATTTCGCTCGGTCCGAACCAGTCGCTAAACCAACCCAGACCGTTTGAAACGCCCTGTCGTTCGAGAACACGACAAAACAGAACGCAGACGGAAGAACATTTCATTGTATATTACAACAATGCATCATATTACAAGAATATACAGAGTATAAATGAATAAATATTACACAGAAATATCAGAGATTTAAATTACATTTAAATACATAGCAGCGGAAAATAATACAATACACAACTAGAAGAAATATACGGATACAAAGCTTTCCGGATATCATTCCAGCTGTAAACCAGGATCCTGTGAATATATGTAACAACCCGTATTTTCAATAACCTGTTATAACGTAAATCGAGGCAGAATCTAATTTATAAATCTGAATCAAGTGAAACGGGCTATGCCATTGCGTTCGTCTCGGAAAAATACGCGAAATAGAGTCCGAGTTTTCGAAAATCGGAGTCCGTATGACCCGATTAAGGCCCAACGAAGTTTTCAGAAAATTTCAAAGTAAAAACAGATTTCAAATTCAAGTTTGAATTGGGAAATTAGGGCAGTTGGGCGTAGGCGGGAAAATTCCCGCCAGAGTACCCAAGTCGACAACCCTGTCGACTTGGGAGTCGACTTGGTTGGACCCAAGTCGACAGCCCTGTCGACTTGGCTGTCGACTTGGTCCAGCCGGGCAGTTTTGCCTGGTGCACCATTTTGGAGTTATGTTGAGTTTGGGGGCCAGATTCGGTTTTGAGGGCTGAGATTGGAACTAGGGTTTAATCCTAAGGTTGAAACTAATCCTAATCTCTATAAATAAGACCCTAACCTAACCCTAAATCATCATTATTCATTCATACAACTAAACTATGGCAAAATCATTCCTCTCATGGCCTCCACTCTCTTCATAAAATTCCTAAGTCATTTCTATGAGAGATTTTCCATGCATACAAGTGTTTTCAAGCTTGTATGAGTGTCATTAGCTTGCATTCAAGTCAAGTTTCTATATTTGCATCATAAAGCAAGAGTTTTGATCATTTTGGCTCAAGGGTTTTTCTATTAGAGCTTGCATTTTGGGTCTATTTGATTGCATAAAGGCTTTGTCATATTTTTGTGTCTTCATAAGCATTGTAAGCCCTTTTCTACTTTCATATTTAAACTCTAAAGTTAATGAATGATGCAAGTTGTGTTTGATCATTGTGATATGATATGCAAGTTTATCATGTTATGCAAGTTTGCTATGTTATGATATGCAAGTTTATCATGTTATGTTATGCAAGTTTGTTATGTTATGATATGCAAGTTTATCATGTTATGTTATGCAAGTTTGCTAGGTTATGATATGCAAGTTTGCCATATAATATGCAAGTTATGTTATGCAAGTTTGGGTTGATCATTTTGCTCATGTTATCATGTTATGCAAGCTTATCTTGGGTTTATGAGCTTCAAGCTTCAAGCTTTATGCTAAAGGTTGCATTTTGGCAACATGTAAGTTATCATATCCCTTATGATAACTTGCATGTGAGGCTAAATGCGAACTTATGGCCATTTCTACATGTCATTTATCACCATGTATCACCAATATGCTAGGTTTGGTTTTATGCAGGCTTTTGAGGCCTAACAATGTAATATGCAAGTATATGAACATATGTACATTTCATATGCCACCATGTTAAACTTGTGGCTTCAACACCTTTATGTCATGATTATGCCAAGTTCCCTCTTTCTATCCTTTATGCGCTATTGCGATATGTAAGCGATGGGATTGCGTTTGGGGTTGGGTAAACTTAAAAGACATAAAAACATAAGATTGGGAATTTACCTATTAAGTTAGGTCTACCCATTGGGAATTTACCTATTAAGTTAGGTCTACCCAATTGCTTGAAAACTTGTAATATGTTTTGGAAACATGATGGACATGACACTTAGAAAAGATAAGTGTGACCAACTCGAGGTTGGGTTGAGTTTGTAGCGTAAAACTACCCGGAACCGACCGGCTTAACTAGTTGCTACAAACAATAGGACCCAATGTGAGAAGTTGGTCATGTTGTACCTTGAACCCGAGGTTAGACCAAGTTGTGGTGTAAAGCTACCCGGACCCGCCCGGCTTAACTAGTAACCGCAACAAAGTCTAATGTGAGAGGTTAAGACACATTAATTAATTAATGCCTCATGATTAGGGTTAAGTCATGGTCCACTTAATAACCAATTTGGGCTTGGTAGATTAATCAGGGTTAAGTCGTGAACCCATCGTTACACTTAACCAAGTTAATCCATGATTAGCAAGAGGGTTAAACCGTACTTAACCCACTAGAAAATCCTAGCAATGGGGGTCCACTCCAGCAGTAATCCCAAGTTTGTATCATTAAGACCCTAGGGACTAGGCTAGGGTGGGGGCACGATTACTGGACTTGAGGTAAGTGACCAAAAACGACGGCAGAGTGGTACGCCGGTGTAGTTCCGGACGGACTATGGTCGTGCACGTAGTCCGGAGCCGGAGAAAACATGCAGGGGTACCAGTAGATCGAGACTGTGCACTTATGATTATGGTGTCCAGGGGTTGACACCCTAGGGCTTGATACACCCGACGGGAGACCCGGCACAGTCTGACTACAATTATGTTTGGGCCGTATTGACACCAACACGTGACGAGTTAGGCTTAGGGAGTCGATCGATTAGACCGTTTGGTTGGACCTCGTATTAGGGTCACTTCATGTTATTGGACCTCGTATTAGGGTCACTTCACGTTATTGGGCCAAAGCTTGGGCCAAGGGATCAATACTTGTTTATTCAAGTCATGTTAGTTTGCTAGTACACCTGTGGTGCAAAACCTTAAACCTGATTATGCGATGACACCTTTATCTACCTTGTTAGTTAATCATCATGCTAGTATGTTGTTATCCTTATGATCATCCCTGCTTCTCATGCCAGTTAACTTTATCAGTTTACATTGATTGTAGTAGGGCTTACTCAGTCTTTTTGACTGACCTGTTTTTCTTTCGCCTCTTTTCTTCCGTCCCCCCCCCCCCCCGGTTCTCAGGGTGGGAACGTTGGAGCTTAGCTTGGATTTCTGATCGCTTGCTTGTGGGATTTTAGCTCATGTACGGTCTTGACATGAAGCTAGATATGGTTATCACTTATTTTGGGGATAGTACTTATGTATTTCAGTTTTTCAGTGATGTTGTTTTTATCTAGACTTGTGTATTTGGAAAGTTGACATTATGTTGTACCAGACTTGTTTTGAAATACTTTGAAATCTTCCGCTGTTTTACTTATCTTATTTACTCTGTTTACATATATACATATGTTCTTGTTCTGCCTTGATATATCATTATGCATGTTTACTGATTCAAACGCCCCTCCAAAGTCAGAGTGCTTGCAAGAGCCACCCTGGCGGAAGTGGGGTGTTACATTTGGTATCAGAGCATATGGTTTACGAGAAGGAACAAAAAGGTTTTTAAAAACTTTTGGAAAACTATTTTCAAAACCAAGTATAATGTATTTTCCAAAGAAAAGTCTAGTTTATTTTAAAGGCTATTCCCCAAAAAGCCATTAGCAAAATTCCTTCGTTTTTCTCCATTCTGAATCTGTCTTTTTCTTCGTTTTCAGTATGGCCGATAACTTTGCTATTCCGGAGGGAGTACACGTACCTGTTTGGTATAGGAGACTTTTGGAGGCTAGGGCGACCGAAGCCGGCCCCGCAAATGTTCCTCCTCCTCCTCCGGTAGTTAATGTTCCTCCTCCTCCTGTCGCTGAGGTTCCTCTTCCTCCTCCCCTCAGCATCCTCAAGCTGACTTCGCAAAGACTTGCAAAGATTTCAAAGCAGTGGGTGGCAAGAACTTTCAAGGCACTGAGACTTTTGTAGAGGCCAGAAATTGGTTAAAAGAGACCGAGGATTTATTTGCTATCTTTGGGTTAGACGATCAGAGGAAGATCTTGTTGGCGGTTTGGCTTATGAAGGATGAAGCCGCTTATTGGTGGGAAGTCACCAATGGTACTAGGCCTGTTGAGACTTGGGCCGATTTCAGGGCAAGGTTCGTGCTTAAGTTTTTATCTTCTGCGGAGGAGAATCTGCAAATGGAGAGGTTCATAACTTTGAAACAAGGAGATATGCCTGTCTAAGAATATGTGAACAAGTTCAATCAGTTAGCTCGTTTTGGCTTGGATATGGTGAATACTCCTCAGAAGAAGGCTCTTCGTTTTGCTAAAGGATTGAATGAGCCGTTGCAGGGATTGGCTATGTCACATATTCCCCATGGGGCCACGTTTGAGAGCTTGGTTGATATGGCGTTACTTCAGGGAGATGTCAAGAAAGAAATCAAGTTGAATGATACTCAAGCCAAGAAGACTGATTCCCAGTGGAAAGGAAATCAGGGTAATCCAAGTGGTCAGAGCAGTCAAGGCAATCAGAACAAGAACAAGAACAAGAGTCAAGGCAACAAGGGAAACAACAACAAGGGCAAGAACAACAAGGGGAAGTGCCATTATTGCGGTTCAGTTGGGCATCTTATTAAGGATTGTAAGAAGAGGAAAAGGAAGAATGGTGAATGCTTTTTCTGCGGTGAGACTGGACATTTCAGTAAGGATTGCCCGAAGAAGCAAGGGCAAGGCCAGGGTCAGACTCAGCGTGCTGGACCTTCAGGAGGGCAAGTTCATGCTCTCAATACCGCTCCAGTTCCCGATCGAGGTAGTATTTCTGTTGAGAGCCTTGTATATATTTCTGATTTTCCAGTTCGTACCTTGTTTGATTCTGGTGCATCGCATAGCTTTATCTCATCTGATCTTGTTGATAGTTTGCACCTTAGTACTAGCTTGGTAGATGATCCCGTCTGTGTCTCAAATCCTATTGGGGGTTCCGCCCATCTGTCTATGATATGTGGGGATTTGAGGATCTCTATACTGAGTGTAGAGTTCTTGTGTAGTGCTTATGTTCTTGGTTTTAGGGGATACGGATTGATATTGGGCATGGATTGGTTGTCTAGATATGGAGCCATCCTTGATTGTGAGCATAGGGTTGTGAGGCTCGTGACTCGCCTCGGAAACACCCTAGAAATTTCTTGTAATCCGAGAGGTCCCGTCATGTTGTGCTATCTTGAATCACTCGATTCGTCAATGGAAACTCTTCAGTCTGTGAGAGTGGTTCGAGAGTATCCGGATGTTTTCGATGAAGTTAGGGGGTTGCCCCCTAAACGAGAGATTGATTTCCGCATTTATCTGGTGGATAATGCAAAGCCGGTTTCTTTGCCCGTTCGGCACATGGCTCCGCGTGAAAGGCGGGAGCTAAGTAAGCAAGTGAAGGAGTTGCTTGAGAAGAACTTCATTAGACGAAGTATATCTGAATGGGGAGCGCCTGTGGTATTTGCTACCAAGGCAGATGGTTCTCTCCGACTTTGTGTTGACTATCGATAGTTGAATAAGCTGACTAAGAAGAACAGACACCCGTTACCGAGGATTGATGATCTCTTTGACCAGCTTGTCGGTGCTTCTGTTTTCTCTCAGCTTGATCTTGCTACTGGATTCCATCAGCTCAGAGTAGCTGAAGAAAGTATAGACAAGACTGCGTTCAGAACTCCAGATGGATTCTTCGAATGGCTTGTCATGCCGTTCGGCTTGACTAATGCACCCGCATATTTCGTGGACTTGATGAGTAGGGTGTTCAGGGAGTTCTTGAACAAGTTTGTCGTGGTTTTCGTAGATGATATTCTGATCTTCTCTAAGGATGAGGAAGAGCACGCAAGGCATCTCGTGGAGGTGATGGATACGCTTAGAGCGCATCAGTTGAAGGCCAAGTTCTCCAAGTGTCACTTTTGGAGAAGGGAAGTTAGATTCCTTGGGCACATAGTATCTAAGCAAGGCTTAGAGGTGGATCCCGCTAAGGTAGTTGCAGTTCAGGATTGGAAGACTCCAAGGAATGCAACCGAAGTGAGAAGTTTTCTAGGTCTTGCAGACTTTTACCGGAAGTTCATCAAGGACTTCGCGAAGATTTCCGCTCCTCTCACTAAATTGACGAAGAAGAATTTAGTTTTTGCTTGGAGCATAGAATGCGAGCTTGCTTTTCAGAAGCTCAAGAGAGCTCTCACATCAGCACCTGTTCTAGCTTTGCCCGATGGAGGGAAGTTATTTACAGTATACACCGATGCATGTGGCACGGGGTTAGGAGCTGTTCTGATGCAAGAAGGAAGAGTGATATGCTTTGGCGGTAGACAACTCAAAGTGCATGAGAAGATTTATCCCACTCATGACTTAGAGTTGGCAGCAATAGTATATGCACTCAAGGCTTGGCGCCATTATCTTCTGGGAGAAAGATTTGAGCTTTATACCGATCACAAGTCATTGAAGTATCTCTTTTCTCAGAAGGATCTGAATCTGAGGCAACAAAGATGGATGGAATTCTTGGCGTCCTACGATTTTGAGATAGCTTATACCCCTGGCAAGGGGAATGTGGTAGCAGATGCATTGAGTAGAAAAAGGTTGACTCTGAGTCCTCTATTCGTTGAGATGAAGAATTTAGAGTATGTGGCAACCTTTGATTTCTCTTTGGCGATTGAGTCGATGACCGGTTCTTTAGCATCTCTGGAACTCAGACCTACCCTTCTTGATCAAGTTGGGGCTTCGCAGAGAGAAGACCCTCAGATAGTTGAGATTATGGATAAGCTGATTCGAGGAGAGGCGTCTAGTCATCTCGCTCGATATTCTATTGATGACAAGGGTTGGCTGAGGAGAGATGGAAGGTTATGTGTTCCAATGGTAGAAGATTTAGTAAGAAAAGTCCTTGAGGAAGCGCATCGCTCTAAGTTGACTATACATCCGGGCGGAGATAAGATGTATAAAGATATGAAGCGCATTTTCTTTTGGCCTGGGATGAAGAAGGATGTGGCAGAGTTTGTCTCTAGATGTATCATTTGCCAGCAAGTTAAGGCCGAGTCGAAGAAGCCCGGTGGGCTATTGCATCCTCTAGACGTTCCACTATGGAAGTGGGAGTGTATTTCCATGGATTTTATCGATGGGCTACCAAGGTCAAGGAAAGGGAATACGAGCATTTGGGTTATTGTGGATAGACTTACGAAGAGTGCTCATTTCATTCCGGTGAAGAGCAAGAGGACCGCATCTTGGCTAGCGTCTGTATATCTTCGTGAGATTGTGAGACTACATGGAGTCCCTTCTAGTATAGTCAGTGACCGTGACCCAATCTTTACAAGTTAGTTCTGGAATAGCTTGCAAGAAGCTATGGGCACGAGGTTGAATCTAAGTACGGCTTATCACCCACAGACGGACGGTCAAACCGAAAGGGTGAATAGGGTACTCGAGGATCTGTTGAGGCTTTGTATTCTGGATTTCGGTGGTACTTGGGAAGACCATCTTCCTCTTGTTGAGTTTGCATATAATAACAGTTATCAGGCAAGCATAGGGATGGCACCATTTGAAGCTTTATATGGGAGGCCGTGCAAGTCGCCTACATGTTGGTGGGAGACTACAGATGAGCTTGTACTTGGGCCTGATATGATCAGAGATACATCCGAGAAGGTCGAGTTGATTCGGAGACGGATGAAAGCGGCCCAAGACCGACAGAAATCCTATGCTGATAAGCGAAGAACTGATTTGGAGTTTGATGTTGGGGATATGATTTTCGTGAAGGTTTCTCCTTTGCGGAATGTGGTCCGATTTGGAGCCGTTGGGAAGTTAGCACCGAGGTTTGTTGGACCATTTCCTATTATAGAGAGGATCGGGCAGATGGCTTATAGAGTGGAGTTGCCCGAGAAGCTTGCCGGAGTACACGATGTTTTTCATGTCTCGCATCTCCGGAAGTGTTTACATGAATCAGCAGAGGTTGTTGAGCCAAGTGTTCTGAAAGATGTGGAAGTGGAGAAAGAGGCTACCTTTAGGAGAGCTCCGATTCGTATCTTGGGGACGGAGACCAAGAAGCTAAGGAATCGAGAGGTCAAGTTGGTGAAGGTTCAATGGGGTGAAGCCGAAGAAGACGCAACTTGGGAAACCGAGGAGAAGATGCGTGGGCTTTATCCATTCCTTTTTGAGGGTACACTCTCAATCTCTTTTCTTTGTTAGCATATCTTTCTCTTTGCCATCCATGTTTATCTAGTTTATCGTGTTAATCTCGTCATGAGAACCTTAGGTAGAAACCCTTTGGATGAAACATGTGTTTGAAACATGTTATGCTTGATGGTTGCAAATGGTTGCAAGTGTTTGCAAGTGGTTACTCGTGGATGCATTATACACGTTAGGCACTAGATCGGCTCACACACTCCTCATATTGCATATGCATGAGTGTTTACGCTTATTCATGGATGACAATTTTTGTGTTATCACATGGATGTTGCATATGGATGTATGTTATGTGCACACATATAGATGTTATACATTATGTTAGGAATTGCATACATATGGATTCATTTCACTAACATAATTTGCATTGATGATATTTGCATTAGATAGGTACATATACACACACCTTTGCATATGTTCATACAACATTTAGAATCTTGTAAGGACAATGATTGCTCGTGGATGATGTTTTGAGTAGATGGATGTTGGATGGTAGGATACGTTCTTCCTAACTTGAAGATTTCGGGGACGAAATCCTTTAAGGAGGGGAGAATGTAACAACCCGTATTTTCAATAACCTGTTATAACGTAAATCGAGGCAGAATCTAATTTATAAATCTGAATCAAGGGAAACGGGCTATGCCATTGCGTTCGTCTCAGAAAAATACGCGAAATAGAGTCCGAGTTTTCGAAAATCGGAGTCCGTATGACCCGATTAAGGCCCAACGAAGTTTTCAGAAAATTTCAAAGTAAAAACAGATTTCAAATTCAAGTTTGAATTGGGAAATTAGGGCAGTTGGGCGCAGGCAGGAAAATTCCCGCCAGAGTACCCAAGTCGACAGCCCTGTCGACTTGGGAGTCGACTTGGTTGGACCCAAGTCGACAGCCCTGTCGACTTGGTCCAGCCGGGCAGTTTTGCCTGGTGCACCATTTTGGAGTTGTGTTGAGTTTGGGGGCCAGATTCGGTTTTGAGGGCTGAGATTGGAACTAGGGTTTAATCCTAAGGTTGAAACTAATCCTAATCTCTATAAATAAGACCCTAACCTAACCCTAAATCATCATTATTCATTCATACAACTAAACTATGGCAAAATCATTCCTCTCATGGCCACCACTCTCTTCATAAAATTCCTAAGTCATTTCTATGAGAGATTTTCCATGCATACAAGTGTTTTCAAGCTTGTATGAGTGTCATTAGCTTGCATTCAAGTCAAGTTTCTATATTTGCATCATAAAGCAAGAGTTTTGATCATTTTGGCTCAAGGGTTTTTCTATTAGAGCTTGCATTTTGGGTCTATTTGATTGCATAAGGGCTTTGTCATATTTTTGTGTCTTCATAAGCATTGTAAGCCCTTTTCTACTTTCATATTTAAACTCTAAAGTTAATGAATGATGCAAGTTGTGTTTGATCATTATGATATGATATGCAAGTTTATCATGTTATGCAAGTTTGCTATGTTATGATATGCAAGTTTATCATGTTATGTTATGCAAGTTTGCTATGTTATGATATGCAAGTTTATCATGTTATGTTATGCAAGTTTGCTAGGTTATGATATGCAAGTTTGCCATATGATATGCAAGTTATGTTATGCAAGTTTGGGTTGATCATTTTGCTCATGTTATCATGTTATGCAAGCTTATCTTGGGTTTATGAGCTTAAAGCTTCAAGCTTTATGCTAAAGGTTGCATTTTGGCAACATGTAAGTTATCATATCCCTTATGATAACTTGCATGTGAGGCTAAATGCGAACTTATGGCCATTTCTACATGTCATTTATCACCATGTATCACCAATATGCTAGGTTTGGTTTTATGCATGCTTTTGAGGCCTAAAAATGTAATATGCAAGTATATGAACATATGTACATTTCATATGCCACCATGTTAAACTTGTGGCTTCAACACCTTTATGTCATGATTATGCCAAGTTCCCTCTTTCTATCCTTTATGTGCTATTGCGATATGTAAGCGATGGGATTGCGTTTTGGGTTGGGTAAACTTAAAAGACATAAAAACATAAGATTGGGAATTTACCTATTAAGTTAGGTCTACCCATTGGGAATTTACCTATTGAGTTAGGCCTACCCAATTGCTTGAAAACTTGTAATATGTTTTGGAAACATGATGGACATGACACTTAGAAAAGATAAGTGTGACCAACTCGAGGTTGGGTTGAGTTTGTAGCGTAAAACTACCCGGAACCGACCGGCTTAACTAGTTGCTACAAACAATAGGACCCAATGTGAGAAGTTGGTCATGTTGTACCTTGAACCCGAGGTTAGACCAAGTTGTGGTGTAAAGCTACCCGGACCCGCCCGGCTTAACTAGTAACCGCAACAAAGTCTAATGTGAGAGGTTAAGGCACATTAATTAATTAATGCCTCATGATTAGGGTTAAGTCATGGTCCACTTAATACTTAACCAATTTGGGCTTGGTAGATTAATCAGGGTTAAGTCGTGAACCCATCGTTACACTTAACCAAGTTAATCCATGATTAGCAAGAGGGTTAAACTGTACTTAACCCACTAGAAAATCCTAGCAATGGGGGTCCACTCCAGCAGTAATCCCAAGTTTGTATCATTAAGACCCTAGGGACTAGGCTAGGGTGGGGGCACGATTACTGGACTTGAGGTAAGTGACCAAAAACGACGGCAGAGTGGTACGCCGGTGTAGTTCCGGACGGACTATGGTCGTGCACGTAGTCCGGAGCCGGGGAAAACATGCACGGGTACCAGTAGATTGAGACTGTGCACTTATGATTATGGTGTCCAGGGGTTGACACCCTAGGGCTTGATACACCCGACGGGAGACCCGGCACAGTCTGACTACAATTATGTTTGGGCCGTATTGACACCAACACGTGACGAGTTAGGCTTAGGGAGCCGATCGATTAGACCGTTTGGTTGGACCTCGTATTAGGGTTACTTCATGTTATTGGACCTCGTATTAGGGTCACTTCATGTTATTGGACCTCGTATTAGGGTCACTTCACGTTATTGGGCCAAAGCTTGGGCCAAGGGATCAATACTTGTTTATTCAAGTCATGTTAGTTTGCTAGTACACCTGTGGTGCAAAACCTTAAACCTGATTATGCGATGACACCTTTATCTACCTTGTTAGTTAATCATCATGCTAGTATGTTGTTATCCTTATGATCATCCCTGCTTCTCATGCCAGTTAACTTTATCAGTTTACATTGATTGTAGTACGGCTTACTCAGTCTTTTTGACTGACCTGTTTTTCTTTCGCCTCTTTTCTTCCGTTCCCCCCCCCCCAGGTTCTCAGGGTGGGAACGTTGGAGCTTAGCTTGGATTTCTGATCGCTTGCTTGTGGGATTTTAGCTCATGTGCGGTCTTGACATGAAGCTAGCTATGGTTATCACTTATTTTGGGGATAGTACTTATGTATTTAAGTTTTTCAGTGATGTTGTTTTTATCTAGACTTGTGTATTTGGAAAGTTGACATTATGTTGTACCAGACTTGTTTTGAAATACTTTGAAACCTTCCGCTGTTTTACTTATCTTATTTACTCTGTTTACATATATACATATGTTCTTGTTCTGCCTTGATATATCATTATGCATGTATACCTGATTCAAACGCCCCTCCAAAGTCAGAGTGCTTGCAAGAGCCACCCTGGCGGAGGTGGGGTGTTACAATATAAATCTGCAAAACCAAAACTACTAGCTGCCCATGTCAAAATAGGGGCACCCAGAGTTTAGGTTAAAACAATAAACTCCAGGTCAGTCATGTGACTGGTGTGAGAACTAAAACAGTTATTAATCTTTATTTTTAAAGTTAGGTAAATCAAGGGACCACGCCGTATAACACGGAACGGGTTTCCTCCCAAGAATACCAGTGCATAAAACAAACAGCGCAATGCTAAATAAATAAAAATGAAGCTGTTATAAGACCCAGGTCCTATCACACAATGCAACGCAAGCCGAGGAATAGGGTTTTCCCTTATAACAGCCAAAGAATGCTTGATACGTTTAAAACAAATCATTTTATACTATTATAAGTGCATAGTGTATAAAAAAACAACTTCAAATCATAAGTATCAATCATAGATGGCATGGGTACCATATATCATGTCGCCATACTAGTTCTATAATTAAAAACACAAATGTCACGTATTTGGAAATTGGATTTTCATCTATGAACCGAGGCAAAAGATAGTCCTCAACCGATTCGAGACGCTCTAGCCCGCCCCTCAGGATCAGAGCTCGAGTGACCCTTGGATCGTCAGGACCGGTCCACCGATGTGGATTAAAATGCCTGAACATGCGTTTCCCCGCCCTTTGGGGCGTAAATGAGCCAACGAATGACTCCATCGGACCCGGATCGTCCGATCAAACCGAGGTGCCTCGCAACAGCAACAACCACATAGGTGAAAAGTATATAAATGTCAGGGCTGGTAGGTCACTGACACCACCCTAGCTAGAAAGAAACGCATGCCCTCCTTGAGGTCCTCTCCCGTTTTTGGTTCACCACCGGGGTGCGAAACTCGCGAATCAAACGTTACACAAAGCTATGCCACAAAGGCCGTGCTTTGATCATCACCACAAGACTTTGCTTTTCAACAGAAGCCTCGATCAATTGCCACTTAGGCATGCCACACAGGCAATTCACTCCATGCGTTTGATATCCATCAATATATAACCCCTGAGCTCGTACGTCTCAGAGAAGGGCGTTAAGCAAGAGAATAAATTCTCCGCCGCCAAACATATATATATTTAAAAGAGATCAATCACACGGACTAAAATCCAATGTCAGATACACAGTCCATTTACAAGTCCGTTCTGGGTCTGAACGAAACCGGAGGCACCTATTACCCCGCATATCCATCGATCTCCAAACACGTCTGGACGATCACCAACTGTTTCCATCTTCTTGGGTGTACATCCCAATCAAGATCATCAGTAATCACCCAAACGACGTGAAGACCTCCGGTCTTCGACCACCGTCTTCGTCTTAGACTTATCGTCGTATCAGTTATTCAGAATGGGATAAACCCGGTCTTTCCGAATAACTCGCGTATATATTATAAAAGTGTTACACATACACAACATACGCCTCATTCCAATTCATCAGTCATTAACCGTAAATTAATCAAGAGAATAGTCCCCCAAATATTAACCCCGAAGGACGAAACCAACATCAGATCAATACCCAGGAAATCACTCTGCTTAGCCAACCTACGGTTAGTTTCTAAATTTCACATTCTTAGGGAAAGGTTCCCATTAATTTTATCAAAGATAAATCATTAAAATTTATTCTTTAATCTATTTTTGAATATCAATTCAAACTAGTCGGGATTAGCGAACCTTACCGAAGTAATCATTGGTTTTAATTTCCCAATCCCAACCTATTCATCCCATGAAGTAAAACTGGTAATACTTCATATCTAACACCACTATGTTATCGGTAAATTCAATTACTATTTCACGTTCAAATCTAATTAAAGATTTAACTATCGCCTGGAGCAAAACTGGTGATACTCCATTCTCGATCATTTCAATCTAATTAAAGATTCATTAAAACTCCACTTAGTTTTAATCGTTAACTGGGTTAAAGAATCCGTGTCATTTAAAACACAGTTCACGATAAACCCAAAGTCACATTCCATTAATTATCGGGTTAAAGAACGAGTGTTATTTAAAACACTGTCCACGATAAACCCAAAAATCAATATCAATTCAATTTCAATTAAATATGATTTAATTGGTACACTTCATTAAATCCAAATAAAAAGATTTAATCTTTTCTCAACTGGGTTCAAGAACAGTGTTAGCAAAGACACCATTCACGACAAACCCAAATCACAATTGATATTCAATACAAGGCTCTGAATAGAAAATATACCGGCTTATATTCAATATCAAATTCCACGACTAACAAATATCGTATTGGAAATAACGATATATATATCTATATCTTTCAAATTCCCATAACAATATCTGTATCATCACGAAATCCAACATCGAAATAATCCAAAGACAATTTCGATTCAGATCCATTCCAATATAATTATTGGAAATTCTGGTTATTTTCAAAACCATTTCAAATTCGATTTATTTATTTAAAAATAAATAGAATTATTATTCTAGTTCAAAACTAGTTCATTTCGATAAAATTCTATTTTTATCTTTTCAAATATGGAGTTTTTTCATCCCAATCCTTTCTAAATCATTTCTTATGATTTTACACAAATTATTACTATTTTTAATAATTTTATCAAGGCCCGTACAGTCGATTTCCACCAACGGTCATCGAACTGCACTTACAGCGACCTTTTTCAAATTTAATTTGAACATAATTTCAAATCCAACCGTTAGATTTCTAATTTCTAATATTCGTTTGAAAGCTCTCTTCGATACGAACCCAACGGTTCCGGTTTTAGGAGAATCCGACGGTCGGATCTCCCGTAATATCCGTTCGAAGTTAATGGTCGAAATTCGCGAACTGTCGCGGCGCGGCGCGTTCTATTCAGGCCATTATATTATATATATAATATATATTTCGTCGATTACTATTTAAAACGAATTTTATAAATAGTTTTGAATTCGTTTCAAAAATAATTTCAACCTTTATTTCAAATTCAAATCGAAATTGAATTTTCTATTATAAATCCTTTTTACTTTCATTTCTATTTGATTTTAATTCAAATCGATTTTAATTCGATTCGAATTCATTTTCTTTTCAATTCAATTCAATTCGAATTCATTTTCTTTTCAATTCAATTCGAAATCGTTTTCCTATCCCATTCAAATTCAATTCATTTCAAAATATTCGATTTCGAAATCACTTTTCAATATTCATTTTAAAATGAATAAAATCGATATAAATATCGTTCACGTCAAAATGGCGTCAATCTAATCAACACGGCTTCATATATTTCTATTTTCAAATATTTTATTTCAAATATTTCTTTTTCAAATATTTCCTTTTCAAATATTTCTATTTCAAATATTTCCTTTTCAAATATTTCTATTTCAAATATTTCCTTTTCAAATATTTCTATTTCAAATATTTCTATTATTAAAATATTTCGTTCAACACATGACTAATCTCACGAATGAGTACAGTCAACACATGAACCTTTATTTAATAGTGATAAAGATATAAAATTTATTGTTAAAATATTACGTTCAACACATGACTAATCTCATGAATGAGTACAGTCAACACATGAACCTTTACTTTATAATATTCTTTATTCTCTAAATTGGAACGAGGCCCAATCAATCACCATATAAAATTAATTATATGGATTTTCATACAACACATGTATATAATAGCATTGAAAAATAATCAACCATCACCCACAGTGCACTACACCGTATAAGCATCAAATATAGATATCTAACGCTTATAACAGCCTGTCAATCAATCGATCGACATATTTAATCAATCAGGATGAGTGAACTTCATATTTCATCCCAACACCCATGTGAGGTTTCAAACAATCAAACACATATTTTATTTGTGCAGTTGGGCGATGTGTAAAATTTATCGTCCCAATCAATGTCCTTCAAATAGGTGTACATAAACAAACCGTCCGGTTTGTAAATGAATATTTTATTCTATTCACTTCACGTTAAAAAAATTATATTTATAACGATAAAACATTTTATTCTAACATATGAATTTCTATTCAGTTCATTCTTTAAAAATATGATATTTTTATTTTTCTAACTTATTTTAGAAAATTTCGGCGGCATAACGGCACGATACTAGAAACGGGACGAGGCCTAGCCTTATCCCCGGTCTAGTGAAGGCCCACGCCATTCACACATCAATCAAATCAATTCATTTCACCAAACAATTCAATTCAAACAAAATATTCTAACTAACCACACAACCAAACAATCTAACAAACAAGCCATCCATGGTCTGTGGATGACGGGTGTCGGGTGCTACTAAACACCGTCTGCATCCTAGTATATATATATTCACTAGAAAAAGAAATTTCGAGTGAGAAATTCTCACCAATAGCTATCCAACTTCACGACACTTCATTTATAGAAATCTTCATCGTTATCGCATCTTTGTCATCTTCGTTGCTGCAGCCACTACATATGTAAAAATCGAATTTTTACTTCACTGTTCAATATATAAAAATCGAATTTTTACTTTGCTATTCAATATATAAAAATCGAATTTTTATTATACTATTCAATATATAAAAATCGAATTTTAATTTTGCTATTCAATATATAAAAATCGAATTTTTACTTATTCTGCTATAAAAAAAATCTCGCCTTTTCCAATTTAAAAATCTCGCCTTTTTCAATTTAAAAATCTAGCCTTTTTCAATTTAAAAATCTCGCCTTTTTCAATTTAAAAATCTCGCCTTTTTCAATTTAAAAATCTCGCCTTTTTCAATTTAAAAATCTCGCCTTTTTCATCGTTAATAAAAATCCAACCTTTCTATCATTATAAATCATATTTTTTTTATAAGGTAAATAAAAAAAAGAAATAAAACAAAATCAGAGGACTCACAAAAACCTAGGGTTTCGAATGTTGGAGCTCACTGGGGCTCGTCGGAATTGCTGGTGGAGTGGGGGCGCTTCGCAGGTGGGGCGCCGGAGCAGGAGAGTGGCGGAGCATGGTCAGGCGGCTGCGGAAGCTTCTGGCGGGTCTCACGATGGCGCGGTGACGGGTTCAACTGGAGAAAGGGGGAGCGAGAGAAGAGGGAGGCGATGAAGGAGAGAGGGCGCGATGGTGGTCCTGGGTTGCGGCGACCAGTGGAAGGCGGCGGCTTCGTTTCTCTCTTCTTCCCCCTTTTTTTTTTAATCTAAGTGAATCAAAGAATAAAAAGGGGGGCCTGGTAGTTATAGGAGGAGGGGGATTTGATTTATTTAATTTATTTAATTATTTAATTTGAAAAAAGTTGACTTTCACAAACGACCTCTAAACGAGGCCCACCGCCTGTCGTCCATAGCGTTTTACCCCCATTCCGAACAAAATGGGATATGTATCGCAAGCTGATTCGATAGTTACAATCAGTTTCCGTTGAATTTACATTTAAATCTATATATTCTATTTTAAACATACATTTCAATTTACCAGGGTCACATACTAACTAGAAAAATTCCAGAAAAATATTTTCTAGCTTCGTATTGACGATACGGTCCTAACAAAACTAGTTTCATCGAATTCTGAGACCGTTGGAAAAATGGCCATTTTCCAGTCGATTAAAATCAACTAAAACTGGTCAAACGCGTTTTCCTTTGCCACGCTCACATATTGATTCGAAAAATTATGAAATTTGGAATCTAGCAATAATTCGACATCACGGACCCAACAAAAGTGGTTTCGTCGAAATCCGAGGTCGCTTGCAAAATTCCCATTTTTAAGGGCCTGAATTCCATAGCGACTATTCAGAATTTTCAACTGGACATATCTTTTGATTCCCGCTATGAAATTTTGATTTTTCGGATTCGTTGGAAAGATATTCACAATTAGATCCTAATGTTTTTGGTTTCACTAAAATCCGGATTGTTTTGCACCCGGTATGTTCAATTGAAGTTTGAAATCGAATTATCGAACTACCGCGCCATTTTCAATTCCGTATATAATTTAAAATAAATATTTATATTCTAACGACGATCTATATAAATATATAAACGTTCTAAATATATTTAAAATAAATTTCTCGTCCATATTATTTAAAATAATTCATTTTAAATAATCAAAATTCGCTAAAATTGCCAAAATAAAAATTTTAAACTGGCCCAGATTTTCGGGTTGTTACACTCTCCCCCACTTAAAACTTTTCGTCCCCAAAAAGGAACAAAGTCGAAAGTGGTTTGATTAATCAACTCTACGTTCGATCTGGCTTCCATTCTCCAACTTTTCAATTTCTAAGAATTTTCAAATTCATCAAAAATTTGGCTAACACCCTAAATTTTCGAAAAATTTCGCCATAACCTCCCCTGCACCGGGAACCACAGGAAAATCCCGAAATTGCCATACAGGCCTTCTGATCTCAAAAAGAAAAAGAAAAAGCCAAGCGGCTAGCCAATAGGCTCATAAAATCATCATCACCCAAACAAAACAGTAAATTATGTAGTAAACAGGTACCTATTTGTCGGGCAAACAAATTTTATTCTCTGCTCTAGCCTCTTTGCTATGACCTGTTCAATGTAAGCACATGTATATGCAAGCAAATGCGACCGATTTCAATAATATTCACTATTTGATCAAATTGGCTATATGGTTAAAATTTCAACTAACAAACAATAATCAAACAACACAACCATCAATCAATTAGTGAATTATCATTTCAAATTCATAATTTTGATATATAGTCAAAAATCAAATTTTTGATGCCAAATCACAACAATAGGCCCTATCTAACTTTGGTTCTCACACCAGTCAATAGGAGATATATAAATATCACACCTTCAAGACTCGAACACTAATTCTGATGATGTAGCTACAATCATCAGAATCATCTTCGGGCGACTAGAGTGTGAATCTATATCTATCCAGTATATTAAAATTTCGAATATACGTTTGCAAGGCGCATATGCAAAATCTTTATATACTGGACTGTCCAAATCTATATAAATAAATAATCAAATACGAATAGTTGATTTCAAATTTTCAAAACAAAATTCGTTGTCATTTTTAAAAATATACTCTTCGCACTCGTCCTAGGATACTACTGATCCTATCTCTAACGAGTCATCCCCGTTGGATATTGCTAATCCAATATCTGATGAATTCTTTCGTATGGTTCTAATGTGCCTTGTTCTCTGAGCTTTGTAAACCTGGCTCTGATACCAAATGTGACGAAAAGGAATTTCGCTCGGTCTGAACCAGTCGCTAAACCGACCCAGACCGTTCGAAACACCCTGTCGTTCGAGAACACGACAAAACAGAACGCAGACGGAAGAACATTTCATTGTATATTACAACAATGCATCAGATTACAAGAATATACAGAGTATAAATGAATAAATATTACACAGAAATATCAGAGATTTAAATTACATTTAACTACATAGCAGCGGAAAATAATACAATACACAACTAGAAGAGATATACGGATACAAAGCTTTCCGGATATCATTCCAGCTGTAAACCAGGATCCTGTGAATATAAATCTACAAAACGAAAACTACTAGTTGCCCGTGTCAAAATAGGGGCACCCAGAGTTTAGGTTAAAACTATAAACTCCAGGTCAGTCATGTGACTGGTGTGAGAACTAAAACAGTTATTAATCTTTATTTTTAAAGTTAGGTAAATCAAGGGACCACGCCGTATAACACGGAACGGGTTTCCTCCCAAGAATACCAGTGCATAAAACAAACAGCGCAATGCTAAATAAAGAAAAATGAAGCTGTTATAAGACCGAGGTCCTATCACACAATGCAACGCAAGCCGGGGAATAGGGTTTTCCCTTATAACAGCCAAAGAATGCTTGATACGTTTAAAACAAATCATTTGATACTATTATAAGTGCATAGTATATAAAAAAACAACTTCAAATCATAAGTATCAATCATAGACGGCATGGGTACCATATATCATGTCGCCATACTAGTTCTACAATTAAAAACGCAAATGTCACGTATTTGGAAATTGGATTTCCATCTATGAACCGAGGCAAAAGATAGTCCTCAACCGATTCGAGACGCTCTAGCCCGCCCCTCAGGATCAGAGCTCGAGTGACCCTTGGATCGTCAGGGCCGGTCCACCGATGTGGATTAAAATGCCTGAACATGCGTTTCCCCGCCCTTTGGGGCGTAAATGAGCCAACGAATGACTCCATCGGACCCGGATCGTCCAATCAAACCGAGGCGCCTCGCAACAGCAACAACCACATAGGTGAAAAGTATATAAATGTCAGGGCTGGTAGGTCACCGACACCACCCAAGCTAGAAAGAAACGCATGCCCTCCTTGAGGTCCTCTCCCGTTTTTGGTTCACCACCGGGGTGCGAAACTCGCGAAGCAAACGTTACACAAAGCTACGCCACAAAGGCCGTGCTTTGATCATCACCACAAGACTTTGCTTTTCAACAGAAGCCTCGATCAATTGCCACTTAGGCATGCCACACAGGCAATTCACTCTATGCGTTTGATATCCATCAATATATAACCCCTAAGCTCGTACGTCTCAGAGAAGGGCGTTAAGCAAGAGAATAAATTCTCCGCCGCCAAACAGATATATATTTAATAGAGCTCAATCATACGGACTAAAATCCAATGTCAGACACACAGTCCATTTACAAGTCCGTTCTGGGTTTGAACGAAACCGGAGGCACCTAGTACCCTGCATATCCATCGATCTCCAAACACGTCTGGACGATCACCAACCGTTTCCATCTTCTTGGGTGTACATCCCAATCAAGATCATCAGTAATCACCCAAACGACGTGAAGACCTCCGGTCTTCGACCACCGTCTTCATCTTCGACTTATCGTCGTATCAGTTATTCAGAATGGGATAAACCCGGTCTTTCCGAATAACTCGCGTATATATTATAAAAGTGTTACACAAACACAACATACGCCTCATTCCAATTCATCAGTCATTAACCGTAAATTAATCAAGAGAATAGTCCCCCAAATATTAACCCCGAAGGCCGAAACCAACATCAGATCAATACCCAGGAAATCACTCTGCTTAGCCAACCTACTGTTAGTTTCTAAATTTCACATTCTTAGGGAAAGGTTCCCATTAATTTTATCAAAGATAAATCATTAAAATTTATTCTTTAATCTATTTTTGAATATCAATTCAAACTAGTCGGGATTAGCGAACCTTACCGAAGTAATCATTGGTTTTAATTTCCCAATCCCAACCTATTCATCCCATGAAGTTAAACTGGTAATACTTCATATCTAACACCACTGTGTTATCGGTAAATTCAATTACCATTTCACGTTCAAATCTAATTAAAGATTTAACTATCGCCTGGAGCAAAACTGGTGATACTCCATTCTCGATCATTTCAATCTAATTAAAGATTCATTAAAACTCCACTTAGTTTTAATCGTTAACTGGGTTAAAGAATCCGTGTCATTTAAAACACAGTTCACGATAAACCCAAAGTCACATATCATTAATTATCGGGTTAAAGAACGAGTGTTATTTAAAACACTGTCCACGATAAACCCAAAAATCAATATCAATTCAATTTCAATTAAATATGATTTAATTGGTACACTTCGTTAAATCCAAATAAAAAGATTTAATCTTTTCTCAACTGGGTTCAAGAACAGTGTTAGCAAAGACACCATTCACGACAAACCCAAATCACAATTGATATTCAATACAAGGCTCTGAATAGAAAATATACCGGCTTATATTCAATATCAAATTCCACGACTAACAAATATCGTATTGGAAATAACGATATATATATCTATATCTTTCAAATTCCCATAACAATATCTGTATCATCACGAAATCCAACATCAAAATAATCCAAAGACAATTTCGATTCAGATCCATTCCAATATAATTATTGGAAATTCTGGTTATTTTCAAAACCATTTCAAATTCGATTTATTTATTTAAAAATAAATAGAATTATTATTCTAGTTCAAAACTAGTTCATTTTGATAAAAATCTATTTTTATCTTTTCAAATATGGAGTTTTTTCATCCCAATCCTTTCTAAATCATTTCTTATGATTTTACACAAATTATTACTATTTTTAATAATTTTATCAAGGCCCGTACAGTCGATTTCCACCAACGGTCATCGAACTGCACTTACAGCGACCTTTTTCAAATCTAATTTGAACATAATTTCAAATCCAACCGTTAGATTTCTAATTTCTAATATTCGTTTGAAAGCTCTCTTCGATACGAACCCAACGGTTCCGGTTTTAGGAGAATCCGACGGTCGGATCTCCCGTAATATCCGTTCGAAGTTAATGGTCGAAATTCGCGAACTGCCGCGGCGCGGCGCGTTCTATTCAGGCCATTATATTATATATATATAATATATATATAATATATATTTCGTCGATTACTATTTAAAACGAATTTTATAAATAGTTTTGAATTCGTTTCAAAAACAATTTCAACCTTTATTTCAAATTCAAATCGAAATTGAATTTTCTATTATAAATCCTTTTTACTTTCATTTCTATTTGATTTTAATTCAAATCGATTTTAATTCGATTCGAATTCATTTTCTTTTCAATTCAATTCAATTCGAATTCATTTTCTTTTCAATTCAATTCGAAATCGTTTTCCTATCCCATTCAAATTCAATTCATTTCAAAATATTCGATTTCGAAATCACTTTTCAATATTCATTTTAAAATGAATAAAATCGATATAAATATCGTTCACGTCAAAATGGCGTCAATCTAATCAACACGGCTTCATATATTTCTATTTTCAAATATTTTATTTCAAATATTTCTTTTTCAAATATTTCCTTTTCAAATATTTCTATTTCAAATATTTCCTTTTCAAATATTTCTATTTCAAATATTTCCTTTTAAAATATTTCTATTTCAAATATTTCTATTATTAAAATATTTCGTTCAACACATGACTAATCTCACGAATGAGTACAGTCAACACATGAACCTTTATTTAATAGTGATAAAGATATAAAATTTATTGTTAAAATATTACGTTCAACACATGACTAATCTCAGGAATGAGTACAGTCAACAAATGAACCTTTGCTTTATAATATTCTTTATTCTCTAAATTGGAACGAGGCCCAATCAATCACCATATAAAATTAATTATATGGATTTTCATACAACACATGTATATAATAGCATTGAAAAATAATCAACCATCACCCAAAGTGCACTACACCGTATAAGCATCAAATATAGATATCTAACGCTTATAACAGCCTGTCAATCAATCGATCGACATATTTAATCAATCAGGATGAGTGAACTTCATATTTCATCCCAACACCCGTGTGGGGTTTCAAACAATCAAACACAGATTTTATTTGTGTAGTTGGGCGATGTGTAAAATTTATCGTCCCAATCAATGTCCTTCAAATAGGTGTACATAAACAAACCGTCCGGTTTGTAAATGAATATTTTATTCTATTCACTTCACGTTAAAAAAAATTATATTTTTAACGATAAAACATTTTATTTTAACATATGAATTTCTATTCAGTTCATTCTTTAAAAAAAATGATATTTTTATTTTTCTAACTTATTTTAGAAAATTTCGGAGGCATAACGGCACGATACTAGAAACGGAACGAGGCCTAGCCTTATCCCCGGTCTAGTGAAGGCCCACGCCATTCACACATCAATCAAATCAATTCATTTCACCAAACAATTCAATTCAAACAAAATATTCTAACTAACCACACAACCAAACAATTTAACAAACAAGCCATCCATGGTCTGTGGATGACGGGTGTCGGGTGCTACTAAACACCGTCTGCATCCTAGTATATATATATTCACTAGAAAAAGAAATTTCGAGTGAGAAATTCTCACCAATAGCTATCCAACTTCACGACACTTCATTTATAGAAATCTTCATCGTTATCGCATCTTTGTCATCTTCGTTGCTGCAGCCACTACATATGTAAAAATCGAATTTTTACTTCACTATTCAATATATAAAAATCGAATTTTTACTTTGCTATTCAATATATAAAAATCGAATTTTTATTATACTATTCAATATATAAAAATCGAATTTTAATTTTGCTATTCAATATATAAAAATCGAATTTTTACTTATTCTGCTATAAAAAAAAATCTCGCCTTTTTCAATTTAAAAATCTCACCTTTTTCAATTTAAAAATCTCGCTTTTTTCAATTTAAAAATCTCGGCTTTTTCAATTTAAAAATCTCGCCTTTTTCAATTTAAAAATCTCGCCTTTTTCAATTTAAAAATCTCGCCTTTTTCATCGTTAATAAAAATCCAACCTTTCTATCATTATAAATCATATTTTTTATAAGGTAAATAAAAAAAAGAAATAAAACAAAATCAGAGGACTCACAAAAACCTAGGGTTTCGAATGTTGGAGCTCACTGGGGCTCATCGGAATTGCTGGTGGAGTGGGGACGCTTCGCAGGTGGGGCGCCGGAGTAGGAGGTTGGCGGAGCATGGTCAGGCGGCTGCGGAAGCTTCTGGCGGGTCTCACGATGGCGCGGTGACGGGTTCAACTGGAGAAAGGGGGAGCGAGAGAAGAGGGAGGCGACGAAGGAGAGAGGGCGCGATGGTGGTCCTGGGTGGCGGCGACCAGTGGAAGGCGGCGGCTTCGTTTCTCTCTTCTTCCCCCCCCCCTTTTTTTATCTGAGTGAATCGAAGAATAAAAAGGGGGGGCCTGGAAGTTATAGGAGGAGGGAGATTTGATTTATTTAATTTATTTAATTATTTAATTTGCAAAAAGTTGACTTTCACAAACGACCTCTAAACGAGGCCCACCGCCTGTCGTCCATTGCGTTTTACCCCCATTCCGAACACAATGGGATATGTATCGCAAGCTGATTCGATAGTTACAATCAGTTTCCGTTGAATTTACATTTAAATCTATATATTCTATTTTAAACATACATTTCAATTTACCAGGGTCACATACTAACTAGAAAAATTCCAGAAAAATATTTTCTAACTTCGTATTGACGATACGGTCCTAACAAAACTAGTTTCGTCGAATTTTGAGACCGTTGGAAAAATGGCCATTTTCCAGTCGATTAAAATCAACTGAAACTGGTCAAATGCGTTTTCCTTTGCCACGCTCACATATTGATTCGAAAAATTATAAAATTTGGAATCTAGCAATAATTCGACATCACGGACCCAACAAAAGTAGTTTCGTCGAAATCCGAGGTCGCTTGCAAAATTCCCATTTTTAAGGGCCTGAATTCCATAGCGAATATTCAGAATTTTCAACTGGACATATCTTTTGATTCCCGCTATGAAATTTTGATTTTTCGGATTCGTTGGAAAGATATTCACAATTCGATCCTAATGTTTTTGGTTTCACTAAAATCCGGATTGTATTGCACCCGGTATGTTCAATTGAAGTTTGAAATCGAATTATCGAACTACCGCGCCATTTTCAATTCCTTATATAATTTAAAATAAATATTTATATTCTAACGACGATCTATATAAATATATATACGTTCTAAATATATTCAAAATAAATTTCTCGTCCATATTATTTAAAATAATTCATTTTAAATAATCAAAATTTGCTAAAATTGCCAAAATAAAAAATTTAAACTGGCCCAGATTTTCGGGTTGTTACAAATCGAGAGAAGAGAAATTTCTTGATCACGAGTTAAATTTGAAGAAATTATGATAGGACAAGTTTCGTTATCACCTAAGTATACATACTTAAGGTGATCGGGAAGAGGTTTAAGATCCAATTCCGGTTGTTTTTCGATCAAAGAACTTGGTTGAGATTTGGACTCAACTGAAAGTGATTCAACTGGAAGCGTGCGTTCAACTTCATCAGAAGCATCTGGGAACAATTTTTCGTACTCAGCCTCATGTGAAAAGGTCGGTTGTGTACGACTTGTGTAGGATCTATAATATGGCTATGCGGAATGTATGTGATAACTTAAGCTATTCAATAGTTATGCGAATAAATATTCGCAAACAATATATATATAAAAAATAACTATAAATGCAGTAAAGTAAAGTAAAGTAGAGTAACGACACCAGGATTTTTATACTGGTTCGGACCTCCAGTCCCGAAGCTCCTCTTCGGCTTTTCACTAAACAACACCCTCGCTTCACCCGGAGGAACAGGTTCACAACTACTTGATTTACGGGCTACAAGTTTACCCACTTGATTTCACGGGCTACAAGCTTACCCACTTGATTTCACGGGCTACAAGCTTACCCACTTGATTTCACGGGCTACAAACTTACCCACAAGACGATTACAAGAGTTTGACCTTGAATGTGTTCTTTCTTTAACACTGATTAGTCAATGATTGAGTACAACCTACCTATAATCTTATCCTCAAGTATATGAATTGAATGCGAAGATTTGAAGGAAGTTAGTTGCTTGTTGAATCAAAATATGATAAATATTATCAAGGATTCAATAAGTAACTTGAATTTGGGAGCTTTTTAGAATGCAAGAGTATTTAGAAAGTAAGATCAGAAATCAGAGCAAGAATCGGTGATTTGGATGAATGAAAGATGGTGTATTTATAGCAAATGAGAAGTTGTAATTATTAGTGAAAAGTTGCAATCAAAAGGAGTGATTTTTAATGAAGAGAAATGGGTGCAACTTTTCAAGAAAGAAGATGACTCTTCATGAAATTCAAAAATAGGTCGACAGGAAAAAATTAATAGGTTGACAGGTTTTTGACCGTTATTTCAAAAAGCTGTTGACCTGTTAATTTTAATAGGTTGACCTGTTATATTTAAAAATAGGTTGACCTGTTATTTTTAACAGGTTGACCTGTTTTTGTCAATATACAGTAAAAACGAGTTTTCATGCATAATTTTGAAAGCAATGAGAAGTATGATTATTTGAGGATAGATTTTAACATAAAATACTCTGAATAACCAACTTCTAACCTATGAAACCATTGAATCTTCTTTTTGTCGATCATGAAGCTTCTTCTCGTCATTAATCAAAACGATCATTAAAAATCCTTGACTCAACATTCTCCCCCTTTTTGATTGATGACAATATAGCTTGATATTTTAATCTTTATTGCTATCTCCCCCTGTATATTAGCTCTGTCTCCCTTTAAACATCTACATATCCATAATCTTAGCTCCATGTCATGATTTCCATTGATCTTTATTTTGTTGTTATCAATCGAAATTCTCGTGTCTCAACATTCTCCCCCTTTTTGATTGATGACAACACCTTGGATTTTATCCCTTTGAATATAAAGCTCCCCCTGAATTTCTGCAACATTTGTTAGTAAATAATCTTACCTTTTGATTCCTGCATTAACAAATGTTAGCACACATATACTTTTACCATATTAAGCACATATATTTTAAATAGTATATATAAAATATTTCTCCCCCTTTGTCATCGATTAAAAAGAATAAATATCATAATAACCTCAATAATCGAGAGTAGTATAGTTTTAAAATAGTATAAGAAATGGTGTTTGAGTTTGGAATTTGAAACGACGTGTCTTTAAAAAAAATTATAATCGAGACCGGTCGACCTACAAAATCAAGGCGGTCGACCTAAAAAGTTTCGGGTAGGAGAAAAAGACAGAAATAGTACAAACCGGTCGACCTAAATGTTCAACCGGTCAACCTGTTTACTTGCTGAAACAAAACCGGTCGACCTAAAAAAGTATACCGGTCGACTTAAAATTTCTCTGTTTAAAAAGAATATGAAACCGGTCGACCTATAGTTTTTGACCGGTCGACCTGTATGAAACCGGTCGACCTATATTTTGCCACCGGTCGACCTAATTCTTCTCTGGATTGAAAATATTCAAAACAGATCGACCTATATTTTTTAACAGGTCGACCTAATTTGTCAAAAATTGTTTTTCTGCCTTATTTTGAAAAAAAATCAAACTCAAACAACATTTTATTATAATAATATATATTAAATACATGAAGAAAGAAATAAAACAAATATTAAAAGGAATATAAAATATCTCCTTAGATCCGATATATTAAAATTATTTTCTTGGTTCCCATGGAGAATATTTTCCGCTTCCGCCTTCATTTTTTTTGTAATTCCTATCCCATGAATTTTGTGTCCTCGATGACGATGAAATATTGAAACATGTGCTTTTTGATAAGCTAAATTTTTAGAGATACCGAATAGCCTTCTCTTTGTTGTGGTGTACCTGCAAAAAAATATATAACATATATAGTTTTGGTACCCACTTGCTTTGTTTGGGTCCATGAGTTAGATGGAAGGTAACCATACCCAAGAGGGTTTAATGGAACCTTTAAAGATAAAATTTTCATTATTAACTACTGAATCAAAATAATCATCAATATATTTTTCTCTGTTTTTCCAACTTACAGGAACCCAAATACTTAAGTAATCTCTATTGATATTCCTTTTCATACTTCTAGATCTATTATACAGATCTCTAGTCATAGAAGTATTCGAATTTCTATAATAATTAGATCTAGGATGAGCATTAGTACTAGCAGTAATATTTTTTTTGTACATGAAAGCATATCTAGTACTATTTCTAAGATTAGTTTTATTATATCCTAAACCACTTTTGTCTTGTAAAGGTCGAGATCTAGATAAAATCATATTTAAAGCATTTTGACCTTTATTAAATTTTGCGAACTTATTTGCACATTTATCAAATTTATTTCCAAATTCGCTATTGACATTTTCAAAAGAAATTTTGTTATTCTTTAAATCATCAATTTCCATATTTAATTCATAATTTTTCCTTTTTAAAGTATTATTCTCAGTTTTGAGACCTAAAATTTGAGATTCTGAATTATCTAAAGAAGATTGTAACTTTTCAAAATTTTCTTTTGTGTCAGAAATTTCATTTTGCAAAATATTATTATTCACCTTTAAAAACTCACATTCTTTAGATAGTTCTAAATTCTTTTCAGTTAAAGCTCCATTCTCTTTTTCAAGAGACGAAATTAAAGAACTAGAATTATTTAAAGAATCTTATAAAGATTTATTTCTATTTTGCAAAAGATCGATTTCCTTTAAAAGAACATTGTTATATTCTTTTAATTTGGAATTTTCTTGCTCGCAAATTTTTGACTTAGCTATAATGACAGTATTGAGTTTGCTCAAAGTTTTAAATTCTTTCAATAATTTCTCATGGTTTAACAAAAGATCTTTATATAAAGAATTTGTACATACCGATTGTGATCTGACTTTTGCCATGAGACATTTGTTTCCTTGCTCTCCTGATTCTGCTTTGTTGCTCTTCCATTTTCTAATGCCTTGACTAGATTTCTTTATTGCCATTTGTTCTAGGATGTTGTTACGATCTCTAGAACACCTCGCTCTGATACCAATTGAAAAGGTCAGTTGTGTACGACTTGTGCAGGATCTATAATATGGCTATGCGGGATGTATGTGATAACTTAAGCTATTCAATAGTTATGCGAATAAATATTCGCAAACAATATATATATAAAAAATAACTATAAATGCAGTAAAGTAAAGTAAAGTAGAGTAACGACACCAGGACTTTTATACTGGTTCGGACCTCCAGTCCTATGTCCAGTCCCGAAGCTCCTCTTCGGCTTTTCACTAAACAACACCCTCGCTTCACCCGGAGGAACAGGTTCACAACTACTTGATTTACGGGCTACAAGTTTACCCACTTGATTTCACGGGCTACAAGCTTACCCACTTGATTTCACGGGCTACAAGCTTACCCACTTGATTTCACGGGCTACAAGCTTACCCATAAGACGATTACAAGAGTTTGACCTTGAATGTGTTCTTTCTTCAACACTGATTAGTCAACGATTGAGTACAACCTTCCTATAATCTTATCCTCAAGTATATGAATTGAATGCGAAGATTTGAAGGAAGTTAGTTGCTTGTTGAATCAAAATATGATAAATATTATCAAGGATTCAATAAGTAACTTGAATTTGGGAGCTTTTTAGAATGCAAGAGTATTTAGAAAGTAAGATCAGAAATCAGAGCAAGAATCGGTGATTTGGATGAATGAAAGATGATGTATTTATAGCAAATGAGAAGTTGTAATTATTAGTGAAAAGTTGCAATCAAAAGGAGTGATTTTTAATGAAGAGAAATGGATGCAACTTTTCAAGAAAGAAGATGACTCTTCATGAAATTCAAAAATAGGTCGACAGGAAAAAATTAATAGGTTGACAGGTTTTTGACCGTTATTTCAAAAAGCTGTTGACCTGTTAATTTTAATAGGTTGACCTGTTATATTTAAAAATAGGTTGACCTGTTATTTTTAACAGGTTGATCTGTTTTTGTCAATATACAGTAAAAACGAGTTTTCATGCATAATTTTGAAAGCAATGAGAAGTATGATTATTTGAGGATAGATTTTAACATAAAATACTCTAAATAACCAACTTCTAACCTATGAAACCACTGAATCTTCTTTTTGTCGATCATGAAGCTTCTTCTCGTCATTAATCAAAACGATCATTAAAAATCCTTGACTCAACATTCTCCCCCTTTTTGATTGATGACAATATAGCTTGATATTTTAATCTTTATTGCTATCTCCCCCTGTATATAAGCCCTGTCTCCCTTTAAACATCTACATATCCATAATCTTAGCTCCATGTCATGATTTCCATTGATCTTTATTTTGTTGTTATCAATCGAAATTCTCGTGTCTCAACATCATGCTCATCATTAAGGTCAATGAATTCGTTTTCAGAGGTTTCGTGGATGGCATTAACTTCTAAGGTTTGTTACATGATTCATTCGAATGACTTTCAAGATTGAAAATGTTGAGATCTAGAGTCATGTTTCCAAAAGAGATTTTCATTGAACCATTGCGACAATTTATTAAAGCATTTGAAGTAGCCAAAAAGGGTCGACCTAAAATCAATGGAATTTAACTCATTGGATTATAAACAGGTTGAGTTTCCAAAACAATTGTAACGACCCAGGGGTTTTCGGCCCGAAAATCGACATAAATACCTTCACCGTAACTCATGCCGATCCTCCAACACTGAAACCACTGGATAGTTATTAGAAAGAATTTAGAGGGTGAGATAAGGAAGAAAGAAATATAAGAATAGAAGAAGAAGAAGAACCAATACCACAACACAGAATCAGAGTCTCACATCGTAGCGGAACAAAATATAATACAGAAATAAGTCTTTATTGAGAGCTTTTAAAATACTTACAACATCAGAGTACATCAACACCTGGACAGTTATAATAATCTGCCCCATATAGAACACACAGCGGAAAAACGCACTATATAGATAATACGTCTGAACTTCTCCAGCACACCTTCTGAAATTAGCAGCATCCGATAACCTGAACCTGAACAACCCGGTCTAACCCGAGCATTTACAAAACACCGGGTCAGTCTGGTGAACCAGAGTGAGATAAACTCGCACAGTATTAAGGTATCACACAACTTGATTTTAAAGTTGAAATCTTTTCAAAAGAAAAAGGTAATCGTAAGACCAAATCCACACATAAATACGGACGGTTTTTACCTTACGATAACCCAAAACATTTTTGAAACCAATATCTTGTCTGATATTATAATAATGTCTACATATAGGTAAATAATAATCTAGTGGAACGCTTGCATCTCACGCTCCACATATATAGTATACAATCAAAACCGCATGCGCTTATTGGAGATTGGATTCCGACCTTGACAAGGTATGGGACCACCTGCCGATAGTGTATCTCTAGAGGCGAATACACTGGGTTCAACAAGAACGTCTTGCAACCCGGCCCTCACATGACCGACCACTCATTTCGCTTGAGTGTATCGAATGTATATCACCAACGGTTGGGCTCAAACCACCGTTCCCGAATGGGCAGAATCGATAGAATAAGAACAAAGGAATTTCTCTAGATAGGTGATTATACACCCTAATGGGAGCGAACCACATAGCCATGCTGCCTGCCCGATTTTTGTCATTCTCCGGTTGATGAGGCTTGAGGCTGCGTTTTATCAGCACGTCACATTCACTTCGAATGCCACATCGTCAGATCCATCGAAATCACTAACTGACGTCCACAACAATACATTACGTGTTAGCTAAAAAAAAGTTTCCTTCTCCGCTTCCACTCTTGGTACTGTTGAAGAAATCAATGTACGTGATCTTTCTGGAAATACTCTGTCAGACATTCATCCATATAAGTCACCCAGGAACAGGATGAACCGAAGGTACCCTCCTACTGCATTTTAGGAATCACCCTGAGAATCAGTAGCGAGAAGTCCTTGCAATCCGTAGATTCCAACCACGACCGAATCACAGTTTATCTCTGGTTGCAAGTCAGAGATTTTAAGTAATCCTTCCGCTTATGAAGATCCACGGTCTTCAATGGCTCCATCCCGAATCAGCATCTTCATCGTATTCGTATTTGCTGGATGGAATGGTTTTCGAATATAAATTCGATCCCGGTCTTTCCGTACTAACAATCGCATGGGCCAATTTTGATAGTCGGTTATTTAACTATCAAATAAAACAACCATTCATCCATAAAAGAAAATGGATTCACTGATTCAATACTCAGTATCATTTAGCCTCTTTAACGAACCGCCCGTTAATTCTATTCTTTAAATTTCCAATATTTGAAAACATCCCTTTCACTTCTTATTTTGAAATAAGACTATTCTCCGAATTCATTTTTTTCCGACCTATAAACTTTTTTTCGGAAACATTTTATAATATCATTTATGGAAATCATAACTTATGTTTTCCTCAACTGTTCTCGTTCATAAACTCATACCATCCTTGGATAATCATTGAGTCGTTCAAGTTGGGGTATTTTATTTACCTCTCAGACCTTGACCAACAACATTCATATCTTCGGAATAAATAGAAGTTTATTAACAGCATATTTCCCTTTGAAATCCTCATTAAATTCTGACCATGTTTACTTAACTAATTGTTAAGTAAACTCTTATTAAATCTTTTTGATTTATATTAATAACCATTTACAATATTATATACGAACTTTGATTCTATTATAAATAAATTCTTTATGAAACTTCCTTGATATCTCTTTACTACAATATTACCATTTATTTCGGCAATTTAAATTCATTTGTTTTAAAACCATATAAACAACGCTTTTAGAAATCTTATATTAATATCCTATACCATTGTTATATTTTCAAATCCTTATCTTGATATGCATCAAAACAATTCAACTTATACTTATCCCAATTCTCTTAAACCATACTCGCCGCTTATTCGTTGTTTAGGAAACATATAATAATCCTTTTTAAAATCTCATGTCCAAAAATGGTTCGTCTCCTTTGTAACAAGTGTTACAAATCACATTTCATAAACCCTTACCTTTATTTATTAACTCGATTCCATTTTCAAAACTTTAAATTTCCATTTACAATATCTTGCCATTCATTTTCATTTCCATAACTTTACTTTGCCTACAAATCTCTTTTGCAACTCATTATTGACAACTAATATTCGTTGTCGTTATCCAAAACTTTAACTTCATTTAAATTCCTGCCTTCAGTTAACATTCCGAATCTTCAGAATATCACATTCCGAACCTCGGAATAGAACTCACTTTGATTTATCATTCCGAACTTCGGAATGCCACATTCCGAATTTTGGAATAAAACTCGCTTTGATGAATCATTCCAAAGTTCGGAATACCACATTCCGTACCTTGAAATAAACTCACTTCCATTTATTTAACTAAATCTCATTTATAAATTTCATTTATAAATTTACATTCATAATGTCAACTTCAATTTCATTTAAAATATGAAAAACCCATTTCAAAATCACACTCATTTTCAAATCCGTTGATTTGTTAATCTCATACACGAAATGTTATCACATTTCGTATTATTTAAAACACCGTTTGGTAAAAACGATCATTCATCACAAAACATTTCTCTTTGAACCCTTTTACACATTCTCGTATACCCATGATTTAACTATTCCATTTTCTACTTTGAAATCAGTTTAAAACTTCTTTTACGACCGTAAGGCCTTCACAAAACCATTTCAATATTTGAATAATCAACACGATAAATTATATCGTTTAACCGTTCATTTAATACATCTTGCATCCATACTAGTTATATTTATATAAAATTGATAAATTTAACTTCGACTATTATTTTTACAATAAAAATCGTATTTCAAAACCATATAAAAATATATTTATATCTTTGAAAACATTCAAAATCTATTTACTACTGATTTCAAAAGGTCATTCCTTTTAGTCGACGGTATTAAAGAGGCAAATGGTTACTACAGTACCAAACGTGAAATATAAACCAATTTCACATTACCTAACAAACAATATAATCATATTGAAAACGTTATTCAGTTCAAAATGGCCAATCAATATTTGGTTTCCGTCTAAATAGATGACATGAACAGTTTAATAATAACGGTCAATAATAAATGTAACAGTCAATACTGGGATAATAACAGAAGTTCAAGCATTCAACCATTTATGTATAACGTTTATAGTGTTATAAACGTAACCACTGAGGTAAGTTACCTCAATTGGATTCAATCGTTAAAATAACAATTAGTTTTCAATTAAATTAAACAACCGTTTAATTTAACCGTTCAGTCAACATATGAACAGAAAATTGGCAAACAAATAAACAAGCAGCAACCATAGCACAAAATTTAAAAATCCAACTTATATAAAATATAAGCGAGAAGAACTGAGTGAGTTTAACTCACCTTGGGCTTCTATTTGTTGTCAAAACGGTCCGTTTTACAAACTTCCAGTTGCACTCAACTCCGTCCGTCTGTTCAAAATCCAAAATCTTACGTCCGTTGCTATCGTTCCAACGCTCCTGTTGGTTGATCTGATTCTTTCTCTTTCATTTTCTGATGCTAGCCCGCCACTAGACGTTCGTTTCCATCCTTCCCAGTTCTGTCCGCCCTTTCCCTATTTTTTTTTTTCTGAAAGCCCATGGCCCAAAATGCATCAGCCAACGTTAAACACCCATTTGGAAAAACCAGCCCGCCATCTTCATACCCCTTCTTCTCTAACGCAATGTTGTTGTTCCCATTTTTTTTTTCTTTCTTTCTTCTTGTTTTTTTTCCTCCTCATGTCTTTTTCTCTTCACCATACGCCCAGTCCCCCATTTTCTCCTTCGCAAATTTTTCTTTTTTTTTTTTTTTTAGTTCACCACTCCCTCGCTAGCGCCTGAACCAAACGGATGCCGCTTTCCCGCTGAAAGGGACGCAACCGCCACTGCTGATACAAACCCATGCTACCACAACTTTTCCCACTTTCCAAAACACGTCGCATGTCCTGTACTTCATGCTTTCTTCGCAACGCATACTGTACTGTTGTCCTTGGAAAACAACAGACCGTCCCCTTTAGCTTGCATGTGCATTACTCCGCCTGCCATCCAAAATTGTACACCGCTCCGGGAGCCATCGCATACCCATGCTCCACTTACACATGCACCAACTCCGCCGACTTTACCGCATACAAATATTATTACTGCACTTCTTGTACTTATGTTTCTTTGCTCACGTGAAATGTGATTTCCCACTCCCCATTTAGTTTCGCATTTTCCTTTTTTTTTTTTTTTTTTTTTTTTTGAAGGTTGGATCTGTTTTTTTCCCATTACTGAAGCGATGAAGAAAAATAAGATGAGCAACTGTGTTTATATAGAAGGGAGGCACCGTGGGTAGCAAGGAAATCACGCATAGGTTTGCAGTGTAGCATATAGGTTAGCTGGGTTTGCATGTGGGTTGGTGGCTGTGCGCTGGACTTTGGGATTCTAACAACTTGGTCGGCACGTAGAGGAAATTTGGCAGACAAGAAACTGAAATGTTTGGGGCGCAAGGCAGTGGAAATTTTGGGACGCAAGGAAAATAAAGTGTTTGGTACGCAAGTGTGGACGCAAGAACAAAAGGAACTTAAGGAAAAGGGAAGGGAAAAAAAAGAAAAGTGGGATGATTTTAATAATATTTTATTGTGTAAAGCTTAGCATTGGAGAAATGTGTCAAACTATCTACATAAATTTCTTGTTTTTGACAAACAAATATGTAATCCTAGCATAAAAAATATTCTGGACCCAATGGGACAGGTTTCGTCGAATTCCGAGACCGTTTGTGAAAATCCTTTAGAAAATATCGATGAAAAACACCGAGCTTTAATTTCTAAAAATTACAGAAAAAATCCTAAAAATATGAGGCCTTGACGACCTCTTCCTAAGGTTTCGTATGAAACTTATTTCGTTGAATTTTGAGTTCGTTTGACCAGTTAACCATTCAAATAAAGTTACCTACACCACTATGTATTCATGTATGAGCGTTGCAGACTGAAATAAAAATACAGTCGTGTTCAGTGAGGTGTCGCGATCCCGAAAATATAATAATACCGGTAGTTTAACTTATATTGTGAAATCCCAAAATGTTGTCACAGGGTGTAAAATACTCCAAATAAAAAGTTGCTTATTTAATTAATTAAAAATTGCCATAAAATTCTAAAAATTAAATTATCACTACGCCTCAAAAGAACCTTGTCTAAATTCGAAACCGATATGCAGTTATATCCAATAAACCGTTACGGTCGATAAACGATTACGCCGCTGTTTTTCTGCCAAATTGATTTGGGCATAACTTCCAATCTACATGACGAAATCCCGATTTTTCTCTTCCACTAGAAAAATATACTTCTCCAGCTCCGTACATTTCTTGTTTCACAGAAATCCGATTTAAAACGGACTCTGTATATCCAGTTGAAGTTCAAAACTCTATTTTACGAACTGCAGTGCTGTTCTGGGCTCGTTTTATTTTATATATGAATATATATCGTTCAACTTCGTTTAGATAGTGATTTAAATATTAAAACCCTTTAATATTCCAAATAAAATAAAATAAATGAAATAAATAAAGTATTTGGCTGCCAAAAATACGGGACGTTACAACAATGAAATTGACAGGGTAGATGAATTGACCAACTTTGATGAGTACATCCTCAATTTCACCAACGGGTTTCTTAATTGAACGATCAACGAATTGAAGAGTTATTTTCATTCGTTTAAGTTCACCCAAACCAAGTTGCTGGTAAATAGAATATGGAATTAAATTGACACTCACACCCAAATCAACTAGGCATTTGTTAGTTGTTTTATCTCCTATCGTGCATGAGATTGTAGGGCATCCAGGATCTTTGTATTTGATAGGGATTGATTGAGTCAAGATTCGCTAAGTCCGGCGGCTAAAAAGACTTTCTTGGGTACATGAGTGTATCGTTTTTGGGTACACAAGTCAAATTTAGCATAGGTGGGGACTTGCTAAATGATGTCAAGAAGAGGGATGTTAACCTTTACTTGTTTAAAAATTTCCAACATCTTTTCCATTTGGTCGGAATGTTTCTTTGGTCGAAGACGATGTGGAAATGGAATGCGAAACTCAGTAGGTCGGTCTACTTGAGTTGGAGCAGAACTAGACTTATAATTTGGATCAAGATCATTTGTGGTTTTAGAAGATGCGAGAGGTACACTCGGTAAGTTATTTGTATTTTCAACTTAATTATCGATTTTCTTACCGGATAGTAAAGTTGTGATAGCATTCAACTGGGTTTGATTGCTTTCCTGGATGACATGAGTTTGGTTTGGATTAGGATTTTACCTCCTAGGGTTTGGAATGGGTTGACTCGGGAAAGTGCCTCTTTCCCGTTCACTTACAGAAGTAGCCAATTGACTCATTTTCAATTCAAGTTTAGCGATAGATTGACTCATGTTTTGCATGTGGGAAGTCAATAAATTTTTCAGATTGCTATTTCATTGAAGATTTTGAGTAGTTGCTTTAGTCAATTCTTCGAGAGTTTTTTCAAGTGACCAATCGTTTTATGTCTGGGGAACAAAAGATTGTTTCGCTTGATTTTGAGAAGGTGGCGCAGGATTTTGGAGTTGAGTTTGTTGAGAGGGAGGATTCAAAGGGTTATTCGAAAATGGTTGAAAAGGAGGTCGAACCATATTCGAATTTGCAATGTTTTGGGCCCAAGAGAAGTTAGGATGATTTCTCCAACCCGGATTGTATGTTGGGGAGAAGGGGTCGTTTCTAGCTTTGTTAAATGCGTTGATTTGTTCTAACGAATGTGGGCACTGATCGGCAATGTGGTTAGGGTCGTTACATTTGTAACAAGAAGGCTGAGATGCTTGAGCTTGATTTATTTGGTTTGATGAAAGGATATTATCAAATTTGGTTAACATCGTGTCTATTTTAGCTTCTAAAGCCGTTGAGGATCCTACCGAATGAGCAGTTGATCTGGAATAAATTGATTTCTCGTTAGATCTTTCCCATTGAGCTGATTTTTCGGCCAAAGTTTCAAGAAATTGCCAAGCGGCTTCGTGATGTTAGGCTAGAAAGTTTCCTTGGCACATCGATTTGAGCATGGTTCGAGATTTATTTTCAAGTCCATTGTATAAAATTTGACAAAGAGTCCATTTTTCGAAATTGTGATGTGGACATTTGACTAAAAGTTCTTTAAATCTCTCGAAATATTTTGCAAAGGATTCACCCCCAAATTGATGAAAATTAACGATTTCATTTATAATTTTAGATGTTTTTTCCAAGGGGTAATTTTTTTTAGAAAAATGTTCACAAATTCATTCCAAGTTCCAATCGCATTTGAAGGCAAACTATATAACCATTTTTCAGCATTATCAATAAGTGCAAATGGAATTAACCTTAGTTTGATTCCATCGTCACTTAATTATTGAAATCTCATGGTTGCCCAAACTTGTTCAAATTTGGTTAAGAAAATGTAAGGATCACCACGTTCAAGATTGCCGAATTTTGGAAGACTATTTATGTGATTCGAATGAATTTCGAAGTGGTTACCCGTTGGGGCAGGCAATATGATGCAGGAAGGAATAGAAACTCGCTCGAGGAAGTATCTATCCATAAGAGTTCGAGGGGGATTATCTTCGGCCATGGTTGAAAGAATGTTTGTTCGGACTAAACGATTAGTTGAAGGATCACGAGTCCAACTGCGCATGCACTAGCGCAAAGAATAAGAAAAGAAGAGAAAGAACAAATTTTGAGAAGAGAGTAGAAGCAATTTTTTATATATGATTTTTTTTGTATGTATGAACCTAATGCAACTAAATGAATGCAAGAATTAATTACAAATTTTCTGTCCTTAGTGGCTCCTAACCCAAAATTATATAGTGACACATTTGATTACTTAAAACAAAAGATTTCTTGGCCAGTTAACGGACAGGAGTTACCGGTGCACCAGGAATCACCCTAGCAATGCAACCGAAGGTTTAAGTTCCTTCAGAGTAACAACCGATCTAATATTTACGAATCACTGTAATATTTATAACCGGTTATTTCTCTGTCGTACTCTAGACACCAAGAAGTAATTCATTCCAAAGAAATCAACTATCAAAATATAATTAAGCCCTATATGAGCCTGCGACTCCCTTAAGTCCAACGTCTAACCATTATTATTATTCAAATTCTATAATGAAATGCAATTTTGTGGGCTAAGGTAAGGGTGATGAAATCCCCCACCTTATGTGAATTGGGGTATTGCCCTTAAGAAAAGAAAATAAGATGAGGTGAATGCAAAATAGAAATTAAACGTGATATTAACAATGCAACTACAATGAATTTTTATTTTATTTTTGGATTTTTTTTATGCAAATGCAAACAAACAACAATGCAATGAATTAAGAACAAGAGAGAAGTGAACAATACCAGAGATATTGAATTTATTAGCAGTTTTTTTTTAAAGTGGCAAATTTTTTTAGCAAGCTGCACGCAAAGAAAGTCAATAAGAAAGCGATCCTTATCCCTTTCGCAACCTGAAAGAGATCTGAAGACAATATATACACTTGGAGAAAACGAAAACAAAATTATCTTTTTTAAAAAAAGCAAAAAGCAAAATGAACTAAAATAAGATGAGTGAAAAACAAAATGAAAACTAAACTTATCCAACCCTAATTAAACAAAAATAAGACAAATTTTTTTTTAAATAGAAAAGGAGGAAAAATAGAATAAAAATAAAACAAATACAAAAAAAACTAATAACAAAGGCAACTAATAGGACTAAAAAGAAAAAACTTAAACTAGGCTAGACAAAGGCACGTAGAAGCCCACAGGATCGATTGCCCAAAAGAAAATGCAACCTTTCTTAAAAAAATAGACATCAAACCCCCCTTTTTTTCTTAATACCCTCATATCAGAATCAACAGAAGTAAAGAGGGAAATGAATTTAAACGTTCAGAACTTTGCCGACCAAATTCAACTTTAAATTAAACCAACCAGGGCGGCGCACTCAAAATCACGCAATGCTAAGGCACGTGAATGATGCCCAAAAATAAAACGACTCACACAACAAAATTTAAACAAAACCCACACCCGAAAAGCCTACTCAAATTCACACGGCCCAAAATAGAACACAAGTAGCCCAGACAGCTAAACACCTTAGAAAGAGGAGTTGTTAACAGTGAAATGTAAAATACTTCTAAATCAACCGAAAACAAAGGCAGTCAAAATATAATAATCCCAAAATCCAGAAGAATCCACACGCTAATTTTTCCCAACGAAAAATTATAGATCGGTTTTATCAAAATCGTGAGTACACGAATTCCATTTTATCGATTCATAGCAAGATGTTCAGTAGTGAGTCATTTGAGTAGTTGCTTATAGGTTTTCGGTGGTTCGGAGGATCAATTTGGGGTGCGATTGGGGTTTGAGGTGGTTCGCCAATTTGAGGAAGGTGGCGAATTGGAGTTCGCGGTTCTAGATGAAGATTTCGAACAGCGAAGGCACAGGGGAGCTTGGGGTTGAACTATGCCCATGTTTGGCTTCGAGATTGTGATGAGGCGGAGATATGTTTGTCTTGACGATGGAGAGTTTGTGGTTTAATTGGGAGGGTTGCAGATAGTTGGTTTATGGAAAAGAGGTTATGTGTGGATGTAGGACTGTGATGTTGAGGAATATAGGCTACGGATGGTGTTGAAGCAAGTGCAGGTTGGTTATGGAATGGCTTGTGAATGTTCAAATGTGGAGCTGTGAAATGGAGTTGAATGTTATGTTGAAGTGGGTGTATCGTTGGACAGTACTGGTGGGTGGTAGATGAAAGGAATTGATTTGTGCGTGATGGCTTTGTTGTTTAGTAAGATGATGGACTGTGAATTGGTGTGAACGAGGGTGAAGGTGTTGCTTCGACTGTGTACTGGGTTGGCGATTTGAGTGGTGAGCGGATTGTGATGATACGGTGATCGGAAGTTTGTTTATTTGTGAGGGATTTGGAAGAGAGGGAATAAGGAAATTAATGGTGAGGTTTGTTTTAAATGGAGTGGAATGGATGGATGAGTATGGGCATCGTGATGGTAGGCAGGGGATGAAGTGATGGTAGTGGTGAATGATGGAAGGAGGTTTTGCAATGGAACAAGAGGATTGATTTATAAAGGATTGTGAACAGAAGTAAATATAAGGCAGACAAGGAAAGAAAATTATAGAGGCGGGACAAGAAAAGGAAAGCAATAAATTGTTTTTTTTTTGTTTTTTGTTTTTTTTTGCAAGAATTGTCAACAGGAAATAAATGAAAGAAAGGAAAGAAATAATGAAAGAAAAAAGGAAAGAAGTAAATGAAATTGAAAACAAAAGAGATGGAAAGAGATTGAAAACAAAAGGCAATTGTATGTATATATATTTTAAACGCAAGACACAAATATGGCAATGCAAACAAGGATGGGAAAATACAGAACACAAATTCAAATGGAAGGTGAAATGATCAGTGCAAAATGAAGAGTGGGAATGACGAAATATACAAAACACAACTTTTTTTTTAAGTTACAACAAACTACAAATGGACAGACAAAACACACAAATGCAATTGAAACAAGATCAAATAAAACAAACATACAAATGCACACGAATTTTTTTTTAGTAGAACAACAAAATTAATTTGAAGAATAAAATTAAAACTATTTTCTTTCCCCGGCAACGGCGCCAAAAACTTGTTCGCTAACGGATTTTCAATCGAATTAGAAAACCGTCAACAAAATATTTTAATAATAAACTGCGAGCGCACGGCGTACAATTTTTAGTATGTGGCGAATACGAGTCGATCCGCAGGGAAAGAAGTAACTTCAATCTTATTAAGTCAAATTAAACCAAAATTTGTATTGCGATTAACTACTAGAAAAAAAGTAAACTAAAATGTAGATTAAAACTATAAGATTAAAACCAATTTAGGGGCAACTTCACTTTTCTCTCTTTCAACATTGTTCAACATAAAAAAGCACAAAGATCTCTCAAATAACTTAAGTAATATTAGTTATGTAATTATCATAAGCATAACTTATTTGTGCTAATAATTAACACAAAATACGCCATCAAACTATAATACACAATTAATCTAACTTTTTAACTATTATGAAACAGGCCATCGAAATGAAACTAAAATCAAATTTAAGTATGATCTATTTACTATTGGTTAGTAATATAGATCATCAAATTTCAACTCAAAAATCATTTCATTGCCATAGTCACAATTTTAGATGAAGAGGCAATTTGTTGTTTATGTCATAAACATAGCCTTAATGTTATGAAATGAACAAAAGAGGCTATTAAATTCAATATGAAACACAAATACACCAAAAACATCCATTGCCATTAAACCCAAAGAGATCACTCATACAAATTCATGTGGAATCTACATTAATTGAGAGGAAAAGCTTCATCACCCCTAAATTGTAGGGGTTTAGCTCCTCATTTGTGTGATTATTTCAGCACCAATAGATTTCAACATTGGCAAACAACAAAAATAGAGAACTAAATAAAGGAAAATCTATTCTAATTGCATAAAAGAAAATTACACTATTTGCAGAAAAGAAAGTCTAAACTACTAACATAAAGTAGAGCATAGAAATTAAAAGAGATATGAGGGAGACATAAAAGAAATTGGCTTGCAAGCCATTTTTGTCTATTTGATCAATTACACTTTCATTTGCTAAAAAGGAGATCCTGAAATACATGAAACAAATGGGTATATATACATGATAAAAAAAACCTAAAACCCTAATCAATTTCCTTGGGAAATCCCCAAAATGCCCATTCATGTAGCTTATAATTGCCATTAGCCTCAACGGAGTCATGTAGAATGCATGAGGCCTTTTTGTCTCAGTCTTTAGTATGAAGCTTAAGAGATAATGGGCTAACTGAAAGGTGTGGGCCTGCACTATCCATAAAATGAATTAATTATTTGCCTCCTTTTGTGAAAATGCATGTTTTCCCTCATCTCTTCATGTGTATATATATCCTTTTAGCTCCAAAATTCCTACAAGTGATAAACACAAGGAACAAGTAAAAGATTTCATAAATTAAAACATGCACAAGTGACCACTTTTTCCCAAAATAAGTGATGATTTTGAAAATATTTAAAACATGGTTTGATCATATAAAATACCTGAAAATGTTAATTTATTCAACTAAACAAGAATAAATATGTGAATATAAATGTGCATTTTTACGTGCACATCAATGCACTAGACCTCTCACATTAAGCTTACACTTGTGGATGCTGGATTTGCCCAGCGGTCCCGGGCAGACTTCTTCCACAAGTTGATTTAACCTCATGTCTAAGCACCATTACATGTTTTATTTATTCACTTAGACCCCTCACATTAGATTTACCACTTGTAGATGCTGGATGTGCCGGACGGTTCCGAGTAGACTTCTACCACAAGTGTAATCTAACCTCGTGTCTGAGTGCGGTTACAGTTTCCTATTTACTGTAAATTTTAGGCATATTATCCTTTTCACATGTTACTGTAATCTAATTTACATGTCATCAAATTATACCTATATTATTTTGCGTGTCCCTTTTAACATGTATTTAATTCTATCCTAACATGTAATCATCTAATCGGGTAATTGTTCAAATCTAACAAGTTAACATGCCATTTTCTCAATTCTACATCTAATAATTCAAATACATAATATGCCACAAGTGAATCATGTAATTATAACAACAATAGTCGCTACTTATATTCTAACAAGTTTGTTTTTCAATATGTAAACATTGAACACTTTAACCGATTCAACATATGAATTTCCCAACATATTCATATTAATATCTCAACTTGTTATAACAACATCTTAATACTTTTAGTTATTCTGGAAAATTCACATTTCGTGATAATGGGGAATGATAAACGATAATATATCATTATCTAAAATGATATAACTTAAATCCACTCACCTCATATGCTTTCCAAATCCTAGATCTGGTCTAGATCTAGCATTCCATGGTTTTCCCCTTAATTGGAGACCTATCAACAATGTATCTACAATTTTTACTAAAAGAATAAGGAAAGAAAGAAAAGAGAATTGAAATAAACCAGACCTAGAAAATTACCTCACTTCGATAAGAGATCAGAACACCTTCTAATTGATTTTCTTCCTTTTCCTCCAGTTCTAGATTCAGAATTTTCCTAAACTAATAATCTAAATTTTCTAAAGAGATTTGAGGAGGAAGAGGAAATGCAGAGCTTCTGCATTGTCTCAGAAATATGAGACTTTGGGTAGGCTCTACAAGCTTATTTATAAGGGTTCAGCAACGTATTTGGTTAAGAAACGAGTCCACGTTCACAAAAATTAATTCTGCTCAGATCTGAATAGGGGTCGACCCTCCACTTATGGTGTCGTTCAACAGAATGGGGCGGTTCGGCTCCTAGGTCTTCCTATTGCTATTTTGATTTTTTTTAAATATTTTTATTTGTTTGCATATATATAATTCTCTTGTGCGTATACATACTTCTAGGCTTAATAACTTCTTCACACGATGTCCGTTCTACACAAATCAGGTGTCTATCTTGACCAGAATTTTGAGATGGATGCAATAGCATAGTCAGTTTTACTTATTTCTCATTATTTAATTAAGTTACTTATATTTATTATCTTAAAAATGCGGGGTGTTACAACGACAGATTGTTTTTTCTTACAGGGTTTAAACAGAATTATACACAGAATCACAGTACACAATGCTTGTAGTGGAACAAAATTTTTATACAAATAATATCCAAGTTTTACAATATTTTTACAGCGGAAAAATATATTTTTATACATAAATTTGAATAAATAAGAGTTTACAATTTTGTCAGGCTTGTGCGCGCGTGCGTCTTCACGTGCCTCTCTTCTTTGCGAGCTGGAAATCTTTAAATCTGTAACACATCGGGTCTGGCCCAAGCTTTCCATGCAAAACACAAAACACTCGAGTCAGGATTAAACTTATTTCAAGTAAATTAACGTCAATATAATGCTGAAATAAAATAGTTAATCTTAACCAAAATTTAACGTTATTGTTTGCGAACAAATTATGCAGTTGTAAACAACTGTAAAATCCGTTCGGCTTTCCTAAACAACAAGGATTGTTGTAGAGGGTGTCGAACTCTGGGACCAAAAATTTTTAAACTAGTAAATCCAATCAAGTTATTCCCGAATTTTGATTTATTGCAAATTAATAGAAAATAAACAAAAAGCGAGTTTTTAACAATAAAGAAAGTAATTAGGGAGCGATGACATAAATTAGATTAATATTCATCAATAATCAAACAGATTCATCGGTTCTAATTCATGTTTCTGTCACAAACATGAATCAACGATAATTAGCTTTATAGAAACAAATAAGTAAATAACAACAAGTATAGCCTATGCAGGAGCTCAGCTCTTAAACAACCATAGGCTATCAGGTTAGATTCACTATTTTATTTCTAAAACCCTAAATATTAAATTTAAATCTGGTAAGTGTTAGATCGAACTCGAATATACCCTGTGAAGGAGCACAGCTCTTAAACGACACAGGGTATGAAGGTTCAGATCTAACCCTTAGTTCAACTCTAGATCTACATACATGAAGTTCTAATCTTTTGGCTATGTGATTCATATTGAATCATATCTATTAGCGTCATTACCCCCTAATTAAAGAGGATTAGCTAGACATAGCTAAAAGAAAAGAAAATAGAAAGAAAATAACAGACATGAACATAAATAAAATGCAAATAAAAACTAAATAGAAGAGAGAAAGAAGAGTTTTATTCCAAGAAAAGGATTACAGAATAAAAATAAGTGTGTTTTACAATGAATGAGATACAATGTACTTATAGCTGATATTACAAAGGCTACTTGGCAAATTCCACAATGTGGGACTAAAGAATTAGCCCAAATGACATATAAGCTAGTGTGAACGGGGTTATAGAGTAAGAGGCCTTGTAAGTGAGCCAGTGTGAACGCGTATAGTGCATGAATTAGAAGCCTTGCAAAGGAGCTAATGTGAACGCTACATGAGTGATATGGTCTACAATTGAGCCAATGTGAACACAATATGAGTCTTTAGTGAGCCAAATCTACCCAACTGAACTCTATTTGCAACCGTTCTTCAAGCTTTAAACTCTTCAAGCTTTAGTAATTTTAACTTCACTCTTTTTCAGCTAATTCTTCATGCTTTATTCATCAAATGCTCTAAACCATGATTCTTGTCAACAATCTGAAAACACAGCTATAAATACACAATATCAATTATTTAAAAGATAAAATAGGATAAATATGCGGATAAAATATACACATTTACGTGTATATCAAATACCCCCACACTTATCTTTTTATTCGTCCTCGAATAAACTAAACTAAGATATGTCACACTTTCGTAGGAAACACAATTGCATTTAGCGTATGCAACAAGCCGTTAAACCTCTGGGTGTCCCCAGTAGGACGAGTGTTGTCTCGTGAGGGTTTTCAGCGGATACTACCCACAAAATCCAAAGCGTCTTATGTACGCGGATTAATCAAACAATATATTTAAGGTCTTTCACATTCCAAGAATTTCACCTAACTTCAATAGTAACGGTTTAGCCCCAAATTGTCCATCCCATAATTAGTGCAAAAATGAACAAAAATTTTCAAGCTGAATCGTAATTCCTTGATAACACTGTAATTGTCTTGAAGGTTAAGAGCGTGGTGTCAACCAAAGTTCTACACATCGACAATGTGCACCCAATCATTTCTTTATTCTTTTTTTTCTTCTCTTTTTTTTTAAATAATGTTGCACCAATGTAACTGTAATCTATTGGATATGAGTTATGCATAGATGAAGGAAAATTTTTGTAAGTTCTAAAAATATTCTAGATAAGAGGGCAAGTGTATTAGTTGAATTTCAAGCTACAAAAGATAAAGTAATACTAAGGCACATATGGACATTTTGTTTCCTTTCATCTCTTCTACTACAATCCTCACTTCTAAGTACAGTATAATGGATGTGGATGGAATGGAAATGGATGCTTCATAGTCAAGAATGATGAAGACTATTTTATTCAGAGAGACTCTCTCTTTATTTCAATTTTTTTTTCTCTTTTCTCTTTTTTTCTTCTTTTTTTTCTTCTTTTTTTTTTTTTGCATGATGAATGATGAATGGAGATGGAATGATGTCGTACATTATTTCATTTGATTCCTCTTCTGCAAAACCAATACTTCATGAAAGGAAAGTTTTGTGCCCTAGTTACTCTATTTCTATAACCCTAATTCAACACACAAGTCTGGTTTGATGTTATATAAAAAGCTTAAAGGAATGATAAACAAAGTTTCGTAAGATAGATAACCCATATAAAATAAGATGTGGTATATGGTTATCCTACCTTAAAACAAGTACGGAGTGGGTAGTGTAATATTGGTATAAAAAGTGACGTTTTTTACCTTTAAACAAAGGTTCTTGAGTCTACCAATATAAGATAAACTTGTCGAAACATAATGTAAATCGACTAAAACTTGGGTTTGAATAATGTGGGGTATCGAAGAAGAATGCTACAATGAGTCATTTCTCCTTAATTGGGCCAAGTGGATTTTAGAACTTACGATTTTGAAAATTTGAGTGGAAAATAAAATATTATGCATGAAAACGAACTCAGAAAATCCAACAAATGTAGGTGCAAACAAATTTTTATTTCATGAATTTTTTCTTTTCTTTGTGATTATTTTTACTTGCACATTCTAACATGTATAACAAGGGTTGACACGCTTACTCCAGAACACGACTAACGTCTGCACAGTCTCAAGCTAGCATCTTAAAAAGACACATTACAATTCAATGAATAAATAATGTTCATTCTCATCACCCAACAATTCAACTTATCAAACAAGAACCAAGGTGTTATTTATGAATTTTAAGTTAATCCTTGTTCAATGAATGACCTACTTCATAAAATTTGATTGCTGATGTAATGTAAATTCCCCCCACACTTGAGTGTGACTGTGTCCTCACGGTCGTTAATCAGACATATCTTAGTGAAAGGAAAAATAAAATAAGAGACTATTTACATATGTACAAAAGAGGGTTAGTGCGTCTTACCGAATGTAATGTGGCTCATGGAGGACCATGAGCTCTTCCTCTTGGTTGGGTATTGGTTCCAAGTAAGGTTTAAGGCGTTGACCATTGACCTTATAGGATGATCCATCAGTTGGATTCTCAATTTCTACCGCACCATACGAAAAAACAGTCCGCACAGTGTAAGGTCCTGTCCATCTAGATTTTAACTTACCCGGAAATAAATGCCGATGTGAGTCATACAACAGAACTTTTTGACCTGGCATGAAAGTTTTACGTAAAATTGATTTATCATGAAAAACTTTTGTTCTGTCCTTGTAAATTCGTTCATTTTCATAGGCATCATTTCAAATTTCATCAAGTTCATTAAGTTGAAGCTTCCTATGTTCTCCTGCTTGCTCTAAATCAAGATTCAAAGTTTTTATTGCCCATAACGCCCTATGTTCTAGTTCAACTGGCAAGTGACATGGCTTACCAAAAATCAACCGATAAGGGGACATACCCAAGTTTGTTTTGAAAGCGGTGCGGTAAGCCCAAAGAGTGTCGGTTAACTTTTAAGACCAATCTTTACGATTTCGATTCACAGTTTTCTCAAGAATTTGTTTAATCTGCCTATTCGATACTTCAACTTGCCCACAAGTTTGAGGATGGTAAGGAGTGGATAACTTGTGGGTTATCGAATACTTTCTCATGAGAGCTTCAAAAGAACGATTGCAGAAGTGTGTACCATTATCACTGATTATTGTGCGAGGTGTGCCAAACCTAGAAAAGATGTTTTCTTTCAAGAAGCGCACATCAACCTTGTTATCGTTTGTTTTGCGTGGTACAAATTCGACCCATTTGGAAACATAATCTACAGCTAAGAGAATGTAAAGGTTCCCAAAAGAATTAGGGAAGGGTCCCATGAAGTCTATACCCCACACATCAAAAATTTCGACCTCTAGAATGGGGTTTAGGGGCATCATATTCCGTTTAGAAATTTTCCCTATGAATTGACATCGATCACAAGTTTTACAAAATTCGTACGCGTCTTTGAAAAGGTTGGGCCAATAGAAACCCGATTGGAGAACCTTTTCGGCTGTCTTTTGGGACCGAAGTGACCACCACAGGCTTGGTCATGACAAAAAGAGAGGACACTGTGAGTTTCAGTGTCGGGAACACACCTTCGAATGATTTGATCGGGACAATACATGAAAAGACAGGGGTCGTCCCAATAAAAATGTTTCACTTGGGAAAAGAATTTGTGTCTATCCTGCTTAGACCAAAAAGAAGGGGTCTGCTTAGTGACTAAGTAGTTGACAATGTCAGCAAACCAAGGATCAGTGGATAGAGAAAACAGCTGTTCATCAGGGAAATTCTCGTTGATCGGAAGAGAAGAAGACGGGGCATTTGGAAGACGAGACAAGTGGTCCGCAATAACGTTGTCAGATCCTTTTTTATCCTTAATGGTAAGGTCAAATTCTTGAAGTAGAAGGATCCAACGAATGAGACGAGCCTTAGCATCCTTTTTAGAGAAAAGATACCTAAGTGCGGAATGATCGGTAAAAACCGTGATGTGTGAGCCAACTAGATAAGGCCTGAATTTTTCTAGAGCAAAAACAACGGCCAAGAGTTCCTTTTCAGTGGTAGTATAATTGATTTGGGCATCGTTCAAAGTCTTACTTGCATAGTAAATGACATGAAGAATCTTATCGATACGTTGTCCTAGGACAGCGCCAACAGCGAAATTCGAGGCATCACACATGATTTCAAAAGGCAGCTTCCAATTAGGAGAGCAAATGATCGGGGCAGAGACAAGTTCATTTTTAAGACACTCAAAAGATGAAATGCAATCAGAATTGAAGTCGAAAGGAACATCCTTACCAAGAAGATTGGTCAAAGGTCGAGTGATTTTGCTAAAATCTTTTATAAAGCGACGGTAAAAACCAGCATGACCTAAAAAGGATCGGATGTCCTTAACGGATTTGGGAATGGGAAGATTTGAAATAACCTCAATTTTGGCTTTGTCTACTTCAATTCCTTTATTAGAAATGACATGTCCTAGGACAATGCCATGTTTGACCATGAAGTGATACTTTTCCCAATTAAGCGTTAAGTGTTTATCTTTACAGCGATTAAGAACAAGATCGAGATGATGTAGACACTCAGTGTAAGAATCCCCAAAGATAGAAAAATCATCCATGAAAACTTCCAAAAATCGCTCAATCATATTAGAAAAAATGCCAATCATACAACCTCTGAAAGGTTGCAGGTGCATTACAGAGGCCAAAAGGCATACGACGGTACACAAATGTACCAAATGGACAAGTGAAAGTGGTTTTCTCTTGGTTCTCAGGAGCGATAGGGATTTGATTATATCCCGAGTACCCGTCAAGGAAACAATAGTACTCGTGACCGGCTAGTCGTTCTAACATTTGATCGATAAATGGCAGAGGGAAATGATCCTTACGTGTTGCAGCGTTAAGTTTCCTATAGTCAATGCAAACACGCCAATCGGTCTGGGTGCGGGTTGGGATAAGCTCGTTAGCTTCATTTTGGATCACGGTAATCCCTGATTTCTTAGGTACGACATGAATCGGACTAACCCATTGACTATCAGAAATCGGGTAGATGATTCCATTGTCAAGGCATTTAAGGATTTCAGCACGAACTGCTTCTTTGGTCGACGCTGGGGATCCCGAGTGGGTTTGGCATCATCTATAAGGTGGATTCGATGTTGGACAATCGAAGGACTAATCCCCTTAATATCAGCCATGGACCAGCCAATTGCTTCCTTATTTTTCTTAAGAATGGGAAGGAGCAACTGTTCCTGCTCTAAAGTAAGGTCAGAAGCGATGATGACAGGAAAAGTTTCATTGTCTCCTAAGTAAGTGTACTTAAGATGACTGGGCAGCACTTTGAGTTCAGATTTTGGGGACGACTCAACCGAACAAATTGGTTGAGGAATAGGCTCAATTGTGAGCGGCTCAATAGGAATTGAATCAGAGATATTTTCGGGAATATCTTGAAACAAAGTTTCGTAATCTGATTCAATTTCGTTATTCAGATGGTCGAGCTCAGATTCATTATCGTGGACAGCATGGATTTCAGAAAACTGGTCCACATAAGAGTTAGGAGAGTTTTCAGTTCTAAAGATGTTTAGCTCAACAGTCATGTTACCGAAGGAAAGTTTCATAGCCCCATTTCTACCGTTGATGAGAGCATTAGAGGTTACTAGGAAGGGTCGTCCTAGAATCAAAGGGATCTGATTTGCAGGATTGCTAACCTGTTGAGTTTCTAAGACAATGAAATCAACTGGAAAGATGAATTCGCCAATTTTGATCAACACATCCTCGATTTCGTCCACAGGTTTCTTAATTGAACGGTCAGCAAGATGAAGGGTAACCTTGGTGGGTTTCAGTTCTCCTAGCCCTAATTGGCGATAGACGGAATATGGAAGCAAGTTAACACTAGCACCTAAGTCTAGCAGGCATCTATCGATTTTCTTGTCCCCAATAGTACATGATATTGTGGGGCAGCCAGGATCTTTGTATTTCACTGGCATCGATTGGGACAAGACTTCGCTTAGAGTTGCCGCTAGAAACACTTTCTTAGGTACATGTGTATGACGTTTTTGAGCGCACATATCTTTTAGAAATTTTGCGTATTGTGGAACTTGTTGTATAATATCTAAAAGAGGAATGTTCACTTTAACTTGCTTAAATATTTCAAGGATTTTTTCTAGCTGATCCATCTTTTTCCTAGGTCGGAGTCTATGAGGAAATGGAGCAGACAACTCAGTAGGTTGGGCTACTTGAGTTTGAGGATGGTCCTTGTCAGAGATTGGCTCAATGTTTTGATCTGAGTTATTCGAATTTTCGATAGGGTTTGGAAGATCGTCCGGTAAAGCATTTGGGTTGACCACATGGTTGTCAATCTTTTTGTCGGATCTAAGAGTCGTGACCGCATTCAAGTGACTAACGTTCGAATCTTGAAGATGTGAATTTGGTTGGAGTTAGGATTTTGACGGTTGGGGTTTGGAATGGGTTGACTCGGGAAAGTGCCTCTTTCCCGTTCGCTTACGGAAGTGGCTAACTGACTCATTTGCATTTCAAGTTTAGCGATCGATTGACTCGTGTTTTGCATGTGCGAAGTCAATAAATTTTGAAGATTGGTATTTGATTGGAGATTTTGAGTCGTTGCTTTAGTCAGTTCTTCGAGAGTTTTCTCAAGTGATGTCAATCGTTTATCGTCTTGTGGAACAAAAGATTGTTGCGCTTGAATTTGAGAAGGTAGCGCAGGATGTTGGAATTGAGTTTGTTGAAAGGGAGGTTTCGAAAGATTATTCGAAAATGACTGAAAAGGTGGTCGACCCGCATTCGAATTTGCATTGTTTTGGGTCCAAGAGAAGTTAGGATGGTTTCTCCAACCTGGATTGTACGTTGGGGAGAATGGGTCATTCCTAGCTTTGTTAAATGCGTTGAGTTGTTCCAATGAATGTGGGCATTGATCAGATATGTGGTTAGGATCGTTACATTTGTAACATGAGGTCTGAGATGCTTGAGCTTGATTTATTTGCGTTGATGAAAGGACATTATCGAATTTGGATATCATCGCGTCTATTTTTGCTTCTAAGGCTACTGATGATCCTACCGAATGAGCATTAGATCGGGAATAAATCGATTTCTCGTTAGATCTTTCCCATTGAGCTGATTTTTCGGCCAAATTTTCGAGAAACTGCCAAGCAGCATTGTGATCTTGGACTAGAAAATTTCCTTGACACATTGATTCGAGCATGGTTCGAGAGTTATTTTCAAGTCCATCGTATAAAATTTGACAAAGAGTCCATTTTTCGAAATTGTGATGTGGACATTTGACTAGAAGCTCTTTAAATCTTTCAAAATATTTTGCAAAGGATTCACCCCCAAATTGATGAAAATTGACGATTTCGTTTCGAATTTTGGATGTTTTTTCCAAAGGGTAAAATTTCTTTAGAAAAATGTTCACAAATTCACCCCAAGTTCCAATCGTATTTGAAGGCAAGCTATACAACCATTTCTCAGCATAATCGGTAAGTGCAAATGGAATTAACCTAAGTTTGATTCCATCGTCACTTAATTGTTGAAATTTCATGGTTGCACAAACTTGTTCAAATTTGGTCAAGAAAATATACGGATCATCACATTCTAAATTGGCGAACTTTGGAAGAGTATTTATGTGATTCGAATGAATTTCAAAGTGGTTACCCGTTGGGGCGGGCAATATGATGCAAGAAGGAATAGAAACCCGATCGGGGAAGTATCTATCCATAAGAGATCGAGGGGGATTTTCTTCAGCCATGGTTAAAGGAATGTTTGTTCGAACTAAACGATTATCTGAAGGATCTCGAGTCCAATGACGCATGCACTAGCGAGAAGAATAAGGGAAGACGAGAAAAAACAAATTTGATAAGCGATTTTTTTTTTTGCAAAACGAGAATTATTTTGAAATTCTTTTTTTTTGTTATATTATTTTTAGAGAAAAAGAATTAGACATAAAAGAATTTATTTTTTTTTAAATGAACCTAATGCAATTTACAATTTCTAGAATTATATAATGACGGTTTGATTTATTTCAACAAAAGACTTCTCAGCCAGTTATCGGACAGGAGTTATCGGTGCACCAGGAATCACCCTAGCAATGCAGCCGAAGGTTTAAGTACCTTCAGAGGAACAACCGATATAATATTTACGAATCACCGTAATATTTATAAATAGTTATTACTCTGTCGTAGTCTAGACACCGAGAAATAATCCGTTAGAACTAAACCAAATTGTCAAAATATAATGAAGTCCTTAGAAAATAAAAACAAAACTAAGATGAATGCAATATTATTATTTTAGTCACAGAATGAACAGTCTTAGGACAGTCACAGAACAGTCAATTGCGGAAATAAATAAATAAAACAAAATTTTTTTTTACAAGCAAGCCGATGCCCTGTAGAAGATTTTTACAAGCAATGTCTATATATATTTTTTATTTGCAGCAGCGGTCCCTGTAAAGTTAGAAAATACTCAACTTGATCGGCGGTCCATCCAGTGCAATTGAGTCACGCTAGCGCGTTCACACCCCACTTGGTGTGCAACCGCTCAACCTGTGAATTGTCTGCTGCTTTCAATTGTTGTTGCCTCCTATTATTTTCACTGTACCTGCTTTTGAAAAATTTCGCCCTTTTTCTCTCTCTCTCTCTTTTTTTTTTTTTTTTTGAAGAACAACAGACCCTAAAATATAAACAAAATCAACCCAAAAACTCACACAAAAGGAATAAAGCTCATGCAAAGTCTGCTGAACAAATAGCCCAAATGTAACAAATTCAAGCCTAGACAAAAGCTTTTAAAACCTCAGAAAAAAAAATATACATCCTCGCCCACAAATACCAAGGACCGATTGAAGCCCACAAACCCAATGCAAAGTAGCCTTCTCCAACACGAATAAAACAAGGAACCTTAAGATCGAACTCTCCAGGGAATCAAAACCAAAATCCCTAAATTCTTCAAATCGACACTCTGCGAACAAAAATATTTGTTTATTTTTTTTATTTTTTAGGAACAAAGCTAGTGTCAAAACGATGAACGCAATCTCTCAGGTAAGCGATTTGGGGTAGTTTGTTGATGAATATGGCGGAGGATTTGATGGCACGGTGATGGTTGCGTAAGGTGGCTCGATGGCAGCCTTCAGGTCTTGAATCCGCGAAGGGGTTTGTGTGGAGGACGGAGTAGGTGATTTTTGTTTTGCAGAGTGCGATTTGGGAGATCTGGACTTTGATTTGCGTTCTGCAATGGGTGCGGAGGTATTGTGCAGAAGAGTTGCGGATAATCGGATGTCGGGTTGGTGGGTGTTGCTGGATTTTGTTTGGGGTTGAAGATGAGGAGCTTGGCAAGGGAATTGGTGATGGAGTTTAGTTAAGGGGATTGAAGTGAGTGTGGACTGTAAAGGGCAGTTTGATGGTTTGTGACTGTAAAGAAGAGATGAACAGCGTGTGGTTAGGGAGTTGAAGAAGTTTGGAAGTGGGTATACCTGAAGAGGCTTCGTGAAAAGGGGGTGGTGAGGGTTTTTGGTAAACGTGGGTTAGCAGTGGGGTTTCGATCTGAGTTTCCGGTTTCTGGTAAGTGTACTGTGATGCGGGAGTTCGTATTGGTGCTGAGTATTGTATGTTGTAGGTGGTCGATGAGGGGGTATGTTGATGGTCAGAGCAGTTTGGGATGATTTTCTGGTGGTTTGTATGATAGTGGGTTCAGGTAGATGGTAACTGATTAAAGAAAGGAGTGTGTTAATGGAAGTAGGGGTTGAAGGCAGGACGTGGAGTATGAAAAGCAATGAACATAGGGTGATGGAGATGAATTTTTGAATTGTGACGGGGTTGCATGGATTGTGTAAGAACTGGATTAGCTGGATGGCATGGGTTTTTGGTATGACTATGGAGTTGTGGTGTGGAGAGAAGTGAGGTATGTGAGGAAGAAGTAACGGTGGTTTGTTTTGGTCTGTGGTTCGTAGTTAGGTGGAGGAGGTTTTCAGATGTACTGATGAAAGAGGGGATGTTGTGTAGTTTTTGAAAGGGGATTTAGGATTTGCGTGAGGTAAGAACGTGGGAGTAGTGAAGAATGGCAGAGGGGGTTTATGATCTGTGGGTGGTATTGGAAGGTGTATTGAGTTTCAGGGTGCGGAAATTGTTTGATTGTGGAAAGGAGATGTGTTGTTGGCAGTAATGGTTGGTGGTCTAGACTATGTTATGGTAATGGAGGATGGCGATGGATGAATTTGATGTGAGAAGGGTGGTTTTGTTCTTGAAACAGAGGGCATGTATGAATTTCTGAGGAAGAAAAGTAGATGATCGGCAGGACTAAATAAAAGCAGAAGAGATAGAAAAGGAAAACAGGAAACAAAAGGCAGAGAACAGAAAGAGAAAAAGGACTTTTTTTACTTGTAAAAGGAAAGAAATTGTAAAGAAATTTGTAAAGAAAGGAAAGAAACTGAATAAAAATTTGCAATTTTTTTCTTCCTGTTTAGTTGACGGTATCAATGGAATTAAATAACCAAATCACTAAACAAGATTCTTTTCATACATATATATATAAAAAGAAACAGAAATAAAAATATTTTTGTACTTTTTTTTTTAATAATAAGATAGAAATAAAACTATAACCCTAAGGATTTAGAAATATAGGAAAGAAATCGGAAAAGGGATGGCACTAAGCACACAAGAAGGAAAAAACCCAAATTTTGACAGGATTGCAGAGGATTTTTTTTTAAAAAAAAGGAAAAATAAATGGAAAAAAATAAAAATACAACTCGAAGGATTTAAAAACAAAAATTATTTTGGTCCCCTTCAACGGCGCCAAAATTTGTTTGCGAACAAATTATGCAGTTGTAAACAACTGTAAAATCCGTTCGGCTTTCCTAAACAACAAGGATTGTTGTAGAGGGTGTCGAACTCTGGGACCAAAAATTTTTAAACTAGTAAATCCAATCAAGTTATTCCCGAATTTTGATTGATTGCAAATTAACAGAAAATAAACAAAAAGTGAGTTTTTAAAAATAAAGAAAGTAATTAGGGAGCGATGACATAAATTAGATTAATATTCATCAATAGCCAAACAGATTCATCGGTTCTAATTCATGTTTCTGTCACAAACATGAATCAATGATAATTAGGTTTATAGAAACAAATAAGTAAATAACAACAAGTATAGCCTATGCAGGAGCTCAGCTCTTAAACAACCATAGGCTATCAGGACAGATACACTATTTTATTTCTAAAACCCTAAATATTAAATTTAAATCTGATAAGTGTTAGATCGAACTCGAATATACCCTGTGAAGGAGCACAGCTCTTAAACGACACAGGGTATGAAGGTTCAGATCTAACCCTTAGTTCAACTCTAGATCTACATACATGAAGTTCTAATCTTTTGGCTATGTGATTCATATTGAATCATATCTATTAGCGTCATCACCCCCTAATTAAAGAGGATTAGCTAGACATAGCTAAAAGAAAAGAAAATAGAAAGAAAATAACAGACATGAACATAAATAAAATGCAAATAAAAACTAAATAGAAGAGAGAAGGAAGAGTTTTATTCCAAGCAAAGGATTATAGAATAAAACTAAGTGTGTTTTACAATGAATGAGATGCAATGTACTTATAGCTGATATTACAAAGGCTACTTGGCAAATTCCACAATGTGGGACTAAAGAATTAGCCCAAATGACATATAAGCTAGTGTGAACGGGATTATAGAGTAAGAGGCTTTGTAAGTGAGCCAGTGTGAACGCGTATAGTGCATGAATTAGAAGCCTTGCAAAGGAGCTAATGTGAACGCTACATGAGTGAAATGGTCTGCAATTGAGCCAATGTGAACACAATATGAGTCTTTAGTGAGCCAAATCTACCCAACTGAACTCTATTTGCAACCGTTCTTCAAGCTTTAAACTCTTCAAGTTTTAGTAATTTTAACTTCACTCTTTTTCAGCAAATTCTTCATGCTTTATTCATCAAATGCTCTAAACCATGATTCTTTTCAACAATCTAAAAACACAGCTATAAATACACAATATCAATTATTTAAAAGATAAAATAAGATAAATATGCGGATAAAATATACACATTTACGTGTATATCAGTTATTAACCGTGATTTTTAACTCACACATTCCTAACTACCAAATAAATGTTCCATGTGTCCAGCAAGGGAAAAACATGCGCAAGTAACATAGAGCAGACACATGAAGCAATCAGTGATGCATAGGAATAAAAAGTTATCTCAAGTTTGTCACATGGAGTCATAGTAAACAAAATAACCTAGAACAAGCAGGTGAGTACAAAGGAAATGTAAAAACTTAGTGTCCACCAATTTGGTACTCGAAGTAGGCCCCAAATAATTCTACATGCAACGAAAAGGGGAGGACACACTTATATATACGACATAACACTATTGTTTTTCAAAGTTGCCTACTAGTGCTTAGGCATACCAATGAGGTGACAAAATAACATTTACAATTCTAGTTTTCCTCCAATTACAAGTTAAAATATTAACTAATATTTCTCCTTATATGCATGCAGAGGATATCATATATGTGGTTCAACACAAATTCATGGTCACTATAAAGGTGCAATATATGTTCAGCAAGTGCAGTTCTTAAATTTTTCCGTACTTGTTACATGAATGATCTAAGTTTCGCATGCCTTTAGAAAACAATTTTTTTCAGAAATATATATGTAGCATGGTTTAAATGTATGAAACTATACCCCTTCAAACTGCATTAATAAGCATACACAATCATAACTGCAACAAAATGTACGTTGACTATACAAAGCTGGACTGGGTATACCCATAAAATATGGGATATTTTTAAACCTGCCTCAGATTAAATGCACCCATATTTCATACTTTACAAGGCATAAAATGAAGTTACAAAATAACGAAGTATGTATAAAAGGGAGTGCTTCAGGTTACCAGCAAACAAGCAGAACTAAGGCATTAACAAAATGCGTACACACACAAACATGAATTCAAGAATTGGTTCATTTAGAAATGATCAAGGTATGCAACTATAAGCAAGCTTAATGAAATCTGTATCACAGTAAAAAGCAGGAAGGCCATAGCTGCATTGCAACAATGATCAATGCGACTTACACTACAAAGGTAGGTAACAAGTGCATGTAGCATAAGAGGTCGGCATGGGACAATTACAGGCACAAGTCATGAAACATAATATGTCAAAAAAATGTTGCAACAACTATTTATGGTATTAATAAAGAGATGGGCAAGGTAGAGGGGTCTCCGTCAAAATAATTGGCCACACGTAGACTAACTCGTTCTGTGTATTACTATATACACTCATTGACACAAATAATTACATATGAACCAAGCCAAACTACTAAGCATAAAACATACATATAATTAAAGGAGGCAACAACAAATATGGTAAGGGACAGGGCAGCAGACGCAATCACAGTCAACCACAAATCAACCAAGTTTCTATTTTACATTTAGTATCATGCTGGCGTTAAGATACTTTGAAACAAAGCTAATCGTAAGGTAAACTTACCTTGAATCACCGGTGACAACACTATGATGAGAAGAACAGAGGCGTAGAACTCCACTGGTCGATGCAAACTCCAATTGTGCAGACAGCAGCGACTTCAAATGATTTGCAGGTGGCCTTGGCAGAGCAATTTGATGGGGACGGAGCAACGACGTCGATTGTCGGATGTGGATGCACCAGTCTCAAGTGGCGCGGTGGCGAATAGAACCGGAAGCATTCACTGGTTTTCTTTGATTTGGGAATAACTTCGATCGGCTATCAAATTGGAGAGGAGGAACTAGATGGAACTGTGGTGACAGGTTGTGGAGGGAGAAGGAAAGTTGCTCCAACTGATGCAGTGGTGACAACGAATGATGTTGAGATGGTTCAGGTTTGGTTATTGACCCAATTAGAGGAGAAAGGAGGTCGAGAAGGAGGGGAGAGGGGAGAATTCGATCTTCGGTAAGTGATGTTGGTCGGAGCAGGCGTTGATGAGGTGGCTACTAGTGAAGGCGTTGGCGTTCAGGCGAGCAGAGGTGGGAAGAGCGAGAAAAAGGCAGCCATTACGTTTGGGGGAGAAATAATTTGAGAAAAAGTATACAAACCAAATCTTGAAACAAAGTTTTACCAGATATTGTTTGCACGTAATGTTTCTTTGAAATGAGTAAGACACGGTTTAATGAATGTATAAAACAACATTGATTTCACTTTTTACATTTCAAAATTTATCAAACGAAAAATCAACGTTAGGTTAAAATATGACTGTAACGAAGTATACAAACAATATTGGTTACATTTTTAAATTTCAAAATTTTTTATTAACCAATAAATAAATTAAGGTGAACGCAGTAATATGCGTATTCCATTACATAATTCATTTCTTCGTTTTATTACGTTGAACGCATCTCAAATAAATGAATTCTGAAATTAAATTCAACATCTTATTCAAAACCAAAACTTAGCTTTCCAAATAAAAAATAAATCTACATTCGAAGTTGAAAAAAAATAGACCTTCTCTTTTTTCTTAAATTGAATTACAAATTTACATTTTAAAGTTAAACAAATTAAATTTCTTCTTAAATCAAATTGCAAAATTCATGTTGAAAATAAACTTGCGAAACGATTTCATTTAAAAGTAAATCCAACTAGGTTCAAAATAGATAAAATTCCTGTAACGTCCCGTATTTTGATCGCTTCAATTTTGAATATTTAAATTAGTTTAAATATTGAATTCGTAATATAAATGAATTTTTCTATTAATTAAACGAAGTTTGAAAAAGTATAAATAAATATATGTATAATTAAAACGAGTTCAAAATAGCGTGGTAGTTCGTAATATTCAGTTTTGAACTTTAGTTGAGTGTACAGAAGCCGTTATAAGTCGGAATTCTGTGAAACAAGAAATATTTGAACCTGTTGAATTATAATTTTTTTAATAAAAAGAGAAAAATCAGAATTTCATATTTTATATTGAGAGTTATGACCAAATCAAATTTTCAAATAGTCGCTGTGAAATTCTTTATAAACCATAATTATTTATTTAAATAAATAAATCGATTTTAAATCAATAGAATATCGGTTTAAATTGAAAAATGAAATATCGAGTCTAGAATTTCGAGTTAATTTATTCTAGAATTTATATAATTCAGTTTGAAAATATATTTGGTAATGAGAATTTATTTTAAATAGAATTTTTCATATTGGAGTCAATATATATTAAGTCAAATTTATTGTTAAATTATCAATATCTTATGTATATGGTCAAATTGGACCACGGAAACTGCTCCAATGTGTTCAGAACAAGGGTAGAACCTTGGGAACGTCTTTTGTTGCATTCAAATAGGGGATCGGAACCGTAATATCCTTTAATTTGAATCACACCACATTAAATAAAATCTAAATAAAAATTAAATAAAAACATGATATTGGGGAGGACCTAAATTCTAAGGCACATGCTACTCTGAATAATCTCAGCGTCTTCTCTTTTCAACACTAGGTACGAATTCAATTCCTTCTTCTCCAAGCTTCAGAAATGTACACTGTAACCTATTCTACGCTATACCCTATTGAATTTGACAGTGTTCCTATCCCTTAAATACCTCACCTATATAAAGACCGCATTTTCCTTAGTTTGCCCATCCTCAAAACCAATTCAGCTCTTCTTCCAGTAATCACGAAATCAATTCCTCTAAACAAAAATCGCTCCACTGAAAAAGAAAATTCCAAAAGCAGAAAATAGAAATCAAGGTCGCAGATTACTTTCTTCATCGAAATCGAAATCACCGTGCCCTTTGAAGCTCGACGAGGTGCTGAAATTCTTTGAATGGGTGGATAAATCGTTCTAATGGAAATCCATACGAAGGATTTGACGCTATTTTTCATCGTGATTCAGTGACGTGTTCTAAGGAAGTGGTTTCAATACTAGATTGAACTGTCGATGATCGACAGTGGTGATGGACGCGATGATAGGAGCTTGGCAGGTGCAGAAATGGGTATTTGGGAGATGCGAATTTGTTAAGAACGAACATGGGTGTTCTGTGGTGACGCGTTGAACTGGACTGCGAATTCGAGGAGGATATCGATCTGTGTTTATATTGGATGATGGGGGTGTTCTTACTGGTGCGGTGAATTATTTGGAGGAGAGGGTCTATAATTCTAGGGCTTGATTCTGGAGCGATGCAGGTGGTTGGAAACTGAGCAGTGTTGAGGGATGATTCTACGATGGTGCTAAGTCATAAAGGGGTATGAAGGCGTTGTTGCCAATGTCTGGGAGCCAATCTAGTTGGGGTACGATTGGAGTTGGTGCGATGCCAAGAGGAGTTCGATAGGCTGATGGTTGGAGGATGAACGTTGTAACGACCCGTATTTTTCTACAATATATGATTAACTTATTTAATTATATAAATAGGGGTTTAGAATTCAAATGGTCATTTAATTAAATTATATTGAATATTTAATTAATATAAATAATATAATAATATATTTAATTCTGAAATAATCAGCATTGGCTGAAATGGCGATATGGTGTGAATTGGGAAATTCAAAATATATAATTCAGTTTAGAATTGAATTTGAATAACGAATTTATTATTTGAACGATAGTTTGAACGTATAATTATATTATAATTATAATCGAGCTCGAAATGGCGCGGCAGTTCGTGATTTGGCGATTCGAACTTTAAACGAATATACAAAAGTCGTTTTAAATCGGATTTCTGTGAAACAAGAAACGTTAGGAGCTGATGAAGTATATTTTTCTAGTGGAAGAGAAAAATCGGGATTTCATCGCGTAGATTTTGATTTATGTCCAAATCAAATTTTAGAAAAGTCGCTGTGGAATTCCTTTTTTATTTATAAAGGAATTATTTATATTTTTAAAAAGGAATTTCATTTTAAATCAAATATCGATTTAATCGGGATTTGAAGTATCGAGATATAAATCCAACGGGAGCTGTATGGTATTCCACTGTGAATATATACGATAATATTTATTTTTTAATATTAAATTTAATTGTTTTTAAATATATTTATATATTTTAAAGGGTTATTTAGAGCTTTAAAAATAGCCAGTTTTGCAAACGACCTCAGAATTTGACAAAACTAATTTTGTTGGATCCGCAATGTTAAATTATTGTTAGATTTCAATTTCCGTGATTTTTGAAGTCAGTGTGTGACCGTATGGATTTTTAGAGTGAAAAACAGTCGATATTTCAACGGTTAAAAATACGCTGTGTGAGCATACGGAGTCGGAATTCGACAAAACCAGTTTCGTTGGGACCGTAATGTCAAACTGTAGCTACATGTCCAGTTTCATGATTTTTGGGTGTCATGTGTGATCACAAGAATTTTAAATGACATATAAAAATAGCGTTTGCTTATAAATTAATAAAATAATAAATTTCTAATCCTATAAATATGGTATCCTTTTAAACCTAAACATAACTTTCTCATTCCCTTGGTCAACTCTTTTCCGCTGTAACATTTGTGTCTCAGGAAAATTTCGATCCTCTTGAAAAATCAAATATAATTCAAATAAAACTCTATAAAATCCAAACCAAGGCTATATGAGTTCGGCAAGAGGAAATCTTCATTCTTGTATGAATTTTGTGAAGTGTGATGCACATTTTTGGTTCGTGGATTTTTGTCGCAGCATTTAGGGTTGCGATTTGGAGTTGAGGGAAGCCGTAATGGGTGGATTCGAGTTAGTATTGTTGTTCCGGAGGTTGAAGAGGTTTGATTGTGGGTTATTTGGTGAGGTGCGATGGAATTTTTGGGTCAGTGTTGAGTGATGTTGAGGGCAAGTTCGGTTCCGATGGGTTTTTGGGGATGAGTTCGAGAGTGGAATTTTGTATATGGGGAGGAAGAGCTCGAGGAGAGGATGAGAATGGTGGTCTGGTTTTGTGGGATCGTTAAGTTGGTGAGGAGAACGTGGTGGCCGAAGTTCCTGTAAGGGTCAAGTTGTTACTGTGTTCGGTTGGGAAAAAACATACGGTGGAGAAGGAGTGTTATAGGTGGGTTTGAGATGGGTAATGGGCCGGGGAAAGTTAAGTAAGCCCAAAAGAAAATAATTCATGTTTTATCTATTTTAAATCATGTACTAACTTGTAAACTCAATAACTTGTCTGCCCGTTATCAGAATTCAGCACAACAAGATTCGATGGGATCGTATGGACGGACACTACCCAACGGAGCTGGCTGGGAGTGGATTGGAGCTCATTTGAATTTATAGCAAAATAAATTGTTTGATTAAAATCAAACAACAGTTTATCGTTCTTTAACGATGAACTGCCAATGTGAGTAAAACTCACCAACTCTGAACAGTTATATTTTTATAATGTATTCTTAGAACTGATAAGGATCTGTTGATTGATGTGTGTTAACTGTTTGGTTGAATTGCTTATGTATGGATTGAATTTATAGATAACGATATATATATATATATCGTTAATCAAATATTGATTCTGTTTAACAGAATATTTCATATTGAAATGAAATCGATGTTAATGGTATTGTTTAACATCTGTGGATGCAGGGAAACAGGTCGGAGGAATTCAACTGGATTCCACAACATTTATTTTACTGTTTTCATATATGGTGATATATGATGTGATATATAATATGTTGTTGATTATGTGTGTTTGAATGATATCGATCATTGTGATTTAGTATTTTAAATACCGTAAGAAATACTGGGATGTAAAAAGGTGATTTTCAAAGTATATTTTGAAAATAAATTATTTATATAAAATCAACGAATTTTATATATAGAAGGAAAAAGGATTTTATATAAGGAAATAATTTTAAAATCAAAAGAGTTATAAAGGAAATTATTTGTAAAACAAATAAATAGGAAAGATAAAGGAAATATTTATTTGTTAAATTAATAAAAGTATAAAAGGATCTTTTATTTAGAAAATAAATAAAACAAACAAAAAGAGAAATATTTGTAAACTATTTACAAATAAATAGAATAAAGGATTGTTTATTTAGAAAATAAATAGAATAAAGGATTATCTATTTAGAAAATAAATAGAATAAAGGATTATTTATTTGGAAAATAAATAGAGGAGTTAATCGAATCGAGTTAATCGAAAGGAATTAATCGAACAGAGTAAATCAAATAGACTTAAGCAAAATTAGAAACTTACTAGAGATTAGTAAATTGAATGGTTTTCTAAGTGCCTGTCTGATGTTGGTTTCGGCCTTTGGGATTAATACTTAGGGAATTGTTCTCATACTAGTTTACAGTCAAGGACTGATAGTTGTGGAATGATAGTGATATGTAAATAAACAATGGAAATGTTTTCCAGTGTTAATAACATATATTTTTTAAACATAGAAAATAAGGAAATGTGAATATATATATATATATGTTAAATGATGATTGATCGATATAATTTCCATTTGGAAATAATATCGTTGTTTGCACACGTGTTTTTCTTTGATAGTTAAATCACAGACTATCAAAGTTTTGACCACTTTAACATTGTTAATATGGAGAGACCGGTTGGATTATTATATGAAGAACCACTCTGTATTGGCATAAGCGTTGCGAATCAAGTACGCTGAATATATTAAAGACGGAGTAAAGTGCAAGGGTTGTGGTATAAATCTTAGATAACGATTTCCTAAGATGGTTGTACTGAATAGTGCCTTCGGTTTGTCCAGTTGCAGGACAACTTGTATGGATGAATGTTTGACAGAGTATATTTAATAGATCGCGTAAGTTGATCTCTTCAAACATATTTACGTTTGGTGGCGGAGGAATTCGTTTCTCTTAGCTGTATACCCGTGGTATTTTTGGGGAAATCAATTTGTGATTTGGCAGGTATGACGATGTGACATTCAAAGTGAATAGATGTGTGATCTGTCAAAGATAAGCGTAGCTTCTAGCCTCACATCCGGTAAATGACAAAAATCGAGCAGGCAGCATGGCTATGTTGGTCGCACCTATTAGGGTGTATAATCACCTAATCTAGAGTTTCATTTACTTCTAAAAATCCATTGTCGATGTTGTCCCATTCGGGAAACGGTTGCTGATCCCAACCGTTGGTGATATACATTCGATACACTCAAGCGAAATGAGCGGTCGGTCATGTGTGTTGCCGGGTTACAAGATGTTCTTGTTGAACCCAGTGTATTCCTCTCTAGAGGTACACTAGCGAAAGGTGGTTCCATACCTTGTCATAGTTGGAAATCCATTACCCAATACGTGCTTGCGGTTTTGATTGTATACTATATATGTAGAACGTGAGATGAAAGCGTTTCTTCTAGATAATTATTATATTGTGGTTGATAGACATTATTATAATATCAAAAGGTTTTTGATATAAAGATATTTTGAATTCTCATAAGGGAAAAACTCATTCCGTTATACGGCGTGGTCTTATGAGATATCGTTTAATAGCTTAAACTGTTTTACTCATACCAGTCCCATGACTGACCCGGAGTTTATTTTGTTTTCCCTAAACTCTTGGGCGCCCAATTTGGTACGAGTAGTCAAGTAGACGGGATTTACAAATACTTGAAGAGTTGGAGAAGGAGGCTTCAGAATTATATAGCTATGGTTATTTTCCGCTGTGTTGTAAGTGCTGTACTTTGGAAATGATATGTATATACAAGTACAGATTTATATTTCAAAGTTATGTTATATATTATATGTTATTCGTTCCGCTGTGAGGTTCGTGTTACTCTGATGTTGTGTTATTCTTCTTCTTCTATTCTAATTTTCTATCTTTTCTATTCTCACCCTCTAATTTCTTTCATTAACCATCCGGTATATTTCGATGTTTGGTTAGTCGTCATTGAGTTTATGTCGATAACCAAAGTCGAGAAAAACCAGGTCGTTACAGTTGGTATCAGAGCTTAAGGTTAAGTGAATTACCTTGGCTCTGTGGCGTGACTCAGTAGAGATGGGGTTAGTAATACCCTAGATTGAGTTGAGTGTGTATATACGGGTGAACATATTTGTTATTTGATATAAATGGTTTTATATTGAGTTGATTTATTGGTTGAGTTGTTTATGGATTCTGGTCGATGGTGGGGCACCACAATATTGATAGGAGTTTCTAAACACTCGAATACGATGGGTCGACATGATATGTTTTGAAAAGAGGGTAAATGAAATAATTTTACCCAAATTATATTTTGATATAAAAGATTGATATCAAAATGATTATAATATATTGGATATATTGGTTGTAATTATAATCGAGTAAGATTATAAATTTAAAGGGTTATGTAAATAACCAATCAGAATCCATATAAGTGTAATGAATTGAATTAAATCTGAAATTAGAATCAGAATGGGAATTAAAATTCCAAGAAATTTGTAAAAGTGTTTGTAATGGACTTGGATTAAGTATAAGAGAATTTTAAAATCCTAGGAGATTTTAAATTGTTTACAAACATTGAGAAGGATATTTTGAAATATATTTCAAATGAAAGTGTTTAGAAATGTTTTTGAAAAGTGATATAGTATTGAACTCACTTCGATATGGAAAATAAATTCTGACGATGACAGCTGCATCGTCAGTGTTCATTTTCGAGTTGCTAAGTGATATATTACTACCAAGGATATTGTTTTTAAAATTGTTTTGCGAAAACAAGTTATACAGAAATTCAAAGGTTTTGAATTGTGATTTATGATTTCAAATTGATTGAAATAAAAAGAAAACACAGGAATTTAAATTCTAGAATTTAACTGTAACTTGTGGAAAAAGTAAAACTGAAATTGATTAGAGGATAATCTGAAATGGAATTGAGGGATAAGTTAAGAGTTGGAAATGTATAGGAATATGCTGAGTTGGTAGCAAGTGAAAGTGATATAATGATATGCCCGACAAAAAGGTACAAGTTTATATTTCATATGAGTTTGGTGATTTATGAGCCGATTTGGCAAGCCGCTTGGCTGTTTGATTTTCTTTTGGGTTGGAGAAGGCCTAGAGAGGCGAGTTGGAGTTTGACCTATTGACCAATACAAAGGAGGTGCTGGCAAGATTTTTCGAAAAGTTAAGGTGTTAGAAAAATTTCATGACTTTTGAAAATTTTCGTTGATAAGAATTAATTAATAATTTAATTGAAATTAAATTGGTTCAGTTGAAACTGAAATTAATAAGTGAACAGATAAGTTATAACCGGTCGATAGGGTTTGATTCCTACCTTAGAAATTTCAAGGACGAAATTATTTTAAGTGGGGAAGAATGTAACGACCCACATTTTTCTGCGATATATAATTAATTTATTTAATTATATAAATAGGGATTTAGAATTCAAATGGTCGTTTAATTAAATTATATTGAATATTTAATTAATATAAATAATATAATAATATATTTAATTCTGAAATAATCAGAATTAGCTGAAATGGCGATATGGTGTGAATTGAGAAATTCAAAATATATAATTCAGTTTAGAATTGAATTTGAATAACGAATATATTATTTGAACGACAGTTTGAACGTATAATTATATTATAATTATAATCGAGCTCGAAATGGTGCGGTAGTTCGTGATTTGGCGATTCGAACTTTAAACGAATATACAAATGCCGTTTTAAATCGGATTTCTGTGAAACAAGAAACGTTAGGAGCTGGTGAAGTATATTTTTCTAGTGGAAGAGAAAAATCGGGATTTCTTCGTGTAGATTTTGAATTATGTCCAAATCAAATTTTTGAAAAGTCACTGTGGAATTCCTTTTTTATTTATAAAGGAATTATTTACATTTTTAAAAAGGAATTTTATTTTAAATCAAATATCGATTTAATCGGGATTTGAAGTATTGAGTTATAAATCCAATGAGAGCTGTATGGTATTCCACTGTGAATATATACAATAATATTTATTTTTAAATATTAAATTTAATTGTTTTTAATTATTTTTATATATTTAAAAGGGTTATTTAGAGCTTTAATAATAGCCAGTTCTGCAAACGACCTCAGAATTTGACGAAACTAATTTTGTTGGATCCGCAATGTTAAATTATTGTCAGATTTCAATTTCCGTGATTTTTGAAGTCAGTGTGTGGCCGTACGGATTTTTAGAGTGAAAAACAGTCAATATTTCGACGGTTAAAAATACGCTGTGTGAGCATACGGAGTCGGAATTCGATGACACCAGTTTCGTTGGGACCTAATGTCAAACTGTAGCTGCATGTCCAGTTTCGTGATTTTTGGGTGTCATGTGTGATCACAATAATTTTAAATGACATATAAAAATAGCGTTAGCTTATAAATTAATAAATTAATAAATTTCTAATCCTATAAATATGGTTTCCTTTTAAACCTAAACCTAACTTTCTCATTCCCTTGGTCAACTCTTTTCCACCGTAACATTTGTGTCTTAGGAAAATTTCGATCCTCTTGAAAAATCAAATATAATTCAAATAAAACTCTATAAAATCCAAACCAAGGATATATGAGTTCAGCAAGAGGAGATCTTCAGTCTTGTATGAATCTTGTGAAGTGCGATGCACATTTTTGGTTCGTGGGTTTTTGTTGCAGCATTTACGGTTGCGATTTGGTGTTGACGGAAGCCGTAATGGGTGGATTCGAGTTCGTATTGTTGTTCAGGAGGTTAAAGAGGTTTGATTGTGGGTTATTTGGTGAGGTGCGATGGAATTTTTGGGTCGGTTCTGAGTGATGTCGAGGACGAGTTCGGTTCCGACTGGTTTTTGGGGATGAGTTCGAGAGTGGCATTTTGTATATGGGGAGGAAGAGCTCGAGGAGAGGATGAGAATGGTGGTCTGGTTTTGTGGGATCGTGAAGTAGGTGAGGAGAACGTGGTGGCCGAAGTTCCTGTAATGGCCAAGTTGTTACTGTGTTCGGTTGGGAAAAAAACATACGGTGGAGAAGGAGTGTTACGGGTGGGTTTGAGATGGGTAATGGGCCGGGGAAAGTTAAGTAAGCCCAAAAGAAACTAATTCATGTTTTATTTATTTTAGATCATGTACTAACTTGTAAACTCAATAACTTGTCCGTCCGTTATCAGAATTCAGCACAACAAGATCTGATGGGATCGTATGGACGGACACTACCCAACGGAACTGGCTGGGAGTGGATTGGAGCTCGTTTGAATTTATTGCGAAATAAATTGTCTGATTCAAATCAAACAACAGTTTATCGTTCTTTAACGATGAACTGCCAATGTGAGTAAAACTCACCAACTCTGAACAGTTATATTTTTATAATGTATTCTTAGAACCGATAAGGATTTGTTGATTGATGTGTGTTAACTGTTTGGTTGAATTGCTTATGTATGGGTTGAATTTATAGATAATGATATATATATACATCGTTAATCAAATATTGATTCTGTTTAACAGAATATTTCATATTGAAATGAAATCGATGTTAATGATATTGTTTAACATCTATGGATGCAGAGAAACAGGTCGGAGGAATCCAACTGGATTCCTCAACATTTATTTTACTGTTTTCATATATGGTGATATATGATGTGATATATAATATGTTGTTGATTATGTGTGTTTGAATGATATCGATCATTGTGATTTGGTATTTTAAATACCGTAAGTAATACTGGGATGTAAAAAGGGGATTTTCAAAGTATATTTTGAAAATAAATTATTTGTATAAAATCGACGGATTTTATATATAAAAGGAAAAAGGATTTTATATAAGGAAATAATTTCAAAATCAAAAGAGTTATAAAGGAAATTATTTGTAAAACAAATAAATAGGAAAGATAAAGGAAATATTTATTTGTTAAATAAATAGAAGTATAAAAGGATTTTTTATTTAGAAAATAAATAAAACAAATAGAAAGAGAAATATTTGTAAACCATTTACAAATAAATAGAACAAAGGGTTGTTTATTTAGAAAATAAATAGAGTAAAGGATTATCTATTAAGAAAATAAATAGAATAAAGGATTATTTATTTGGAAAATAAATAGAGGAGTTAATCGAATCGAGTTAATCAAAAGGTGTTAATCGAACAGAGTAAATCAAATAGAGGTAAGCAAAATTAGAAACTGACTAGAGATTTGTAAATTGAATGGTTTTCTAAGTGCCTATCTGATGTTGGTTTCGGCCTTCGGGATTAATACTTAGGGAATTTTTTCTCATACTAGTTTATAGTCCGGGACTGATAGTTGTGGAATGATAATGATATGTAAATAAACAATGGAAATGTTTTCCAGTGTTAATAACATATATTTTCTAAACATAGAAAATAAGGAAATGTGATTATATATATATATATATATGTTAAATGATGATTGATCGATATAATTTCCATCTGGAAATAATATCGTTGTTTGCACACGTGTTTTTCTTTGATAGTTAAATCACAGACTATCAAAGTTTTGACCATTTTAACGTTGTTAATATGGAGAGACCGGTTGGATTATTATCCGAAGAACCACTCCGTATTGGCATAAGTGTTGCGAATCAAGTACGCTGAATATATTGAAGACGGAGTAAAGTGCACGGGTTGTTGTATAAATCTTAAATAACGGTTGCCTAAGATGGTTGTACTGAATAGTGCCTTCGGTTTGTCTAGTCGCAAGACAACTTGTATGGACGAATGTCTGACAGAGTATATTTAATAGATCGCGTAAGTTGATCTCTTCAAACATATTTACGTTTGGTGGCGGAGGAATTTGTTTCTCTTAGCTGTATACCCGTGGTATTTTTGGGGAAATAAATTTGTGATTTGGCGGGTATGACGATGTGACATTCAAAGGGAATAGATGTGTGATCTGTCAATGATAAGCGTAGCTTCTAGCCTCACATCCGGTAAATGACAAAAATCGGGCAGGCAGCACGGCTATGTAGGTTGCACCTATTAGGGTGTATAATCACCTGATCTAGAGTTTCATTTACTTCTAAAAATCTATTGTCGATGTTGTCCCATTCGGGAAACGGTTGCTGATCCCAACCGTTGGTGATATACATTTGATACACTCAAGCGAAATGAGTGGTCAGTCATGTGTGGTCGGGTTGCAAGATGTTCTTGTTGAACCCGGTGTATTCCACTCTAGAGGTACGTACACAAGCGAAAGGTGGTTCCATACCTTGTCATAGTTGGAAATCCATTACCCAATACGTGCTTGCGGTTTTGATTGTATACTATATATGTAGAACATGAGATGAAAGCGTTTCTGCTAGATGATTATTATATTAGGGTTGACAGACATTATTATAATATCAAAAGTTTTTTGATATAAAGATATTTTTGATTCTCATATGGGAAAAACTCGTTCCGTTATACGCCCCACAATATATATAGTGGATGACCTTCTATACCGCGATATTCTGCCTCGAAGCAGGGTGGGTATTATTATTATTGACTAACATCTGTGGATGCAGGAAAAACAGGTTGGAGGGATCCAACAGGATTCCTCAACATTTATTTATTTATTTCTATATATATATATATATATATATATATATGCTGATCGATCACCAGTGATAGTGTATGACATGTGTGGGTGTGTGATAACATTTAACCTTGATTTTTGATGATTCTTGAGTGTCAAAATATATATGGGTTTTAAAATAGAATTTAAATAAAAGTATTTAAAGAATGATTTATTTTTCAAATAAAATATTTATTTAGAAGCCGAATTATAAATGAAATTGAACAGTAAAGATTTATTTAATGAATAAGACGAAAAGTTGATTTTTATAAGCGACATGTATAAAGAAGTGAGATTATTATTTTTATGAAATCAAGTCTAGCATGGATTTGTATTGAATTATTTTTCACGATTAAGGTGAATAAAGTGAGTGGTGTGGAAAATGGAAATTGAAACGTAATAAGAGTTTAAAGGAAATATTTATTCTCAAGCAGGAATGTTATTTAGAAATCGAATTATAAAGTAGAATTAAAAAGAAAATGTTTGTTTTAACAAACTAGATGAGAAATCAATTTTATAAGCGACATTTATAGCAAAGTAAACCATTATTATGAGAGTATTTGAGAAGGATACGATTTAAGCGTGGATTGGAAAAGAAAGTGGGAATGTGGTTTGCAACTAAGATTTTAAGTGGATCGGTATTTTCAAAATGCATAAAGGGAAAATATATAGAAGATTTTATTACGAAATGGAAGTTATAAATAAAGGTGAAGCCCGAAGTTTCAAGTATGAATCCAAGTTGACTAACTAAGTCAAGAATAAACTGGTATTATTGATATTTGAGAATGAATAAAGGGTAAGCAAAATCTTTGCAAATGGAAATTTGTTGGAAGGGAAATTAGAAAAGGGTTTTAATGTATAATTTCTAATTGAATTTAAGTCGGACGAATTTGTATAATATAGTCAATATTACACTAAAGAATTTTATATAAGATTTTAGATAATAATATTAATAGTAAGGAATTTACAAATGATACTATATATGTATATTTTAATATAGAATGTAGTTTATTGAAACAAAGCTGAAATGAGTGGTAATAACCTTATAAAGTGCTTATAAAGGTTACTTGTGAAAAACGTGGTTTTACAAAGGTTAAACCAAAAATTTGAGTTGATTAATGAAATTATATCGTTATAAAATTCTTGTTTCAGTTTTAGAAATACATAAATATTAGCAAGTGTTTTGCAAACCGTATCTTAAAAACGAATATTCCACTTATTGGAAAAAAGGTAGAAGTATTGAATTAACGAATGGTAAATCGAAAAGAGGATAAAGTGATTGAGAATATTAGAACAGTGAATTCAATTTTCTTTTATGGATGAATGGTTGTTTTATTTGATAGTTAAATAACCGACTATCAAATCTGGCCTAATGCGATTGTTGGTACGGAAAGACCGGGATCGAATTTATTCGAAAACCATTCTGAACCAACTAATACATAAACATAGAATATAGGAATTAAAGATGGAGCAGTGAAGACCATAGATCTTCATAAGCGAAAGGGCTACTTGTCAAATTCTATGGAGTCGCACCCGGAGATATTTGATGGTGATCCGATCGTGATTGAAATCGATGGATTGCAAGGACTACTCGCTACTGATCCATAGGGTGATTCCTAGGATGTGATAGGAGAGCGCCTTGGGTTTGTCCAGCCCCAGGACAACGTGAATGGACGAATGTTTGACAGAGTATATCTAATAGATCACGTAAGTTGATCTCTTCAAATGTACTTACGTTGGTGGCGGAGGAATTCGTTTCTCTTAGCTTTATACCCATGGTATTTTTGGGGAAATCAATTTGTGATTTGGCAGGTATGACGATGTGGCATTCAAAGTAAATGAAGGAGTGATTTGTCAAAAGATACGTTACGACCTGAAGCCTCACAACCGGGAAATGACAAAAATCGGGTAGGCAGCATGGCTCTGTGGGTCGCACCCATTAGGGTGTATTGTCACCATCTAGAGAATATTCATATTTGTTACTTCATTTTTCTTTTGTATCTCCCGGGAATGGTTATGTTGCTAGCAACCGTAGGTGGCAATATATTGATACACTCAAAAGAAATGAGTGGTCGGTCATGTGTGGGTCGGGTTGCAAGACGTTCTTGTTGAACCCAGTGTATTCGTCTCTAGAGATACACTATCGGAAGGTGGTCCCATACCTTGTCATAGTTCGAAATCCAATCTCCAATATGCGTCGGGTTTTAATTGTATACTATATATGTAGAGCGTGAGATGCAAGCGTTCTGCTAGATTGATATTTATTTGTATTTAGACACTATTATAATATCAGAAGAGATATTGATTTCAAAAATGGTTTGGGTTATCGTAAGGTAAAAACCGTCTGTCTTTATGTGTGGATTGGTCTTATGATTATCCTTCTCTTTTGAAATGATTTTTAACTTTAAAAATCAAGATGGATGATACGAATAATTTAGTGGGTTTTTCACATGCTGGTTCACCAGACTGACCTGAGGCATTTGTAATGCTCGGGTCAGACCCAATTGGGTCCGACCGAGTTGTACTGGTTCATGGTAAGATGATACGGATTTCAGGAGACAAGCTAGAGGAGATCAGACATATGGTATATGTAGTATTCCGCTGTGTGTTTTGAATGGGGACAGACTGTTATGACTGTACAGACGAATTAAATGTCAGTTGTACTCTGATAAATTGTAAGTATTGTTTCGAGTTTTCACTAAAGATTTATTTCTTTATTATATTTTATTCCGCTGCGATGTGAGATTGTGGTTCGTTGTTCTTTTCCCTTTTCTTCTATTCTAATTTTTCTTTCTTATCTCACCCTCTAACTTCTTTCTTAAACGGTCTAGATTTTCGGTACTCGAGTTGGACACGGGATGTATTTGTGTCGAAAATTCGAGCCTCGAATTTTCCGGGTCTTTACAGTGGTATCAGAGCAATGGTTTAGGAATAACCTTGGCTCTGTGGCGTAACTCGATAGAGATGGGGTTAGTAATACCCTAGATTGAGTTTGAGTGTATATATACAAGAGAGCGTATTTGTATATTTTATATATTAAAAAAATGTTTTGTATTGTGTCACTTGATCAGTTCAATTTTAAACTGGAAACTGATACAATATTGTTTTGTAAAGCGGGTAAATGAAATAATTTTACCCAAATTTATTTTTGTATATAAAAGAAATAGTTTTATTAAATTTTGTTGGTATTTGATTGTTGAATAAAATTCAAATGGGATTCTGGAATTGAAATGATTAAGTATAACCAAAAGATAAAAGGAATGATGTTTGAAATAAATATCATAATTCGAAAAAAAAAATTGGAAGCTAAGAAATAAATTCCAATATAATGGAATGGATGGATTGAAACTTGGTTGAAAAATAAGTTAAACATATTTGGATTGAAATTGAAACCATATTAAACTAAAACGAATTGTTAAACCAACATGGAATAAAAATCCTTGAATTCAAGTTGAAATATAAAAATATGGATAATCCAAATAAAGCTCGATGCATATAGTTTGAATGTGTCGATTAAAATGAGAAGTAAATTAAAATAAATTCAACTCAAGTTGGAATAATTGAATATGACTTAAAATGTTATCCAATTAAGTTAAATTGAGTCTTGATATAAAAGCGAATGTGAATATTGAATATAAACATAGATTATATAAACTTGAGTTGAATAGAAATTGAATGGAGAATAAATCAAATAAAGTTCGATTGAGATTGAAATTTGAACTCAAAATTTATATGGACTCGTAAATTAAAAAAATAAAACTTAGAACTCAAGTGAAAAATTAAAAGAACTTATGAAGTAAAAGCTAACCTGGAACTTAAGTTATAAATGAAACTCGATTTGGAGGTAAGCAAAAGTATATATGCAAACATGGTTGGTTGGATTGTCACAAGAAAAGCAAGAAAACCAATAAGTAGATAAATTGGCAAATTGGGAGTAAGAAGTTAAATGGATTGTGATCGAACAGGAATGGATATGCATGTGATTATACAGGTTTATTGGATAGAAGCAAGTGTGAAGAATAAATATGGGTTGCCCGACAAAAAGGTACATGTTTAATTCAATATGGGATTTTATGCGCCGAATCGGCAAGCCGCTTGGCTTTTTGATTTTCTTTTTGAATGGGAAGGGCCTAGAGAGGCAAGTTGAGGTTTGAACTATTGACCGGTACAAAGGAGGTGCTGGCAAATAATTTCGAAAATTTAGGGAGTTAGAAAATTTTCAACAGTTTTGAAAATTTTTGTAAACAAAAAGTTAATCAAAATTGAGAATTTTTGAGTGGAATAGCAAACTAGTAAGTTGGTTGAGTAGGAGGGATATTGAGAAAATTATCTATTTGCATGAATGGATTGGGAGAAGTAAATAAGGTATAGCTACATTTCCTACCTAGTAATTTCAGGGACGAAATTCTTTTAAGGGGGAAGGAATGTTACGTCCCGTATTTTGATCGCTTCAGTTTTGAATATTTAAATTAGTTTAAATATCGAATTCGTAATATAAATGAATTTTTATATTAATTAAACGAAGTTTGAAAACGTATAAATATATATATATATAATTAAAACAAGTTCAAAATGGCGCGGTAGTTCATAATATTCAGTTTTGAACTTCAGTTGAATGTACAGGAGCCGTTATAAATAGGAATTCTGTGAAACAAGAAATATTTGAACCAGTTGAATTATAATTTTTTAAATAAAAAGAGAAAAATCAGAAGTTCATATTTTATATTGAGAGTTATGACCAAATCAAATTTTCAAATAGTCGCTGTGAAATTCTTTATAAACCATAACGATTTATTTAAATAAATAAATCGATTTTAAATCAATAGAATATCAGTTTAAATTGAAAAATGAAATATCGAGTCTAGAATTTCGAGTTAATTTATTCTAGAATTTATATAATTCAGTTTGAAAATATATTTGATAATGAGAATTTATTTTAAATAGAATTGTTCATATTGGGGTCAATATATATTAAGTGAAATTTATTGTTAAATTATCAATATCTTCTGTATATGGTCAAATTGGACCATGGAAACTGTTCCAGTGTGTTCAGAATAGGGGTAGAACCTTAGGAACGTCTTTTGTTGCGTTCAAATAGGGGATCGGAACCGTAATATCCTTTAATTTGAATCACACCGCGTTAAATAAAATAAAATCAAAATAAAAATTAAATAAAAACATAATATAGGGGAGGACCTAAATTCTAAGGCACATGCTACTCTAAAAAATCTCAGCCTCTTCTTATTTCAACACTAGGTACGAATTCAATTCCTTCTTCTCTAAGCTTCAGAAATGTACACTGTAACCTATTCTACGCTATACCCTATTGAATTTGACAGTTTTCCTATCCCTTAAATCCCTCGCCTATATAAAGACCGCATTTTCCTTAGTTTGCCCATCCTCAAAACCAATTCAGCTCTTCTTCCAGTAATCACGATATCAATTCCTCTAAACTAAAATCGCTCCACCGAAAAAGAAAAGTCCGAAAGCAAAAAATAGAAATCAAGGTCGCAGATTACTTTCTTCATCGAAATCGAAATCATTGTGCCCTTTGAAGCTCGATGAGGTGCTGAAATTGTTCGAAGGGGTGGATAAATTGTTCTAACGAAAATCCATACGAAGGATCTGACACTGTTTTTCATCGCGATTCAGTAGCGTATTCTAAGGTAGAGTTTTCAATACTAGATTGAACTGTCGATGATCGACAGTGGTGATGGACGCGATGACAGGAGCTTGGCAGGTGAAGAAATGGGTATTTGGGAGATGCGAATTTGTTAAGAATGAACATGGGTGTTCTGGGGTGATGCGTTGAACTGGAATGCGAATTTGAGGAGGATATCGATCTGTGTTTATATTGGATGGTGGGGGTGTTCTTACTGGTGCGGTGAATTATTTGGAGGAGAGGGTCTGTAATTCCATGGCTTGATTCTGGAGCGATGCAGGTGGTTGGAAACTGAGCAGTGTTGAGGGATGATTGTACGATGGTGCTAAGTCATAAAGGGGTATGAAGGCATTGTTGCCAATGTCTGGGAGCCAATCTGGTTGGGGTACGATTGGAGTGGGTGCGATACCAAGAGGAGTTCGACGGTCTGATGGTTGGAGGATGAACATAAATGTTGAACGAGGTACATGGGGTCTAACAATTGAGTAAAGAGGCATTAAGGGTCCGTGAATTTGATAATGAACCGGAGTAATGCATTGGTTAACAAGGGAGTATGGTTTGTGATGGTTGGGAAAATACAGGCAATGAAAAAGTGTTATTGGAATTTGGATTGGTCTGCGGTTTGGGGACGTGATGCAAGGCACGCACTGAATGGTATTGTTGGGGAGGAGAATGTCTGAATGGTGGTAGTGTAGAGATTTGCAGTAATGATTGAAAACCAAGGTGGAGGTTGCAGCAGATAGCCGACAGTAAGAGAGTAAATATAAGGTGATGTAAAGTGAATGGAGAAGACGATGATTGTGAGGTGTTTGACAAAATACCGTAGCAAGGATGAATATAGTTTTGGAGATGTTTATGGGTTTGCTTCATGGAATAGTCGAGTGGTTAGTGTCAATAACAAGGTATACGTTTACCAAAATTTAAATACACATAGAATAGTTTATTTAATTATTTTAATCGTTAGTTTAAATATAAATAATTTAATTGACAAAAAAAAATTTATCGTAGGTGCCAAATTAATTAATTCAAGACGATTCAAAGTTGAGACGATATGGAAATTAAACCGGACATTCGGCACGAAAAATCGAGATGAGTTAAACTCACTCAGTTAATTATTTGAACTATTTTTAATAGTTCAAAATTTATTTTATTTCTTGCTGACTGCTAAATTGATTAATATAAAATGATAATAATATATAATAATATTATATAAAAATAATATTAGTGATTGGTGATTGGATATGCCCGCAGTATTATTAGGGGATGCCCGCAGTACCATTAGCGTATGATTTCCCTATGCGCCCCACAATATATATAGTGGATGACCTTCTATACCACGATATCCTGCCTCGAAGCAGGGTGGATATTATTGTTATTGACTAACATCTGTGGATGCAGGAAAAACAGGTTGGAGGGATCCAACAGGATTCCTCAACATTTATTTATTTATTTCTCTCTCTCTCTCTCTCTCTCTCTCTCTCTCTCTATATATATATATATATATATATATATATATATATGTTGATCGATCACATGTGATAGTGTATGACATGTGTGGGTGTGTGATAACATTTAACCTTGATTTTTGATGATTCTTGAGTGTCAAAATATATATGGGTTTTAAAATAGAATTTAAATAAAAGTATTTAAAGAATGATTTATTTTTCAAATAAAATATTTATTTAGAAGCCGAATTATAAATGAAATTGAACAGTAAAGATTTATTTAACGAATAAGACAAAAAGTTGATTTTTATAAGCGACATGTATAAAGAAGTGAGATTATTATTTTTATGAAATCAAGTCTAGCATGGATTTGTATTGAATTATTTTTCACGATTAAGGTGAATAAAGTGAGTGCTGTGGAAAATGGAAATTGAAATGTAATAAGAGTTTAAAGGAAATATTTATTCTCAAGCAGGAATGTTATTTAGAAATCGAATTATAAAGTAGAATTAAAAAGAAAATGTTTGTTTTAACAAATTAGATGAGAAATCAATTTTATAAGCGACATTTATAGCAAAGTAAACCATTATTACGAGAGTATTTGAGATGGATATGATTTGAGCGTGGATTGGAAAAGAAAGTGGGAATGTGGTTTGCAACTAAGATTTTAAACGGATCAGGATTTTCAAAATGCGTAAAGGGAAAATATATAGAAGATTTTATAACGAAATGGAAGTTATAAATAAAGGTGAAACCCAAAGTTTCAAGTATGAATCCAAGTTGACTAACTAAGTCAAGAATAAACTGGTATTATTCACAGTTGAGAATGAATAAAGGGTAAAAGCAAGAAATTTGAAAATAGAAATTTGTTGGAAGGGAAATTAGAAAAGGGTTTTAATGTATAATTTCTAATTGAATTTCAGTCGGACAAATTTGTATAATATAGTCAATATTACACTAAAGAATTTTATATAAGATTTTAGATAATAATATTAATAGTAAGGAATTTACAAATGATACTATATACATATATTTTAATATAGAATGTAGTTCATTGAAACAAAGCTGAAATAAGTGGTAACAACCTTATAAAGTGCTTATAAAGGTTACTTGTGAACAACATGGTTTTACAAAGGTTAAACCAAAAATTTGAGTTGATTAATGAAATGATATCGTTATAAATTCTTGTTTCAGTTTTAGAAATATATAAATATTTGCAAGTGTTTTGCAAACCGTATCTTAAAAATGAATATTCCATTTATTGGAAAAAAAGGAGAAGTTTTGAATTAACGAATGGTAAATCGAAAAGAGGATAAAGTGATTGAGAATATTAGAACAGTGAATTCAATTTTCTTTTATGGATGAATGGTTGTTTTATTTGATAGTTAAACAACCGACTATCAAATCTGGCCTAATACGATTGTTGGTACGGAAAGACCGGGATCGAATTTATTCGAAAACCATTCTGAACCAATTAATACGTAAACGTAGAATATACGAATTGAACATGAAGAAGTGAAGACCGTAGATCTTCATAAGCGAAAGGGTTACTTGTCAAATTCTCTGGAGTCACGCCCGGAGATATTTGATGGTGATCCGATCATGATTGAAATCGACGGATTGCAAGGACTACTCGCTACTGATCCATAGGTTGATTCCTAGGATGTGGTAGGAGAGTGCCTTCGATTTGTCCAGCCCCAGGGCAACGTTAATGGACGAATGTATGACAGAGTATATCTAATAGATCACGTAAGTTGATCTCTTCAAACGTACTTACGTTGGTGGCAGAGGAATTCGTTTCTCTTAGCTTTATACCTGTGGTATTTTTAGGGAAATCAATTTGTGATTTGGCAGGTATGACAATGTGGCATTCAAAGTAAATGAAGGAGTGATTTGTCAAAAGATACGTTACGACCTTAAGCCTCACAACCGGGAAATGACTAAAATCGGGTAGGCAGCATGGCTATGTGGGTTGCACCCATTAGGGTGTATTGTCACCATCTAGAGAATATTCATATTTGTTACTTCTTTTTGCTTCTGTATCTCCCGGGAACGGTTATGTTGCTAGCAACCGTAGGTGGCAATATATTCGATACACTCAGGAGAAATGAGTGGTCGGTCATGTGTGGGCCGGGTTGCAAGACGTTCTTGTTGAACCCAGTGTATTCGTCTCTAGAGATACACTATCGGAAGGTGGTCCCATACCTTGTCATAGTTGGAAATCCAATCTCCAATAAGCACCGCGGTTTTAATTGTATATTATATATGTAGAGCGTGAGATGCAAGCGTTCTGCTAGATTGATATTTATTTGTATTTAGACACTATTATAATATCAGAAGAGATATTAATTTCAAAAATGGTTTGGGTTATCGTAAGGTAAAAACCCTCCATGTTTATGTGAGGATTGGTCTTACGATTATCCTTCTCTTTCGAAATGATTTTTAACTTTGAAAATCAAGATGGATGATACCAATAATTTAGTGGGGTTTTCTCACGCTGGTTCACCAGACTGACCTGAGGAGTTTGTAATGCTCGGGTCAGACCCAATAGGGTCCGACCGAGTTGTACAGGTTCATGGTAAGATGATACAGATTCCAGGAGACGAGCTGGAGGAGATCAGACGTATGATATATGTAGTATTCCGTTGTGTGTTTTAAATGGGGACAAACTGTTATAACTGTCCAGACGAATTAAATGTCAGTTGTGCTCTGATAAATTGTAAGTATTGCTTCGAGTTTTCAATGAAGATTTATTTTTGTATTATATTTTATTCCGCTGCGATGTGAGATTGTGGTTAGTTGTTCTTTTCCCTTTTCTTCTATTATAATCTTTCTTTCTTATCTCACCCTCTAACTTCTTTCTTAAACGGTCTGGATTTTCGGTACTCGAGTTGGACACAGGATGTATTTGTGTCGAAAATTCAAGCCTCGAATTTTCCGGGTCGTTACAATTCCAAATTCTAACTTGAAATCCAATATAAACATTCTATTTTAATGTTAAATCTTAATTAAATTTATATTTTAAGCGTCGTAATTTCTGGGTCGTTGCATATATTCATGCTTACATCTTAAACTCTTATTTTTTTCAAACTTAATCCACTTAGAAAAGGTAATGGTATGGTAACAGAAAAAAATATGATAATAACACAATCACAAAGAGTATAAAACAAAATACGGTAACATAATTCATACAGTTTTTACTTCAAAATAGGAGACGATCAATAAAAACAAGTTGGATTATTGCATCATTTTGAAATAAAATAAGGTGGAATTCTCTTCTCTCATCGATTTTTGAATACAGTACTGACTAATATACTATGGTTCATATGAAAAGAATTAGTACGTTGGTTTTCTTTTCAATTGTGCAACATATATTTTCATATGTGCATTCAACTCACTTTACTGCTTGGATTTGACCGTCAAATATGGCTACATTACTAATCAAATATGGATAAAATGTGTAAAATAGAAGTTTACAAAATGATTTAGAAGTCAGATTTTTTCTCGTAATTTTTTTGAAATAATGGTGTTCATGTATCACTATTTTTTGATGAAAGAGTGACATCAACTATAAAAAAGCATTTATATTTATTTATTATAATTAGGAACTAAAGACTGCTAATGTAGGTAGTCGAGACCAAAAAGCACTAGAAAACTGGATCATCAAAGAGATGATCAGCGATAATATAAATAGATGCATGTTATATCACTACCAAACAAAAAGTTTATACCAACGGAGCCTTCAACGGAGGCCAACGGCTTGCAACAGAAGCTATTTTCTAGACTTTTTTTTACGAATTAAAAAATATTACCATCAAAGGCCATTAGTAGTCGTTGGTATATTACTGTTGACGGTAGTTGGTAGCCGTTGCTAAATCGCGAGCAGATTAACAAACCCAACTTCTTCTTCCCCATTCGGTTTTTCCACGAAATTTTCACTAAACCCCCTTCCTCCTCCAAAAACGCCACCTACTGGCACTCCGTCAGTACCTAGCCTCTCCAACACCTGGAAAATTCCCTCTCTTCCTTTATTGCTTATTAATCTCCCCCAAACATGGTATAAACCCTAATCCCTTTTTAATTACATTTGCTAATTTATGGTTAGTTTGTTAACTTACATGTCTGTATTGCGTTATTGTATTTGTATGTATAATGTAGTTTATTGAGGCCTAATTCTTGTTATTAATCTACGTATTACAAGTATGTAGTTTGTACCGCAATAGAATTATGTGCATATACGTTGAATATTTAAGCGATTTTAGGCTTGTTTGGGATGTCTAGTGTGAATGAACATAATTTAGTCGATGTTTTTAGAAATTATCGAAAACGATATTTAATTTTATAACGTACGGTTAGTTTGATTAAGTTTTGAAAATGTGCGTATACTTGATAAACTCCATATACATACGATTAGATTGGAATTAACCATTCAAGGCTTATTTGGTTTAGAATTTGCTGCTTCACGCAGTGATTGATAATAAGAGCACCAATCTTATAAGTTGTTTTTTAATATACACATCCTTATTATTAAATTATTGGAAACTATAGAAGAAGATATATATTTTACATGAAAATTTCCGTGATTTCGTATAGGTAGAAAGCCAATTTTTTAATAAGTATAAAATATGCAATATATTATATCCATAAACCCTTAGAATGTTTTTCGGACCCCTGATAAGTATTGTATATGATCATTATGTGGACATTCATTTTGTTAACAGAACCGACATCAATATTCATCGTACACAATATTTGTTAGATTTGTCCCTGCATTGGACAACATAATAACGAAATTAAATCTCGTAAACATTTATTTTAAATGGTTCTCAAAATCTCGAAAGCGCTTCTTTTATGTTCCCTATGTACACGCAATTGTGTACTGTTCAGGAAACTAAAGCGATGCGCTGTCAAAATTTTCATGAATCATTTAAATTGAAAAGATTTACGCGATTTAATTGCGTTATTGTATTTATAATGGAAGGTAGGATGACCGGTGTGCAAAGTGCCAATGATCAATTAATACAGCATTCACCAGCAAAATTATTTTATTAAAATGTCAATGCAATTTTATATCATACTTTTTAATTATTTAGTTAGGATAAATAGACAATTATTTTACCAAACGGAGCTGAATGTACAAACAACGAAGGAAAACTGGAGGCTCAATAAGTGAACATTTTAATAATGGTATTTGTTGCTTACTGATTTTGGTTTAAGTAATAATGGAAATGATAAAGAAATTCATTGTCCATGTAGCAGATGCAAATTGTTAAAGCGTTTAATACCGGAAATGGTTAGAATTCATTTGCTTCAGTATGGTGGTTTCGTGTCGAACTATTTGGTTTGGGATTGTCATGGAGAAAAGCTAGCATTTACCCTTGTACAAGTTGAGAAGGTGGTGAGTAATGAATTTTCTACGACGAATCTCGTAGAACACATGGTTGAAGATGTTGCACGTTCAATGTTCCATATTCCTCAATTTACCGATGATGATGGTAACGCTAAAAAAGAACCAAATATTGAGGCCAAAAATACATATGATTTATTAGATGTTATGTAACGACGGTCGGAACAAAGCCTCTCTTCCATCCTGCATAGGGCGCATGCATATAAGTTGGCACACACATCATTGTAAAAAATGGAATCCCTGATGTTACATGTCTACCAACTCGTATTTGTATTCTATTCCCTCGATTTTTTCTGTGATGTGGGACTATGTATCCAAACCATCATTCCTACCTTAACAACATGCGAGGCAATCCTAACAGTCTCCCCCTTGACTCACATCCTACGAGTATCTTTTAAGAGCATTGTCTTTCCTGCATGGCCCAGTCCGTAACCATCGGCTCTGATACCACTGTTATGTAATGACTGTCGAAACAAAGCCCCCTTCCTTGCACGCATATGAGCTGGCACACAGCTCCCATACAACAAAAGGAATCCCTCACTATTATGTGCCTACCAGCTCATATTTGTACACAATTCCTTCAATATATTCCATGATGTGGGACTATTATATCCAAACCATCATTCCTCCTTAAGAACATGCGAGGCAATCCTAACAGTCTCCCCCTTGATTGGCATCTTACGAGTATCTTTTGAGACCACTGCCTTACTTGCATGGCCCAATCCGAACCTTCGGCACTGATACCACTGTTATGTAACGACGATTGGAAAAAAGTCCCCTTCCTTCCTGGTAGGGCGCATGCATATAAGTTGGCACACACATCCTATAACAAAAGGAATCTCTGATGTTACATGCCTACCAACTCATATTTGTATTCTATTCCTTTAATTTTTTTCCGTGATGTGGGACTATGTATCCAAACCATCATTCCTACCTTAACAACATGCGAGGCAATCTTAACAGTCTCCCCCTTTACTTGGATCCTATGAGTATTTTATGAGAGCATTGTCTTGCTTGCATGGCCCAGTCTGTAACCTTCGGCTCTGATACAACTGTTATGTAATGACGGTCGGAACAAAGCACCCCTTCCTTGTAGCATATAAGCTGGCAAACCACTCTGATATAACAAAAGAAATCGCTCACTGTTATGTGCCTACCAGCCCATATTTGTATACAATTCCTTCAATATATTCCATGATGTGGAACTATCGTTTACAAACCATCATTCCTCCTAAAGAATATGCGAGGCAATCCTAACTGTCTCCCTCTTGACTCGCATCCTACGTGTATCTTTTGAGAGCACTGCCTTAACTGCGTGGCCTAGTCCGAACCTTCGACTCTGATACCACCGTTATGTAACGACGGTCAGAACAATGCCCCCTTCCTTCCTGCGTAGGGTGCACGCATATAAGTTGGCACATACATCCTTGTAACAAAAGAAATCCCTGATGTTTCATGCCTACCAACTCATATTTGTGTTCTATTCCTTCAATTTTTTTCCGTGATGTGGGACTATGTATCCAAACCATTATTCCTACCTTAACAACATGCGAGGCAATTCAAACAGTCTCCCTCTTGACTCACATCCTACGAGTATCTTTTGAGAGCACTGTCTTGCCTACATGACCTAGTCTGTAATCTTCGGCTCTGATACCACTGTTATGCAACGACGGTCGGAACAAAGCCCCCCTTCCTTCCTGCGTAGGGTGCACGCATATAAGTTGGCACACACATCTTTGTAACAAAAGGAATTCCTGATTTTACATACCTACCAACTCATTTCTATTCTTTCAATTTTTTTCCGTGATGTGGGACTATGAATCCAAACCATCATTCCTACCTTAACAACATGCGAGGCAATCCTAATATTATATATCGTAAAGAAACCCCTTTGGGAAGGCTATGCAAATAGAAACCAATTATTAGTAATTGTTGAGTACATTGCAATGAAATCTAAATACAACCTCATAGAAGTTGGATTTACAACTATTGTACAAGCTAAGAAGCGGCATATGCCTCCCAAAAATTTAATGTGTGAAAATCATTATGGAGTAAAAAAAATGATGTGGCTTTTGGTTTACCGTATGAAAAAAATAAACACATATCTAAACGACTGTATGTTGTTTGAAAGGAAGATATCAACTTTAAAAATTGTAAAATGTAATCAAGAAAGGTACAACCCAAGAAAGAAAAAAGGAAGTTCCGTATAAACGTATGCATCATTTACCTATTACTCCTCAACTTCAAAGGTTATATGCATCTTCTGTAACCACGCAACATGTGAGACGACACAGTGTGAGAACATTGGAAGAAGGTATGTTAACACACTCAGCTGATGGGGAAACATATAAGCATTTTGACTAGAAATATCCAAATTTTGCATCCAAGAGTCGTAATGTTAGACTTGGTTTATGGATGGATGGATTTTCACTATTTTCTCAATTTGGTTCTAAATATTCGTCATTGCCTATAATTGTCACAACTTAAATTTACCTCCATGGATGTGTATGAAAACTCCTTGTATGTTTCTCATAATTGTCGTCCCTGGTCCTAATGATCCGACACAAGGAATAGATGTTTATTTATAACCTTTAATTGAAGAATTAAAAACATTGCGGTACGAAGGAGTAAAAACATATGATATTTCTCAAAAAAAGAGGCTTTCTCATGTATGTTTCTTTGTTGTGGACAATCAGTGATTTTCCTTCATATGCAATGCTTTTAGGTTGGAGTACGGCTGATCGTCTAGCTTTTCCTTACTACATGGAAGAAACACAAGCATTTCTTTACCTTGTGGAAAGAAAATTTCATGGTTTGACTATCATCGATCTTTTTTTATATTGATCATCCTTTAGAAGAGATAAGAAAAACTTTACAACTAATAAGAATGAAACTTTGAAACCACCTATGGTTTGGTCAAGCGAAGATATGTATGAACTTGTAAAGAATTATCCAAGATACATGAAACCGGAGAACAAACTGGAATTCAAGGTAAATCATCGATTCATAATTGGGGCAAACAAAGCATATTTTGGGAGTGACCTTATTAGAAAATTCTTCTGATTTGTCATAATATTGACGTAATGCATAATGAAAAAAATGTGATTGACAATGTGTTTAGTACAATTTTAAATGCCAAAGGGAAGAGGAAAGATGATTTGAAATCATGATGTGATATCGAAGTAATATGTAATCGTACTGAGCTTCATACAAAGCCAAATAACAAAAAAAAAGTGTGCTATGAGCTTGACAATAATAGTGTTAAAATACTTTTAAAATGGATTGAGGGATTAAGATTCCCAGATGGTACATCTTCTAATTTTCATAGATGTGTGGACAATAGAACAATAAAGTTAGCGAGATGAAAATTCATGATTCTCGGCAATGGTGGAAAAATGTTTTCCGTCGCTTTCAAAGAAATATTGCCGGTAAAAGTTTGAACTGTTGTAATAGAACTTTTTTTTATAAAGAGCTTTGTTCCACTACATAAAAAGTTGATCGTCGACATAAACTTGAGGAATAAATCTTTATATTTCTTTGCAAACTAGAAAAAGTATTTTCTCTAGGTTTTTTCAATGTTATGGTGCATTTACATATTCATCTTTCATTAGAAGCACGTCTTTGAAAGTCTGTGCAATATAGATGGATGTATCCATTTGAAAGATATATTAATATTTTGTTCATTAAATATTAGTTTAATCAAGTGTATAAAAAAATAATTTAAAATAATTCTTAATATGTACTTAAATCATCTAAAGAGAAATGTAAGATAGAAAACTCGAGTTGAAGGTTCGATTTGCAAATCATGCATCAAAGAAGAAGCTTTGTTTTTTCTTTCATTATTTTAGTGACTACTGAACATATCATTTGAAAGTGTTATGTGTAAGGATGGATGCATTGACCAAGCTGATTGTCCAGCGACTTTATCTATTTAAAAAAAACATTGTCCCCTGCTGGTAAATGTATGAAAGTACGGTTGGATGATAGAGACTATAATGTAGCACACACGTATATTGTGCTATAAAGTTGCACCGTTTATTAGGAATATACTTATATTTGTTGTATGTACAAATATGCGCATGTCTATTTTAATCATAATGCAACAGTTGTGCTATGATTGCAGTATTTACGAGTCACAGCATCCAAATGGTGATATCGGCAAAGAGTTCTCAACTTGATTTTTTAATTACGTTTTTTGATACAACAAATTGTGTTGTAGACGAAGGATTGAAACATTTAGCCATGGGACCAAAAAGGAAAGTGAAGACCTATCCAATATTCTTTGTCAATGAGTATAAATTTACTATCAAAGAATATGATGCTGAAAATTAACAAACAATACTGGTGTATTTGTTAAAGGTAGTAATGATACAAATAACCATATAAATGATTTTTATGCTGTGCTAACCCAGGTTTTGCAATTGATATATTTCACATGGCCCGTCGAAGAAGTATTTTTGTTTAAATGCAACTGGTTCAGCAACGTTCCAGATTTTGAAATCAACGTGCACCCAAAATAAAATCTTATAGAAATAAAACATACTTCGCATTACTATAAGTACGATCCTTTTGTATTTCCTAAACAAGCTCTTTAAGTTTAATATGCTCTTTATACATCTCTAAGAAGAGATAAAATTGATTGGTATGTTGTTTTTAAAACAAAGACAAGATTTACATTTTATGAACGGAATGTTCCCGACGAACAAGCTTATCAAATAAATGTCGAGGAAAATAGAGGAATAGTAATAACCGATGATCAAACATATTTTGGACCTCTAAACGATGAATCAAATGCATTAATTGAGGAATTTGAAACTATAAAGAAACATAATATTAAGTACGAAATGGAGTCAGAATCCAAAAGTGACGATGGCTGATTAATAATCCTCATTTGAAGAAGATAAATTTATGTTTTTTTAACGTTATATTGTTTTCATTAAATGATATGTTATGCTAATATAATATGTATCACATAGTTTTCTTATGTTAGGTCATAATGTATGTTTTACATAGTTCTTTTATGTTATGCTAAAATAACATGTTATGATAATATGATATGTACCGCATAGTCTTCTTATGTTATACCATAATGTATGTTTTTGCATAGTCCTTTTATATTATGCTAAAATGATAAGTCATACTAATATGATATGCATTGTATAGTCTTCTTATGTTATGCCAAAATGTATGTTTTACAAAGTCCTTTTATGTTATGCTATCATGTTTGTCTGTAACGGGTGCTAATACGTCGTCTCATAGACGTAAATCTCATTCTATGTCTCCTTCTACTTCTCAAAGAGGGACGGGTCCTTCAGCAGGTGGTGATGGAGGTGGTCCATCACAGGAGCTATCGTGTCCTTTGGTGTGGCTTTAGCCTAAAGCTAATGAAGTGTGAGTATTAAGTTTCAAAATTAATTTTCATGTGTATACAGTATATTATAAGTATATATAATAGTCATGAAATAACAAATGTTTTCTCCTTTAACACAGTGGATTAGTATTAGAGTCATCCGTTATAGTCATTGGCATATCACGATAGGCATACATGAGTCGTATGTTGTCATGTTGGCCTAAGTGACTTTGACTCCAGATAATGTTAAGAACACTATTTGGCAGGATTTTTTGGTATGTATGATATATCAATTATTACATTAAGTAGTCATGTATACTGATTATTATATATCTTACATCTTAGGTTTAAATATCAATTCATTTTTATAAGGATATTATCAATTCATGTTTATATTATTTCTCAGATGTGCAAGGTTCAGTGGACCTCCAAGATACTGATGTTTCTCTCGTACACAATAGGAATAGTAAAATTGCAAAAAAATTATAGAAAAACAATCAGTAGCATAAAAACGACGGGAAAACAGCCTAATTGGATGAGAACTAATGTATGCAATGATTTTCTCACTTGGTGGAGCAACGAGGAGTTTTTGATAAATTTACTGCATATTTAAATTAAATTGTTCAGCTCGATTAATATATAAATTAGAACTGTAAAACGTTATTTAACTTAAATTTACAAAGGGAATCCCAGAAAAAATCAGCAAATATGAGCAAGAACTCCGTTACACATCACGGTAGTTCCAAGTCATTTCAGCATCACTGCGAGGACTTGGTATATTTGTTAAAGATTTTAACTTCTACGTTGTTAATAGATACACAATATATATATATATATATATATATATATTTGAATATTTCAAGAGAGACAGCGCGGTGCTTCTGTGTCATATTGGGATGTTTTTATGCATACTGAGTCAGACGACGATTCAGGCTCAGTTTCATACTCCTTGGACTATGATGCCAAAGCACGTAATGCATACATTAGTATAACATAATTAACTTAAAGTTATAATTTAAATAAAACAGCGTTATCTAAATTCAATTGTATTTTGCATAACAGGAACAGTTCCAACAACAATGGGCATGGCTCCTCAAGGTCACTAAATGTGCCGACTTGACTGCGGATGAGGTAGGTACGATTTTTGAGGCTGTCATGGATCCATCAACCCATAACAGACGATATGGATTTGGGAACCAAGCAGTAGTTTTAAATTAAATTTTATAATAATTATGAAATTTGCTTGAATTGGAATTATGAAACACTGAAAATATAAAATTGTTTACAGGTTAAGACATCTCTGAATGCATACTAAAGGGCTCCAGACGAGGAGGAGATTGCACAACTACGAGCCCAGATTGTCGTGTTGGAGGAATGTGATCGCCTCTGTGAAGAACAGATGGGGCTATTGAACGACCATTTGGCAGAATTCATGGCCTAGTACGAATGGTTTCCTTCATCTGGTGATTCTGGAGAAGAGTGATTGGAGGTATGATTTGTTATATTTTGTTGTTATTTTTTTGTATATATACGCTTTTATATGCAGATACTAACATAGGGTCCTGTCACAATATCAATTGATACATTTCACAGCTCTGACTATTAAAAATATAAAGTCCGCTGATACAAATGAAGTATTTATCTTTGCTTCATCAGTTATATATCATTTCACACATGGGCTATTGACATATGGGCTTATTAAAGCCCAACCGCTATCACTTACATTTCTTTCCTGTAATCATTGCACCGCACCTATATATATGGTGCTTATGTACACTTGTGGATAATCAATAAAACATTTACTAGTCCTCATTACAGTTTATAATACAATTGTCTGAGAATTACAATTTCTATTCAAACATTAATATGGTATCAAAGCAAATCTTGCTTAACAGCGGTTATTGATTAGCTATTTGGTTCTCACCGTGGGTTTGGATTGAAGATATCCATCAGATTAATCTTCATCACTTGGATATCTGAACTCATCAGAGAAAACTCTCTTCATTTGAGTTCAAGATTCACAATCAATTAGTGTGTCGTACCTAACTTCTTGGTGGCTGCATCGAAAACTGATTGCAAATCTTGTACAGTTTAAACTCATCCATTCTGTAATCGATCAAGAAGATCAAAATACATTCTACAGTCAAGAAAATTCCTTAAGATTCATACATGTTCTTATCAAGATCTCACATTCTTTCATCATCACAAAGAATTTTCAAGATTGTCCAACATTTTCTGACCATCTCAATACTAAATTGCAGAACTTTGACTCATACCTGTTTTTTGGAGCTACCTCTTCATCATGGTCGAACCATCGTATCAGAAGGAGGTGAAACTTCCATGTAACAACCCGCAAAAATCAGGACCAATTTAAAATTTTATTTTAGAAATTTTAATGAGTTTTGACAATATAAAATAATTTATTTAAATAATAATGATCACAAATTTGATTTAAATCGAAGTTAGAATGAATGATTTAATTTTAATTAACAAAAGAGTTAGAAATAGTGCGGTAGTTTGAAAAGTCAAACTTGAACTTTGACTGACCGTACAGGATGCAAAATTTAACGGATTTTGGTGAAACCAAAAATATTAGAATCTATTTAAAAATGTCTTTCTAACGAATCTGAAAAATCGAAATTTCATAACGGAAATCAAAAGTTATGGCCAATTCAATTTTTAGAAAGGTCGCTGTAGAATATATAGGGCCCGAAAGGCTACTTTTCACATATATAGGAATTTGAACTCGAAACCACTTCCATTGAGTTCGGAATGACGTTTCTGCATTGAAAAACAGTAAACACTTATATATTTTGAGTTTCGAAAATTATTTGTTTAAAAATGTATTTTTAATATTAAATATATTGGCCTTGAAAATAGTCATTTTTCAAACGACCTCCGTTTTCGACGAAACCACTTTTGTTGGAACCGGAATGTCAAATTATTGCTAGGTTTCAATTTTCAGAATTTTTCGAATTGATATGTGAGCGTGGCGAAATAAAATGTGTTTTGACTATTTACAGTTAAATTTAAACGCCTTAAAAATAGCCATTTTTCAAACAGTCTCAGAATTCGACGAAAATAATTTTGTTGGATTCGTATCGTCATAAGAAAGCTAAAAATATTTTTTTTAGAATTTTCTGAGGTCGTATGTGGCCCCGGCATATTTAAATGTATGGTAGGAATTAAATAATTAATTTAATATTGTATTTTCAATTAAAACCGAAAATAAAAACCGTGTAGACATCAGAATTGGACATTGGGACATAGCCCATCGCGTTCAGAAGGCCTCAAAACGTTAAGATCGACAGTAAGCAGGCCCAAATCCGAGAAAGTTCAAAAATCCACTTTATTTCACGAAATTCGGAATTTAATATTAAAATAATATAAAAAATCCGAAAACCCTAACCCTAATTCTCTAATGGCCAGCCGCCGCCCAGAAATTGATGGCCAGAATTTCTCCAACTTCAAACGCTAATATCTCCCAATCCGTTCGACGAAATTTGACGTATGACCTACCAAATCGAAGAGAATTCAGAGGGCTACAAATCTATACGGCTATGATCATCATTAGGTTCACGGATTTCACGAATTTCGAGGCCAAAGTCGCTGCGGTTTTGGTGGATTTTGAGGTGATTGGGGAGGCCGAGCTTCAAGGGGTTGGTGGTGTAGGTTGCTCTCGGCATGGCGGTCGCGGTGGTGGTGTTTGATCGGATGCTAGATGGCCAGAGGGGGGTGCGACTAGAAGCTTTGGACGTGGAGATGGGTTTCGGCCGTGCGTTTCACGTTGGGGAGGAAGAAGGTCCGAAACTATTATTTTATTATTTTATTTTATTTTAATATTTAATTTGTCCGACCTTTAAAAATTCATAACTCTCTCATACGAGGTCCGTTTGACAAACCGTAAATTGCGCTGGACTCGTCTTTCCGAGCTCTTCGCGATGGCACAGACCACACCTGATTCTGAGACAGTTGATTTTTAGCCAAAATTTGAGGTGAGAATTCAAATTCTATTATTTAATTAATTATTAATTTATTTTCCCACATGAAAATAATTGTATGATGATGATGATTTAGTTCTGAAATGTTTTGTGTGTATGAATTATCGATTGTTGCTTGTGGTGTGCTTATTGTTCATGGTATGCTTGAATCCGTCTTTAAATTGTTATGTTATTGAGTTTAAATTGCAGTTGGAAAATTAAATCTAAATTTAGATTTAAAACATGTTTTATTCAAATCTAGACGTTCTAATTTATTTTATTTTAATGTCATTTTCATTCTTCTGAAATGAACAAAGAAATGGAACGACAAATAAAACTTTATTTTTATTTGGTGATGTTACAATGAAATTTGAACGACAAATAAAGCGTACCTCTATTTGTTGATACTACAATATAATCGGAATGACGAAGAGAAAGAAAAAAAAACTCTTTTTATTGGTTGATTTTACAATGAAAATTGAATGACAAATAGAATATTATATTATTTGTTTGTTTACAATAGACTATGAACAACGAATAAAATATATTTCTTTTGTTTGCCTTAAAGGTTAACTAACAAAGTTCTCATTTTTGGTTGCATAAAAAGAAAACAAAAACTCTTAATTTTGTTGCATTAAAAGTTAACAAACAAAAATTCATATTTTTGTCATTGAGTAAAAATGAAACAAGAACTCATATTTTTGTCATTGAATAAAGATGAAACAAAAATCCATACTTTTGTCATTGGAAAAAAAAAAGAAAAAAAAAAGAAAAAAGAAAAAGAAGAAAAAGAAGAAGAAATTTTCCTTTTATTTGAATTGATGTGAAATATCAATTCAATGTTGATTGTTTGCATTTCTCAAACAGAAATGTACGAAGGAACAAAAAGATTGTATTTTGTTTGCATCCCTTGATGCGAACAAAATGACAAAATGTAGATTTGCATTTAGAATAAAAAGAATTATATTTTTCTTGCATTTCTCAATGCAAACAAAATGTTTAAATAAAAAGAGAATTATATTTTGTTTGCATCCCTTGACGCGAACAAAGTATTGAAATAAAGATTTACATTAAAATTTATATTTTTATTTGTGTTTTCAAGACACAAATGAACTTGAAACTTACTTTTTATTTTTATTTTATTTATTTACATTTCATAATGTAAATATCACTTGAAAATAAAACTTACCTTTTTATTTATATTTTATAATGTAAATATTACCTGAAAACTAAAACTTATTTTATTATTTGCATATTATAATGCAAATGAGACTTGAAAACAAAACTTACATTTTTGTTAACATTTCATGATGTGAATATAACTTGATGATAAAGCTATTTTTATTATTTGCATACTATAATGAAAATAAAACTTGAAAATAAAATTTACATTTTTATTTGCACTTTATAATACGAATATAACATTGAAAATAAAACTTACCTTTTCATTTGCATTTTATAATGCAAATACAACATAAGGATAGAACCTACCTTTTATATGCAATTTACAATGTAAAATAAAAAGTACATTTTTATATGTAATTAGAAAGGGGATTTGCAATAATAAAATAAACTTACATTTTTATATGTAATTTATGATGGGATATATAATTGTAAAATAAAGTTTACATTTTTATATGTAGTAAGAAATTGAAAATTCGCATTGATATTAAAATAACACTTTTGTAAAGATATCGCATTAGAATAAAAAGATAATTTTTGTCGCTTTTTCTTTTTAGAATTAAAAACATATTTTGTCACCTTTTCTTTTTAACATGAAAAGGGTCATTTTTGTCGCTTCTTCTTTTTAACATTAAAAGAACATTTTTATGTCATGTTTCTTTTTAGCATAAAAAGAAGCATTTTTGTTGTTTTTCCTTTTAGTAATAAAAAGAACATTTTGCTTTCATTTCTTATGATAATATTTTATCGTCATTTTGAATGCGGTAAAAAATAGAATTGTTAATATTGAATATTTTATCGTCATTTTGAATGCGGTAAAAATAGAATTGTTAATATTGAATATTTTATCGTCATTTTGAATGCGGTAAAAATAGAATTGTTAATGTTGAATATTTTATCGTCATTTTGAATGCGGTAAAAATAGAATTGTTAATGTTGAATATTTTATCGTCATTTTGAATGCGGTGAAAATAGAATGGTTAATGTTGTCATTTTTTATTGACATTTTTGGTGCGATAAAAATAGACGATGTTAGTGATTCATTTTTATCGACATTTTTGGTGCGATAAAAATAGACAATGTTAGTGATTCATTTTTATCGACATTTTTGGTGCGATAAAAATAGACAATGTTAGTGATTCATTTTTATCGACATTTTTGGTGCGATAAAAATAGACAATGTTAGTGATTCATTTTTTATTGACATTTTTGGTGCGATAAAAATAGACAATGTTAGTGATTCATTTTTTTAATCATTTTAGATGCGATAAAAAGAATATATTTTTGTGTTACATTTTATTGTCTTTCTAGAGACAATAAAAAGCATAAAATTAAGGAATTACAATTTTATGTAAAATTGCTTTCATTGAAAAGAATAAATATAGAAGACGAGATTTTTGTTGTTAATAATAAACAATGAAAAAGGGAACATTTACATTTTGATGTAAATAAACAATAAAAAGAAAAATTACATTCAAAATGTAAGTTAGAATAAAAAGGACATTTTGTTATAAAAAAAAATGTAAATTACAATAAAAAGTATAGAAATAAAGACCACATTTTTATTGGCTGTTTATAGGCAATAAAAGAGACATTTTTATCGTCGTGTTATATATTGTGTATTACACTGCCATTCACAAGTTACCCGACTTGTGTATGTGATTGGGACGATAATTTTCACACATCGCCCAAGTACACAAATTAGTTTATCATTTGCTTGATTGGTTGAAAACCCCACACGGGTGTTGGGATGAAAATTCACATACACTAATCCCAATATTTAGTTGTATGTTGATCGTTAGATCGACAGGCTGTGATGAGCGTTATTATTTAATTTTAACGCTTACACAGTGGAAATTACACTTTGGATGTAATGGATGACTTGATGATTATACTGTTATTGTCATATATATGATGTGTGTGAAATCCATATAATCCAAATTATATGGTAAATGTTTGAGTCGCATTTCGATTCAAGTGTTCTTTTAAATAAGACTATTTTTACATTAGAAATCCTTTTATATTAAGTGCATATATTTTTTTCGTAGTATATTTTTTATCAACTATATGTTAAACAAAGAATATTTGTAAAAGATAAAGATTTGTAAAATAAAGAATACTTCTCATTTAGAATCTTTTATATAAAGAATATTTTTATGATTATTTTAAAATATGTTTTTAAAGGGGTTACTAGCGTTTGCAATTATATTTTGTGATATGAAATAAATTGAGATGTGAAGTGGGTTTACCGTGGGCGATGTTTTAAAACGACATCTATCCTTTAATCCAATTTGCATTGAAATTATTATTTGGAACTTATAAATCTATTTTATAGAATTAAAAAGACATTTTCTATAAATCAAGTTTTTCAACTAATATATTAAATAGGGATTAAGTGGAAATTCTATTGGTAATAATTGAGATGGGCTTCTGTAAAAGAAGACCGATATTATATATGGAATTTAAGAGGCTTTGCCGTTATTCCATTTATACTATTAGTCTGATACAGAAATTTATATCGGATATGTACTGATTGGATTTCTGTGGAATTCCATATTTTTAGAAATTGATTTATAGATTTTATTTTAAATATTTATCTTTGATAAAATTAATGAGAGTCTTCTAAAATGAATATCTTATTAAAAGAATATTCTGAGTTGGGATGTGACGAAATGTGTGATTTTCCAATATTTGTTTTTAATCCCAAATTACGCAAGTTATTCAGAAAGACCGGGTTTAACCCATTCTGAATAATCAACACGACGATCAAGAGTCGAAGACGAAGACGATGATTGAAGACCGAAGGTTTTCACATCGTTGGGATGATGATGACTGGTATCTTGAATTGGGATTGGCCTTCCAAGGCAAGGTATTTGGTAATGATCGTCCAAACGCATTTGGAGATCGACGGACACAATGTTTCACTCAGACCCAGAGCGGACTTGTAAATGGATTGCGTGTCTGACATTGTATTCTTTTCTACTGTATTTGTTGAACGCTACTAATTATATATTTCTGTTTGGTGTTTAACACCCTTCTCTAAGACGTATGAGCTTGGAGGTTATATATATATTGGTAGATGATCAATGATATGGTAGAGTCTGACAATGTGGCATGCTAAGATGCAATTGATCAAGGCTTTGTTGAAAAGCAGGCCTTGTGGTTGATGATCAAAGCACAGTCTATTTAGGCATAGCTTTGTGTATATCGTGACTTCGCGAGCCTCACAGCCCGGTAGAGTCTAAAACGGGAGAAGGGAACGCAGGGAGTGCACACATTTCTTTCTAGCTAGAGTGGTGCCAGGGACCTACCAGCGCTGGCATTTATTCATTGTGGTTGTTGGATTTTTCGAGGCCTCGGGGTTATGCGGTCGCCACTGGCCGTAGTATAGGTCCAAAAGGACCGGGAAGCGTGTGTTCAGGCATAACCAATCCACAAAAGTAAGTGTGGACCGGCCCTGCAGGATCCAAGGGTTGGACAGAGTACCAATCCTGGGGCATTTGCTAGAGTGTCTCGAATCGGTAAGGATCTCCTCCCTAGCCTTGACTCAAATGGAAACCCAAATTTCCAATACGACATCACGCGATTTTGATTGTATACCTATATATGGCGACATAGTGGGATGGGGCACTTATGCCGTCTAGGATTGATATATTTACTTTGATGTATTTCAAATTGGTTGCACACTATTATTATGTAATACCGTGTTTCTCGTATCAAGCATCTTTTGATCGTTATAAGGTAAAACCCTATCCTCCAGTTTGCGTTGCATTGTGTGATGGGACTTGGGTCTTATAATGGTTTCATTTTTCTAAAAAGCATTACGTTATTTGACGATTTACTTTAGTCATGCACTGGCAATCCATAGGAGAAAACCCGTTCCGCGAAAGTGGCGTGGTCCTGTGATTAGCCTTATTATATTATATAGGTTAAGTAGAATTCTCACACCAGTCCCACGACTGACCTGTAGTTTGTTTCACTTTGCAAACTCGGGTGCCCTCTTTCCACACGGGCAGTCGAGTAGCTTATTTGACAGATATATAAAACAAGATCCTGGATTGAAGACTGAAGCTGTGGCCATAGTGTTGATAGCCTTCCATTGAGATTAGTTCCGCTGCAATGTATTTAATTTAATTTAAATGTTTCTTCCACTGTAATTATATTCCAATGTACTCTGATATGTATATTCTGTACTCTGATGTAACATTTATCATAGTGTTATAAAAGTCTTCTGTGTTTTTGTTCTGATGTGTTGTATGCCCAAAGTTAAAGTATTCGTAGATTTTCACCTTTTGGGTCAGACCTGTTTGGTTTATGGTCGATTCAAAGGGCGGGAATTTGCGGGTCTTTACATTCCAGTTCAAGAGTTAATCCACCATCACAAACCGTTGAGCAACTTGTTAAAACGATAATAAACCCTCATAGCCAACTAATTACGGTCAAACTTGATGAAAACAACTTACTTCTATGGAAGCTTCAAATCGAAACCGCCATACAAGGCTACGGTCTCGAAGGCTACATCTATGGGACATTGCCAACTCCTCCTCAGTTCATCACTAATAAAGACAACAAGATAATTAGCAATGAAGAGTATAATCAATTTCATAGACAAGAAAGATTGATTAGTGCATGGCCACTATCTTCAATTAGCCCAATCTTTTATATCAAGTAATTGGGTGTAAAAATGCAAAAGATATTTGGGTCACTGTTGACAAGAACTTCAATGCTCAATCATCAGCCAAGTCCCTGTTCTATAAAAGGAAATTACAGAATTTTAGAAAGGAAAACTTAAGTATGAGGGAATATATTGCCAAGGTTAAAATCATGTGTGATATGCTTCTTGCTTCAAGTAGCAAGATTGATGAATCTAAACATATATTGTCATTATTAAATGGTTCAGGCAACGAATATGAAGCTGTTATTTTATTGATAACATCACAAAAGACCACACCACCTCTTGATGATATTCATTCTATACTGCTCTCACATGAAGCCAGAAATGATATCAGGAATACTAATGAGTCTGACTATTCACTGAATTTGGCAGCGAGTAACAGGGGAAGAGGGCAACCCTACAGAGGCAATAACCCTAATCAGAGAGGAGGCAATCCTTATAGAGGAAAAGGAAGAGGTGGTAGGTGGAATAACAATTACAACAAGCCAAAATGCCAAATCTGTGAGAAAGTGGGACACAATGCCTTTAAATGTTACTTTAGGTACAATTCAAATTTTGTGACAAACCAAAATGACAACAATCAAAGAAGCACAAATCCAAATGCTAACATAGCACACACTCAAGGTGATGCATTAAATTCCTTAGACAACAGCAAAAGCAACAATCAGAATGAAAGCACTAGAATTGATAGTATTTAAGATGGCAACTGGTATCCTGACTCAGGGGCTACTAATCACATGACGAATAATCTTGATAATCTCAATCAACGAAACAGGGAGTATATAGGCAAATAGTCAATAAGCATGGGTAATGGTAAGTGTATCAACATTTCTCATATTGGCAATAGTATAATTCAAGGAAAAAGACAATTGTTCATGCATAACCTACTTAGAGTGCCAAAGATCAAGAAGAATTTGATTAGTGTATCATAATTTGCTACTGACAATAATGTCTTTTTTGAGTTCTTTCCTAAACACTGTCTTGTTAGGGATATTCTAACTAATGAAATTTTGCTGTAGGATAATGCCATAGATGGACTATACAAGTTCAGAATTAATACAAGAGAAAATCCTGCAATTCAGAACTCATGTTACACTTATGTGATGCAAAACAGTTGTAATAATACGACTACATTTTATATTTGGCACTATAAATTAGGTCATCCTTGTGTAAAAGTAATGAAAAACATATTCGGTAGTAACAATATTGTCTGTAATGATGCTTCTATACCTTACATTTGTTTCTATTGCCAAATGGGTAAAAACCATAAGTTGCCATTTAATGACTCTTTAACTAAGTACTCCAAACCATTTGATCTTGTAACATCTGATTTATGGGGACCTGCCCCAATAAGCACTGATTATGGCTACAAATATTATATCTATTTTGTAGATGCACACACAAGATATACATGGATATATTTTTTGAAATCAAAGTCTGATACACATGACACCACCATCAGATATATGAATATGATTGAAAATTAATTTGATACTAAGGTTAAAGTCATACAGTCGGATGGTGGGTCTGAATTCAAGACTCTAGACAGTTATTTCAAGGACAAAGGAATTATTCATAGAATTACTTGTCCCTATACTTCAGAGCAAAATGGTTCAGCAGAGAGAAAGCATAGACACATAGTTGAAACTGGCTTAACATTACTTGCACATGCCTCATTACAAGTTAAATTTTGGTCAAAGTCATTCAACAATGTAGTTTGCCTAATTAATAGAATGCCAACAAGAGTGTTGAATGACATCAGCCCATTAGAAATCTTATATAATGTTAAACCAGATTACTCAAGTCTAAAAACTTTTGGATGTTTATTCTTTCCCTATACTAGGCCATACAATTCAAATAAGTTATAATTCAGGTCTAAAGCTTGTACCTTCTTAAGTTATGTTGTTAGACAAAAAGGTTATAGATGTATCAATGAAAAGGGAAGAATTTTCATTAGTAGACATGTGATATTAATGAAAATATCTTTCCTTACAGTAACAGTAGCATCAAAACATCAAACAAAGTCTACAATTACAAAACAGATATACCTGAAATTCCAATATATGTTGAAATTGTGCCTTCCCTTACAAGTAGAACGGCTGTTGATGCTCATATTATCGATAATATTACCGATAATCAGCATAATACCAACAATCATGAACCACCCAGCCTCGCCAGTCCTGTACATGAAGAAAATAAAGACAATTATGAGCAAAATGAAAGCTACGAGGACAATGCAACTAGAACTGAAGGTTCAGATTATACAATACTTGAAGAAGGGAACAATCATGATCAGCAATCACCTGATCCACTTGAAATAACTGGCCATCCAATGATAAACAGGTCCAAGAGTGGAATATTCAAGCCAAAGATATACATTGCAACAGCCAGTGCTGATGAGCCATATACTTTTGAGAAAGCAATTAAATCGAAGCACTGGAAAACTACTATGGATGATGAGTACAATGCACTCGTCTACAACAAAACGTGGGAGTAAGTCAAAAAGCCAGAAGATAAAAACCTGATTGGTTGCAAATGGACATATAGAATCAAGAAGAATCCTGATGGCACAATAAGCAGATATAAAGCAAGGCTAGTTACTAAAGGTTACACTCAACAGTATGGGTTTGATTACAACGAAGATTTCTCACTAGTAATCAAACCAGCAACAATTAGACTAGTATTCACTATTGCATTAAATAGTCACTGGAATATAATTCTTCTTGATGTGAATAATGCTTTTTTAAATGGAGTATTACAGGAGGAAATCTATATGATGCAACCACAGGGATACATCAAAGAACCAGGACATGTGTGCAAGCTCAAAAAGGCCATATATGATTTAAAGAAGTCCCTAAGGGTCTAGTTAGAAAGACCAAAGTCAGCACTAACCAATTTGGGTTATCAATATGAAAAATCAGACAACTCTCTCTTCTTTAAAATTCATAATTGTACTACTATATATGTTCTGATAAACATTGATAACCTTATTGTAACAGGCAATGACATGGAAGAAGTAAATAAACTAACTCAATATTTAAACAAGGAATTTTCCATCAAAGACCTTGGTGAAATCACATTCTTTCTGGGCATAGAAGTGCATAGAAGATCTAAAACAGAAATGACATTATGCCAAAGGAGTATATAAAAGAATTACTGATTAAATCAAATATGATGGAGGCTAAAGCTCAACCAACCCCAATGATCTCAAATGAGCATTATTCCAAAAACAGGGGAGAAGCCATGAATAACATTAAACAGTACAGAAGTGTTGTGGGTGCACTACAATATGCAACCATAACACGCTGGACATTGCATTTAGCATTAACAAGGTTTTTCAATTTTTACAGGAACCAAAAGAAGAGAAATGGAAAGCAGTGAAGAGGATATTAAGATATCTAAAGGGAACAGTAGACTATGGGCTTACATTCAGAGGGGGAAAGGAGCTAAACATTACAGGTTACACAGACTCAGACTAGGCTACAGACCCAGATGACAGGAAATTCATCACTGGGTACTGCATTTTTGCTGGAAACAACCCTATTCATGGAGTTCAAAAAAGCAATCTACTATGTCAAAATCAAGCGCATAAGCCGAATACAGAAGCATCGCAAGTGCCACTGCAGAAATAGTTTGGCTACAATCTATACTTAAGGAACTAAAACTCCTAAATAATGCCAAAGCAACTATATGGTGCGACAATCAGAGTTACATTCACATGTCATCTAACCCTATTCAGCATGCTAGAACAAAGCATATCGAAATAGACATCTACTTCGTAAGAGTATATGTACGAGATGGAAAGCTACAAGTTAATTTCATACCGTCTTACCATCAGAAGGATGATATCCTCACCAAGGCACTGTCGACAAAGAACTACACTCAATTACGTGATGAACTGAAGGTCCAAAAGTTAATCTCTCACGAAGCTCCAACCAGCACTTCTTATCAGTCAAATCCATCACTAATAAGAGAACCAAGCTCCAGATCTGAACGACACCGCTCCAATTTGAACAACTCACAAACCTTAAATCTTTGAATGACAATCAGAGACAAAGCCACTTGATCTTGCTTCAATACAACATGAAGAAGACCAGTAATTGATAGCTTAAGCTCAAAATCACCGACTTTATCACGCATGGAGCAAGTTGTCGAGTCGCTAACCTAACCCTAGAATTGAGAGGGGGCATTGAAAATATAAAGTCGACTGATACAAATGAAGGATTTATCTTTGCTTCATTAGTTTTGTATCGTTTCACACATAGGCTATTGTACATATGGGCTTATTAAAGCCCAACCGCTATTACTTACATTTATTTCCTGTAACCGTTGCACCGCACCTATATATATGGTACTTATGTACACTTGTGGATAATCAATAAAACATTTACTAGTCCTCATTACAGTTCATAATACAATTGTCTAAGATTTACACTTTCTATTCAAACATTAATACTGACCATTTACAAATGAACTACAAGGTCCACACACTTTTTGAGGAACCATCAACCATGTTATACAAAGTGCACATCCTTATTCATGTTACCATCAAACTAAAACAATAATAGTTTAATAAAAGGCCTTTCGCCCTAGTTAACATTAAAACATAGTTTTTGATATTTCATAAAATTCATTGAAACTTGTGCAAAGATTTAGATAATGTTTGATTTATTTCGAGTTTTAAATGTTGATCTCAAAAGATTCGAAGTTTTAAAGGATAACGGAGGTAAATAACTAAAGACGGAAGGGATTATGGAGAGATGGTTGGACGAATTTATCGCCATTCTTTCTGTAACACCCCACCTCCGTTAAGGTCACTCACAAAGGGAATGCCTTAACTTTGGTGGAGCATTTTAGTAAATAGAACAGAAACTTACAAGACAGATAAAATAGTACTTGAAAAATTTATAACTTTATTTCAACCGAAACCGAAATAAACTTGGTTACATCCTTTCAAATCACATTATCAGAATTCAAGTACAAAATATCAGTCTTGTACAAAAGCCTTCAGAATGCATAGTTTAAAATAATAATCCCCATACAACGGAAGCTATACAGAGCCAAGCCATACTTTAAGCACTTTAAGCAGAAGAAATCTGGATCAAGCTATAGTATTCCCTCCTTGGATAACCTGGGGGGAAACAGAAGAAAGGAGGCGAAACAACAAGGGTCAGACAAAAAGTCTGGCAAGTCCAGTGATTTTCAGTTATGAACAAATAATAATAACATGACATGAAAATAAAACTGGATGAGAGATAACTGTAACAGGTATAACAGATATAACAGAAGAACAGAATGATATAAGCTACTGTTTTACACTTCTCTGCACTAATACTTGTATAACAGAATTAGGTGTCACCCTAAAGTCTAAACTGAAACAGAAACGGGTACAGAATAATTTAACAGAAACAGAATGCTAATAATGGGTGTTTACTATCCGATCAGAAACAGATAGAAGCAGAAACAGATTAATCCCTACAGAAACAGAATGTAGAATTAGGTGTACACTAGTAATGGGCCTTTACCACCCGAACAGACGGTACCACGCAGAAACAGACAGGTGTTACCACCTAACAGAAACAGACGGTACCAACAGAAACAGACAGAACTAAGTGTACCCTAAAACCCTACACCAAGCGATCGGCTCCCTAATACATAAATATCCTGTGTTGGCCCCACAGTAGGGTGTATCACTCCCTAAAGTGACAACCAATTGGCACAGACCTATTTACAGATGTCACGGCATCTTACATCCTCAGAGGCAGACCAGGATCCATGCACGCACATGACCCGGTTGGAACGCACCATCAACACCTCTCGCCATTATCAGAATGAACCGCTTATAATTAGTTCAGTAAGCGTGCCCGGACCCTACTTACTGTTGGGTCAAAAGTTTTGATACCAGAAAGGGTTACTGACTAATATGGGTCCCAAACAACAGATGACACAAGTAATTCCCCTCCTAACCTTGTGTCCCCAGACTAACAGATTTCAGCTTAACTTGTCTACAAGTTTCAGACATACAAAATTTAGATTAACTAGTTCACATATCAGACAATCAAGTTAACAGGTTTTCAGACTAACGGATCAGATGTTCAGATTAACAGGCTTACAGATTAACTGGTTACAGATTAACAGACTTACAGATTAACTGGTTACAGATTATCTAACTTTGTATTGGGCCTACGGATTCACGAAACGGGTTTATCAGATTCAATGGTCCAATTGGTTTAACCTTACCCAACACGTTTTAGACATCATAATTATCTCAGATTTTCATTAATTAAATATTAATGCCCAAACCTCTCACATTAGACTGACAGTTTGCGGCTACTGGTTAGGCCGGTTGGTTCCGGGCAGGTTTATGTCGCAAACTGAGTCTAACCTCGGGTTTCAAGCACGTTATGACTAACTTCTCACATTAGAACCTATTGTTTGCGACCACTGGAATATGCCGGGCGGTTCCGGGCAGAATTACGCCGCAAAATCATTCTAACCTCGAGTTAGCCATGTTTATCTTTGCGGCCAATTAATTAATGATTTACCATTTATACCCACGCCTAATATACATGTTAATTATTCATAACTATAGCCAATTCAGATTATGTCAATAGCGGACTAATTATATCAACTCAACAGATATTGCAGATAATAGATTTTTCAGATTAGGCGACTTAACGGATTTAACAGATTAAGAAAACTAGCAGATCTAGCATTTTCAACAGACTTAGCAGATGACAGATTTGGCAGATGAACAAATCTAGCAGACTAGGCAGTAGAGCAGAACTAGCAGATTAAGAAATATAACAGAACAAGCAGATTAAGCAATATAGCAGAACTAGCAGATTAGGCAAATATAACAGATTTAATCATTCCTTAAAGTTTCACAAACATATCTTGCCTAATTTTAAATTTTGCCTAAGCATGCCTAAGTAATTGTCATGATTCACACTATGATCATATACCAAATATAACCATCGATTACTATGCATGTCATATATCCCAAAGATCCCTTACTTAGGTGTTTATTTACATTTAATAGATGTCCTACCTTAATGTAAATCTTTATACCTAAGCCATATTTTCTTTGTCTCTAGTCATATGTTAACATACCATGGTTCCTCTTCTTCCAATTCACAGAATATGCAAAGATCTAAATCTAGTTTACAACCTATGTCCTTTTTCTTAAATCAGTCACAGATTAACCATGTCCAATTATTCCACATTCATTATTTGTCCCAAACATTTTAGCGTTCGTGCGTTAATCTCTTAGGAGATTGGCGCAGGCTCATAATAGCCTGGCTATAGAACAGAAAGAAGAAGAGATACAAAATAAAATAGATCAGAACAGAACATACACAATCTCAAATTCAGATTTACAATCATGTCACAATTATGATTAAAGTTTATATCAGAAAATAACTGCACTTGCCTTGGTTGGATTAAAGAAAGAACTTTAATTGTTGTAGAATCATTGCAGAAGCTTTAATCTCTAATTTGAATTGAGTTGCCTAAGTTGATGTTGATTAGCTTCTAGTTTTGATTCCAGCAGAGTAGCGACGCCATTTTTATTTTTATTTAGAATAGAGGCAGAGAAGAAGCAGAATATAATTGTGTGTAGAGAAGGCTAGGTCTTAGGTTGTTTTTATAGGTGTAGCAATTCATTTCAGCCATCAGATTAACCCTAAAACCAATCCGGACCATCAAAAATCGTCCCTGGGCTTCAAAAACGTGATCTGGACCAAAACAAGCCGACCAGGTCGACCTGTAGGGGGAGGTCGACACTATAGTCGACCCCCATGGGGGAGGACGACTCCCAGGTCGACCCCCTAGTCGACCTGGCCCCCAGGTCGACCTGCCCAGTTCTGTGCTGACCGAAACCTTCTGAATCTTCTACAGGCCATAACTTCTTCATCCGGACTCCGATTTTCGAAAACTCGGACTCTATTTCATGTAAAATTTCGAGAGGAACGTAATGGTGATGTCCATTTTACCTAATTCCTGATTCTTAAATTAATTATCCTCATTTTACTATCTTTTCCGTTACACCCACCGTTATTGAACTAATTTTTCTTCTCTTTCATGTATTAATTAATTCTTCTTATGCATCACCATTATTTACCTATCATAAGCATATTTTCATATATTTTATTTCATTTTTAATTATACTTAAAAATGTGGGGTGTTACATTCTCCCCTCCTTAAAGGATTTCGTCCCCGAAATCTTCAAGTTAAGAAGAATGTGTCCTACCATCCAATCATCCATGTACTCAATCACCAATCACAGGCATTCATTGTCCTTAAGAGATTTCTAATGCTGTATGAACATATGCAAGAAGTGTGTGTATATGTTCCTTATCTAATGCAAAGATCAGGCGGTCCACTGATTCAGTTGACCTCCTTAATGCGAATTATGCCAGTGCCATGAGTCCAACATGTAGGCAATTTTCCTACTCGATACATATCATTTCTATATGAGTGCACAACCATTCAGTCATATGCAACATCCATGTGCTGAGTCAATCATTTTGCATCCACAAAAATTAAAAATGCTCACACATCCATATGCAGTATGAGAGTGTTTTCGAGCCCATCTAGTGCCTAGTGTGTGTATATGCATCCACGGGCAACCACTAGCAACCACTTGCATCCACCTACAACCATCAAACATAACATGTCTCAAACACATGTTTACACCCATTAGTTTCAACCTAAAGTTCGAAGATTCAATCGATAGGATACAGTCGAATGATGGAAGCGAGTATAGATAGAACTAAAACTTGGTTCCCATTAGGCATGGGTCCTAAGTATCGGCCCCGAAGACCGAAACCAACATCAAATTGACACCCAGAGGATTACCCTCTTTAGACAATGTCAAAACTGGAAATCTTATCAGAAGTATTCAGATATTTACAGACTACTGGTACAGATCAGGTTCCCTAATGGCTCTTAGGAAGTTAAGCATGATAAAATCATACCCCACGAAAACTCAGAATGTACGCGTCATACTTGACGCCTAACACAGATATCCCTCAAACCCCAATCTCAAGCAGATGAGCCATAACCCTTATGGGTCTGAGTCTACAGCGGAATTCAGAAATAATACTAGTATTAAAGTGCAGAGTATCGATTACAAAATCAAAATACCAGAATCAGAAAAAGTCTTAACTCCATAATCAGATAAAGAAATTAAACCTACTATAGAAATTTTCATATTTCTATCCTAGCCACTAGCCTCAAGAGTGTTCGCCTGCCCTCCTTGCCCTCGTCTCTTCGGGCAGTCCTTAGTGAAGTGTCCCATCTCTCCACAGTTGAAGCAAGTGCCTTTCCTTTTTCTGCAATCCTTGTTCAGATGAGTCGAGCTCCCACAAGTAAAGCACTTTTTCCCCTTCTTATCTTCAGACTTCTCATCCTTCTTTTGTGTTTCCTTTTTGGGCCATGCTTTCTTATTCTGTGGTTCTTCCTTCTTTGTCTCTTTCGGGCCCTTGTCTTCCTCGTGCAGTAGTGCCATGTCCACCAATTTCTCGTAAGTCGCTCCCATGGGTACGTGGGTCATGGCTAGGCTGTGTAGTGGCTCGTTCAATCCTTTAACAAAGCGGAGAGCCTTTTTATGCTGAGTGTTGACTAAATCCAATCCGAACCTAGCTAGTTGGATGAACTGGTTGATGTATTCCTTGACCGTCATACTTCCTTGCTTAAGAGATAAGAACTTTTCCAGTTGTAAACTCCGTTCAGCTTGCGAGAGAAATTTTGTCTCAAACCTTGTTCTGAAATCCTTCCATGTCTCAACCGGCCTCTTGGAGTTAGTGACTTCCCACCAGTAGGAAGCTTCGTCTTTGAGCAGCCATACCGCCAACTGTACCTTCTGCCTATCGTCCACCTCGAAGATAACGAATAGATCCTCAGTTTCTTTGAGCCAGTTCCTTGCTTCGACGAATGATTCAGTTCCCTTGAAACCCTTTCCACCCATGGCCCAAAAATCTCTACAGATCTTTGAGAAAGCAATTGCACGAGGAGGAGGGGGATCATTTGCTGGACCTGCGGCGGCGGTCCTAGCCTCAAGATATTGACGAAACCAACCGGGTACATGAACACCCTCTGGTATCTCCGATGCTTCAGACATGCTGAAACGAAAAAAAGGAAAGATTCAATACAAAAAGGACTGAAGGAAAGATATATGGCTCTTGGGGATCATATTTTTCAAAATAAGCTTTATTTTTTGAAAATACTTCCTTTCAAAACCTTTTAGAAAATAGTTTTCCAAAAACTTTACCCAATCTGGTAACCTTCAGCTCTGATACCAAGTGTAATACCCCACCTCCGTTAAGGTCACTCACAAAGGGAATGCCTTAACTTTGGTGGAGCATTTTAGTAAACAGAACAGAAACTTACAAGACAGATAAAATAGTACTTGAAAAATTTATAATTTTATTTCAACAGAAACCGAAATAAACTTGGTTGCATCCTTTCAAATCACATTATCAGAATTCAAGTACAAAATATCAGTCTTGTACAAAAGCCTTCAAAATGCATGGTTTAAAAATCATAATCCCCATAGAACGGAAGCTATACAGAGCCAAGCCATACTTTAAGCACTTCAAGCAGAAGAAATCTGGATCAAGCTAAAGTATTCCCTCCTTGGATAACATGGGGGGAAACGGAAGAAAGGAGGCGAAACAACAAGGGTCAGACAAAAAGTCTGGCAAGTCCAGTGATTTTCAGTTATGAACAGATAATAATAACATGACATGAAAATAAAACTGGATGAGAGATAACTGTAACAGGTATAACAGATATAACAGAAGAACAGAATGATATAAGCTATTGTTTTACACTTCTCTGCACTAATACTAGTATAACAGAATTAGGTGTCACCCTAATGTCTAAACTGAAACAGAAACGGGTACAGAATAATTTAACAGAAACAGAATGCTAATAATGGGCCTTTACTACCCGATCAGAAACAGACAGAAGCAGAAACAGATAAATCCCTACGGAAACATAATGTAGAATTAGGTGTACACTAGTAATGGGCCTTTACCACCCGAACAGACGGTACCACGCAGAAACAGACAGGTGTTACCACCCAATAGAAACAGACGGTACCAGCAAAAACAGACAGAACTAAGTGTACCCTAAAACCCAACCCCAGGCGATCGGCTCCCAAATACAAAAATATCTTGTGTCGGCCCCACAGTAGGGTGTATCACTCCCTAAAGTGACAACCAATTGGCACAGACCTATTTACAGATGTCACGGCGTCTTACATCCTCAGAGGCAGACCGGGATCCATGCACGCACATGACCCGGTTGGAACGCACCATCAACACCCCTCACCATTATCAGAATGAACCGCTTATAATTAGTTTAGTAAGCGTGCCCGGACCCTACTTACTGTGGGGTCAAAGTTTTGATACCAGAAAGGGTTACTGACTAATATGGGTCCCAAACAACAGATGACACAAGTAATTCCCCTCCTAACCTTGTGATCCCAGACTAACAGATTTCAGCTTAACTTGTCTACAAGTTTCAGACATACAAAATTTAGATTAACTAGTTCACAGATCAGACAATCAAGTTAACTGGTTTTCAGACTAACGGATCAGATGTTCGGATTAACAGGCTTACAAATTAACTGGTTACAGATTAACAGACTTACAGATTAACTGGTTACAGATTATCTAACTTTGTACTGGGCCTACGGATTCACGAAACGGGTTTATCAGATTCATTGGTCCAATTGGTTTAACCTTACCCAACACGTTTTAGACATCATAATTATCTCATATTTTCATTAATTAAATATTAATGCCTAAACCTCTCACATTAGACTGACAGTTTGCGGCTACTGGTTAGGCCGGTTGGTTCCGGGCAGGTTTCTGTCGCAAACTGAGTCTAACCTCGGGTTTCAAGCACGTTATGACTAACTTCTCACATTAGAACCTATTGTTTGCGACCACTGGAATATGCCGGATGGTTCCGGGTAGAATTACGCCGCAAACTCATTCTAACCTCGAGTTAGCCATGTTTATCTTTGCGGCCAATTAATTAATGATTTACCATTTATACCCATGCCTAATATACATGTCAATTATTCATAACAACAGCCAATTCAGATTATGTCAATAGCTGACTAATTATATCAACTCAACAGATATTGCAGATAACAGATTTTTTAGATTAGGCGACTTGACGGATTTAACAGATTAAGCAAACTAGCAGATCTAGCATTTTCAACAGACTTAACAGATGACAGATTTGGCAGATGAACAAATCTAGCAGACTAGGCAGTAGAGCAGAACTAGCAGATTAAGCAATATAACAGAACTAGCAGATTAAGCAATATAGCAGAACTAGAAAATTAGGCAAATATAACAGATTTAATCATTCCTTAAAGTTTCACAAACATATCTTGCCTAATTTTAAATTTTGCCTAAGCATGCCTAAATAATTGTCATGATTCACACTATGATCATATACCAAATATAACCATCGATTACTGTGCATGTCATATATCCCAAAGATCCCTTACTTAGGTGTTTATTTACATTTAATAGATGTCCTACCTTAATTTAAATCTTTATACCTAAGCCATATTTTCTTTGTCTCAAGTCATATGTTAACATACCATGGTTCCTCTTCTTCCAATTCACAAAATATGCATAGATCTAAATCTAGTTTACAACCTATGTCCTTTTTCTTAAATCAGTCACAGATTAACCATGTCCAATTATTCCACATTCTTTATTTGTCCCAAACATTTTAGCGTTCGTGCGTTAATCTCTTAGGAGATTGGCGCAGGCTCGTAATAGCCTGGCTATAGAACAGAAAGAAGAAGAGATACAGAATAAAATAGATCAGAACAGAACATACACAATCTCAAATTCAGATTTACAATCATGTCACAATTATGATTAATGTTTATATCAGAGAATAACTGCACTTGCCTTGGTTGGATTAAAGAAAGAACTTTAATTGTTGTAGAATCATTGCAGAAGCTTTAATCTCTAATTTGAATTGAGTTGCCTAGGTTGATGTTGATTAGCTTCTAGTTTTGATTCCAGCAGAGAAGCAACGCCATTTTTATTTTTATTTAGAACAGAGGCAGAGAAGAAGCAGAATAGAATTGTGTGTAGAGAAGGCTAGGTCTTAGGTTGTTTTTATAGGTGTAGAAATTCATTTCAGCCATCAGATTAACCCTAAAACCAATCCGGACCATCAAAAATCGTCCCTGGGCTTCAAAAACGTGTTCTGGACCGAAACAGGTCGACCAAGTCGACCTGTAGGGGGGAGGTCGACACTATAGTCGACCCCCATGGGGGGGTCGACTCCCAGGTCGACCCCCAGGTCGACCTGCCCAGTTCTGTGCTGACCGAAACCTTCTGAATCTTCCACAGGCCATAACTTCTTCATCCGGACTCCGATTTTCGAAAAATCGGACTCTATTTCATGTAAAATTTCGAGAGGAACGCAATGGTAATGTCCATTTTACCTAATTCCTGATTCTTAAATTAATTTTCCTCATTTTACTATCTTTTTCGTTACACACACTGTTATCGAACTAATTTTTCTTCTCTTTCATGTATTAATTAATTCTTCTTATGCATCACCATTATTTACCTATCATAAGCATATTTTTATATATTTTATTTCATTTTTAATTATACTTAAAAATGCGGGGTGTTACACTTTCGTTAATTCTTAAAATATGAAGAAAAAAAATGTTTTTGTTTTGTGTGTTAACTTTGTTTTGTTTAAAAACTAAATTTCATGTGTATACAATATGTTATAAGTATATATAATAGTCATGAAATAACAAATGTTTTCTCCTCGAACATAGTTGATTTGAGTTAGAGTCATATGCTATAGTCATTGGCATATCACGATAGGCATACATGAGTCGTATGTTGTCATGTTGGCGTAAGTGACTTTGACTTCAGATAACAGAACACTATTTGGCAGGATTTTTTGGTATGTATGATATATCAATTATTACATTAAGCAGTCATGTATATTGATTGTGATATATCTTACATCTTAGGTTTAAATATCAATTCATTTTTATAAGGATATTATCAATTCATGTTTATATTTTTTCTCAAATGTGCAAGGTTCAGTGGACCTTCAAGATGCGCATGTTTCTCTCGTACACAATAGGAATAGTAAAATTGCAAGAAATTACAGAAAAATAATCAATAGCATAAAAACGACTGGAAAACAGCCTAATTGGATGAGCGCTAATGTATGCAATGATTTTCTCACTTGGTGGAGCAACGAGGAGTTTTTGATAAATTTACAACATATTCAAATTAAATTTTTTTGCTCAATTAATATATAAATTAGAACTATAAAACTTTTTTTAACTTAACTTTACAAACGAAATCCCAGAAAAATTCAGCAAATAGGAGCAGGAACTCCGTTACACATCACGCTAGTTCCAAGTCATTTCAGCATCACATCGAGGACTTGGTATATTTGTTAAAGATTGTAACTTCTAAATTGTTAAAAGATACACAATATAACAATATATACATATATATATGCATATTTCAAGAGAGACAGCGCGGTGCTTCTGTGTCATATTGGAATGTTTTCACGCATACTGAGTCAGACGACGATTCAGGCTCAGTTTCATACTCCTGGGACTATAATGCCAAAGCACGTAATGCATACATTAGTATGACATTGTTAACTTAATGTTATAATTTAATTAAAACAGCATTATCTAAATTCAATTGTATTTTGCATAACAGGAACGGTTCCAGCAACAATGGGCATTGCTCCTCAAGGTCACTGGCTGTGCCGACTTGACTGCTGACGAGGAGGGTACGATTTTTGAGGCTGTCATGGATCTATCAACCCATAATAGACGATATGGATTTGGGAACCAGCCGGTAATTTTAAATTAAATTTTGTAATAAATAGAAAATTTGCATGAATTGGAATTATGAAACACTGAAAATATAAAATTATTTACAGGTTAAGACATCTTTGAATGCTTACTATAGGGCTTCAGACGAGGAGGAGATTGCACAACTACGAGCCTAGATTGTCACGTTGGAGGAATGTGATCGCCACCGTGAAGAACAAATGGGATTGTTGAATGAGCATTTGGTAGAATTCATGGCCTAGTACGAACGTTTCCTTCATCTGGTGGTTCTGGAGAAGATTGATTGGAGGTATAATTTGTTACATTTTGTTGGTTTTTTGTATATATATGCTTTGAGTGGGTGAGGGTTTAGTTGATACATTGTGATGGTTTGTATATATTTTTGATGTGGTGGTGATGTTGGTTTAGACATTGTGACAACCCACGTCCATTAATGCCACTCACTAAGGGAATGCATTAACTTTCATGAAGCATTATAAGAGTATAGAACAGAACATCACAAGACAGATATATAAAATGGTACTTCAAAATTTAAAATTTATTTATTGCAGCGGATAAGAAAAACATGTCTGGTTACAACATCAAAACCATATACTAAAGCAAAGTACGCAAATATCCATGTTGAACAAAATTATTATCAGAGTACAAAAAAGCAAAACAATAATCCCACTCCAAATAGCCATAATGAAAAAGAGATAAAGCTAAGCATTACTTTCAACACTTCCAATCACTTCAAGAAGAAAGAAATCTGAGTCAAGCTTCACTAATCCAACCCTGAGGACCTAGGGAGAAAAAGAAAGTAAAGCGGCAAAACAAAAAGGGTCAGATATAAAGTCTGGCGAGTCCAGTGACTTTAACAATATAATCAATAAAGTAACAGGATAAAAACATAAACTGGATATAAGAGATGACTGTAACATAAGCAGATATGAGAAGGTAAACAAGATAAGCAAGGTAAAACATCGACTGCGCTCCTAACCACTGCAAGATATGCTCTGCACTGTACCAACATACTAGTTACATACTAAAAGATGATCCCTCTTAAACAAATATAATGATGGTAGTTTCGTGTAATTCTAGTTACTATCATAGGTGCCAACTTGCTCCTATCCCCACTAGTTGTACCCACTACCCTTCCCATTCGATCGGCTCCCTAACCTCATAGATACCTGTGCTGGTCCCACAATAGGGTGTATCACTCCCTAAGGTGGAAACCCCGATACTACTGAAATGCACAGCTTATACCTACACGATGCAACAGCGTCTTACCTACCAGCCCGGACCCACGCACGCACATGACTCCGTTGGACTTGCACTGTCATCGCTATCTCTTTATTGACCTCTTACAATCAACCCCAGTAAGCATGTCCCTGTCCTCAACCTAGTTCGAGCTCATATAGATACAAAAATGGATTACTGGTTGAAAAGGGTCCACACACTTGACCCAAGCTTCCGTCCTAAGCCTTGTCCCCACTAGGAATTCCCACTTAACCCCTTTTTATCACCATGTCTTATCACATGTCTCATCTTGGTTAAGTGCTTTAATTATGTTTTATGTGCTACTCATGTAACACCCCACGTCCATTAATGTCACTCTCAAAGGGAATGCATTAATTTTCATGGAGTATTATTGGTGTATGGAACTGTATATAACAAGACAGATACATATACTGGTACTTGAAAATTTTAAAACAACTTTTATTGCAGCGGAAAAATAGTTTGATTACAACAACATCATAAACCAAGTACATTTAATATCCATCTTGACAAATTGTTTTCTGAGTACATAAAGTAAAAAGCATAACCCCAACACAAGTAGCCATAAAAGAGATGAGCTGAACTTTACTTTCAACAATCCAAGCACTTCCAAAAGAAAGAGATCCAAATCAAGCTCCACTAGCACTAGTCCCCCCCTGAGAACCTAGGGGGAAGGAAGAAAAGAGGCGAAAACAAGGGGGTCAGACATAAAGTCTGGCGAGTCCAATAACTTTAACAATATAATTATTAAAGTAATTAGGATAAGGCATAAACTGGTAAAACAAGGTATGACTGTGAAACAAGTGGGCATGACAAAGCAAACAAGAGGAATATTCTGGCGCTAATTGCGCTTCTAATCACTATAGGATAATTACTATACTGCACCATTACTAGTCACCCTAAAAGTTGATCCTGCCTACTGAACATAATAATCATAATGGTAGTTTCGTGTACCCCTAGTTGTCTTCATAGGTGCCACCTGCCCCTATCTCCACTAGTTGTACCCGCTACCCCTATGCGATCAGCTCCCTAACTTGTAGATACCCGTGCTGGTCCCACAGTAGGGTGTATCACTCCCCAAAGTGGCAACCCGATACCACTAAAGATGCACGGCTTATATCTACACGACGCAACAACGTATTACCTACCAGCCCGGGCCCACGCACGCACATGACCCCATTGGACTTGTGTTGCCACCGCAAACCCGTTTTGACCTCTTACAATCAAACCCGGTAAGCGTGTCCCGTCCTCGATGTAACTCGAGCTCACAAAGATACTTAATGGGTTACTGGTTTGAAAAGGGTCCCCATGTTTGGCATAAGCTTTCCACGTATGCTTGGTCCCCACTAGAATTTCCCACTTAGCCCCTTCTTATTCATGTCTTCTTACATGTTTAAATTTGGTTAAGTGTTTCTAATCGTATTTCACATGCCACCCACTTAACCCCCATGTCCCACTACATGTTTATCTAGTTAAGTGTTACTTAATTCATTATAACCGTAACTTTGTAAAGACCTCCTACATTAGACTACCGTTTGCGGTTGCTAGATTTGCTGGGGGGGCCCAGGCAGTCTTATATCGCAAACGAGCCTAACCTCGTGTCTTTACAATTGTTACGCATTTAATTTATGCCTTTGACCTCTCATATTAGACTAACATTTGTGGTTGCTGGATTTGCCGGGTGGGTCCGAGCAGTCTTATACCACAAACGAGTCTAACCTCGTGTCTTAGGCGTTTATTAATACACATAATTATTTCACCCCAATATGAATTAATTATCCCTATTCAAATTTCAAAATTAATCTATGTCCATAATTGTCACCTAAATTATGTCAATAATTTCAGGTATATAATTTATACCAATTGATGTCTCAAATTAATTATATGCCTTTAAGGCCATTTTATGCCAATTCATAATTATGTATATTTGATGTTTTCCCATTATCCCCACGTCGTTCGTACGTTTAACATTAAATATGTTAGACTCGCAAATAGTCTAACTCATAAAAAGAAAAAAAACATCACAACTTGCATAACACATAAAAATAGATCTAACTTGCAAATAATAATTATAGCATAAATTTGCATAGCTAATATTTGCATAGGAAATGGACATTTAGAACATAATTTTGCATAAACGATGTACTACCATGGATCTAAATATAGATCTAAATAAGAACTTGTGAACTTGCATATATCGATATGGGGTTTTCACCTAAACTTGCATAAGTTGTGAACTTACACATATAAATATGGTTTTTCACCTGAATTTGCATCAATTGTAAACTCATACATATAAATATGATTTTTCCACCTAAATTTGCATATGAATCTAAACATGTAAACTATGTTTTTCATATAAACTTGCATATATACATATACTTGATTCACATATAAACTTGTATATAATCCGCATACAGATTTGCATATGATACAAACTAGCATATCCCAACTTGCATAAGGTTCATATAAGAACTAGCATATGATTTAACATCCCAAACTTGCATAAGATTCACATAAGAACTAGCATAAGATTCAACATCCCAAACTTGAATAAAATTCACATAAGAACTAGCATATAATTCAACATCACAAACTTGCATAAGGTTCACATAAGAACTAGCATATGATTCAACATCTCAAACTTGCATAAGGTTCACATAAGAACTAGATATGATTTAACATCACATGATACATTAGACATATTCTCATAATCCAAGTTTTATCTCATCATAATTAATTTATTAATTATTTTGTGAAATAAATTGTACTCACAATACGGATTAGAGAAGAGAATAATTCGTTCGTCGTTTGTATAAGGATTCTGACTTGCAATTCCTAAGCTTTAAGAAGAAGGAGCCTATTCCAACAACAGCATGGTGGCCAAGGGATAAATTTAGTTTAGGTTTAGGGCTTGAGTCTATGCGTGCTTATATAGAATTTTAATTCAACATAAGCCGTTAGATTACCATAGGAGCAATCATAACCGTCCAGACTAGATAGAGTTATCCAGAATTGCCACCTATGCCCTAGTGACTCAGCAACAGGTCAGGAAAGACTCAGCAACAAGTCAGAATCGTCTGACTTTAGATCTACCCCGGGGGGTAGGTCGACCCCCTGGTCGACCTGTATAAGGGAGGTCGACCCCCTAGTCGACCTGGCCTTGGGCGGAAATTTTCCCGCCCAGCCCGCTTCTGTGTTTTCAATTTGAATTTTGAATTCTGATTCGAGCTGTTTTAATTTATTTAAATTTTCTGAAACTTCTGAGGGTCGTAACTTCCTCATACGAAGTCCGATTTACGAAAACTTGGACTCTATTCCAAGAAAAATTCCGAGACGAACGCAATGGCGTAACTCGTTTCCCTTAATTATTCTCTAAAAAGTTCTTAATTTTGTTAATTTTAAAATTTAAAACTACGGGGTGTTACATTCTCCCCTCCTTAAAGGATTTTGCCCCCGAATTCTCCAAGTTAAGGAGAATGCATATCCTAACATCCAATCATCCATCTACTCAACCATCAAACACATGCATCCATTGTCCTTACAAGATTTCTAATGCTGTATGAACATATGCAAAAAGTGTGTGCATATGTTCCTTATCTAATGCAAAATCAGGCGGTCTACTGATTCAGTTGACCTCCTTAATGCAAATCATGATAGTGCCATGCGTCCATTATGTATGCAAAAGAATCCTAACGATACATGTTATTTCTATATGTGTGCACAACCACGCATCAAAATGCAGCATCCATATGATAACACAACCATTATACATCCATTAATTTAGATATGCACACACATTTATATGCAATATGAGGGTGATTGAGCCGATCTAGTGCCTAATGTGTGTGTACATGCATCCACGAGCAACCACTAGCAACTACATGCATCCATTTGCATCCACCAAACATAACATGTCTCAAACACATGTTTGCAACCATAGGGTTCTTCCTAACTAAAGATCGAAGATGTCATCGCAAAGATAATACTAAATGATAGGACAAGTATCAACAAGGCGGTAGAAAAAGGAAAAGTTAAAAAAACATACCCTCAAAAAGGAAAGGGTACAACATACACATCTTGTCTTCCGTCTCCTAAATCGCGTCTCTTTGATCATCTCCCCATTGCACTTTGACCAACTTGACCTCTTTGTTGCGTAGCTTTTTGACCTCCGATCCGAGAATGTGTGTAGGAGCTCGTCTAACCATGGCAATTCGCTCTACTTCCACTTCTTTGAGCGTGCTTGGCTCCACCACTTCCGCCGTATCATGTAAACACTTGCGCAAATGCGAAACGTGAAACACGTCATGAACACCACTGAGCTTCTCTGGCAACTCTACTCTATACGCCATCTGCCCAATCGTCTCTGTAATTGGAAAGGGACCTACAAACCTCGGTGCCAACTTCCCTACTGATCCAAAACGGACTACGTTTCTCAACGGTGACACCTTAATAAAAACCATGTCCCCACTATTGAACTCAAGTTCGGTTCATCTCTTATCAGCATATGACTTCTGTCGGTCCTGCGCCGTCTTCATTAGCCATCGAATCAGGTCTATCTTCTCCGAAGTCTCCCTAATCATGTCGGGTCCAAGAAAAACCTTATCCGTGGATTCCCACCAGCAAGTAGTTGATCAGCATGGTCGTCCATAAAGAGCCTCAAAAGGTGCCATGCCAATGCTAACCTGAAAGCTGTTATTATAGGCGAACTCCACTAATGGAAGATGTTATTCCTATGTTCCTCCAAAGTCTAAGATGCATAACCTCAGAAGGTCTTCTAGAATCCAATTTACTCTCTCGGTCTGGCCGTCTATCTGAGGGTGATAAGCGGTACTTAAGCATAATTGTGTTCCAACCGCCTCTTGTAAGCTTTTCCAAAATTCGCTTGTGAAAATGGGATCTCTATCGCTCACAATGCTAGAGGGTATGTTGTGCAGACGAACTATCTCTCGAAGGTAAACAGATGCTAACCATGCGGCGGTCCTCCAACTTTTAATGGGAATAAAATGGGCACTTTTGGTAAGTCTGACTACAATTACCCAAATTCCCGTATTACCCTTCCTTGATCTTGGCAGCCCATCTACAAAATCCGTGGAAACACTTTCCCACTTCCACAGCGGAATCTCTAAAGGGTGGAGCAAACCACCGGGCTTCTTTTGCTCCACCTTGACTTGTTGGCACACTAAGCATCTAGAAACGAACTCAGCCACGTCCTTCTTCATTCCGGCCCAAAAGAAAACTCGCTTCATATCCCTATACATCTTGTCACCACTAGGATATATGGTCATCTTAGAGCGATGTGAGCCTTAAAGAATTGTCTTCTCCAAGCTCTCGTCTTGTGGTACGCAAAGTCTCCCATCCCTACGCAGCCAGCCTCTCTCATCTATAGCATGTCTATTAAGATAACTTGAAGACTCCCCTCCTATAAGCTTGCTTACTATCTCAACCAACTGTAGGTCATCCTGATGTGCCTCTCCAACCCGACCCAGAAGTGTAGGTTGTACCTCTAGCGATGCCAACAATCCGGGTACATAATCGATAGAGGTTCTGAAGTCAAAGGTAGATATATACTCTAAACTATGCCGCTCTACGAACAAAGGACTTAAAGTCAACTTCTTTCTAGTTAAGGCGTTGGCTACAACGTTACCCTTGTCAGGGGTATATGCGACCTCAAAATCGTAGGATGCCAAAAACTCCATCCACCTTTGTTGCCTCAAGTTTAGATCTTTCTGAGAGAACAAGTACTTTAGCGACTTATTGTCTGTATACAACTCAAACCTCTCGCCAAGCAAATAATGGCGCCATGACTTAAGCGCAAAAACTATGGCAGCCATTTCTAAGTCATGGGTAGGGTAATTTTTCTCGTGGACTCTCAACTGCCTTCCACCATAGCATATCACCCTTCCCTCTTACATTAAAAGTGCGCCAAGCCCTGTCCCACAAGCATCAGTATATACTGTGAATGGCTTACTCCCATTTGGCAAAACTAAAACTGGAGCTGTCATCAAAGCCCTCTTCAGACGTTGGAAAGCATTGTCACAGTCAACATCCCAAGCAAAAGTCAAGTTTTTCTTCGTTAACCGAGTGAGTGGGGCTAATATCTTCGCGAAGTCCTTAAGGAACTTCCTATAATAACCAGCCAGCCCTAAAAAGCTTCTTACTTCTGTTGCGTTCTTAGGAATCTTCCAATTTTGGATTTCCACCACCTTTGCGGGATCCACAACTATCCCTTTCTTAGAGACCACGTGTCCTAAGAACCTCACTTCTTTTCTCCAAAAATGGCACTTGGAGAACTTAGCTTTAAGTTGACGCGCTCGTAGGGTCTCTAAGACGTCTCTAAGATGTAGGGCATGCTCTTCTCACTTCTAGAGAAAATCAAGATATCGTCCACAAAGACTACCATAAACTTATTTAGAAACTCCTTAAACACCCTGCTCATTAAGTCAACGAAGTATGCGGGTGCATTCGTCAAACCAAAAGGCATGACGATCCATTCGAAGAAACCGTCAGGAGTTCTAAATGCAGTCTTATCTATGTTGTCTTCAGCCACCCTTAGCTAATGAAACCCTATAGCCAAATCCAGTTGCGAGCAAACTGAAGCACCCACCAACTGATCGAATAAATCATCTATCATCGGCAATGGGTGTCTGTTCTTCTTTGTGAGCTTATTCAGCTCTCTATAGTCCACGCACAATCTAAGTGAACCATCAGCTTTCGTAGCAAAAACGACTGGAGCACCCCACTTCGAAAAACTTCTTCTTATGAACCCCTTCTCAAGCAACTCTTTCACTTGCTTACCGAGTTCTCTTATTTCTCTCGGAGCCATGTGGCGCACTGGTAATGCAACTGGCTTTGCATTATCTACTAGGTATATTAGAAAGTCTATCTCGCGCCTCGGGGGTAAACCTCGAACTTCATCGAAGATGTCACTATATTCACGGACCACACGAACAGATTCCAAATCATCATTGGATGCGTCAAGGGATTCTAGGTAGCTAAGCATTACAGGACCTCTAGGGTCACAAGAAATATCGAGGGTCTTTCCACAAGGAGTCAACAATCTAACTACCCTTCTTTCACAATCTAGGATGGCACCGTTTCTAGCTAGCCAATCCATGCCTAGAATCAAGTCGTAGCCCATGAAGCCAAGAACGAAGGCGTTGCATTCAAACCCAACGCCCAAGATAGATACTCTCAAATCCCGACAAATCATTGAAAGATGAGCCGAACCACTAATAGGATTTGAGACTACTATGGGGTCCTTAACTAGACTAGTATTTAGGTGTAGTTTTTCAACTAATGAAGCAGATACAAACGAGTTTGACGCGCCAAAGTCAAACAAAGTACGAACATGATGATCAAATAGAAAAACTAAACTTTCAACGGAAATGTTTCTACCTCTCTCCTATCCTGGTGCCGTGAGAGCATGAACCTGCCCTCTTGCCTGCCCTGGTGCCATGAGAGCCTGAATCTGCCCTCTAGAAGTGGACCCTGTCCTTTGCCCTTGCCCCTGTTTCCTCGGGTAGTCTTTAATTAGATGTCCTGCCTCTCCAGTGGAAGCAGCCAGTCTTCTTCTTTTTTCCTACAGTCCTTGCTCAGATGGCCTGGTGTCCCACAATTAAAGAACCTTTTCTTTCATTTGCTATTGTTATCCTTACCACCTTTCTTGTTTTGCTGTTGTGATTTCTTTTGATCCCCTTTCTTCTCCGGTGCCTTATTAGCATTAGCATCTTTCTCCTCTTCATGCATAAGCGCCATGTCAACCAATTTCACAAAGGTAGCCCCCATCGGAATGTGGGTCATAGCCAACCCGTGTAGCAGCTCATTCAAACCTTTAACGAACCTTAGGGCCTTCTGCTCAGGTGTGTTCACCAAGTCTAAGCCAAATCTCGCCAATTGATTAAACTTGTTGATGTACTCCTTTACTGATAAATTTCCTTGATTCAATGCTAAGAACCTCTCCATATATAAATTCTCTTCTGCTCGTGAGAGAAATTTCATCTCGAACCTATGCCTGAAATCCATCCATGTCTCCACTGGACGCTCTCCATTCGTGACCTCCCACCAAAACGAGGCTTCGTCCTTCATTAACCAAGCAACCAATTGGACCTTCCTTCCATCTTCTATCTCGAAGATACCAAACAGATCTTCCACCTCCTTAAGCCAATTTCAAGCTTTAACAAACGTCTTTGATCCGTGAAAAGGTTTCCCGCCCATTGCCCGAAAATCTTTGCATACCTTCGAAAAAGTATCAACGCGGGCCGGAGGAGGAGGAGGAGCGACTGCAGCTGGGGAAGGAGGAACATTTGCTGGGCCTGCGGCAGTGGCCCTAGCCTCCAAATACCTTCTAAACCAGCCTGGTATCGGTATGCCCTCGGGTATCTCAGGTTCCCTAGACATGCTGAAAAAGAAAAAGGAAGAGATTCAAAACGGAGAATCGAAGGAAAAATATATGGCTCTTGGGGGTTATGTTTTTAAAACAAACTTTTCTCTTGAGAATACTCTCCTTAAAACATATTTTTGAAAGTATTTCTTTATAAAATGCTTTTCGAAAAACAGTTTTTCAAAATCTTATATCTGTTCCGGTAACCTTCAGCTCTGATACCACGTGTAACACGCCACGTCCATTAATGTCACTCTCAAAGGGAATGCATTAATTTTCATGGAGTATTATTGGTGTATGGAACAGAATATAACAAGACAAATACATATACTGGTACTTGAAAATTTTAAAACAACTTTTACTGTAGTGGAGAAATAGTTTGATTACAACAACATCATAAACCAAGTACATTTAATATCTATCTTGACAAATTGGTTTCTGGGTACATAAAGTAAAAGCATAACCCCAACACAAGTAGCCATAAAAAAATTAGCTGAACTTTACTTTCATCAATTCAAGCACTTCCAAAAGAAAGAGATCCAAATCAAGCTCCATTAGCACTAGTCCCACCCTGAGAACCTGGGGGTGAGGAAGAAAAGAGGCGAAAACAAGGGGGTCATACATAAAGTCTGGCGAGTCCAATAACTTTAACAATATAATTATTAAAGTAATTAGGATAAGGCATAAACTGGTAAAACAAGATATGACTGTGAAACAAGTGGGCATGACAAAGCAAACAAGAGGAATATTCCGGCGTTAATTGCGCTCCAAATCACTATAGGATAATTAATATATTGCACCATTACTAGTCATCCTAAAAGTTGATCCCGCCTACTGTACATAATAATCATAATGGTAGTTTCGTGTACCCCTAGTTGTCTTCATAGGTGTCGCATGCCCTTATCTCCACTAGTTGTACCCACTACCACCATGCGATCGGCTTCCTAACTCGTAGATACCTGTGCTAGTCCCACAGTGGGGTGTATCACTCCCCAAAGTGGCAACCCGATACCACTAAAGATGCACGGCTTATATCTACATGATGCAACAACGTCTTACCTACCAGCCCGGGCCCATGCACGCACATGACCCCGTTGGACTTGCGTTGCCACAGCTAACCCGTTTTGACCTCTTACATTCAAACCCAGTAAGCGTGTCCCGTCCTAGATCTAACTCGAGCTCACAAAGATACTTAATGGGTTACTGGTTTGAAAAGGGTCCCCATGTTTGACACAAGCTTTCCACCTGTGTTTTTTCCCCACTAGAATTTCCCACTTAACCCCTTCTTACACTACAAGAAATTTGACCATTACCTACCAATAAATATGGGTAGGTAAAGAGAATCTTTATTTACCTATATTTAATGGTAAAATTTATTGGTAGGTAAATACTGTCAATGTTATAAAATTGTTGAAGGATGATTATCTACCAATAGTTATAAGAAGGTAAAATGTATTATCTACACATATACATAACGAGAAGTTTTTTTGCGATTAGCCCCTACATTTTTCTCATATCATTTTAAACTTTCACTAAAATTAATGCTGAGTTGTGTGATGATGTGTCAAAAATGTATATTCTAGCAAACTTATTGAATTAAAGATTTCGTTTACATATCCTAGCAATGTTTTTTATGTAAAATCATTTCTTTATTAATTATTCATAATTATTTCGAAATATGAAATAATTAATAGTTAATGAAAATATTAATTAAATTGTAAATAATTAATATTAAATAATCATTGGTTAACAACTTATCATAAATCGTTATTTTTTCCAAACAATTGACTACAAAAGTTTTAACTTTAATTTTTTGTTAAATGTTTCACAATTTTACACTAATATGTCATCATCTAAATTGACTACAACATATTTTCTCTAGTTTATTGCAGAGACGCAATCCATACCATCCTTTCCGGCTATAAATTTAACATCTTATTTTAAATCAAATCTAACGGTACAAATCTCAATCCACATGATCTCTTTTATGGCCTCAATCCACGTAGTCTCTTTTGATTGGCCACCTGTAGAATAGGATATTAAAAGCAAAGATGGTATAAAATTTCATTAATAATGAAAAAGCAAATTTGGGCATAAAGTGGATTTCGTTCGTTTTATTTTTTAATATTCAAAGAAATGGAATATTCCAATCATTTCCTTTGTGTTCAAAGTATCTGCAAATGCTCTTTTTTGGCGATTGTATTCATACATCAAAAACTACCTAACGTACACCACTATTTTTGCTAAAAACTATATTATTAAATTACCCTTCTGTTTTATTGCATTATTACTTTTTAAATTATAACCCATTAAATTTAAATGTTGCAATTAACGATATTTACTAAATCTATGTAAAAAATTGAAGAACTTAATGTGTGCTTAAATATGAAACCTAAAGTTTGAATTAGGGAACATTTACAAGTAAGTGCTCAAATTTTAAATCATTTAATTTAGGAGTAGCCTCTTTTGTTGAAATTAAGAATTTTTTGTAGCATAATAAATTGGTTACCGTATATTCAAAAAATTGAAATTCATGTTATTGAACTTAAACTTTATTTTTGTACTATAAATTTTTATTTTCTGTAAATAAGTTTAAAGGTTTAAAGAAAGAAGATGATGTTGAATAAAATATAGGCAAATTCTATTCAAACACCGTAAATTTCTTTGCTCACACCATGATATTTAAATATTTTAAAAAGAACTTAAGACTAGTTTGTCCTTTTTATAAAAAATGGAAATTGGAGACTGTATACAACTCTTTCGTGTTTGCAACATGTTACTAGTATAATTTCTCTCGTAAAGTTGCATATATCATTAATTTAATTTAATTTTTTTTAGTGTTAAATTATTTTCATATCGTTACAAACGATATTTATATGTAGTCAATTTTAATAGCTTACACTTTAATCAAATGTAAAATTAATTACTAAAATTAATATTATTAAGAGTACTAAATTCTTGAATCCTTTGTTTAAATCAAATCATGTTTTAATTTAACAATAAAATTTAAGCAGTTCAACTTTTTAATATACTTAAAAAGGTGAATTCAAATTTTTATACAAAGATAACTAAATATTTTAACTTTCGTTTGAGGCTTATGAATTTGGAACTTGTAGAAGTAAATTTAGGAATATTGAAAGTATGACTCTGTTTGATTAAAGCATGAGAGAGGAAGTTAGTAAAATAAGAAAACAAAATGCATATTTTATCCTAAATATGGATAATTTTGGAAAATGCATGTGTTTACTAAGTAACAAGCGGTGTATGTGATTTATTAATTATTTTTGGTGTATGTATAGTAATCTATATGGTGTCTAAATAAAGTCTGCATAAAATATATAAGGTTACTATTGTAAACGTGACAGTGTATGTAAAGTAAATTTCCGTGTATGATTGTTCATTTTATTTTATGGTGTACGAATAGAATTAGACTTTTTTTATGTATCATAATCAGTCGGTCTTATATATGATAAGTAAATAATTATTGCCTTATAAGTATTACAGACTGTTGTCTTATATATGATAAATAAATATTTATTTCTTAATATTACCGGTTGTGATATCACATTCACACAAAGTAAATATTCCGATAAAATCTGCATTAAATCTTTGTTGATTATCCATGTTGATCTATACACACTATTATGTTAATCTACTACGTACAATAGAAATAATCCATGCTAACATGGACGTTTTGAATGCACAGATCGTAATCAGCCTTGCTTAATTAAGTATTCTTTCTTTTCTTTTTGAATCCATTCCTTTAAATACAATTAGATTTAATATCAACCGTTCTCCCATCGTTCTTGTCTTTCTCTCCTCATGCAAAATGTCTTCACTGATCCACATTACTCTCCCTTCTGTGTTAATTTCTTTATCCAATTTCTTCACCCAAGCTTCTCCTTTTATTTAATATTTTTTTATGCCTAATTTGTTCAGTGAATGCATCATGTACTCTACCAAGAAATACAACACTAAAACACCTGAAAGCGAAATCGAAAGTGGATGTCATGGTGGTGGCGAATGATTTAACAACTAATATCATTTCGGATCAAATCGGCGATTCATTTTTAGGCTGTTGGTGATATTTGGTTTGTGTAATTACGGATTAGTTTTCATTTGTTCCGAAATTCTTCCTTGGTATCAAGTTTAGAAGGAGATAAGGCTTTTGGTACCGCGGAAAGGTCATTTCTCTCTTTTGTTCCAAATTTTCATGTTTTTAAGTTAGCAGTGTCTGCAATCGTACTTCTTTAACTTTGTGATTTGGTGATTATATAGTTGGAGATGATGAGGATTCATTGATTTCACCATATAATTTAAGAAACATTTTTATGTCTGTTAAATGCAAGGCATAGGAAAATATCATTTTGATGTCTCCTTTGACCTCCACCATATTTATTGACGTCGTTCCAAAGCAACAATGGGCTAACATTTAGTTGAATATTGAAGTTGGTTTTTGTGGCATTAACCAATTTTCTTCTTCTTGTTTTTCCTTTGAATAGAAAGGAAGTTGTTTTCCAAATCATACTAATAAAACTGTATATCCGAGTTACAGGAAGATGACATATGATTAACAAGTATATATTTGTTCTGATTGGCAATTAATATATTGAATACCCTGTATGCTGGACTATTAAGAATTAATTTATGCGCAAGTTGGTACTTATTCTACAGCACACAAAAAGGACAACAGTTCAACGAAAAGAAAGGTGGTTGATGAGCACCATGAGCCCTTACGTGTTAATTTTTTTTAAGAGTTAGGTTGAAATTGTATTGCTGATCGCATGTAACTCAATGTTATTAGTAGAAACCAACTTGTCTCATGTTAGGCTTTCCCATTCCATTTCACTGTTCTGAAGGACAGTATATCTACCTAAGACATGCATTATTAGTAAGTAAAGTGAAGTGGATGTGCAAGTATTGAATTTGTTGCATGGTCATAAATATCCTGTTTGTGATATATTATTCTTGATTAATTAAAGGTCTATATCATAATTAGTACATGGACTTTGAAATTGAGCCCTCAGATGTCGTTTCTGATATTTCTGAAGCTGCTTTTAGAGAAGAAAGGTTACTTGCTGGCCCAAGTAGGAAAATATCCTAGCTCACATTGTAGAATGTATACTATTGGATTTCTATGTAAGTGTAAATCTGTATTTCAATTTATATATAACCAACATATAATTTATTTACTAACTATAAATGTTTAATATAACTTTTTGATGCGTAGGGGTGCAGATTTGCAGGAATCCGACTGTTCGTTTTGAAGAAGTAAATGGGTCTGAAAAATGCTGAAAAATTATGATGATACATTGTCAAGCATTAAAAATTGAAAGAAAAGCTTGACCAGATGAGCGCAAGCATATGCAAAGCTTGGATTGATTATTAAAAATGCCCGGAGAAAATGTAAGTCTACTAGTTTTGTGCATTTGTTGCCAACCTAATGAGGGAAGGGGTCAAGAGTTTGAGACCTACTCTAACCATGTATCCCTTTCTTGCCTAATATTCATTATACTATTAATTCCAATGTATCCATTATTTAATGATTTTTTTTTTTAATCGGATGTCCCCGAAGGGACATTATTTAGTGATACTGCTCTCAACTACGTTACCTGGGTAGAAGAAGCCTTTCCAACATTTATAATCCACACATTCAAATTCAACCTAAAGTAAGTCACTTAACCATATACTATGACAGTGGTTATTTTCCAATTGTACAATTAACCATATACTATGACAAATAACAATTTGAGCATGGACTGACATACTATTGTAGGTGACTTGATATATGATAATGTTATCATCAATACTGAAGTTTTATTTATTTATTTTTTCTTTGTAGCAATTGGAGAAATGAATCACCTTCAGTTTGCCCAGCTATGTATTTCTGCCTCATTTAACAACAAAATGATGAAAGCAAGAGCCAATATGGAGGAAGACTTCGAGGCAATGAACTATGTATTGATTAACGATAGATCTTTGCATTGTACTATGTACTTTGTATGTTTGTTGTACTATGTATAGATAAATATGCTTGTGAACTATGTAATGTATTTTGTAATATTATTTTTGCTATTGTTGCTGAACTTTGAAGTGTAACATACCGTTGTAATTTCGAAACTTGTTAACTTTGGTCTTTTTGTTGTATCTATAAAAAAATATTTGGTTTAATGATCTTTCTGTTGTGATATAATGTTAAATTTGCTAATTTTTATATTGATTATGAAAATTAAATGAATTTGGTGTTGTAAAAGAGTCAAAAAGTAAAATGTATTTTTAGAAAAAATAAGCAAATTCGCAATGGCCATAAATCATTACTAAATCAAAAATAGCAAAGGTTTTTTAAAAGATAACGTTATATAATGTAAACCAATGACATAATGCTATGTGACAAATCAGATAATTCCAATTTGACTAATCAAATGATGCCACGTGACAAATCAGATAATTTCACATGGACTAATCAAATAAGGCCATGTGGCCAAAAAAATGATGTCACATGCACTAATAAAATGATGACACATAGACAAATTATTGTTTGACACATGAACCAACCATTAAATGTCAAGTGTCGACATTAATATATGTCATGTGTATACTTCTACGACAACCATATCAGCAACCATGTAGGATGACACAACATCAGCCATGTAGGATGACACATCATCAAACACATAAGCCGATGGCTCATCATTTGAGTCATAATGTAGTGGGGTCCATTGCCTCTTTTACCTACCAATATCAATAAGCGTAGATAAAGATCTCTCTCTACTAAGCTTTACCTACCAATTTCTACCAATTTAATATTGGTAGTTAAAATATATTACCCACCATTATGTTAGTTTTACCTACTCTTGCAGTTGGTAGGTAAGGACCCCATTTTCTTTTAGTGTTATTTATGTCTTCTTATATGTTAAAATTTGGTTAAGTGTTTCTAATCGTATTTCACATGCCATCCATGCCACCCACTTAACCCCCATGTCCCACCACATGTTTATCTGGTTAAGTGTTACTTTTTGACATCTTGGTTAAGTGTTACTTAATTCATTATAACCGTAACTTTGTAAAGACCTCCCACATTAGACTACCGTTTGCGGTTGCTGGATTTGTCGGGCGGGTCCGGGCAGTCTTATACCGCAAACGAGCCTAACCTCGTGTCTTTACAATTGTTATGCATTTAATTTATGCCTTTGACCTCTCACATTAGACTACCGTTTGTGGTTGCTGGATTTGCCGGGAGGGTCCGGGCAGTCTTATACCACAAACGAGTCTAACCTCGTGTCTTAGGCGTTTATTAATATACATACTACTACAAAACAGGTTTGTTGCTTCATCTCATTTGCTTCGGTTGTTCTTATAACAGAAGCAAATAGTATCATTTGCTTCTGTTCTGTTAACAATAGAAGCAAATGCAGCGAAGCAAATGGTATTAATTGCTTCGGTTATGCAATAACAGGAGCAAATAGTATAATTTGCTTCTGTTTTACACAAAACTGAAGCAAATGCATGGAAGCAAATAATGTATTTGCATCAGTTCCATAAGAACAGAAGCAACTGCACCGAAGCAAATAATGTATTTGCATCAGTTCCATAAGAACAGAAGCAACTGCACCAAAGCAACAACGAATTATTTTACCAAAGCAAATGCAAATATCAATAATCATAGACAACCTTACATATTTCATTATTTATAATTTATTATAACAAATGATTGTTAATAAATAATTTATAGTTACAGATTATTATAAATAATCAATAATTATATTTTATATTTAATAATTTATTGTAGTTAATTACTAATATTTAGTAAATTGTAGTTAACATTTATTAATTTCATTTAATAATTAATAAATGAATTAATACTAAATAATTAACAAATAATATTTGATATTGAATGTTTAACATTTATCATTAAATTAATTAATATTACTTAATAATTAATTAAGAAGTAATATCTAATAATTAATTTTCGATAATTATTATTTAATAATTACTATTAAGTAATTAATTATTAATAATTATATATAATTAAGACTAATTAATATTTAGCAATCAATGTTATAATTTAATACTTATGAAATGATATTTAGTATTTAATATGTTAAAATTACTATTTACCATTAAATAATTAATAGTATGAAGTAATATTTTAATAAAGTTCGAAAATTTTGTAATAAATTCAGAACAATTCATGAAAATCAATCTTTTTTGAATTTTCATCGAATTGCAATGTGAATTACAATTATAACTTCTAGATAATTTGAAATTTTAGAAGACTTGATCATTTATATATAATTATTTGTTATTGTTAATTATTAGTAACCAATATTTGATAATTAATTTTTAATATTAAGGTATTATTTAATAATTAAGATGTAATATTTAGTAACTAGTATCAAATAATTAATTATTAATAATTATATAACAATTAAGGCTAGTATATGATAACTAAAAATTAATAATATAATTGGATACTTATGAAGTGATGTTTAGTATTTGATAATTGTATGATAAGTAAAAATTAACTAAGTATAATAGTTAACAGTTCATAAGTATAATTAGTAATTGATAATTAATAATTTATAAATTAGAAATAAATAAGCAATAATTATAATTTATAAACTGGAAATAAATAAGCAATAATTAATAATATATTTAATTATTAATTATATTTATTAATGTTAATAATTAACAGTTAGTAAATATAATTAACCAGGTAGAAGCAAATAAGTAACAATCGACAAATATATTCAATAACCAATAGTAGACTGATATTTCACGATTTCCCCCTCTAACTTTTCCTTTCTTTCCTCTTTGTGTTCTTGTGTTTCCCTCCTTGTTTTTGGGTTCCCGATTACATTTTCCCTCCTTATTTTTTGGTTCCCGCTTACATTTTTCGCTCCTTGTTTTTAGGTTCCCACTTACATTTTCGTTCCCCGCTTATATTTTTGTTCCCTCCGTTCTCCAGCATCATTTCTTTATTTTCTTTCTTCCTTACATTTTATTCTCGTTCTCCCCAATACTGTAAAATTTTCTCGACTATTCTCTGAAACTGGAGCCAATCGCTCCACCTTCTCCAAACCCGATTCCATCTCCGTTGCAACCTCCTGTATTAGCAAAAATCTCAATTATTTCAAGATCAATTACATCGCTGTCATAGCCATGGTTTTAGCGCTTTCTTTTCTGATGAATCCGTTCTCCTTGATCGTCCTCTTCGACCTATTTTCTGCCTGGAGCTTCCTGTACCTCTTCAGACCATCAGATCCCTTGCTGATTATGTTCGGCAGGCAATTTTCGGATTGGGAAACATTGGGTGGATTAATTTTATTGATGGTATTTGTCGTGTTTCTAACGTCGGTTGGGTCAATTTTGATGTCGGCTCTGACTTTGGGTGCGGCGATCGTTGGAGCTCATGGGGCTTTTAGGAAGTCAGAAGATATGTTTCTCGATGAGTAGGAGGGGGTTGGTGCAACCGCTGGACTGCTATCATTCTTCAGTGCTGCTGGGTTTGAGATGAGGTAAGAAATTCAATTCATCTGTTGGATCTAAGGTATCATTGCGTGATTGGATCTTGGAAAAATATGCCTAGGCATTGAATGTATTCTTTGTGCTATTTTTCTTTTTGGTGACCGGCCATTGTAATCAGCAATGGCCCAAAAAAATTCGGCCCTGAGAAAAGAGAAACAAAGAAGCCCATGTAAAGAAGTGATAAGAGCATAAGTGCTCACCCATTTAATATTAGCAAGATACGTACACTTGTTTAAAGATATTTGATTGTTATTTAATTGATTCTTCTTATTTTTGAAGATGGCAAATTTCCTGCAATATCAAAAAAGAGTTGCAGCATCAAATTCCAAGAACGAGGTGAGGTGTTTGGACACATATCAAATCTAAGGTGCAAGGATCCAGTCATCTAGACATCACGCATCAGTTTTGGGTCCTAAAGTACCGTATATGGTCTGTGCATATTATCTTAAAAGGTTTGCATCAATGAATTTCATCCCGATATGGTCTGTGTATATGGTACTTTATTGTAGTGTTGTATATGGTCTCTCATTATCTGAACAAGCTTAGTATGAACAAGCTTAGTATGAATTTCATCCTCATGTCTGTATCATATGCTATTAGATCTATTATGTTGAGATATGCCAGTTCTGTTATCATATGTTATTGGATCAATTTTGTAGATTCATATGCGTAACTGAATCTATTCTATTCTATGCAAGTTTATGTTAGTTATATCTGTGCAAGTTTATGTTAATTAGATCTGTGCAAGTTTATGTTGATTAGATCTATTCTATTCTATGCAAATTTATGTTAATTAGATCTATGCAAGTTTATGTTAATTAGATCTATGCATGTTTATGTTGATTAGATCTATCCTGTTCTATGCAAGTTTATGTTAATTAGATCTATGCAAGTTTATGTTAATTAGATCTATCCAAGTTTATGTTGATTAGATCTATCCTATTCTATGCAAGTTTATGTTAATTAGATCTATGCAAGTTTATGTTGATTAGATCTATCCTATTCTATGCAAGTTTATGTTAATTAGATCTATGCAAGTTTATGTTGATTAGATCTATCCTATTCTATGCAAGTTTATGTTAATTAAATCTATGCAAGTTTATGTTAATTAGATCTATGCAAGTTTATGTTGATTAGATCTATCCTATTCTATGCAAGTTCATATTCCATATGATTATTGGATCAATATTATGTGTGGATGATGTCTCTTCCCCTCTTCTTTTCCTTTTTCTTATGAGTTAGGCTAACGACGAACCTAACATATTATGTGAATTATACGTACAAATGACGTAGGAACGTTGAAGAAAAGTTTGGAAAAAACATTGAATATTATGTAATTGGCATAAATTGGTTTGTAATCATGTAATTAACTTGGGGCATAAATTGGTATAATTTATGTACATGGAATTATGGACATAACTAGAATGAGTATTATGAACATAGCCTAAATTGGGAATTATGGACAAATTGGAATATGGATATTAATTCAAATTGGGTTTTGAATAACAGAATGAGATAATGAACACCTAAGACATGAGGTTAAACTTGGTTTGCGGTATAAGCCTTTCCGGACCCGCCCGGCACATCCAGCAACCGCAAACGGCAGTCTAATGTGAGAGGTCAAAGGCATAAACTAGATGCATAATAAGGCAAAGACACGAGGTTAGATTCGGATTGCTGTATAAGCCTGCCCGGACCCGCCCGACAAATCTAGCAACCGCAAATTGGAATCTAATGTGGGAGGTCTTGCAAGATTACGGTTATAATGAATTAAATAACAATTAACCAAGATAAGACATGTTGTGGGACATGGGGTTAAGTAGGTGACATGGGTGACATGTGAAATATAATTAGAAACACTTAACCAAGTTGAAACATGTAAGAAGACATGAATAAGAAGGGGTTAAGTGGGAAATCCTAGTGGGGACCAAGCATAGACGGGAAGCTTGTGTCAAGTGTGGGGACCCTTTTCAACCAGTAACCCATTTAGTATCTATGTGAGCTCAAACAAGGTCGAGGATGGGACACGCTTACTGGGATTGATTGTAAGAGGTCAAACGGGTTAGCGGTGGAAGCGCAAGTCCAACGGAGTTATGTGCGTGCATTGGTCTGGGCTGGTAGGTAAGACGTTGTTGCATCGTGTAGGTATAAGCCGTGCATCCTTAGTAGTATCGGGTTGCCACTTTAGGAGTGATACACCCTACTGTGGGACCAGCACGGGTATCTACGAATTAGGGAGTTGTTCGAATGGGGAGGGTAGTGGGTACAACTAGTGGAGATAGGAGCAGGCGGCACCTATGACAGCAGCTAGGAGTACAACTACCATACTATGAATAAATGTTGTAATTAGAATGGAGAGGGTAGTGGGTACAACTAGTTGAGGTAGGAGCAGACGGCACCTACGATAGCAGCTAGAAGTACACGAAACTACCATTATCATTATCATTATAATTAGTAAGAGGAATCAACTTTCTGTATAATTAGCATTGGTGCGTTGTAGGGATTATCTTATAGTGATTAGAAGCGCAATCATCGTTTATCTTGTCCATCTTGCTTACCTTGTCATACCTATTTATGTTACAGTCATTTCTTATATCCATTTTATGTTCTCATTCTGTAACTTTAATGATTATATTGTTAAAGTCACTGGACTCGCCAGACTTTATGTCTAACCTCGTTTGTTTTGCCTCTTTTCTTTCCTTCCCCTCCCCCCTCCAGGTTCTCAGGGTGGGACTAGTGGAGCTTGACTTGGATCTCTTTCTCTTTCTTTCGGAAGTGCTTGGAGTTGCTGAAAGTAATGTTCAGCTTTATCTTCTTTTTTATTATGGCTATTTGTAACGGGATTATGCTTTTGGTTTTCATGTAATAATTTGACCAAGATGGATATTTGTGTACTTGGTTTTACAAGTTGGTTTTGATGTTGTAACCAAACTATGTTCCGTTTTCGCTGCAATGAAGTTATTTTAAATTTTGAAATACCATTTTTATATATCTGTCTTGTGATCTTCTGTTCTATACACTTATAATGCTCCATGAAAGTTGATGCATTCCCTTTGTGAGTGACATTAATGGACGTGGGGTGTTACATGTGGTATCAGAGCTGAAGGTTACCAGAACAGGTAAAAGATTTTGAAAACCATTTTCAAAAAGCATTCTTTTTAAGAGGTATTTTCAAAAACATGTTTTAAAGAAGGTGTTTTCAAGAGAAAAGTTTATTATGAAAAACATAATCTCCAAGAGCCATATATCTTTCTTCCGATTCTCCATTTTGAATCTCTTCCTTTTTCCTTTTTGAATCTCTTCCCCCGCATTTAGATGCTTTTTCTAAGATATGCAAGGACTTTCGGACGATGGGCGGAAAACCTTTTCATGGGACTGAGACGTTTGTCGAGGCTAGAAATTGGCTCAAGGAAGTGGAGGACTTGTTTGGTATCTTTGAGATAGACGATGGAAGGAAGGTTCAACTAGCTGCTTGGTTAATGAAGGATGAAGCCCCATCTTGGTGGGAGGTCATGAATGGAGAACGTGCAGTGGAGTCATGGATATGACACAGGATAAGAAAGTAGAACCTAAGAAGGGTGGAAAGAATAATAAACTCAATGACAAGAGGAAGACAGGTGGTTGTTTCCAGTATGGTGAAGCAAGGACAAGGATAGAGGGCAGAATCTTTTGGAGGGAAGGTTGTGTTCTCGTGGTCAGTATACCGGAAAGAGATGGGAAGTTTCTGTTGAAGATTTGATTTCTTTTTCCTAGAACTCTTTTCAACTCTTGCGCTTCGCATTGGTTTATATATGCTTCGTTAGTTGAAACACTGCACCTAAATACTAGTTAAGTTATGGAGCCCATTATAGTCTCAAATCCTATTGTTGGTTTGGCTCATTTATCTATGGTTTGTCGGGATTTGAGAGTGTCTATCTTGGGCGTTGGGTTTGAATGCAACACCTACATTCTTGGTTTCATGGGCTATGGCTTGATTCTATGGATGGATTGGCTAACCAGGTATGGTGCCATCCTAGGCTGTGAAAAGAGGGTAGTTAGACTGTTGACTCGTTGGGGAAAGACCCTTGATATTTCTTGCGACCCTAGAGGTTCGGTGATGCTTAACTACCTAGAATCACTTGACGCATCCATCGATGATTTAAAATCTTTTTGTGTAGTCTGATGACGCCTTTGATGATATTCGGGGTCTACCCCCGAGGCGCGAGATAGACTTCCGTATATACTTAGTAGATAATGCAAAGCCGGTTGCATTGCCAGTGCGCCACATGGCTCCGAGAGAGAGAGGAGGTAACTCAGTAAGCAAGTAGGGTAGCTACTTGAGAAAGGGTTCATAAGAAGAGGTATTTCAGAATGGGGTGCTCCAGTTGTTTTTGCTACAAAGGCTGATGGTTCGCTCAGATTGTGCGTGGACTATAGGGAGCTGAATAAGCTCACGAAGAAGAACAGGCACCCATTGCCGAGGATAGATGACTTGTTCGATCAGTTGGTTGGTGCTTTGGTTTTCTCGCAGTTGGATTTAGCTACAGGGTTTCATCAGCTAATGGTGGATGAGGACAGCATAGATAAGACTGCATTTAGGACTCCCGATGGTATCTTCGAATGGCTGATCATGCCGTTTGGTTTGACGAATGCACCCTCATATTTTGTAGACTTGATGAGTAGGGTGTTTAGGGAATTTCTAAACAAGTTCGTGGTAGTCTTTTTTGATGATATTTTGATTTTCTCTAGAAGTGAGGAAGAGCATGCCCTACATCTTAGGGAAGTCTTAGAGACCCTTTGAGCACATTAACTCAAAGCTAAGTTCTCCAAATGCCATTTTTGGAGGAAGGAAGTGAGGTTCTTAGGGCACGTGGTCTCTAAAGAAGGGATAGCAGTGGATCCCGCGAAGGTGGTGGCAATCCAAGATCGGAAGATTCCTAGAAATGCAATGAAAGTAAGAAGTTTTCTTGGGTTGGCAGGCTACTATAGGAAGTTCATTAAGGACTTCGCGAAGATATCAGCCCCACTTACACGATCAACGAAGAAGAACTTGACTTTTTCTTGGGATGTTGACTGTGACAATGCTTTCCAACATTTGAAGAGGGCTTTGACGACAACTCCAGTTTTAGTTTTGCCGGATGGGAGTAAGCCATTCACAGTATATACCGATGCTTACGGGACAGGGCTTGGCGCGGTTTTGATGCAAGAGGGAAGGGTGATATGTTATGGTGGAAGGTAGCTAAAGGTCCATGAGAAGAATTACCCTACCCACGACTTAGAGTTAGCCGCTATAGTTTTGCGCTTAAGTCTTGGCATCATTATCTACTTGGCGAGAAGTTTGAGTTGTATACAGACCATAAGTCTCTAAAGTACTTGTTCTCTCAAAAAAATCTATACTTAAGGCAACAGAGGTGGATGGAATTTTTAGCATCCTACGATTTTGAGATTGCATATACCCCTGGCAAGGGTAACTTTGTAGCTGACGCCTTGAGTAGAAAGAGGTTCACTTTGAGTCCTTTAATCGTAGAGAGGCAGAGTTTGGAGTACATATCTACCTTTGACTTAAGACCCTCTATCGATTATGTACCCGGTTTGTTGGCACCACTGGAGGTGCGACCTATGCTTTTAGGACGGGTTGAAGATGGCACAGGGCTGGCAAAAGCCATATGCTAATAAGAGAAGGACTGATCTTGAGTTCAGTGTTGGGGACAAGGTTTTTATTCGTTTTGGATCTATAAGGAAGTTGGCACCGAGGTTAGTATGGCCTTTCCCCATTACAGAGAGGATTGGACAGAGGGCGTACAGAGTGAAGTTGCCGGAGAAGCTTAGTGGTGTTCATGACGTATTTCACGTGTCGCATTTGCGGGAGTGTTTACGTGATACCGCTGAAGTAGTAAAGCCGAGCATGCTTAGGGAAGTGGAAGTGGAGCGAGATGCCACGATTAGAAAAGCTTCTACATGCATCCTTGGATCGGAGGTCAAGAAGATACGCAACCGAGAGGTCAAGTTGGTTAAAGTCCAATGGGGAGATGATCAAGGAGACGCGACTTGGGAAACGGAAGACAAGATACGTGCGTTGTACCCTTTTTTTTAAAGGTATAATCTTAACTACTCCTTTTTCTACTGCTTTGTTTCTATTTGTTCTATTGTTTAGTATGTCCTCTCGATTACATCTTCGATCTTTAGGTAGGAAAATCCTATGGTTGTAAACATTTGTTTGAGACATGTTATGTTTGATGGATGCAACAAGTGTTTGCTAGTGGTTGCTCGTGGATGCATTTACACACACTTTAGGCACTAAGATCGACCCAGTCACTTTCATATTGCATATGAATGAGTGTGCATATTTAAATTAATGGATGTATATTGAATGCGTTATCATATGGATGTTGCATTTGAATGAATGGTTGTGCACTCATATAAAAATGATATGTATCATTAGGATTCCTTTACATACATGTTGGACTCATGGCACTGACATAATTTGCATTAAGGAGGTCAACTGAATCAGTAGACTGCCTGATCTTTGGTGGATGCAAGTGTTTGCTAGTGGTTGCTCGTGGATGCATTTACACACACTTTAGGCACTAAGATCGGCCCAGTCACTTTCATATTGCATATGAATGAGTGTGCATATTTAAATTAATGGATGTATATTTAATGCGTTATCATATGGATGTTGCATTTGAATGAATGGTTGTGCACTCATATAAAAATGATATGTATCATTAGGATTCCTTTGCATACATGTTGGACTCATGGCACTGACATAATTTGCATTGAGGAGGTCAACTGAATCAGTAGACCGCCTGATCTTTGAATTAGATAAGGAACATATACACACACCTTTGCATATGTTCATATAGCATTAGAAATCTTTTAAGGACAATGGATGCTTGTGGATGATGGATGAGTAGATGGATGATGGATGGTAGGATACATTCTTCTTAACTTGAAGATTTCGGGGATGAAATCCTTTGAGTAGGGGAGAACTTAACACCCCGCATTTTTAATGGAATTAAAAATGTGGAAATATGTATATATATTATATACATAAATATATTTAACAGAAAAATTAAATATTGCAACAAACATGAAAAAGAGGAATGAGCAAAGAATAATGTTTAGCATTGTTCTAAGGTTTGTAAAAAGACTTAGTGGCTCATTTGGTTAGAGCACGTGACTTGTATACAAGAGGTTCTGAGTTCAATCCCCGCCAGCCCCATATTTTTGTTTTAGGGGAATGGCTAAAAAGTGGCCTAGTGTAAACGCAGTTCAATAAAAAAAAGCGGTTTAGTGTGAAAAGGGTTAATTGGAAAAACAGTTAAAAATAAAAATAAATATATATATAAAATATATATATATATGACATGTGGGTGCATCATGTTGCATACATGGCGCATTTTTATTTGTTAATGATGATTTTTGAGTTTTAGGGATGACGTGGCCTCTTCTAATTGGCTGGATGACGTGTCATTGAGCTGTGTGGTTCTGATGATCTCCAAGTTAATCTAAAGGCTCTAACTAAGCTAATACATCTATATAAGCACATCTAACCTAACCCTAATCTAGACTAAATTCATTCATAAGCCTCCATGCTGCTGCATCCAAAACTAAACTAGTTTATGTCCTTCAACGAATCAAAGTATAGGAATTGTGAAAAAGGGGAACGATTCTAGAACAACAACAAATGCTTAATTCAGATCTATATTCTTTCTTCTTCTACCACTGTGAGTACAGTTACTTTCACAAGATAATTAATTAAAAATAATGGTGATAAGTGTGAATTGGACTGTATGACTATGCATGTATCATATGCTATTAGATCTATTATGTTGAGATATGCCAGTTCTGTTATCATATGTTATTGGATCTATTTTGTAGATTCATATGCGTAATTAAATCTATTCTATGCAAGTTTATGTTAATTAGATCTATGCAAGTTTATGTTAATTAAATCTATGCAAGTTTATGTTGATTAGATCTATTCTATTCTATGCAGGTTTATGTTAATTAGATCTATGCAAGTTTATGTTAATTAGATCTATGCAAATTTATGTTAATTAGATCTATGCAAGTTTATGTTGATTAGATCTATCCCATTCTATGCAAGTTTATGTTAATTAGATCTATGCAAGTTTATGTTAATTAGATCTATGCAAGTTTATGTTGATTAGATCTATCCTATTCTATGCAAGTTTATGTTAATTAGATCTATGCAAGTTTATGTTGATTAGATCTATCATATTCTATGCAAGTTTATGTTAATTAAATCTATGCAAGTTTATGTTAATTAGATCTATGCAAGTTTATGTTGATTAGATCTATCCTATTCTATGCAAGTTTATGTTAATTAGATCTATGCAAGTTTATGTTAATTAGATCTATGCAAGTTTATGTTGATTAGATCTATCCTATTCTATGCAAGTTCATATTCCATATGATTATTGGATCGATATTATGTGTTGATGATGTCTCTTTCCCTCTTCTTTTCCCTTTTCTTATGAGTTAGGCTAACGACGAGCCTAACATATTATGTGAATTATACGTACAAATGACACAGGAACGTTGGGGAAAAGTTTGGGAAAAACATTGAATATTATGTAATTGGCATAAATTGGTTTGTAATCATGTAATAAACTTGGGGCATAAATTGGTATAATTTATGTACATGGAATTATGAACATAATTAGAATGAGAATTATGAACATAGCCTAAATTCGGAATTATTGACAAATTGGAACATGGATATTAATTCAAATTGGGTTTTGAATAATAGAATGAGATAATGAAAGCCTAAGACATGAGGTTAGACTTGGTTTTCGGTATAAGCCTGCCCGGACCCGCCCGACACATCTAGCAACCACAAACGGCTGTCTAATGTGAGAGGTCAAAGGCATAAACTAGATGCGTAATAAGGCAGAGACACAAGGTTAGATTCGGATTGCGGTATAAGCCTGCTCGGACCCGCCCGGCAAATTCAGCAACCGCAAAACGAAATCTAATGTGGGAGGTCTTGCAAGATTACGGTTATAATGAATTAAATAACACTTAACCAAGATAAGACACATAGTGGGACATGGGGTTAAGTGGGTGACATGGGTGACATTTGAAATATAATTAGAAACACTTAACCAAGTTGAAACATGTAAGAAGACATGAATAAGAAGGGGTTAAGTGGGAAATCCTAGTGGGGACCAAGCATAGACGGGAAGCTTGTGTCAAGTGTGGGGACCCTTTTCAACCAGTAACCCATTTAGTATCTATGTGAGCTCGAACTAGGTCGAGGATGGGACACGCTTACTGGGATTGATTGTAAGAGGTCAAACGGGTTAGCGGTGGCAACGCAAGTCCAATGGAGTCATGTGCGTGCATGGGTCTGGGCTGGTAGGTAAGACGTTGTAGCATCGTGTAGGAATAACCCTAATCTAAACTAAATTCATTCATAAGCCTCCATGCTGTTGCATCCAAAACTAAACTAGTTTCTCTTCTTCAACGAATCAAAGCATAGGAATTGTGAAAAAGGGGAACGATTCCAGAACACAACAAACGCTTAATTCAGATCTATATTCTTTCTTCTTCTACCACTGTGAGTACAGTTACTTTCACACGATAATTAATTAAAAATAATGGTGATAAGTGTGAATTGGACTATATGACTATGCATGTATCATATGCTATTAGATCTATTATGTTGAGATATGCCAGTTCTGTTATCATATGTTATTGGATCTATTTTGTAGATTCATATGCGTAATTAAATCTATTCTATTCTATGCAAGTTTATGTTAATTAGATCTATGCAAGTTTATGTTAATTAGATCTATTCTATTCTATGCAAGTTTAGGTTAATTAGATCTATGCAAGTTTATGTTAATTAGATCTATGCAAGTTTATGTTGATTAGATCTATCCTATTCTATGCACGTTCATATTCCATATGATTATTGGATCTATATTATGTGTGGATGATGTCTTTTTCCCTCTTCTTTTCCTTTTTCTTATGAGTTAGGCTAATGACGAGCCTAACATATTATGTGAATTATATGTACAAATGACGTAGGAACGTTGGGGCAAAGTTTGGGAAAAACATTGAATATTATGTAATTGGCATAAATTGGTTTGTAATCATGTAATTAACTTGGGGCATAAATTGGTATAATTTATGTACATGGAATTATGGACATAACTAGAATGAGTATTATGAACATAGCCTAAATTGGGAATTATGGACAAATTGGAATATGGATATTAATTCAAATTGGGTTCTGAATAATACAATGAGATAATGAACGCCTAAGACACGAGGTTAGACTTGGTTTGCGGTATAAGCCTGCCCGGACCCACCTGGCACATCCAGCAACCGCAAACGGCAGTCTAATGTGAGAGGTCAAAGGCATAAATTAGATGCGTAATAAGGAAAAGACACAAGGTTAGATTCAGATTGCGGTATAAGCCTGCGGACCCGCCCGGCAAATCCAGCAACCGCAAAATGGAATCTAATGTGGGAGGTCTTGCAAGATTACGGTTATAATGAATTAAATAACACTTTAACCAAGATAAGACAAGCAGTGGGACATGGGGTTAAGTGGGTGACATGGGTGACATGTGAAATAAAATTAGAAACACTTAACCAAGTTGAAACATGTAAGAAGACATGAATAAGAAGGGGTTAAGTGGGAAATCCTAGTGGGGACCAAGCAAAGACGGGAAGCTTGTGTCAAGTGTGGGGAACCTTTTCAACCAGTAACCCATTTAGTATTTATGTGAGCTCGAACTAGGTCGAGGACGGGACACGCTTACTGGGATTAATTGTAAGAGGTCAAACGGGTTAGCGGTGGCAACGCAAGTCCAATGGAGTCATGTGCGTGCATGGGTCCGGGCTGGTAGATAAGACGTTGTTGCATCGTGTAGGAATTAGCCGTGCATCCTTAGTAGTATCGGGTTGCAAATTTAGGGAGTGATACAACTGTGGGACCAGCACGGGTATCTATGAGTTAGGAAGCCGATCGAATGGGGAGGGTAGTGGGTACATGTAACAACCCGAATTTTAATAACACGTTAAAACCATAAATCGTGGCAGAATTAAATTTTAATATAAGAATTAAGGGAAACGGGTTACGTCATTGCGTTCGTCTCGGAATTCTGGTTGAAATAGAGTCCGAATGTGCGTAAAACGGATATCGTATGAAGGAGATATGGACGAACGAAGTTAGGTAGAAAAATAAGAAACAGGCCAGAATGCACTGGCGCACTTGGGAAGTGCGCCCATGCAAAGTTGCACTGGCGCACTTGGCAAGTGCGCCCAGGCCGAGCAGAAAGCCTGCACAGCTTTCTGGTGTGTTCTGATCCGAACCGTGACTCACTACTGAGTCCTTTCTGACTCCTTGCTGAGTCATTAGGGCTGACTCATCACCCTATCTTGACTGATTGGTTATGATTAACCCTAAGATCATCCGACGACTCAAATTAGATTGAAATTCTATATAAACAGCCTCCTAGCCTCATGCTCTTTACCCAATTCTTCTCTAACCTTATGCTGCACAAACTCTTGATGAACATGGCTTCTTCTTCTTCCTCTAAATTAAATTAAGATAAATTAAATTAAAACGCGAAGATTATTTCTTAAAGACTACGGCTAGGAATTGCATATTTGGGGATTTGCTTCTACAATCAAATCAATATTCAACGATTCAGCAATTCGACGACTAGTTTATAGATTCAACTTCTACATCTCAATTTCTTAGACCACGATCTGTAAGTTCAAGTTACTTTTAGATAAAAACTACAAACTTAATATGGACATGTTATAAATTGGAATTGGATCTATGTATGATTCGTATCTATTCTTTTTCATCTTGGATCTTGACTTTTTGGGAATATTGCTTTGAAATCAGTTTGGGCCTATTCGCGTTGTAAATCAAACATTATCATGCCTATGACATTGAAACTATTGTTAATGGCCAAGGACTATGACTGTGAACATAAGGCTATGCCTATGCCTATGACTGAGAACATAAGACTATTGCCTATGACTATGACAAGGACAATTGTGGCTAATCACCTATGACTCATAACTATGAATTATTGCCTATGATTATGAACATAAGACTATTGTCTATGACCATGACTTTGAAACTATTACAGTTAATTGCCTATGACTATTTAGGGTAGTTGCCTAGAATTATTTTGGATAATTATCCATGATTATTGTGAGTAATCGCTTATGATTCACTATGACTATGACTATTGTGGTTAATTGACTATTATAGTTGATTGTTCATAAAACTATAGTTGAAAACCATGCTGTACACCGAATTGGCATTTTGTTGGATCTCATACCTAGGGTGCGACTTGCTTAGTTTATTCGCTATTATGTACACCAAAACCATTGATCCATTATCCTTGTATTTGGCTTGCTTTTGCATGCCTAATCTTTTATGTCAATTTTTATCATGGCTATCGCTTATTTTGTTAGATTTGAAATCCTATTATTTTTTATATGCCATTGATGTTGTAACCAATTATCTCAAGTTATGTCATGCTAGTTTTGTAATTCCTTTTATCGCTCTATGCTCGTCCCTTTTGCCTATCATAGTTTTGATGTTATTCCCTTTATTTCGGGATTTGGATTTACTTGTAGTATAGATCGATTCACGTTTACGTGCGATGGGAATACGATTTGGGTAGAGTAGGCAAAACATGAATTGGTTATGAACATGAATCATGAACTAGATAATAGGCATAAATTGAAACATGAACATTGTTATAACTTGAATCTGGATATGGATATAAAACTTGCCTTGAAACTTGACACGAACCTGATATGAAATTTGAACATGGACATGACACTATAATGAACTTGAAAATGGCCAACTCGAGGTTGGGTTGAGTTTGCAGTGTAATTCTACCCGGAACCGCCCGGCAAATCCAGTTACTGCAAACAATAGGATCCAATATGGGTAGTTGGTCATATCGCGCTTGAAACCCGAGGTCAGACTGAGTTGTGGTGTAAATCTGCCCGGAACCGCCGGGCATATCCAGTGACCACAACAACAGGTCTGATGTGAGAGGTTGGGGTGCATTAATGAATTAATGCCACGTGATAGGGTTAAGTCACGAACGTGAAAGACAACACTTAACCAACTTGACATGCTAGACTGGTAGGGTTAAGTTAACTAAAACACTTAACCAATTCAAACATGTTAATTGAACTGATGGGTGGAGTTAGCTTAATACAGACACTTAACCACTTGACATGTTTGACTAGAAAACCCCAGTAACGGGGACCCTTTTCAGCAGTAACCCAATCAGGTATCATGTACCCTAAAACTAGGCAGGGTGGGGCACGATTACTGCGCTGATTGTAAGCAGTCAAAAGCGACGGTGGTTGGTGCAACAGTGTGGGTTCTAACGGAGTGCGGGCGTGCACACACTTTGGAGAAGACAAACAGGGCACTGGGCACCAGTAATATAACCTATGCATTTGAGAATCGTGACAGGCCGCCACCATGGGACTTGATACACCCCATAGTGGGACCAACATAGGTATCTACAATCAAGAAGGGCCGTATGACACAGACACACAACGAGCTAGAACTTGTAGGGAGCCGATCGATTAGTGGATCGTTCCGTTGGGGGCCAAGGGATCATTTCACGATTAATATAATACATGGGTTTGGGATAATAGTACAGTTGGTGCAGCGAATCTTGAACATGCGATGTTATATTTGATTTATACTTGAATTATCCTGCTATCTTAGTCTATCTTGCCCATCTTGACAGCATCCTTATGTTTACTTTCAGTTTATACATGTCATGTTAACTTTACATGTTTTTATGCTGAAAGTCACTAGAACTTACCAGTCATTATGACTGACCCGTTTTCTTTCGCCTCTTTTTCATTCGTTCCCCCCCAGGTTCTCAGGGAGGAAACTCTAGCTCTTAGCTTGGATTTCGCTTGCTTTAGGTTTAGCTCATGTACGGTTTGATCTTGAGCTATGCTATGGATGCATTTCTGCTACCTTTGGGGAATTAAGCTACTTTTGTTGTTTTAAGTTTATGCTTCTTTATTCAAGGCAAAACTTGTTGTAATGGAAAATGATAGTTGGTACTTTGGATGTAAAAGGTTTTGACTCTTTTTGAAAGTAATAAAATTTAGCTTTTGATTCTTCCATTGTTTTATTTATGTTTTGTCTTGTAATATTTCTGTGTTTGTTTACCTCGATAACACTCCTCCAAAACTAGTGCATTCTCTTTGTGAGTGACCCTAGCGGAGGTGGGGTGTTACAGTACAACTAGTGGAGATAGGAGCAGGCGGCACCTATGACAGCAGCTAGGAGTACAACTACCATACTATGAATAAATGTTGTAATTAGAATGGGAAGGGTAGTGGGTACAACTAGTGGAGGTAGGAGCAGGCGACACCTACGATAGTAGCTAGAAGTACACGAAACTACCATTATCATTATAATTAGTAAGAGGGATCAACTTTCTGTATAATTAGCATTGGTGCTGTGTAGGAATTATCTTATAGTGATTAGAAGCGCAATCAACGTTTATCTTGTCCATCTTGCTTACCTTGTCATACCTGTTTATGTTACAGTCATTTCTTATATCCATTTTATGTTCTTATCCTGTTACTTTAATGATTATATTGTTAAAGTCACTGGACTCGCCAGACTTTATGTCTGACCTCGTTTGTTTTGCCTCTTTCCTCCCCCCTCCCCCCTCCAGTTCTCAGGGTGGGACTAGTGGAGCTTGACTTGGATCTCTTTCTCTCTCTTTTAGAAGTGCTTGGAGTTGCTGAAAGTAATGTTCAGCTTTATCTTCTTTTTTATTATGGCTATTTGTAACGGGATTTTGCTTTCGGTTTTCATGTAATAATTTGACCAAGATGGATATTTGTGTACTTGGTTTTACAAGTTGGTTTTGATGTTGTAACCAAACTGAAACGACCCGCAAATCCGTGCTATCTGAGTTGACTAAATACAACACACGTCCAACCCAAATAACACAGAAATACGACTCATTATTAGAAAGAAGTTAGAGGATGAGAAATAGAAAGAAAGAAATATTAGAATAGAAGAAAACAAAGATCACAAACTCACAGCGGAACGAATAAAATATATTCTATAACATAAGCTTGGAAATACAAATCTGTTTTGTACATACATACATACCAGCATCAGAGTACATATAACATTTGATTCAGCGGAAGTAACTCTAAATAACTAACGTTGAAGCCTCCTGCTTCAAGCTCCTCCAAGTGTATCTGTAAAAGCCTGAAACACTTGACTGCCCGTACAAATTTGGGCACCCAAGAGTTTAGGGAAAACAAAACAAAATAAACTCTGGGTCAGTCATGGGACTGGTGTGAGTAAACTCCAACCACTTGTTTAACTTTAAAAACCCTTTTCGAAAGAAAAGATAATAGTAAGACCAGCCCACACATAAACATGGACGGTTTTTACCTTACTATAACCCAAAACACTTTGATTTGAAAATCCAGTGATATTATAATAATGTCTACATCAAGTAAATAACCAAATAGCAGAACGCTTGCATCTCACGCTCCACATATATAGTATAAAATCAAAAACCGCATGGCGCTTATTGGAGATTTGATTTCCAACATGACAAGGTATGGGACCACCTTCCGACTGTGTATCTCTAGAGATGAATACACCTGGGTTCAACAAGAACATCTTGCAACCCGGCCCACACATGACCGACCACTCATTTCGCTTGAGTGTATCGAATGTATATCACCAACGGTTGGACTCAAACCACCGTTTCCCGAATGGGCAGAATCGATAGATTTAGAAACAAAAGGAATTTCTCTAGATAGGTGATTATACACCCTAATGGGTGCGACCCACATAGCCATGCTGCCTGCCCGATTTTTGTCCTTTCCCGGTTGTTGAGGCCTGAGGCTACGAATACTTACCATTCATTGATAGCACAATCACTTTGAATGCCACATCGTCAGATCCGTTAATCACTAGTTGAGTTTGCACAAATATTCTGGATATTATGCTAAGGGATAAATCCGTTGCAACCATATATATTCATACAGACCAACCCATTTGATCATTGGAAATACTTTGTCAGACATTCGTCCATTTACGTTCGTTCTGGGATTGAACGAAACCGAAGGCACCATTTCTATAAATAGAAAAGCCCTTGCACTTCACTCCGTCTTCAATATATTCAGCATACTTGGTTCGCAACGCTTATGCCAATACGGAGTGGTTCTTCGGATAATAATCCAACCGGTCTCTCCATATTGACAACGATGGTCAAAAACTTCGATAGTCTGTGATTTAACTATCGAATAAAAACAAGTGTTCATCCAAACATATCAAACAAATCACTGGGCTCTTTAATTAATATTTATTAATTAAACCACTTTCCCATTTCCCTATCAATATTTGTTAACCAAATATTTTCCATAACCAATCTTGGCCCTTTACGCTATTTTTGATTTCGTTTCCTTATCGAATTCTATATATATCGATATATAGATTTCTAATTGTCAAATTTCTTAAAAATATTCTAACTCCTTAAATTTCCGGAAAAATTCGCCATAACCTCCCCTGTATCGGGAGCATCGAGAAATTTCAAATAGCATCCCGGTATCTTCCTCAATCAAAAAGAAAAAAGAAAAGCCAAGCGGCTTGCCGATACGGCGCATAAAATCTCATATATGAATTAAACATGTACCTTATGTCGAGCATTTCATTTATAACTTCATATATCTCATCCCATACCTGTCTAACACCTATTCACCTGTTTTCAATTCAATTCAATACCATCTAATCGTTTGAATTCAGTTTCGCCCATTTATTCTTTAATTCGCCATTTTTCCTATTTCACTTCTTTGTTGAACATAACATGTTCAAACAAAATATTTAACTCGTTCATAACTAAATTGAACTTCGATTTTAATTCTAGTTCTCTTTTCTATTTCGAATATAAATTCTCAAATCGAATTCACTTATTAAGGCCTAATGTCAATTCAACATCTCCTTTACTAATTACTATTCGAATTAGTTAATTCTATTCAAAGTCAAAATCTGATTTCTGTTTCAAAAATCATATTCATTTACACAACTTGAATTCGCATATATTTTACAACTCACTCTGAAATTTTCTAAATCGAACTTCGGATTTTATTTGCTTAAAAATCCTTTTATAATATTAAATAAACCATTATGGTTTTAAAACGATTCTGGCGCTGTTTTTCTGAAAATTTGATTTTGACATAACTCAAAATCTATACGACGAAATTCAGATTTTTCTCTTTCATTAGAAAACTATTATCAAATCGGTCCTGACGTTTCTTGTTTCGAAGAATTCCGACTTCAATTGCGTCCTGTATACTCGATTGAAGTTCGAATCGCTATTTTACGAACTGCAGCGCTGCGGCGAGTTCGTTTTAATTATATTTATAAATATAAACGTTAAACTTCTTTAAAATGAATTCAACTTCATTTAACTCCATTTGAATTCCTTGATTCAAATTCCAATCTCACTTTTATTTGAATTCTATATTCAAATCCCAATTCCTTTTCTATTTGATATTCAAATTCAACACTTGAATTTCCATTTGAATTCCCTATATTCAAATTCGATACTTGAATTCATTTGAATTCTTTTATTCAAACTTTATACTTAAATTCCATTTGAATTTCATATTCAAATTCCATAGATCAAATCCTATTTGAATTCAACTTGAATCTCTTATATTCAAATTTCATTTTCCTTTCCCATTTGAATTCTAATATTCAAATTCATCTCCAACCCCATTTGAATTCTAATATTCAAACTTATTTTTAACACCATTTGAATTTCTTCACTCAAACCCATTTGAATTCCCTTGAATTCAAATTCCATTTCAAAACCATTTGGATTTCCTATTTTGAAGTCCTATTTGAAATTCTATTTCCAATTCTACTTTGAAATCCTATTTTCAAAGTTTATTTCAAATTCTATTTTGAAATCTCATATTCAAATTTCTACTTGAATTTCTGTATTCAATTCCATGTTCAAATTCAATACTTGGATTTCTATCTCAAATCTCTATTCAAACTTCATATTTGAATTCCATTTCAAATCTCTATTCAAATTTCACATTTGAATTCTTCTTTGAAATACTATATTTCAAATTCTATTTTGAAATTCTACATTCAAATCTCTATTTGAATTTCTTTATTTGAATTCCTAATATTCAATCCCCTTTTTAAAATTCAAATGTTTAACTCCCTTTAAAAATTCAAATGTTATACTCAAATTCCATTTGAGTTATATATTAAAAATTCCATTTCAAATCCTATTTTGAAATTTCATTCCGAATCCCAATTTCACGCTTTTATTTCTATTTCTGAATTATCAAATGATAATTCTTTTCACTTCATTTATAACTTCGTTGTAAAAGAACTATTTATAAACTTCGTTTATAAAGAACTACTTGTTTTATTTTTCAAACAAGTTTATATTTTTATTTCCATTTAAAATTCAAATTCTATTTAAAAATAGAATTTTCTCTTTAAATCTCAAATACTCTTTTCACGATATTTTTAAATATCATTACTTAAGCCCAGTGATATTTGAACACACAAAGCAACAAATTATTTATTTTTCTAACCCATCATATATAACAATATATATGCAAACAAATAAACAAACAAATAATATATTTTTGAGGAATCCAGTTGGATTCCTCCAACCTGTTTTCCTGCATCCACAGATGTTAGCACATAAATAATACCCATTCTGCTTCGTGGCAGAATATCGCGGTATAGAAGGTCATCCACTAATCATAGCGTGGGGCGTATAGGGTAATCATCCGCTATGAAACTGCGGGCATCCGCTAATGAGACTGCGGGAATCCAACCAATCAATCAACCCAATATATATATATATATAATAGCCTAAATAACTAATATATATAAAACAACCAGAAAACATTCACACAAGCAACAGACAATTATTTTTAATGAGATAAAAATAATTCTAAAGGTGAGTGAGATTTACTCACCGTAATTTTCGTTGCAATCCATACTGATTTCAATCCAGTTCCAGCTACTTTCATTGCGCATATATTATCTCCCTGATCCCAACATACTTTTGTTTCGTTTGTTTCTGTTATGAAATATAGGCTGATGTTACAATATTTAAATCAAATTACTTTTAATACTCGAATTACTATTACTAGTGGTTTAATGATCTAGTTAAACGTTTAAATAAATTTATACGCCACATTATAAAATAAAAAGGGTTGTAGTGAATTAAATTAAGAATTTAATTACCTAAATCCTGGTGTAACATTAACCATCTTCTGTTTCACTGCATTCGATCTTGCTTCCAGTTCATCACCCATTGAATCGCATTCCACCAGTATTCCATTCGAACGCCAATTCTCCAGTTCCGTTCACCATCATCATCCACCAACTTTGACATCGATACCAACGTCGACCCTCTTCCTGAAATCGCAGTGACCTCCTCATTTCACCACATACCACCCTGAAAACCCCTTCTGCAAATCGACAACACCCCAATTTGAAACTCTCCAGAACTCCAAACTCGCAACCCTAACACTGTCGGGTTCGAGTTCGAACCTCCACAACGACCGTCGCACCAAAACAGATGATACCCGCGTGAAGACCCCCTTTGGCAAAGCGAACGAACCAAGGATTTGTTCGATTCCAGATGGTATTTGATTTTATAATAATTATTGGAAGAATTTGAATTGGAAAGGCTGCGATTTCCTTTTTTTTTTATTAGGATCAGAGGCGGTTTTCAATTCAGAAGAAATGAAAGAAGAAAATAAAAATAAAAGGAACGGATTGATTTTGTTTGCTTTCTGAGTGAAGGAAATGAATTTGGGTGGGTGCGACTTTTATAGATCGAGAGGGAGACAAACGTACAGGGCCATTAAAGTTTGTTTCTTTGATCTTATGAAAAGGAGACCATTTATTCTGCTCGAGGAGAACAGGGTTGCGGGGTTTAATTGTTTTTGGTCGGCTGATGTTTTTTTTTTATTATTTATTTATTTTAAATAGATAAAATATCTTGCGGTCCTTTAATTTGAAACCACGAACCACTATTTAACACAACGACCGATGCTACCAGATTTTTACGTTATTCTAAACTTAACTGAGCATATTCTGAAATTTAATTCGTTTGCTTATACAGACTATCAATATCAAATAAACGATTAAAGTCATTGAAAATAACTCGTCTATATTCAACTAGAATTATATTGATCGACTGAATCATTTCGAATCAGTTTTTAACTGCAAATTATTATCGTTTCGTATTACGATACCCAATATATTTGATATTAATTCGCATATCGATTATTCATTTGATAAATTCAAAAAAAATTCATTTATATTATGAATTCAATATTTAAAACCATACTAAATATTTAAAAATAAGCTGTTCAAAAATCTGGGTCGTTACATTCTTTCCCCCTTAAAATAATTTCGTCCTCGAAATTGCTAAGATAGGAAAAGTGATACAAATCTATTACTTTTCAAAACTTCTTTATATTGAAACTCAACTCCTCATATTTCAATAAATTAATTTCAACCAAAACTTTTGGTCTTCACACATTTAATTTGAATGATCTACGATCAATCCCTTTTATATCCAATCTATGTTCTATTAAACTAATTCAAATTGATTCTAGTCAATTCATTCACTTCGACCCATTTAACTTGTTCAAGTAAAATTTCAATTCCAGAATTCAAATCCCTGGGTTTTTCATTTCAAATTCCTTTGAAATCCCATAAATATATACACATATTTATTTTCATTTCAAATTCAAAACATTTGAATTTTCAACCACATGTTTCTTTCAAAACAAATTTCCATCAAAACTTTTCTAAGGTAGCAACCTATCACTTAGAAACTCGGAAATGAACACTGATGATGTTGCAATCATCATCAGAATTATTTCCCAGCCACTGAAGTGAGTTCAGTGCTTTATTATTTCAAAATCCATCTAAAATAATTTTCTTTCAAATTCTTTAAAACAAATCTATATTATTTTAATATACTTTGAAAAATAAATTTCAACTTCCCAGGATTTTAAATTCTTCATTCTGGTTTGAATTCAATTCTAATTCATCTCATTTGTATATTTAATTCCTATACAAATTCTATTTTGGTTATAATTAACCATTCTAAGTTTATAATCTCATTTGATTATAAAATCAACATCCAACACATCCATATAATAATTCTAGAAAATTATTCTTTCTATATCAAAATAGAAATTTTGGGTAAAATTATTTCACCCACTTTAAAACAATATCGTGTCGTATTTTCTGTCCAAGTGTTCAGAAATCCCTATCGACTTCGTGGCGTCCCACGATTCGACCAGAATTCATAAACCACTCAACAGACTAGCCAACACAATATAAAACAACTTTTATATAAATTTACAAATACGCTCTCTCGTATCTATACACTCAACTCATTCTAGGGTACTACTGACCCTATCTCTAATGAGCACAACTCCACAAAGCCTAGGTATTCGCTCAACCTAAGCTCTGATACCAACTGAAACGACCCGCAAATCCGTGCTATCTGAGTTGACTAAATACAACACACGTCCAACCCAAATAACACAGAAATACGACTCATTATTAGAAAGAAGTTAGAGGATGAGAAATAGAAAGAAAGAAACATTAGAATAGAAGAAAACAAAGATCACAAACTCACAGCGGAACGAATAAAATATATTCTATAACATAAGCTTGGAAATACAAATCTGTTTTGTACATACATACATACCAGCATCAGAGTACATATAACATTTGATTCAGCGGAAGTAACTCTAAATAACTAACGTTGAAGCCTCCTGCTTCAAGCTCCTCCAAGTGTATCTGTAAAAGCCTGAAACACTTGACTGCCCGTACAAATTTGGGCACCCAAGAGTTTAGGGAAAACAAAACAAAATAAACTCTGGGTCAGTCATGGGACTGGTGTGAGTAAACTCCAACCACTTGTTTAACTTTAAAAACCCTTTTCGAAAGAAAAGATAATAGTAAGACCAGCCCACACATAAACATGGACGGTTTTTACCTTACTATAACCCAAAACACTTTGATTTGAAAATCCAGTGATATTATAATAATGTCTACATCAAGTAAATAACCAAATAGCAGAACGCTTGCATCTCACGCTCCACATATATAGTATAAAATCAAAAACCGCATGGCGCTTATTGGAGATTTGATTTCCAACATGACAAGGTATGGGACCACCTTCCGACTGTGTATCTCTAGAGATGAATACACCTGGGTTCAACAAGAACATCTTGCAACCCGGCCCACACATGACCGACCACTCATTTCGCTTGAGTGTATCGAATGTATATCACCAACGGTTGGACTCAAACCACCGTTTCCCGAATGGGCAGAATCGATAGATTTAGAAACAAAAGGAATTTCTCTAGATAGGTGATTATACACCCTAATGGGTGCGACCCACATAGCCATGCTGCCTGCCCGATTTTTGTCCTTTCCCGGTTGTTGAGGCCTGAGGCTACGAATACTTACCATTCATTGATAGCACAATCACTTTGAATGCCACATCGTCAGATCCGTTAATCACTAGTTGAGTTTGCACAAATATTCTGGATATTATGCTAAGGGATAAATCCGTTGCAACCATATATATTCATACAGACCAACCCATTTGATCATTGGAAATACTTTGTCAGACATTCGTCCATTTACGTTCGTTCTGGGATTGAACGAAACCGAAGGCACCATTTCTATAAATAGAAAAGCCCTTGCACTTCACTCCGTCTTCAATATATTCAGCATACTTGGTTCGCAACGCTTATGCCAATACGGAGTGGTTCTTCGGATAATAATCCAACCGGTCTCTCCATATTGACAACGATGGTCAAAAACTTCGATAGTCTGTGATTTAACTATCGAATAAAAACAAGTGTTCATCCAAACATATCAAACAAATCACTGGGCTCTTTAATTAATATTTATTAATTAAACCACTTTCCCATTTCCCTATCAATATTTGTTAACCAAATATTTTCCATAACCAATCTTGGCCCTTTACGCTATTTTTGATTTCGTTTCCTTATCGAATTCTATATATATCGATATATAGATTTCTAATTGTCAAATTTCTTAAAAATATTCTAACTCCTTAAATTTCCGGAAAAATTCGCCATAACCTCCCCTGTATCGGGAGCATCGGGAAATTTCAAATAGCATCCCGGTATCTTCCTCAATCAAAAAGAAAAAAGAAAAGCCAAGCGGCTTGCCGATACGGCGCATAAAATCTCATATATGAATTAAACATGTACCTTATGTCGAGCATTTCATTTATAACTTCATATATCTCATCCCATACCTGTCTAACACCTGTTCACCTGTTTTCAATTCAATTCAATACCATCTAATCGTTTGAATTCAGTTTCGCCCATTTATTCTTTAATTCGCCATTTTTCCTATTTCACTTCTTTGTTGAACATAACATGTTCAAACAAAATATTTAACTCGTTCATAACTAAATTGAACTTCGATTTTAATTCTAGTTCTCTTTTCTATTTCGAATATAAATTCTCAAATCGAATTCACTTATTAAGGCCTAATGTCAATTCAACATCTCCTTTACTAATTACTATTCGAATTAGTTAATTCTATTCAAAGTCAAAATCTGATTTCTGTTTCAAAAATCATATTCATTTACACAACTTGAATTCGCATATATTTTACAACTCACTCTGAAATTTTCTAAATCGAACTTCGGATTTTATTTGCTTAAAAATCCTTTTATAATATTAAATAAACCATTATGGTTTTAAAACGATTCTGGCGCTGTTTTTCTGAAAATTTGATTTTGACATAACTCAAAATCTATACGACGAAATTCAGATTTTTCTCTTTCATTAGAAAACTATTATCAAATCGGTCCTGACGTTTCTTGTTTCGAAGAATTCCGACTTCAATTGCGTCCTGTATACTCGATTGAAGTTCGAATCGCTATTTTACGAACTGCAGCGCTGCGGCGAGTTCGTTTTAATTATATTTATAAATATAAACGTTAAACTTCTTTAAAATGAATTCAACTTCATTTAACTCCATTTGAATTCCTTGATTCAAATTCCAATCTCACTTTTATTTGAATTCTATATTCAAATCCCAATTCCTTTTCTATTTGATATTCAAATTCAACACTTGAATTTCCATTTGAATTCCCTATATTCAAATTCGATACTTGAATTCATTTGAATTCTTTTATTCAAACTTTATACTTAAATTCCATTTGAATTTCATATTCAAATTCCATAGATCAAATCCTATTTGAATTCAACTTGAATCTCTTATATTCAAATTTCATTTTCCTTTCCCATTTGAATTCTAATATTCAAATTCATCTCCAACCCCATTTGAATTCTAATATTCAAACTTATTTTTAACACCATTTGAATTTCTTCACTCAAACCCATTTGAATTCCCTTGAATTCAAATTCCATTTCAAAACCATTTGGATTTCCTATTTTGAAGTCCTATTTGAAATTCTATTTCCAATTCTACTTTGAAATCCTATTTTCAAAGTTTATTTCAAATTCTATTTTGAAATCTCATATTCAAATTTCTGCTTGAATTTCTGTATTCAATTCCATGTTCAAATTCAATACTTGGATTTCTATCTCAAATCTCTATTCAAACTTCATATTTGAATTCCATTTCAAATCTCTATTCAAATTTCACATTTGAATTCTTCTTTGAAATACTATATTTCAAATTCTATTTTGAAATTCTACATTCAAATCTCTATTTGAATTTCTTTATTTGAATTCCTAATATTCAATCCCCTTTTTAAAATTCAAATGTTTAACTCCCTTTAAAAATTCAAATGTTATACTCAAATTCCATTTGAGTTATATATTAAAAATTCCATTTCAAATCCTATTTTGAAATTTCATTCCGAATCCCAATTTCACGCTTTTATTTCTATTTCTGAATTATCAAATGATAATTCTTTTCACTTCATTTATAACTTCGTTGTAAAAGAACTATTTATAAACTTCGTTTATAAAGAACTACTTGTTTTATTTTTCAAACAAGTTTATATTTTTATTTCCATTTAAAATTCAAATTCTATTTAAAAATAGAATTTTCTCTTTAAATCTCAAATACTCTTTTCACGATATTTTTAAATATCATTACTTAAGCCCAGTGATATTTGAACACACAAAGCAACAAATTATTTATTTTTCTAACCCATCATATATAACAATATATATGCAAACAAATAAACAAACAAATAATATATTTTTGAGGAATCCAGTTGGATTCCTCCAACCTGTTTTCCTGCATCCACAGATGTTAGCACATAAATAATACCCATTCTGCTTCGTGGCAGAATATCGCGGTATAGAAGGTCATCCACTAATCATAGCGTGGGGCGTATAGGGTAATCATCCGCTATGAAACTGCGGGCATCCGCTAATGAGACTGCGGGAATCCAACCAATCAATCAACCCAATATATATATATATAATAGCCTAAATAACTAATATATATAAAACAACCAGAAAACATTCACACAAGCAACAGACAATTATTTTTAATGAGATAAAAATAATTCTAAAGGTGAGTGAGATTTACTCACCGTAATTTTCGTTGCAATCCATACTGATTTCAATCCAGTTCCAGCTACTTTCATTGCGCATATATTATCTCCCTGATCCCAACATACTTTTGTTTCGTTTGTTTCTGTTATGAAATATAGGCTGATGTTACAATATTTAAATCAAATTACTTTTAATACTCGAATTACTATTACTAGTGGTTTAATGATCTAGTTAAACGTTTAAATAAATTTATACGCCACATTATAAAATAAAAAGGGTTGTAGTGAATTAAATTAAGAATTTAATTACCTAAATCCTGGTGTAACATTAACCATCTTCTGTTTCACTGCATTCGATCTTGCTTCCAGTTCATCACCCATTGAATCGCATTCCACCAGTATTCCATTCGAACGCCAATTCTCCAGTTCCGTTCACCATCATCATCCACCAACTTTGACATCGATACCAACGTCGACCCTCTTCCTGAAATCGCAGTGACCTCCTCATTTCACCACATACCACCCTGAAAACCCCTTCTGCAAATCGACAACACCCCAATTTGAAACTCTCCAGAACTCCAAACTCGCAACCCTAACACTGTCGGGTTCGAGTTCGAACCTCCACAACGACCGTCGCACCAAAACAGATGATACCCGCGTGAAGACCCCCTTTGGCAAAGCGAACGAACCAAGGATTTGTTCGATTCCAGATGGTATTTGATTTTATAATAATTATTGGAAGAATTTGAATTGGAAAGGCTGCGATTTCCTTTTTTTTTTATTAGGATCAGAGGCGGTTTTCAATTCAGAAGAAATGAAAGAAGAAAATAAAAATAAAAGGAACGGATTGATTTTGTTTGCTTTCTGAGTGAAGGAAATGAATTTGGGTGGGTGCGACTTTTATAGATCGAGAGGGAGACAAACGTACAGGGCCATTAAAGTTTGTTTCTTTGATCTTATGAAAAGGAGACCATTTATTCTGCTCGAGGAGAACAGGGTTGCGGGGTTTAATTGTTTTTGGTCGGCTGATGTTTTTTTTTTTTTTTATTTATTTATTTTAAATAGATAAAATATCTTGCGGTCCTTTAATTTGAAACCACGAACCACTATTTAACACAACGACCGATGCTACCAGATTTTTACGTTATTCTAAACTTAACTGAGCATATTCTGAAATTTAATTCGTTTGCTTATACAGACTATCAATATCAAATAAACGATTAAAGTCATTGAAAATAACTCGTCTATATTCAACTAGAATTATATTGATCGACTGAATCATTTCGAATCAGTTTTTAACTGCAAATTATTATCGTTTCGTATTACGATACCCAATATATTTGATATTAATTCGCATATCGATTATTCATTTGATAAATTCAAAAAAAATTCATTTATATTATGAATTCAATATTTAAAACCATACTAAATATTTAAAAATAAGCTGTTCAAAAATCTGGGTCGTTACACAAACTATGTTCCGTTTTCGCTACAATGAAGTTATTTTAAATTTTGAAGTGCCATTTTTATATATCTGTCTTGTGATGTTTTGTTCTATACACTTATAATGCTCCATGAAAGTTGATGCATTCCCTTTCCGAGTGACATTAATGGACGTGGGGTGTTACAGGTACAATTCAAATTTTGTTCCAAACCAAAATGACAACAATCAGAGAAGCAAAAATCCTAATGCTAAAATAGCACATACTCAAGGTGATGCATTAAATTCCTTAGACAACAGCAAAAGCAACAATCAGAATGAAAGCACAAGAATTGATAGTATTCAAGATGACAATTCGTATCCTGACTCAGGGGTTACTAATCACATGAGGAATAATCTGAATAATCTCAATCAAGGAAACAGGGAGTATAGAGGCAAACAGTCAATAAGCATGGGTAATGGTAAGTGTATCAACATTTTTCATATTGGAAATAGTACAATTCAAGGACAAAGACAATTGTTCCTACATACCTACTTAGAGTGCCAAATATTAAAAAGAATTTGATTAGCGTATCACAATTTGCTACTGACAATAATGTCTTTTTTGAGTTCTTTCCTAAACACTATCTTGTTAGGGATATTCTAACTAATGAAATTTTATTGCAGGGTGATGCCATAAATGGACTATACAAGTTCAGAATTAATACAAGAGAAAATCCTGTTGTTCAGAACTCATGTTACATTTATGTGATGCAAAACAATTGTAATAATACAACTTCATTTGATATTTGGCATTATAAATTAGGTCATCCTAGCGTAAAAGTAATGAAAAACATATTCAGTAGGAACAATATTGTCTGTAATGTTGTTTCTATACCTTACATTTGTTTCTATTGCCAAATGGGTAAAAACCATAAGGTTCCATTTAATGACTCTTTAACTAAGTACTCCAAACCATTTGATCTTGTTGCATATGATTTATGGGGACCTACCCCAATAAATACTGATTATGGCTACAAATATTATATCTCTTTTGTAGATGCACACGCAAGATATACATGGATATACTTTTTGAAATCAAAGTCTGATACACGTGACACTACCATCAGATATATGTATTCGATTGAAAATCAATTTGATACTAAGGTTAAAGTCATACAGTTAGATGGTGGGTTTGAATTCAAGACTCTAGACAGTTATTTCAAGGACAAAGGAATTATTCATAGAATTACTTGTCCCTATACTTCAGAGCAGAATGGTTTAGCAGAAGGAAAGCATAGACATATAGTTGAAACTGGTTTAACATTACTTGCACATGCCTCATTACCGGTTAAGTTTTGGTCAAAGTCATTCAACACTGCAGTTTACCTAATTAATAGAATGCCAACAAGAGTGTTGAATGACATCAGCCCATTAGAAATCTTATATAATGTTAAACCAGATTACTCAAATTTAAAAACTTTTGGATGTTTATGCTTTCCCTATACTAGGCCATACAATTCAAATAAGTTATAATTCAGGTCTAAAGCTTGTACCTTCTTAGGTTATGCTATTAGACAAAAAGGTTACAGATGTATCGACGAAAAGGGAAGAATTTTCATTAGTAGACATGTGATATTTAATGAAAATATATTTCCTTACAGTAACAGTAGCATCAAAACATCAAACAAAGTCTACAACGACAAAATAGATATACCTGAAATTCCAATATATGTTGAAACTGTGCCTTCCCTTACAAGTTGAACGGCTGTTGATGCTCATATTATCGATAATATGACTGATAATCAGCATAATACCAACAATCATGAACCACCCAGCCTCGTCAGTCCTATACATGAAGAAAACGAAGACAATTATGAACAAAATGAAAGCTACAAGGACAATGCAACTAGAACTGAAGGTTCAAATTATACAATACCTTAAGAAGGGAACAATCATGATTAGCAATCACCTGATCCACCTGAAATAACTAGCCATCCAATGATAAACAGGTCCAAGAGTGGAATATTCAAGCCAAAGATATACATTGCAACAGCCAGTGCTGATGAGCCATATACTGTTGAGCAAGCAATTAAATCGAAGCACTGGAAAACTACTGTGGATGATGAGTACAATGCACTCATCAACAACAAAACATGGGAGTTAGTCAAAAAGCTAGAAGATAAAAACCTGATTGGTTGCAAATGGACATATAGAAACAAGAAGAATCCTGATGGCACAATAAGCAGATATAAAGCAAGACTAACTGTTAAAGGTTACACTCAAGAGTATGGGTTTGATTACAACGAAACTTTCTCACTAGTAATCAAACTAGCAAAAATTTTGCTTGTACTCACTACTGCATTAAATAGTCATTGGAATATAATTCATCTTGATGTGAATAATGCTTTTTTAAATGGAGTATTACAGGAGGAAATTTATGATGCAACCATAGGGATACATCAAAGAACAAGGACATGTGTGCAAGCTCAAAAAGGCCATATATGGTTTAAAACAGTCCCCAAGGGTCTGTTTGAAAGACTAAATCAGCACTAACCAATTTGGATTACCAATATGCAAAATCGGACAACTCTCTCTTCTTCAAAATTCATAATAATACTACTATATATGTTCTGATATATGTTGATGACCTTATTGTAACAGGCAATGACATGGCTGAAGTAAAGAAACTAACTCAATATTTAAACAAGGAATTTTCCATCAAAGACCTTGGTGAAATCACATACTTTCTGGGCATAAAAGTGCATAGAAGATTTAAAACAGAAATGACATTATGCCAAAGGAAGTATATAACAGAATTACTGATTAAAACAAATATGATGGAGGCTAAAGCTCAACCAACCCCAATGATGTCAAATCAGCATTAATCCAAAAACAGGGGAGAAGCCATGAATAACATTAAACAGTACAGAAGTGTTATGGGTGCACTAAAATATGCAACCATAACACGCCAAACATTGCATTTAGCATTAACAAGGTTTCTCAATTTTTACAGGAACCAAAAGAAGAGCAATGGAAAGCAGTGAAGAGGATATTAAGATATCTAAAGGGAACAGTAGACTATGGGCTTACATTCAGTGAGGGGAAAGGAGCAAAATATTACAGGTTACACAGACTCAGACTGGGCTACAGACCCAGATAACAGGAAATTCATTACTGGATACTGCATTTTTGTTGGAAACAACCCTATTCATGGAGTTCAAAAAAGCAATCTACTGTGACAAAATCAAGCACAGAAGCCGAATACAGAAGCATCGCAAGTGCCACTGCAGAAATAGTTTGGCTATAATCTATACTTAAGGAACTAAAACTCCTAAATAATGCCAAAGAAACTATATGGTGCGACAATTAGAGTTCCATTTACATGTCATCTAACCCTATTCAGCATGCTAGGACAAAGCATATCGAAATAGACATCTACTTCGTAAGAGAATATATATGAGATGGAAAGCTACAAGTTAATTTCATATCGTCTTACCATCAGAAGGCTGATATCCTCACCAAGGCATTGTTGTCAAAGAACTACACTCGATTACGTGATGAATTGAAGGTCCAGAAGTCAATCTCTCACGAAGCTCCAGCCAACACTTCTTATCAGTTAAATCCATCACTAATCAGAGAACCAAGCTCCAGATATGAGCGACAAGGCTCCAATTTGAACAACTCACAAACCCTAAAGCTCTCGAATGACAATCAGATACAAAGCCACTTGATCTCGCTTCAATACAACATGAAGAAGACCAGTAATTGATAGCTTAAGCTCGAAATCGCTGACTTTATCATGCACTGAGAAAATCGTCGAGTCGCTATCCTAACCCTGGATTTGAGAGGGGGTATTGAAAATATAAAGTCAGCTGATACAAATGAAGGATTTATCTTTGCTTCGTCAGTTATGTATCGTCAATTGTCTGAGATTTACAATTTCTATTCAAACATTAATACTGACCATTTACAAATGAAGTACAAGGTCCACACACTTTTTAAGGAACCATCAACCATGTTATACAAAGTGCTCATCCTTATTCATGTTACCATCAAACTAAAACAATAATAGTTTAATAAAAGGCCTTTCGCTCTAATTTACATTAAAATGTAGTTTTTGATATTTCATAAAGTTCATTGAAACTTGTGCAAAGATTTAGATAGTGTTTGATTTATTTTGAGTTTTAAACGTTGATCTCAAAAGATTCGAAGTTTTAAAGGATAATGGAGGTAAATGACTAAAGACGGAAGGAGTTATAGAGAGATGGTGGATGGATGAATTTATCATCGTTCTTCCGTTAATTCTTAAATTACGAAAAAAATTAAAAACTGTTTTTGTTTTGTGTGCTAACTTTGTTTTGTAAAACGATCGTTTTTCACGATATGTGTATGTATGAAACCCAAAACAAAAAAGTAGAAACAGAACATACCCTTAACTTTCAATTTACTAGCTTTTCTGCAGTGATATGCCGTTTATCGATTTGATCTGTTGAAGTTCATGTATCAAATGAATTTTTAAATATATGAATTACCTAGTACTTAATACTTATTATGTCTAGTATCTAGTATCTTATCAATTTCCAGTCTAGGGCGTAAGCATATATACCATTTGCAATCAAGGAAAGGCTTCAGAAACAGAAAGAACAGCACATATTTCACAAATTACACACAAACATAGTTAAACAAACATAGTTAAAGGACGTGGTGTCCCCTATCTTCTTTAATGTTACATCTTGACTTCAATACAACTTTGTTGATACCACTTTAATGTCAAAGTGTCATCGTCTCCTGATTGGAGGAAATCAGGGTGATCCATATCACCACATAAAGTGGTGTCAACAAACTCATTTTAGCTTTAGCTTGACTTGTGCTTTAGTCTTGTTTCATCATGCATGTCCTTTTGTACCTTATGCCTTCCAACTTTCCATTCTTAAGCATCTCCATGAATGCACACTCCAAACTTTATTATAACTGTGTATATCTTTAGATATCTCATCACATTTGTAACTAATAATTATCATCTTTATATTTGTCAAACTCCTTCATTATCTTCAATCACATTTTCTATAACTTTCAACTTCTTATCTAACGTCCAAAATGGAATCATCATAGTCTCTTAATTTAGAATATGGCAACTTTCATTTTGTATTCTAGAAACTGTTTGCATAATACTTGTAATTTGTACTCATAGCTATCATTATTCATTAATATACATGTGCAAATTGAAATCGTCACAGTAACAGTGTAACTATACTTGCACAGTTATTATGGTTAAATTATCTAATTTTAGAATTAAGTTAGATTCTCTAACTATATGATTTTTCTTTCTTTTTTCGTCGTTCTTTAAGTATATGTTAGAATTGACATTCAGTCAAATAAATGATAATTTCTAAAAGCAGGTTTTTTTTTTGGATGACCACCATTCATAAACACAAACATAAAGAAATTTATTCAAACTCACAAGTAATCTAATGGACAACAAATAAAATACTTTATATCTTATGCATTATTACATGATGCAAAATGAAATAACTAACTGAAAACAATGATCCAACTTAAGGTTTCATCCCATACAAACATACCATGACCCATGAAGGAAAAAAAAAAAAAAGTTTTAAACATTACATTAACATAATAAGGACTTTATACTGCAATTTTTTGGTGTAAAAAAGAAATTCAACTTGCCATCACATGCCATTCATGATTCACCACTTCAACTTCTCAGGAAAATACTGCAACAGTTAGAATGCACAAATTAATTGAATGAATATTTCTAGATTTTTTTTTTTCCAATATATCAAAAAATTAAATATACCTTTTGGATGAGAGAAAGATAGTAAGGCTTCACCTTCTCCACATCAACTCTAACCTTACTTTTGCTATAGAGATCATATTTATTGAATACATGCAACCACTTCAAGTTCTCTTTATCTTCCTCATTCATCAAATGCTGATAAGCTCCATGTCTATGCAAAGGGTAAAATGAATGATATCTTATAATGAAAAGCCCAGCTGAAGGCAGTGTGGTCTTGTTCTCCTTAGCCACCTGAATGTAAAGGCTAAAAAGTTAATAATTTTTCATTCAGAAGTACAGTATTACTTTTTAAAGCTCTAGATGTTCTTACCAAATACATATAATCATCATGCCCAAACGACATAAGAACATTTTCAAGCCCACATCCTTCTTCATACATCCCATTTTTAGTACTATACTCGGGATTATTATAATCCTTGTTTTCCTCAAAGTACTTGTAATGAACGTTGCAAGGATCAAAAGCACAGCCAACGGGAAAGGTGTCCCCAACGACAGCCCACTGTGGAAGCGCTCCGAACTTCTCATGAAGAAGAACCTTACCAAGGTCGTGGATCAGTCCGGTCAGGTGCAGCCAGTCCTCATTCGGATAATCTCTCCTAACAGCCTCAGCCGTTTGCAACAAATGCTCGATCTGAGGCTCGTCCAAATCCGGATCGCTTTCGTCCACAAACTCGTTAAGTAGCTCGATGCATTCCCATATGCTCATTTCCGTTCTGTTCAGCTTTCCATAGTCCTCTCTCATTTTCTTCACCTAATCATCAACTAAATGATTAATGACATATTATTCGTACTAATACAAAATTTCAAAATTAATGTAGGTGATCTTACGAAATCGACGGATTGATGAATGTGATTGAGCCTATAAAATTCTTCGACTAAGTCCTTTCTCTCGGAATCGGCCTCATAATCTCTGAAGGTTTGGCCGAAGGCATTGGTGTCCGGAACCGCGAATCCTCCATCCAAAACGAGATCGCCCTCGTTAGTCAATTTTTGCACATCAGCCCTTTGTTCTGAAATCAGGCAAATACACAATGTTAAATGATGGAAAAAAAAAGAAAAAAAAAAAAAAAAAAAAAAAAGAACAAGATTGAAAATTCAGAGGGAAGCATGAAAAACGAACCGTTTTGAGATGGTTCAATGGCGATTGTCATTATGTAAGCAGTAGTACGAGCGAAACAAAACCCCAGATTGAGGAGAAGGAAGGAGGAAAAAAAGTATAAATAAGGCGGAAAGGAAAACTAATGTGGCAAAAGAGGACGGGGATGGTGAAGCAGCAATGAAGGTGGTGAAGGGCAAAATGGTCCATCAGAAATGAGTCAGCATGAGGTGGTTATCCGATCATTCAATGAATTTTACCAGGTAATGCGTTGATTTATTTGCTGTATCTAGTTTGGATCCTCGTCTGACGTGTTTGTGAGTATTGAATATTTCATGAGATTCCACGCTATTGATATTTAAGGGATATGGATTTTTTCCATTTTAGAGCGGTTGGTGAATATTATTAAAATTTTATGTATTTATTTGCACTGATTTCATTTTAAATGGTGTTAATATATTTTCTCTTATCTTACACTGACATTATTTCAATAGCATTTACGTATTATTGTTATTATTATTATTATTATTATTATTATTATTATTCTTGGATGCAATTTAAAATAGCATAGGCGTATTTCTAACAACTCAACGTTAAATTGTAATATAACTAAAAATCTATAGTATGAAATCTTGATTTTTCTCTTTGATTAGAAACTTGTAATCATCAGATTCGGAAGATTCTTGTTTCAAAGAATTTCGACTTATATTGGATTTTATATATTCATTTGAAATTCAAAACTCAATACTAGGAACTACCGCGCTGCTCCGAGTTCGTTCTAACTAAAATATAAATTACTAGTTCAATCTTCGTTTAATTAATAAATTCTATATAAAACCCATTAATATTTCAATTATAATATTCAAAACAAATTCAAATTCAAATGACTGAAAAAATCTGGGTCGTTACATGTAGCATTGACTGTAATTAATCAGCATAAAAATTACGCATCTTATGAATATGAGTTACAGTGGTCGACAAACATTCTTGTCTCGGCTGGTTAAGGCACTGAGATAGAATGCAAGGGGTTATGAGTTCGATCTGGTTGGACCCTTTTGTCATGCTAGTATGGTGCATACTAGCCAAAAGTTACAAGTATCCAATTTCTGAAGTAAAAAAATTTGAGCTGCCGCCGTCAACCGTATACACAGCAAATTGATAGTGATATTTCCAGGTCTATTTCATATGCATCCATGCATATTTCGACCATGGTTTAGTGACAAACAAATTAATTTTTTATTGTATTATATTTCTAACATATTTTTGAACTGTAAGTGTAAGATCTCTTACAGGAATAACAAGAGGATAAGGAACAAAGGGTTTGGATTTGTAGCCAGAGAAACTATGTGGAATAAAGCTAACTACCCAACATCACTAATAATTACATGCGTCGTTAATGAAGATTGGCTGCAACATCAGCTCGCCTTTTAAGTTATGTTATGTAATTATTTTTTCCACTTTTCTATTCAAATAATCTGATTGTGATGTAAAAAAAAAAGAGCAGCCTATCATGGACATAAAATAAAAGTCTACCTATCTTGTACTAATTTCTTTAACTGTGCTCTGAATAATATAACCTCATTAATATTTTATACATTTAAAATAAATTCAAAGGTAAATACATAGTTTACCACAATCATATACATATGGTATACCAATGTCTGTAGCACCCAGGAAATATAGCGCAGTCTGGTTTATCTTTTATGTTTGTACATGCCAAAATATTATTTATATTTGAACAATTTTTCGATTTATGCGTGTCATCCTTGCGCAGAGGCCATAATAATTTTTTTGTATCGTTCCAATTTTATTGGATGTCCCCCAAGGTAGGGGTGTGCATTTTTCGGTTAAACCAAATAAACCAACCAATCCAATTTATTTTGGTCGGTTTGGTTCGGTTTTGAAATTAAATCGGTTTGTAATCGGCCCGGAAAAATATTAAGTTCGGTTATCGGTTTAACCAAATTAACCGAACTTTTACTATATATTCAAAATTATCAATATTATAATAAAAATTTTAGGTTAGTTTAGTTACTTAAGTAAATTTTAATCATCACCTATACGTCAAAATTAATATTAGAAAGCATAAAAATCATAAATAATAATACTCTAATCATATATTTATAATTTATTTCAAATTATAATGAATATTCCAGACACAAATTATAAAACATTTTTAGTTCGGTTTAATCGGATAACCAGCCAAACCAACCAAACTTAATTTGGTTTGGTTTGGTTTTCATTTTTATTGGTTTTAGTTCGGTTTGACAAATTTCATCATCGGATAAACCAAACCAACCAAACGCTCACCCCTACCCCAAAGGACAAATAATATTTATGTTAAGTTGTGACTACTTTTTTATCACTACAACAAAATTAGTCTTTAACGACGTAAAAGGGTGTGTCTTTTACGACGTTTATACGACACTATTTTTAATAGCATCGCAAAAGACATTCTCTTTTGCATCGTTAAACAACAATTTTGTTGTAGTGTACGTAGACAGTAATGTCGGCTTCTATCACAATATCTATCAACTGATACATTCCACGCCTGACTATTTACAAATGAATTACAAGGTCCATATACCTTTTAAGGAACCATCAACCATGTTATACAAGCTGCCTTACTCATTTAACCATTAAGCTAAAATAACAATAGTTTAATAAAAGGCCGTTAGCTCTAGTTAACATTAAAACATTGTTCTTATATTTTAGAAAATTCATTGAAACTTGTGCATTAAAAATTTAGGCACTGTTTGATTTATTATGTATTTTGAGTTTTTAACGTTAATTTCGAAAAATGCGAAGATTTAAAGAATAACGGAGGTAACGGATTAAAAACGAAAGTGATGATGGAGAAGATGGTGAATGAATGAATTTGTCATTGTTTTTCGGGTAATTCTTAAAATACGAAAAATTATAAAAAAATGATTTTTTTTTTTTTTTTGTATTATTTTCATTTTATGAAATGGTCGTTTTCCACGATATGTGTGCGTCGTTCATACTTTGTATCTACGAAAACTCAAAACTTTCGACTTACTAGCTTATCTGCAGTTACATGCCCTTTATCAAGTTGATAGGTTGAAGTTCATGTATCATAACAATTTTTAAACATATGAATTACCCAGTACTTATATGTCTAGCATCTGGTAACCTATCAATTTTCAGTCTAGGGCCGAGGCATATCCCATTTGCAATCAAGGAAAGGCTTCAAAAAGAACGGCACGTATTTCACAAAATACACACAAACATACTTAAAGGACGTGATGTCCCTATCTTCTTTAATGTTAGATCTTGACTTGTGCTTTAGTCTTATTTCATCATGCATGTCCTTTTGTACCTTATGCCTTCCAGCTTTCCATTCTTAATCATCTCCATGCATGCACACTCAAACTTCAGTACAACTGTGTATATCTTTAGATATCTCATCACATTTGTAAATTGTAACTGTTAATTACTTAATTATCATCTTTATATTTGTCAAACTCTTTCATTATCTATAACCATATTTTCCGTAACTTTCAACTTCTTATCTAACGTCCAAAATGGAATCATCATAATCTCTTAATTTAGAATATGCCAACTTTCATTTTGTATTCTAGAAACTGTTTGCATAATACTTGTAATTTGTACTTCATTAGTCTTCATAGCTATCATTATTCATTAATATACATGTGGAAATTGAAATTGTCACAGTAACAGTGTAACTAGGGCTGTTACGGTTGCACCGTTCAACCGTCGAACCGCACTATTCGTTCACATGGTTTTCGTCTACCACGGTAACAGTGACGGTTGTGAATTTTGATAAGCACGGTAAACCATATCAACCGCACATGATTGTTTTTGTAGTATTTTATAAAAAAACATATGTTTTTAAATATCTTAAGCTAGAGAAATAACATATATATAAATTATTTGCTTTTTTATTTAGAGACAACATGCACATAAATGGTTTGTTTCATAGTTAAATAAACTATTTCTTAAATTAAAGTTAGAACTTGGATTATTTATGGATAACAATGTAAATTTATGGTAATGGTTGAGGTAACAGTTAGACTGTTACGATAACAGTTATAAAATTTGTTAACCATCAACATCGGTTGCGGTTACGGTTAGAGGTAAAATTGATGGTTGCCGTAGCCGTAACACCCTAAGTGTAACTGTACTTGCACAATTATTATGGTTAAATCATCGAATTTTAGAATTAAGTTAGATTCTCTACATGTATGATTTTTCTTTCTTTTATCGTTATTCTTCCAGTATGTGTTAGAATTGACATTCAGTCTAAAAGCAGGTTTTTTTCTGGATGACCACCATTCATAAACACATACATAAAGAATTTTATTCAAACTCACAAGTAAACTAATGGACAACAAATAAAATACTTTATATCTTATGCATTATTACATGATGCAAAATGAAATAACTAACTGAAAACAATGATCCAACTTAAGGTTTCATCCCATACAAACATACCATGACCCATGAAGGGAAAAAAAAAAAAAAGTTTTAAACATTACATTAACATAATAAGAAGGACTTTATACTGCAATTTTTTGGTGTAAAGAAGGAGAACTTGCCATCACATGCCATTCATGACTCACCACTTCAACTTGTCTGGAAAATACTGCAACAGTTCGAATCCACAAATTAATTGAATGGATATTCCTAAAAAAAAATTCCAATATATCAAAACAAATAAAATATACCTTTTGGATGAGAGAAAGATAGTAAGGCTTCACCTTCTCCACGTCAACTCTAACCTTACTTTTGCTATACAGATCATATTTATTGAATACATGCAACCACTTCAAGTTCTCTTTATCTTCCTCATTCATCAAATGCTGATAAGCTCCATGTCTATGCAAAGGGTAAAACGAATGATACCTTATGATGAAAAGTCCAGCAGAAGGCAATGTGGTCTTGTTCTCCTTAGCCACCTGCATGTAAAAGCTAAAAAGTTGAAAACCAAGTGTCTTCCATTCAGAGGTACAGTATTACTTTTTAAAGCTCTAGATGTTCTTACCAAATACATATAATCATCATGCCCAAACGACATAAGAACATTTTCAAGCCCACATCCTTCTTCATACATCCCATTTTTAGTACTATACTCAGGATTATTATAATCCTTGTTTTCCACAAAGTACTTGTAATGCACGTTACAAGGATCAAAAGCACAGCCAACGGGAAATGTGTCCCCTACGACAGCCCACTGTGGAAGCGCTCCGAACTTCTCGTGAAGAAGAACCTTACCAAGATCGTGGATCAGTCCGGTCAAATGTAGCCAGTCCTCATTTGGATAATCCCTCCTAACAGCCTCAGCCGTCTGCAACAAATGCTCGATCTGAGGCTCGTCCAAATCCGGATCGCTTTCGTCCACAAACTCGTTAAGTAGCTCGATGCATTCCCATATGCTCATTTCCGTTCTGTTCAGCTTTCCATAGTCCTCTCTCATCTTCTTCACCTAATCATCAATTAAATGATAAATGACATAATATTCTTACTAATACAAAATTTCAAAATTAATGTAGGTGATCTTACGAAATCGACGGATTGATGAATGTGATTGAGCCTATAAAATTCTTCAACTAAGTCCTTTCTCTCTGAATCGGCCTCATAATCCCTGAAGGTTTGGCCGAAGGCATTGGCGTCCGGAACCACGAATCCTCCATCCAATACGAGATCGCCCTCGTCAGTAGATTTTTGCACACCAGCCCTTTGTTCTGAAATCACGCAAATACAAAATGTTAAATGAAAAAAAAAAAGGGAAAAAAGGAAAACAAGATTAAAAATTCAGAGGGAAGCATGAAAAACAAACCGTTTTGAGATGGTTCAATGGCGATTGTCATTATGTAAGCAGTAGTACGAGCGAAACAAAACCCTAGATTGAGGAGAAGGAAGAAGGAAAAAAAGTATAAATAAGGCGGAAAGGAAAACTAATGTGGCAAAAGAGGACGGGGATGGTGAAGCAGCAATGAAGGCGGTGAAGGGTAAAATGGTCCTATCAGAAATGAGTCAGCATGAGGTGGTTATCCGATCATTCAATGAATTTTACCAGTTCATGCGTTGAATCGATTTATTTGCTGTATCTAGTTTGGATCCTCGGCTGACGTGTTTATGAGTATTGAATATTTCATGAGATTCCACGCCCGGCTTACGTTGGATATGGATTTTTTTTTCCATTTTAGAGCGGTTTGTGAATATTATTAAAACTTTTAAATGGTGTTAATATATTTTCTCTTTTCTTACCCTGATGTTATTTCAATAGCATTTACGTAAAAAAAAATTCCCTCTTTTTGATGCAATTTAAAATAGCGTAAGCCTATTTTTAACAACTCAACGTTAAATTAGGCAAAACAAGGATACATTTTATAACATGACCTTATGCTTTATAAGTTTAACTGGCAAGGCTAAACTAAAAGTCGTTTTAAGGGTAATAATCATGTGTGTAATCTCTAACATGATAAGACAGTGATTATCTATTAATCTGGCAAAGTATGCATAGGCTTAACTTTGATTTTGTACAAGTTCGGATGAACAAATGGGGATGCAGATAATTATTTATATTATTTTCTAGATTTTGGATACTTTGTATTTCTTAATACATTTGTCGGATGGATCACCGACAAATCTAAAGGGGTTGTACATAATGATTGTTACCTTTTAATTGCAAAAGGTGATGTAATACAAGATTAATTCGCCCTTTTACAACAAGAGCACTGAATTTTTTTTATTTTATTTGTGACATTTTTCTTTATGAAATAAACTATCACATTGAAAGGAACGTCGTACTAAAATTTACACCATTTTTTACTTCTCTATTATTATTAGTAGTTATATTAAATACAAAAGAAAAAAGAAAAGAAAAAGAAACTAGCTGATATCACCCTCACTACAAGACACAAAGTATAGAGCAATAGAGGGGGGCAACGGCCGCCAACGGCACCCCGTAGCGGTTTCCAATGGAAGTTACATTCTGGATTTTTCATTACGCAATAAAAAAAATCGTTAGAAACCGTTGATAGTCGTTACTTAGTCGATCAGAAATAAAACGACCTTCTTTTTTCTCACTACAAGACACACAGTATAGAGCAATAGAGGGAGGCAACGGCCGTCAAGACACCCCGTAGCGGTTTCCAACGGAAGTTACATTCTGGATTTTTCATTACGTAAAAAAAAAAAAAATCGTTGGAAACCGTTGATAATCGTTACTTAGTCAATCAGAAATAAAATGACCTTTTTTCCTTCTTCGTTTCGATTAATTTCTCCCCAAAACTTTCCAATTTCCCCATTTGCTTCTTCCTTAATTTTGAAATCGGCGACCGCTACTCTCTCCAATGCGTTCAAGGCTCTCTCTAGACTCCAATTCATCCTCAAATTTCAAGGTATAAATCCATAATTTCATTTAATACCCTAGATTTACTAATTTAAGATTAATCTGTTCGTTAGATTATATGTTTGTAAGTGTAGTGTTATTAATATGTGCATATATAGTTGAATTAATTATGTTGCTAATCTAGGGTTAATTAATTTATGTGTACGCATATGTGCATATATAGTGTTGCATGTACAGTGTTGTTAACTAAGCTATGTATAGGTTGAATTAAATGAGACCCAATTCATCGAAAAAGATATTAAATTTATGGAAAACGTTTAGTGGAAATCGAAATAACTAAGTTTATGTTTTATAAAGATTTATCAAAAACAATATTTAATTTTATATATAACGTACAGTTGGTTTGATTGAATGTTGAAAATATACGTATATGAGGTAAAATTCATATATGTACAATTACAGATTGAAGAGCACCAATCGTAATATATTATATTCATAAAGCCATAGAGAGTTTTTCGGCCCCATCTGATAAGTATTGTATATGATCGTTATGTGAGCGTTCATTTTATTAATAGAATGAACATTTATATTTATTATATAAAATATTTGCTGGATTTGTCCTTTTATTAGACAAGTTATGAACACAATAACGGAATTAAATATCATAGATCATTTCGTTTTAAGCGGTTTCCAAAATTCGAAAGCGCTTCATTTATGTTTCTCTATGCACACGCAATTGTGTATTGTTCAGGGAACTAAAGCGAAGTGCTGCCGAAATTTTGTTGAATCATTTAAATTGAAAAGATTTACGCGATTTAATTACGTTATTGTATTTGTAATGGAAGATAGGATGACCCACCATCAAAGTGTAAATGATCAATTGACATAACATTCAGCAGTAAAATTATTTTAATAAAATGTCAATGCAAATTTTATCATATTTTTTAATTATCTAATTTGGAAAAGTGAAAAATTATTTTACTGATTGAAGCTGGATGTACAAATGAAGAGAAGCTGATGGCATAATAAGTGAACAATTTATTAATGGTGTTGACATGTTTATTGATTTCGCTTAAGTAACAACGGAAACGACGACGAAATCCATTGTCCATGTAGTAGATGCATATTATTAAAGCATTTGATACCGCAAATGGTTAAAGTTCATTTGCGTCAAAACGGCTTTGTGCCGAACTATTGGTTTGGGATCGTCATGGATAACATTTAACATCTACTTATGTACTAGTTGAGGAGGCATGAATAATGAAATTGCTACAGTGAATCTCGTAGAACATATGGTTGAAGATGTTGCACGTTCAATGTTACATGTTTCACAAATTACTGATGACGATGGTAATGTTGAAGAAGAACCAAATATTGGAGCCAAAAAATATATGATCTATTTGTATGGCGCCCCGGAGAATTCAACACTGGAATTCAGAGACTAATACATCTCGTGCCCAAACTCAAGTATCGGAAACCCAGAAAGCTAATAGAAAGAAATTAGAGAATGAGATAGGGAAGAAATAAGTTATTAGAATAGAAAAATAAGAAGATCAGAGTCTCACAGCGAAATGGATAAAATATAATATGTCAAAACTCATTATATAAATTGAAATAGTATGCATATGGTTACAACATCAGAGTATACATTCACATCAATCAATACACGCAGCGGAAATAAACTAGTACTAGTAAGTATATGGAACACGTCTCAACTTCAAATCCTTCTCTGGAGCTCCAAGCGAAACCTAACTTGGAGATATACTCGATCTGAACTGAGCACATTTGAAGCAAAGCAAAATTCACCCGTATCATCTAGAATATGTTCCGTGATAAATTCATACAGCAACCAACTTGTTTAACTTTAGAAATCCTTTTGAAAGAAAAGAATAATAGTAAGACCAGTCCACACATAAACACGGACGGTTTTTACCTTACCATAACCCAAAACATTTTTGATATATCAAAATCAAGTGATATTATAATAGTGTCTATAAAATCACAAATAAATAACCATCTAGTAGAACGCTTGCATCTCACGCTCTACATATTCATTATAAAATTAAAAACCTCTTGGCGCTTATTATAGAATGGATTCCAACTATGACAAGGTATGGGACCTCTTCCGATCAATGCACTATAGAGGGTATACATTGGGGTTCAACAAGAAAATCTTGCAACCCGGCAACACATGGCCAACCACTTATTCAGCTTGAGTGTATCGAATAAATTGTCATCCATGGTTGCTAGCAACATAACCGTTTTTGGGAGGTACAGAAGCAAAAGAACCCTTTATCTAAAATCATTTTACCAGCACGGTCAAGTTCATCGCAGCTTTGACCTTTTTATGTAAAATCATTCGTAAAACTCTTATCGATCTTTTAAAAACCATTTCATCGATTAAATACATTCCGCTTTCTTATCTAGACAAATCTTTGTCTTCATCATTTAAAAACAACCCTTCTCGATTTCAAAATAAACGTGCTCACCAACTCCCTTGTTCACATTGAAAATTTTACTATATTTTCTTAAAATCATATTGTATTTCCTTTACTTTGGAAATATTAGCATATCTTATTAACTCAACGATCTAAATTCAGTTATAATTCTTATACAGTCTAAACAACGTCAAAATGTACACTATTTACTTTAAACCCAAATAATCTTATTTATATTTCAATACCTGAAACTACCATTGCAATAATTCTTTATGGAAATATTTGACTAATCTCAACATCTTTACCGTTACAAACTAATATCATTCCTTGATAATAGTGAAGTCATTCAAGTTGGAGTATTTTAGTTACCTCTTAGACCTTGATCAACAACGTTCTTATCTTAGAATAGATAGGAGATTGTAACTTGAAAACTTATCTTATTTATAATATAAATAAAATCCCATATTTTATATGGTTATGGACACCATATTGTTACTTCTGAAAATCTTGATCGATTATGACCATTTCTACTTAACTTTCCGTTATTTAATTCCATTTGGAATTATATATATTTCAAATATTTTCTCCAATACCATTTTATATCATATTATATAGTAAAATTAAATCTTGGATCTTTATAAAAAAAAACCATTTTTCAAATTCTTTGCCAAACTCTTTCCTTTTATCTTGACTCGAGTCTTAAACAAGATATTAAACTTATCACATTAGCTCACTCATCTTTAATAATATTATTTACGAAATTCAGAATACATGATCTAATCTATTTATAAACCACTTTCCAAAACTTTTAATCTCATTATGAACCTAATTATCTTCTTAAATAAATTTTATTTAAGAAATAACCATTTTAAATATCAATAACTTCATCGTTTATTAACTAAAATAGATTAGCTAATAACATCTAAAATTATTTAACAATAACTAATAACTTTAAACGTTGTTAAATAGAAATGTAGTTTACGTTTAAATTTAAACAACTATTCTTAATGACCACTTTTGTTCAAACAATTGACTTAGTCAACTTTAATCCATCGGTTAGTCCGTTAACCGATTTCAAATTCCCCTTCTAATTAGGTTAATTAACCAAATATAATAATTATTGTTTAATGTTTATTTCAATGTACTTATTTCGAAATATTAACTCGAAGGTTAATTATAACTTATTTTGCTTACAACATTTTAAACGTCAAATAACCACTTCATAATATTTTATAAAACCAATTATAAACATCGATTTGTTTTTAAAGCTTCGTTTTAAATATAAGTAAAAAACTCGTCCCAGTTATAAAATAAATTTTATAAATGAACTTCGTTAATTCGCCTAATGACAAATCAACGTTTAAACAAAAACAATAGATTTTAGGCCATTGACAGCCAATCCCTTAGTCAATATTGTATATTGATTAAAATCACAACAACGTTGAATTTTAAATTCAATGTTAACATCCAAACCTGCTTTCAATATCACGGGGTTCAATTAGTTCATATATAAATAATATGAAATAAAACAACATATAAAATATTTGAGAAACCGGTTGGATTCCTCCAATCTGTTCTTCACTGCATCACAATTCATTATAACATTTTATAACAACATATAAGATATAAATTTTAACTCGGTATTCTAAACGACGATAATATAATTAACGTCTATCATTCAATCAACAATGGGCATCCAAGGCAAGCAAACATCCAATTATCAACGATTAAATTTAATTATATGAATTTAATCACATCATAGGATTCCAGAAAAGTGTGAGAGTTAACTCACCATTAGATTTTGATTCGACGATTTACGTTGTTTCATTTAAATTTAAACGACCATTAAAATCAAACGAAACTACCAGCAGCACTAACTTATTCCAATCCCGCTCGTACACGTTTTCCTGATTCCAATGCCACTTGTTTTACTTGAATCTGATAATTTAATGGATAAGTTATTTGTTTTATAAGGTTCCACATATATTTTATAACTTAATATATTATTAACATATTAATTTATTTGTTTACCTTAATCAACCAATGAGCCATTAATCACGTGGTTAGCCTCCTGTAACCAACGATTAACACAACAAATTGTTTATCAAATGGCCGAGGTTAAGCCCAATTCACCCACACCTCACGTGTAACATTTCTTCTACGTGCTTTAAATATTCTCGTTCCCTCCTGACATGCTCTGTAGGCCAAGACACACTGCACGTCCAAGCTTCGCACCTATCCTCCATGGCCAAAACAATCAGCCCATCCTTTTCTATCCGTATATAATACTACTCTTTTTTTCATTTTTTTTATTCTAACTGCAAGGCCCAAATCCCTTTTACGGCCCATATTCCTCCATTCATCTTTTTCGAAACAAACTCCAGGCAACATTCTAACTTCCCAATGCCTCATGCGTTACTCCATCATAACCAGCCTCATCTTAACTTTTTCTCCTCCACTCCAAACATGTCCCCACACAAGCACCTTCCAGAGCCAAAACACACTTCTTCTTCTACCTCTAACCCACATCCACTTTGCCATTTCTCCATTCACAATTGCACGTTTGTACACGACTTTACAATTATCTTTTCTTCTCTAAAGTTTTTAAACTCGCTTCCCCCATATATAACATACGATCACTACAGTACCATCCAAGAACTTCCCATTCTTCCTTTTGAACAGTCCACCACGAGCCCGCGTTTCATGAACCTGATCCCCACACTACCCATCGTCAGAACTACGCCGCTCACTACCTGAGCTTTGACTGACGACCCTTCTACTGCACGAACCCCTAGCCTCCAGACTCACTGACTTTTTCTTCCCTTCGGTTTTCACATTGACAACTCAAAAACAATGGACGAGAAGGTTTGAGTATTTTTAAATTAAAAGAAGGTTCACGGTTTTACTTAGTTTCCGGAAGAATAAATGAAGCTACATAATGCTAATGGTTTCGATTGCTGAAACAACGAATGGAGGAACGATATATATACACATGAGATGAAACGGATAAGTTCAATTTGGCTTCTCATTCAGTACAATGTAGGATAGAAATAGCTTTGTAGATAGGAGTAGGTGAGTAGGCAATTGTTTTATCAATTTGAAAGAAAGAAAATAGGGGGATAGTTTCCCTTTCCCAATATAGATCTGCGTTGCTTAAGAAAATAAAGGGACACATAGTGGAATGAAATTAGATGATGTAGGGTAGACTTACTACATTAGGCAGCCATGCGTTTATGTACCATTTATTTTTATTTTTATTTTTAGCTTAAGACTTAATTTGTATATTATTATAGGTTTTTATATGGTTACCCACTGACCATTAATTATACGCACCACCACGCCTGAACTCCAAATGCAATGGAAATGGACGTACAGCTATGTCTTGACATTACGAACCCAAAGAAACTCATTTCATTGAGAACCGAATCCGTTTGCATAACGATGTTATTTTAATTTCAATATATTCATTAGTTCACCTTTAAAATATCACACATCGACAAAACAACTCCAATTGACTCCAAATGGGAAAACTAACAATACTTAATTATACGTATTCCAATAAAATTTGTTTCGTTGAAAACGAAGGTTATTTGAAAAAATAGCTATTTATACAGCTTATATAATAATGATAAAATATAAATAAATTCCAAAATAGTGAAAAATAATAATAAATTATTATTATCGAATATATCCCAAATAAAATAATATATCACTTCAAATCCAACCCATATGGATTTACAACTCAACATTAATATTTTCGAGTTAAACGATATCCAAATATATGGAAATTCCTTATTAAATAACGTTATCGTTTATAAAAGATTTCCATATCGACTATATTATAAGTTTATTTATACATAGCTTACAATATATAAGTTGAAATTTCGATTTTTCTCTTTTATTAGAAGATTATAATCAAGTCGATTCAAAATTTCTTATTTCACAGTATTCCAACTTAAAACAGATTCTGTATATTCAATTGAAGTTCAAAACTCAATTTTATGAACTACCACGATGTTACGAGTTCGTTTTAAATTAAATATAAAATTAAACGTTCAATCTTCATTTTATAAACGAACTCAATATTAAAACCAATTAATATTTCAAAAATAAATATTCAAAAAAAATTTAAATATTCAAATCTAAACGGGCGAAAAATCCGGGTCGTTACAATTAGATGCCGCGAAGAAACCTCTTTGGGAAGGCTGTAAAAGCGGAACCCAATTATCAGTTGTTGCGGAATACATTGCGATGAATTCTAAGTACAATCTCACATAAGCTAGATTTACAGCTGTTGTACAAGCTGCGAAGCGGCATATACCTCCCAATAATTTAATGTGTGAAAATAATTATGGAGTAACAAATGATGTCGGCTTTTGGTTTACCGTATAAAAAAAATATACATGTCTAAAAGGTTGCATGCTATATTGGAAGAAAGATATTAACCTTTAGAATTGAAAATATGTAACATCAAAGATATAAACCAAGAAAAAAAAAGAGGTAAATAAGTACCGTATAAACATATGTATTATTTACCTATTACTCCTAAACTTCAAAGGTTATAGGCATCTTCTGTAACAGCGCAACATATGAGATGGCACAGTGTAACGACTCGGAAAAAGTCAATCTTAGTTATCCCATATACAACATATATCGAACATCCAAGGATCGAAAATACCAGATGGTTAATGAAAGAAATTAGAGGGTGAGGAAAGATAAGATAGAAACTTAGAATAGAAGAAGAAGAAGAACACAACATCAGAGTAACACGAACCTCACAGCGGAAAGAATAACATATAATAGATAGCATATCCTTAAAATAAAATTTGTATATGTATATAATAACATTTATCAGAGTACAACACTTACAACATAGCAGAAATAAACTATAGCTATATGATCATGAAGCCTCCTGCTCCAGCTCTTCAAGTATCTATAAATCCCGACTACTTGACTGGCCGTACAAATTTAGGACCCAAGAGTTTAAGGAAAACAAAAAAAAAACTCTGGGTCAGTCATGGGACTGGTGTGAGTAAAACAGTTTAAAACAGTTTGAACAAGTAAACGATATCTCATAAGACCACGCCGTATAACGGAACGGGATTTTCCCTTATGAGAATCCAAATGTCTTTATATCAAAAACCTTTTGATATTATAATAATGTCTATCAACCACAATATAATAATCATCTAGCAGAAACGATTTCGTCTCACGTTGTACATATATAGTATAAAATCAAAACCGCAAGCACGTATTGGGTAATGGATTTCCAACTATGACAAGGTATGGAACCACCTTTCGCTAGTGTACCTCTAGAGAGGAATACACTGGGTTCAATAAGAACATCTTGCAACCCGGCCACACATGACCGACCACTCATTTCGCTTGAGTGTATCAAATGTATATCACCAACGGTTGGGATCAACAACCGTTTCCCGAATGGGACAGCATCGACAATAGATTTTTAGAAGTAAATGAAACTCTAGATCAGGTGATTATACACCCTAATAGGTGCGACCTACATAGCCATGCTGCCTGCCCGATTTCTGTCATTTACCGGATGTGAGGCTAGAAGCTACGCTTATCTTTTACATGCCACATCTTCATTCACTTAGAATGTCACATCGTCATACCCACCAAATCACAAATTTACTTATCCAAAATATCACGGGTATAAAGCTAAGAGAAACGAATTCCTCCACCACCAACGTAGATACGTTTGAAACGATCAACTTACGTGATCTACCAGATATACTCTGTCATACCTTCGTCCATACAAGTTTTCCTGGATTGGACAAACCGAAGGCACTATCCAGTATATCCATCTTAGGCACTGTTATCTAAGATTTATACAACAGCCCTTGCACTTTACTCTGTCTTCAATTATCTTTGGCATATATGATTCACAACGCTTATGCCAATACAGAGTGGTTCTTTGGATAATAATCCAACCGGTCTCTCCATATCAACAACGTTAAAATGGTTGAAAACTTTGATAGTTGGTGAGTTAACTATCAAAGAAAAACATGTGTGCAAACAACGATATTATTTCCAAGTGGAAATTATATCGAACAATCATCAACCATATATATATATATTCATATTTCCTTATTTTCTATATTTAGAAAATATACGTCAATAACATTGGAAACATTTCAATAGCTTATTCACGCATCACTATCATTCCACAACTATTAGTCCCTAACCGTAAACTAGTAAGAGAAAAATTTTCTAAGTAAAAACCCCGAAGGCCGAAACCAACATCAGATAGACACTTAGAAAAATATTCAACTTAACTAATCTCTAGTCAGTTTCTAATCTTGTTTAACTCTATTTCTTTTACTCTATTTCGAATAACTAATATTCGATAAACTCTATTTCGAATAACTTTATATTCAATTAACTCTAATCGATTAATTCTAACTCGATTAATTCCTTTATATAATCCATTAAGTATCTAACACTCAAATCTTATTTAAAATTCCCTTGTATAACTCTATTTATTTCATAAATAAATAATTCCTTTTATAACTTTTATTTGTAAATGTTTTAGAACTATTTCTCTTCCTATATTTGTCCATTTATTTTCTAAATAAATAATCCTCTTATACTTCTATTTATTTTATAAATAAATATTCCATTTTTATTCTATTTATTCGTTTTATCAACATTTTTCCCTTTTATAAAACTCTATTCGTTTTATAAACATTTTCCTTTTATTTACTTTCGAAATATTTCCTTTTATAAAATCTGTTGATTTTATAAAATCCCTTTATTTCAATATACATTGAAATAAATTCTTTTTACATCCCAGGGTCTTTTATGATATTTAAAATAGCAAACCACAATGATCGATATCATTTAAACACACATAATCAAACAGATTATATATCACATCATATATTACAATATATGAACAGAACAGTATCATAAATATTGAGGAGTCCAGTTGGACCCCTCCAACCTGTTTCCCTGCATCACAGATGTTATAAAATATCATTAACATCGATTTCATTTCAATATGAAATATTATGTTAAACAGAATCAATATAAGATTAACGCTTTATATATATATACATCGTTATCTATAATTTCAACCAATACACAAGCGATTCAACCAAACAGTTAACACACAGCAATCAACAGATGATTAACAGTTCTAAGAATACATTATAAAAATATAACTGTTCAGAGTTGGTGAGTTTTACTCACATTGGATGATCATCGTTAATAACGATAACCATCGCTTGATTCAGACGAACAATTTATTTTTCAATAAATTGTAATGAGCTTCAATTCCCTCTCAGTCAGTTCCAGTGTGTAGCCACCGTCCATACGATCCCAACGGATCTTGTTTTGCTGAATTCCGTTAACATACGAAGAAGATATGGTAATTTTAAGTCAATATACTATTTTTACTTTAATATAACTCAATTTATTATTAATTGGGCCTAGCCCATTTACTGCCGGTCCAATACCTCAGGAACCCGCCCGAAACAGTGTCTTCCTCCTCCCTTTGAAACTCGCTGCTTCCAGTAATTTCATCAACGCAAGTATTTCCTTCCAAGCTTCTTCTCTTATTACTTTACTTTGTACATTCCAAAACCGAGAATACTACATCTTCTTGCCAATACTTTCCCAACTACACAGTATCCCGTTCCTAGTATATCACCATCGCCATCCTTCTCCTCCAGTTTCTGAAATGCAAGCCAGATCCCTTGTTCTTCTCCAACAATAATATGCTCCTTCTTACTTTAGTGAATACACGCCATTAACCGAACCATTACTCTCCCCTAACTCCTTCTCCAATACTTATGAATTCAAACTAAAATCATACAACAAGTACCTAAAACACTTCTCTTCTGTTTCTCCAATGCACCACACCCAGTTGTCCACCGCCCCATTGCTTGCGTTATCCCCAACGTCTGCCCCCTCAAACTGATTTACGCACCTGCTCCCAATATGATATGTTTCGGATGTCACTTGCTGCTTTAAACCTCCCTTCATCGACGAATCCCATTCCCATTTGTCCGCTCGAACTCCGCGCTTGCCAACCCTGGACTCAGTCGCTACAGTAGCTCTACCCATCATAACAGACTTGAGTATTTTTCCTTACTGGTCCCGTGAAAAGCAAACGAAAAGGGTGGCTAAAAGTTTGAATATATATACATATATATTCAGTGATTGTAAGAACGAATGGCTGCTTCATTAATATAATATATATATATATATATATTATTTTTATTTGCGTTTGCCATTGAAAAGCCATGGCAAATTCCTGAAAATCAAAGAAAATGAAGAAGATGGCCTCAGTGTGTATATATATGTTAAGTAAGAGGTAACTGGGGACGTGGAAGTTTGTAGGTAGGTTTAATGTGTGGTGGATGACAAAAGAGGGGTGCGTGGCTTAATTTTTGACCAAGGAGAAATGAAGATATTTGTTTTACATTTTGGTGACCCTTCTACATGAAGTTCTGTTCTCATCCAGACGGCCAACGACAGAAATAAAATTACTGTTTAAATGAGCAAGGTTCCACGATTTCAAAAATATAAAAATATCGGTAGATTAACTCATATTGTGAAACCCCAAAATCGCTGATTAAGTGTGCAAAATACTCCAAATAAAAAGTTGCTTATTTAATTAAATAAAAATTACAGTAAAATTCTAAAAATTAAATTATCGTTATGTCTCAAAAGAACCTTTTCTAAATTCAAACCCGGTATTCAAATATTTTTAAATAGCCGTTATGACCACGAACGAATGTACCGCTGTTTTTCTGAATATTTGATTTGGACATAAATCAAAATCCACACGACGTAATCTCGATTTTTCTCTTCCACTAGAAAGATATACTCCACCAGCTCCACACGTTTTTTGTTTCATAGAAATCCGATTTAAAACGGACCATGTATATCCAGTTGAAGTTCAAATCGCCAAATAGCGAACTGCCGCGCCATTTCGAGCTCGATTTTAATTATATTATAAATTCTACATTCAAACTTCGTTCAAATAATATATTCGTTATTCTAAATCAAATTCCAAACAGAATTATAGTTTATATATGATCCAGTTCACATCGTATTGCGAATTCTACTATTTCTGACTATTCTGGAATTTAAATATATTATTTAATTATTATTTAAATTAAATATTCACTCTTATTTAATTCAACGACCATTGAATCCTCTTAATCACCTTTTAAATATTTAAATAAATTAATTATTATATCGCTAAAAAATGGGGGTCATTACACACAGTGTAAGAACACAAGAAGAAGGTATGTTAATACCCCTAGATGATGGGGAAGCATGGAAGCATTTTGACTAGAAGTATCCCGATTTTGCATCCGAGAGTCGTAATGTAAGACTTAGTCTATGTACGGATGGAATTTCACAATTTTCTCAATTTGGTTCTAAATATTCGTCCTGACCAATAATTGTCACACCTTATAATTTACCTGCTTAGATGTGTATGAAAATTATTTATATGTTTCTTACAGTTGTCATCTTTGATCCCAATGATCCGACACAAGGAATCGATGTTTATTTACAACCATTGATTGAGGAATTAAAAAAATGGTACAAAAGAGTAGAAACTTATGATATTTTGCAAAAAAGAACTTTTGTATGTATATATGATTCTTTATTGTGGACAATCAGATTTTCTTGCATATGCAATGTTTTCAGGTTGGAGTACGGGTGGTCGTCTAGCTTATCCTTACTGCATGGAAGACACAAGAGCATTTTCTTTACCTGTTGGAAAGAAAATTTCATGCTATGACTGCCATCGTGTTTTTTTTATATTAATCATCCTTTTAGAAGAGTCGTTTTTTTACAGCTAATAGACATGAATCTTTGAGAACACCTACGGTTTGGTCAAGTGAAGATGTTTATGAACTTGTAAAGGATTATCCAAAGAAACATGAAACCAGAGAACAGACTAAAATTCAAGGTAAATCATCGATTCATAATTGATGCAAATAAAGCATATTTAGGGAGTTTCCATATTGGAAAAATCTCACGATTTGTCATTATTGATGTGATGCATAATGAGAAAAACATGTTTGACAATGTGTTTAACACAATTTTGAATGTCAAAGGGAGGACAAAAGATGATTCGAAATCAAGACGTGACATCAAAGCAATTTTTAATTGTCTTGAGCTTCATATAAAGCCAAATGACACCAAAAAACCAAAAGTGTGCTATGAGTTAGACAATAATCAAGTTAAAATACTTTAAAAATGGATGGAAGGATTAAGATTCCCAAATGATATATCTTCTAATCTTTGTAGAAGTGTCAACTATAAAAACAATAAACGTTGCGGGATGAAAAGCCACGACTGCCATGTTATGATGGAAAATTTTCTGCCCGTTGCTTTCAATGAACTGTTGCCCATATAAAAATTGACTGTGGTAACAAAACCTAGTCTGTTTTATGAAGAGATTTATTTAACTATATTAAAAATTGATCGTCTACGCAAACTAGAGGAAAAAATCTTTATATTTCTCTACAATCTGGAAAAATATATTTCCTTCAGGTTTTTTCAATGTTATGGAGCATTTACCTATTCATCTTCCATTAGAAGCACGTCTTCGAGGGCCTGTGCAATATGGATGGATGTATACATTTGAAAGGTATATTAATATTCATTTAGTTAAGTATTGGTTAATGAAATGTATATAAAAATTAATTTACAATAATTCTAAATAGGCGTTTAAATAATCTAAAGAAAAAAGTGGGACAGAAAGCTCGAGTTGAGGATTCAATTTGCAAATCATACATCGAAGAAGAAGCTTCGCTTTTTCTCTCATTATTTTAGTGACCATGTGAACATATCATTTGAAAGTACTGCACGTAATGATGAAGGATTTGATCAAGATGATTATTAAGTGAATTTATCTATTTTTTACAAACATGGTCGGCCTTCTGGTAAATGTGTGGAAGCATGGCTGGATGATAAAGATTATTATGCAGCGCACACATATATTCTTCTCAACTGCACCAAAGTTGAACCGTTTGTTAGGTAATGAACTTATATCAATGATCAATAATCAATAATATTTGTACTACGATGTAGCATTTACGAATCATAACATCCAAACGACGATATTAGCAAAGAGTTCTCTACTTGGATTACTAATTACGTTTTGGAGACAACAAACTGTGATATAGAAGAAGGATTGAAACATTTAGCCATGGGACCAAAAAGGAAAGTCCAAACGTATTCAATATTTTTTGTCAATGGATATAAACTTAATACTATAGAATACAATGCTGAAAAACTAACTAACAATACCAACGTATTTGTTAAAGGAAGTGATGATCCAAATGACCATATAAAAGATTTTTATAGTGTACTAACCCATATTTTGCAATTGACATATTTCACACGACTTGCAGAAGAAGTATTTTTTTTAAGTGCAATGGGTTGGACAACGTTCCAGGTTCTGGAATCAATGTGTATAGAAGTGAAACATACTTCACATTATTATAAGTACAATCCTTTTGTACTTGCCACACAAGCTCTTCAAGTATATTACGCTCCTTACCCATCTCTAAGAAGAGACAAAATAGATTGGTAGGCTGTTTTTAAAACAAAGGCAAGGTTTACATTTGACGAACGGAATATTCCCAACAAACAAGCTTATCAAGTAGATATCAAGGAAAATAGAGGAATAGTAATAACTGATGATCAAACAGATTTTGGACCTTAAAATAATGAATCGAATGCATTAATTGAAGCATTTGAGACTACAGATGAACCATATATAGAGGATGAAATAGAGTCAGAATCCGAAAGTGACGAGGACTAATAAATAATCCTCATTTTAAAAAGGTAATTTTATGTTTTGTCATACTGCTTGTCGTACTATTTATTTTAATGTTATAATTTTATGTTATGCCATGTCATATTATTTGTATCACATAGACTTCTTATGTTATGTCATACTGTTTGTTTTACATAGACCTTTAATGTTATGTTGTATTGTTGTTTGTAACAGGTATGAAGTCCCATAGACATGCAGCTTCTGGATCTCCTTCTGCTTCTCATCCGCTGGTAGGTGGCAATGGTGGAGGTCCATCGTAGGACCTAGCACGTCCTGCGGTGTAGCTTAAGCCAAAAGCCAATCGAGGGTAAGTTTTAAGTATAAATTTCATTTTGTACAATATATTATAAATACATATACGGTAGCCGTGAAATATTAAATGTTATTTTTCATTTATCACAGTGGTTTCAAGTTAGAGCCCACTAATATAGTCTTCACGATATCAAAACACGCTTACACGGTTCGCATGACTTCTTATTGTCCCAAGTGGACGTTGGTACCATACATTGTCAAGGAGATGATTTAGCAGGATTTTTTGGTATGTCTCATCTATAACATTAAGCAGTCGTGCTCCTATCTGTTCAGTTCATATTTATGCTATTTTAAAAAAATGCAGGGTGTGGTGGATCTCTAGGAGACAGATATGTCGCTCGTATGGCGACACTGGAGCAGTAAAGTGGCTAAAAGTTATAGAGAAACACTAAATAACATAAAATCATCGAGAAAAAAGCTGGATTAAATTAGTTCTAAGGTGTGGGATGATCTTCATATTTGGCGGAATAATGAGGAGTTTCTAGTAAATTTACTGCATATTTAATTTAAGTTTTTCTACTCAATTAATATATAAATTAGAATACAACATTTTTATTATTTAAATTTATAGACCGTGTCTGCGAGAGATTCGACAAACAGGAGCAAGAACCTGGTTACATATCATGGTGGTTCGAAGTCATTCCGACACCATCGCGAGGACCTGGTATATATATATATATTAAGGTATATATATAAACTTCACAGTCTAAGATTATAAGTTGTTAAAAGTTAGTTGATTTAACTTTAAGTACTAATTTACACACGAACACACACACACACACACAAAAAAAAAACACACACATACACACACACACAAAAAAACACACACACACACACACACACACACATATATATGCTTATTTTATTAGAGACAACGTGGTGTTCCTGTGTCGTACTGGGATGTTTTTGAGCATACACGGACATTGAGTCAAATTGATGACATAGACTTAGTTTCCTACTCTTGGGACGACGATGCCAAAGCACGTAAAGCATATGTTTGTATAACATAATTAACTTAAAGTTATAATTTAATTAAAATAGTGTTATCTACATTCAATTATATATTTTTTAACGGGATAAATTTTAGCTGCAGAGGGCATAAATGCTTGAGGGGCTGGTGGACCGAGTTGAGAAACGAGGATGAAGATATGATTTTTGAGACTGTCATGAATCCACCAACCCAGATCAGACGCTATGCTTTTGGGAACCCAGCGGTAGTAGAAATTAAATTTTATAATAAAAACTTAAATTTACTTGAATTGCTATTATAAAATACTGAAAATCTAAAATTATTTACAGGTTTAGACATTTCAGTAGTCGCACCAGACGGTTCAGGACAAGGAGGAGATCGCACATGTACGAGCCCTGATCGCAGAGCTTAATGAGCATGATCGCCGTCGTGAAGAGCTGATGGAGTAGCTTAACCATAATCTGGCGGAGTTCATTGCCCAGTATTGTATGGGTCTTTTTTCATCTGTTGATTCCGGAAAAGATTGAGTTAAGGTTAGTTTGTTTTGATGTTAATTATATACATATATGCTTTGAGAGTGGGTGAGGATTATGCTTGATACATTCTGATGGTTTGTATGTGTTGATGATGGTTTGGACGTGGTGTTGGGTTGATGACTGTTTATTTTGATGTTGGGTTGATGACGTTGGTTTATATGTACATATATGCTAGGTTGATGAATTTGGGTTGATGGACTTTGTAAATATTGGTTTATATTATGTGTTTTGTGTTTGATTTTGGTATAATATTATGTTTGGGTGTATATGTGATTGTGGCTATGATGTATATCCTCGAAATAGAGCTGTTTTGTTGAATATATGATTGTGGATGGTTGGAAGTGAATGATTTGATATCTATTAAAAAATAACCTGGATTTTCAATGGCGTCCAACGGTTTCCAACGACTTATAGGTTTTTCTATTTCAACGGTTACCAACGGCTCTATTTCAATGACTTTCAACATTTTCCAACGACTTATTGACCTAGCAAGAAATTCATGTGACTAATTTAAAATGTTGGAAGCCATTGGAAAATAGCCATTGGTGGCATTGGAAGTTTTTGGAAACGGTTGATCTGTATACCAATGGGCTTTCTAATGTCTTTCCAATGGCCACCAACAGCCCCTAGCCGTTGGGTTCCCCGGTTTCTCTTATAGCGCCTTTATATGTCCACTGTGCTGAAGTGTCCATGTTGGTTGAAATAAATAGAAGAACTCAATAATATTCTTACTTTGGAAGAACTTTAGTTAAGCTTAAATTTCATAATTATTTAAAGGATGGAAAATTGAACATTGCTCGGTCTCAACTTTATTTACTATACAAAAACATAAATTTATTTATTTGTTGTATAAATTTTAGCCAATAATTATAGTTTTCTTTACGCAAATAAATGTAGTTGTTCGGCACCTTATAAACGAAATAGATGTGGACTACATGGGTAGTGTTGAGGTATATTTGTGTGATGTTAAATACATCATAAAATACCTTTTATATCATATTACTCTATTTTGAAAACATCACTTCTTTTCTAAAATATTAATAAACTATCACCATGCTTTAGCGAAGATAAATCAAATGATCATATTGTATGCAATAAAAGTGTACATTAGTGTACCTACACCATAAACATGTGTCTAAACTCCAAACTTTCATTATTTCAAATTACAAGGAAAAAATCAATAATAAAACCACTCGAGTTTTATTGTTTACTTTTTGTACTGAGAATACCAGCAATGACCCATATTTTACATATCAACCGATAGTAAAATAATTATATTTTATTCTCTAATGGTCAGATCATTCTCATGTTTTGATATGTTGTTCATGGGGATGTGAGACATGCATGAGTTTTACCGAATTCAGGTATGACCATATTGCCCTTACGTTTATGTTTGGGCAATAAAATTTAATAGGGATTGAATATGATGCTGAGATCGATCTCATTGGATCGGAATGGTGGTCTACAATTCCGTAGAGTGGTCACATGAAGGATTTGGTTCAGCAGTTTAGGAGTAATCACTGTTTTAAGTTTCAGCTTGTGTTAAGCAGAATAGTCAGGAGCTAGTGGGCTGAATAGCCAAGCCCAGTTAACTATTAACCAGCAGATATAAATATATGGACTTGGGTAGAGAACTAGGGTTACTTTCTTCATCCTAAGTTTTAGGTTGGGCATCTGTGATTCTTCGGTTCAACCTAAAACCCTATTTCTCCATCTTTTTCATTAATATTCATAGTAGATTGCTTCTAGAAGATATATTATCATAAAGGAAGGCTATTGGTACGTAAAATTTAAAATGCCTCAACACTTGTATTGTACGTTTCTAGTGATATACATTTATTTGTGAAAGAGAAGCTAAACAAATCCAAATATAATTTCAAAAAGATAAGTATCCAGCCTGTTTGTTGCAAACCCAGCTGAAATAAAAATTATAAAAGTATATTGCAAAGGTTGACAGAATCCGTAAACAACAGTAGTTGATCTTGGATCTTGTATCATTATGGAAGCAGATCATATATGTTATATTATACGAGTATATATGCACGTCTAGATGGACATGCATTTAACCACAATGTGCAGGCTCTTGTAGCTCTAAAAATCATAAATTTCAAACTAATATATCTGTTAGGCATGAACATTTATTATTATAGTCGAAATTAAAACAAGCAGAGAAGGATTAAGATTCATCTTCTCCTAAGCTACTTCTTTGGAACAAAAGACTATACACCCTGAAGTTAACTCAAATTTTCATCCTTTAAATACTATATTGGAATCTCTTGTTAATGAGTTATGCTATGAAATACAAAAATAGTTCAAATTTATGATGATGGGAATTGGTATTTGCATAAGATTGTATAATATCAACAGTCAAATAACTCATTTGAAAGTAAATGCTTTATTACCTTAAATTCTTAAACCAACACAATATGACATCATTTATATTTGATGAGGATAAAGGCTACTTCCACCATCATCTGTAGAGGTGGGCTAACAGGGTAGACCATGCATTTGTGCATGTATTCATCATTTATGTTTTATGAAGACGTGTCTTTTGTATTCCTGCTACTTGACCTTGTTATTAATCATCAAATTTGAGACTGGTCCCATTGTGCCACCTAAGAATGAAGCCACCCGACATAGGGGTGAAAATCGGTGGGACTGGACCGGACGTGTAATGTCCCGTAATTTTTTACGATATAATAATTCATTTAGTTAATTATATAAATAATGATTTAGAGATTTATATAGTTGCTTAATTAAATAATATTGAATATTTAATTAATATAAATAATAGAATAATATATTTAATTTTTGAAATAGTCGGAATAGTGGAATTCACAATATTGTGTGAATTAGATCATTTATAATATATAATCCAGTTTAGAGTTGAATTATATTAATGTATATATTATATAAAAGACAATTGAACGTATAATTATATTATAATTATAATCGAGCCCGAAACGGCGCGATAGTTCATAATTTGGTGATTCGAACTTTAAACGAATATACAGAATCCATTTTAAATCGGATTTCTATGAAACAAGAAACGTTTGGAGCCGGTGAAGTATATTTTTCTAATGGAAGAGAAAAATCGAGATTTCGTTGTGTAGATTTTGAGTTATGTCCAAATCAAATTTTTGAAAAGTCACTATGGAATTCCTTTATAATTTATAACGATTTATTTATATTATAAATGGATTTTTAATATAAATTGAATATCAATTTAATCTGGGATTTTTAAATGTCAAGTTATAAATCCTGATATGTTTATTTTGGAGTCGGATTATATTCTATGTGAATATATACGATAATATTAATTTATTAATATTAAATTTAATTATTTTTAAATATATTAATATTTAAATGGATTTATTTAGAGCTTTAAAAATAGCCATTTTTGCAAACGAACTCTGTTTTCGACGAAACTAATTTTTTTTGGATCCAGAATATTAAATTATTGCTAGATTTCAATTTTCGTGATTTTTGAAGTCAGTATGTGGCCGTACGGAATTTTAATGTGAAAAACAGTCGATAATTTGACTTTAAAAATACGATGTGTGAGCAGACGGACTCAAAATTCGATGAAACAAGTTTCGTTGGATCCATAATGTCGAACTGTAGCTGCTTGCCCATTTTCATGATTTTTACGTATCGTGTGTGATCGTTGGGATTGAAAACATTCATCGAAAATTATATTAATATAAAAACAAAATATCTAGATATTTATCAACATTATAAATGCACCTCCTCGACATCCTCACGACCTAATTCCATTCTTCTATAAACAAGAAAAGAGGTCACCACATTTTGTCATTCTTCTTCAAATTAAATCTCCTCCAAAGCTCAATGAAATTCATCAACGTTGGATCTATTGGACTCAGTGGCTCAAGAGCTTCATGTCCGTGGTCTTAAATCTAGGTGCGATGCATTTTGGCAGAGCTCGACATATGCTCAGTCGACGCTAGGGCTTCATGTTATCACCGACGTGGAGGTGGATGGGCTGAGGTGAGGTCAATAAGGGGTTGGTGGAGTGGAGGAGCAGATGACGGCGGGATTTGGGGTGAATTCGTATAAAAAAATGTCGATGGTTCACCTTGGGTGCTTGCGCTCACCTGGAACCGTAAGTGTAGGAGAAGAGTGCAAGCTGGAAGTTAAGGGGTTGGTTGGATAGAGCAGGCGAGGAGAAGAACGGGCTTGGTCGTGGTTTTAAATCAAGGGGAGGAGATGAAGTGTCGATAGGAGGGACATTGTGTTAATGGAGGAATAAGGCAGCGATGGTTCGAAGTAAATTCTAGAGGAAGACGGTACTGTAGCGAACGGTTTGATTAAAGAAGGCGGGTTTGGGTAATTAAAGAGGAATTGGGCCGATTGTTTTTAGTGTGAGGCCCATTTTATTCTTGAATAGTTTTTAATTTAATTAAATAACGCATTAACTTGTGAATGTGATAACTTATTCGTATATTATCGAAATCCAACGAAAAAAGATCCGTTAGGATCACATGGACGGCAGCTACATAATGGAACTGACTAGGAGTGAATTGGAGCTAGTTACAATTTATAGCGAAATAAATAGTCTGTCTGAATTAACCGACAGTTATCGTGATTTAACGATGATCGTCCAATGTGATTTTAAATCTCACTAACTCTGAGCAGTTATATTTTTATAAATATAATCTAGTATTGATAAATGATGATTGATTGCTGTGTGATGATTGTTTGTTTGAATTACTGATGTATTGGTTGAAATTATAGATAACGATATACATAAAAATCATTAATCATATATTGATTCTGTTTATCAAAATATTTCATATTGAAATGAAATCGATGTTATTTATATTGTTTAACATCTGTGATGCATGGAAACAGGTTGGAGGGATCCAACTGGATCCCTCAATATTTATAATACTGTTTTTTGTCATATATTGTGGTATATGATGTGATATAAAACCTGTGATTGATTATGATGACACTGGTCATGTTATTTGGTATTTTAAATACCATATGAAATACTGGAATGTAACAAGGAAATTTTCAAAGTGAATATTGAAAATGAAATATTTATATATAAAATAAATAGGATATTATAAAAGGAAATATTTGAAAAATAAATAAATATTGGAAAATATAATTAAGGAAATATTTGGGAAATGAATAGAATTATATAAAAGGATTTATATAAAATGAATAGAATTATATAAAATGAATAGAATTATATAAAATGATTTGTATAAAATGAATAGAATTATATAAAGGGAACTATAAATGAGATTTAAGTGTTAGAAATAGAAAGGAGATTTGTATGAATATTTCTGTAAATAAAAATATAAATAGAATTTGGATATTTGGTTTTAAATACGAAATCAAACTGTTTTGATTATATAAAGAAATATTATTCACATTCTATGTGAAAAATTAGATTAAAGTAAATATTTTGCAAATAAAATATTATAAAGGAATTTGGGGTTTTGAATTAGGAATTTAAATGGAATTACTGAAATTAGAAACTGACCAGAAATTAGTTGACTTGAATGGCTTTCTGGGTGTTGATCTGATGGTTGTTTCGGCCTTCGGGGTTTATGCTTGGGAAGTTGTTCTCTTACTAGTTTACAGTTAGAGACTGATAGGGTGGGAAGATATTGATGCGTGAATCAGAAATGGAATCGTTTTCCCAAGTTAATAACGTATATTTTCTAATTTTAGAAAATAAGGAATTCATGAATATATGGAAACGATAAATGGGAAATTGGGAAATGGAATGATGATTGATCGGTAAGATTTCCATTTGGGAATACGACCGTTGTTTGTACACATGTTTTTCTTTGATAGTTAAATCACCGACTATCAAAGATTTTGACCATTTCCGTTGTCAATACCGAGAGACAGGGATCAGTTATATTATCTGAAAACCACTCCATATGGCATTAGCGTTGCAAATCAAATATGATGACGATAATTGAAGATGGAGTTATGCAAGGGTTATTCAGTAAATCCTAGGTAGAAATTGCCTAAGATGGATTTACATAATAGTACCTTTGGTCTGTCCAGTCCCAGGACGACCTGCATGGAAGAATGTCTGACAGAGTATATTTAATAGATCGCGTAAGTTGATCTCTCCAAACGTATTTATGTTTGGTGGAGGAGGAATTCGTTTCTCTTAGCTACGTACCCGTGATATTTTTGGGGAAACCAATTTGTGATTTGGCGGGTATGACAATGTGGCATTCAAAGTAAATAAATGTGTGATCTATACGTTATGGCCTCTAGCCTCACAATCAGGAAATGGTATAAAATCGGGTACGTCGCATGGCTAAGTGGTTAGCTGCCAATTAGGGTGTATTGTCACCTGATCTAGAGAAATTCCATTTACTTCTACAATCTATGCGATGCTGTCCCTTTCGGGAAACGGTTGCTGATCCCAACCATTGGTGATAATACATTTGGTACACTCAAGCGAAATGAGTGACCGGTCATGTTTAGCTTGGGTTGCAAGATGTATTTGTTGAACTCGGTGTATTCATCTCTAGAGATACACTGTCAGAAGGTGGTCCCATACCTTGCCAGTTGGAATTCATTACCCAATAAGCGCCTACGGTTTTTGATTGTATATTATGTATGTGCAACGTGAGATGAAAGCGTTTTGCTAATGATTATTTAGTTGTGGTTGATAGACATTACTATAATATCAAAAGAGTTTTAATATAAAGTTTATCATTCCTTTCAAAAGGTTTTTGAATGTTGGACCAAGTGTTTGGATTCTCATAAGGGAAAACCCGTTCCGTTATACGGCGTGGTCTTATGAGATATCGTTTAATTGCTCAAAATGTTTTAAACGATTTTACTCATACCAGTCCTATGACTGACCCAGAGTTTATTTTGTTTTGTTTTCCCTAAACTCTTGGGTGCCCAATTTTGTACGGGTAGTCAAGTAGTCAGGATTTTACAGATATACTTGGAGAGATTGGAGAAGGAGGCTTCAAGATTATATAGCTATTGCCATTTCCGCTGTGTTGTAAGTGTTGTACTCTGATGATGTTACTGTATACATGTACTAGTTTTATTTCAAAGTTATGTATCTATTATATATTATTTGTTCCACTGTGAGATTTGTGTTACTCTGATTCTGTTGTTGTTCCTCTCTTTCTTCTATTCTAAATTTCTATCTTATCTATTCTCACCCTCTAATTTCTTTCATTAACTATCCGGTATTCTCGATGCTTGGATAGTCGACATTGAGTTTATGTCGATAACCAGGATCGCGAATTATAAAAGTATGTAGCAAAGGCTGACGAAATCCATAAACTGCAGTAGTTGATCTTGAATCTTGTATCATTATGGAAGCAGATCACATATGTTATATTATACGAGTATATATGCACTTCTAGATGGACATGCATTTAACCACAATGTGCAGGCTCTTGTAGCTCTAAAAAACATAAATTTCAAACTAATATATCTGTTATGCATGAACATTTATTATTATAGTCAAAATTAAAACAAGCTGAGAAGGCTTAAGATTCATCTTCTCCTAAGCTACTTCTTTAGAACAAAAGAATATACACCCTGAAGTTAACTCAAGTTTTCATCCTTTAAATACTATATTGGAATCTCTTGTTAATGAATTATGCTGTGAAATACAAAAATAGTTCAAATTTATGATGATGGGAATTGGTATTTGCATAAGATTGTATAATATCAACAGCCAAATAACTCATTTGAAAGTAAATGCTTTATTACCTTAAATTCTTAAACCAACACAATATGACATCATTTATATTTGATGAGGATAAAGGCTACTTCCACCATCAGCTGTAGAGATGGGCTAATCTAACAAGGTAGACCATGCATTTGTGCATGTATTCATCATTTATATTTTATGAAGACGTGTCTTTTGTATTCCTTCTACTTGACCTTGTTAATAATCATCAAATTTGAGACTAGTCCCATTGCGCCACCTAAGAATGAAGCCACCTGACATAGGAGTGTAAATCGGTGGGACTGGATCGAACGGGTGTGTGTTCAGTTTCTATCCTAAAAAAATTGGGCCGAACATGGAATGGACAAAAAAGTTTCTCGGACAAAACTTCTTGTCCTAATTCGTGTCATAAATAAAATCGATTGGACACAGACACACGTAGCTCGGACACGGACACAAGCAGACCCGGTCAAACATGGCTATTTATATCATATTTTATTCTTTTTATTAGGTTTCCTCTCGACCATATATCGAATTACAAGGAAATCGGTCGAATTCGAACGAATATGGACCGAATGTGATTTTTTCTCATACAAATTTTGTTGTCCTAACTCGTGTCCTAAATGAGAATCGGATGAACTTGGATGAACGCATCTCGGTCACGGACATGAACGGATGTCGGACGTTCGTACAAAATTTACCGCTCTAACCCGACATAGCTTTGCAATAGAACTTTGAAGCAACTTCCAATATTGTTATATAGAAATATTTAATTCAAAAGAAGCACAATAAGATGCTCTATACCATCTCCTTTGGTTTTCATTAAACTTTATTCTAGTTTTAGCATTCAAGTTTATTGTGAAATAATAAATTAAAGCACAACTGAAGGAACACAAATAAAATGTATCGCAAATAATCATTGAATTCCCATAACAAGAAAATATTGATTAGAACAGAAATTAAGACATTTTTACACCTATGGACAACCCATTAAAAATTTAATCCCAAAGACATTACACAGTTTATTTTAAAAACCGTATTTCTTGCACATTGTTTTTCTTTTTCTTCCTTAATTCATTTGGTTGTATCTCGATCTCGAACTCGAATGCGATAATGTTTTCGTGCATACTTTGATCCTGAATAGTCCTCTTCAAACATTGATGTTAATAGTGCATTTCGGATTGCAAAATCGATCTCGTGCATGTTGAATTGCAAAATTGTCTTCAAAGATTAGGTTAATTTTTTTTATCGTTTTACATCGGTTAAATTTCCTTTTTCTATCATAATCGTCGTAATTTAATATTAAATATTGCAATTATGTATTTTGGTTTTGATCGGTGATTAATGGCTTCTGTTGGTCCAACAAGCAGGTTTGTTTTAATATTGCTTTATTCAGTAATTGGGTATCATTTTTGTTGTACTAACTTTGTTGTATATTTGTTCTTGTATTTTTTGGGTTGTACTTATTGTGTACTTGTATCATTGCATTTAATTTTGTAGTTCGGTTGAACTTTTTTTTAATTAATCAAACTTTAATGTAAACAATTTTTGCATCAGTTTTTTTTTAGATTACAACAATTTTTAGGTATTAATTTTTTTAGGTATTAGTTTTGTTGCATTAACTCTGTTATATATTTGTTCTCATGTTTTTAGGACTGTATTTATTTTGTAATTGCATTATTGCATTAACTCTGTAATTCAATCAAACTTCTTTTATTTTAGTTAATCAAACTGTGATATAAATAGTTTTTGTATTAGTTTTTTTTAGATTATAGCAGTTTTTAGATATCAGTTTTTTTTAGGTATTAGTTTTGTTGCACTAAATTTGTAGTTCAATTGAACTTCTTTTGTTTTAATCAATCAAATTATGATGTAAACAGTTTTCGTACTTTTTTTTTAATATTATAGCAATTTTTAGGTAGCAGTTTTAGGCCTATAGGTATCAAAAATATGTTATGTGTATCAGGTTTGAGATGCTTGCTTTGCTAATTGAATTTTTTGAATTATATTTTTTCTGTAGTGGTGAAAATAGTCTTCTTATTGTTATCTTAAATGATTCCTCTTTTAGCACTCGATTGTCCATTGATTGGTCAATTTTTGATTTGCGAAATGAAATATGTCCGAGCTGGTCTCAGCTCACTCTTATGTCGATTGAGATTAGTTATGTGCTTGAGAACAAAACTATAATTGTTGACACCGATTCTGATCTTCAAAGTATTATTTGTTTTCAATTACATAAGAAGAGTGTTTTTTTGTTTTGACGTAAAGATGAAGGATTTCAAGTGGAAAACATCAATGATGGTTTTTTCTTCATTTTCAACTTATGTTTCAATGTATTCTTCATCTAGTGGATCTTTGGATTCAAACTTGCCGTGCCTAGAAAAAGTTACTTGAAAGACTTGATAAAAAGAGGTTCTATAATAACAATTTTTTATTTTATTGGATTTTGTTTTGGATGTGCCAACGAATTTAGAGAATTCTTAATGGCATACCAAATTCAAATGGGTCATGGGTTTCATTTTCTAAGGAATAGTTCTACTAAGATTCCGATAGTTTGCTCTTCGTCTTCAAGTGGATGTCTATTTAAAGTGCATGCGTTTTGTGATTTCGGGCATCTTAGTGAGTTTTTTATTTGGACTTTGGTTGTTGAGCATTCTTGTGGTTGTGATCTTAGAAATTTGAACAATCCTCATCTTTCTAGCTCATTTGTTAAATCTTTGATAACAGATGAAATTCGAGATCATCCGAGTAAAACTCTAAAGATATCGTTGCTCATTTTTGTGGAGAGTTCAATCTCCAATTGTCTTACTCTTTTGCTTACTATGGGAAGCAACTCGCTTTAATGGAATTGTATGGTAATGATGCTATGTCTTATAAATACTTGACTTGATATTTAGAAGCATTAAAGAATCATAACCAATGTTCATATGTTGATATGCAGGTTAATCCTTCTACAAATCAATTTGATAGAGTGTTTGTTGGCTTAGGTGCTTGTATTCTTGGGTTCAAGTATTGTCGACCTATGATATTTTTAGATGGGATTCATTTGAAAGGGATGCCAGGTGTATTGATGGGTGCTACTTCACAGAGTGGTAATCAAGATATGATGCTATTATTTTTTGATTTGAAGTGTTTTTTTTTAATGTTGATTATTAGTTTCAGTTTTTAGTGTTTGGTAGTATCATTTTCACGTTATAATGTTTATTTAGAATATCAGTTTGTTATGTTGTAGTATTAGTTTTTTAGTTATTATTTGTCAAGTATCAGTTTTGTATGTTGGAGAGTATCAGTTTTTGTCTTACAATCATTAGGTATTAGTTATATATATTTTGAAGGTATTAGTTTTTAGTGTTACAGTTAGTAGGTATCAGTTTTGTATGTCTGAAGGTATTAGTTTTTACTCTACAACTACTAGATAGCAGGTTTATATGTCTAAAGGTATTAGTTTTTACTCTACATCAATTAGGTAGCAGTTTTGTATGTATGAAGGTATCGGTTTTTAATGTTACATCTATAAGTTAGCAACTTTCATTATCTGAAGGTATTAGTTTTAATGTTACGGCTATTAGGTAGCACTTTTTAATTTCAGATGGTAGCAGTTTTTATTATGATCAAGGAATTTGTTTTATTTTTTTTATTTTGGAATTTGTTTCACGGGTTTCTTCTCTTTAGTAAGGGTTGTAGTTTCTATAGAAAATTTGAACAATTGGAGATTTTTTTTAAAGTCACTTGGAGGAAATGCTTCAAGAAGATTGGTGTTTGGTTTTTATGTCGATCGCCATCAAGGTTTTATTTCCAGCGTTCATGAGGTTTTTCCAACGCCATTTCATAGTTATTTTTACCTTCATATGGAACAAAATCTACTCTTAGAATTTAAATCAAGAAATGCAAACATTTCAATTGTTGAGTTGTTTAAGATATGTTCTAGAGCATCTAATGTGTATGATTTTGAGGATACCCATTCTAAATTTTTGGAAATCGGTGATGGTGCAGCTGTGAATTTTTTGAAAGACAGACCATTTCATAAGTGGGCTGACTTGTTTTTTAGGGTAAATGGTATGGGAAATATAGCTCTAATGTGGTTGAAAGTTTTAATAGTTGAATTTTTTATGAAAGGGCACTACCTATTACATCATGCTTGGTTGTAATTCGTATTAAAATTATGTAGAAAATGGCTAAAAGGATGGAGGAATTCCTATGGAATTCGATTTTATCCCCTATAGTGGAAAATCGGTTGAAATAGTTGGTTGAAGAAGGTTTCGGATTGAATGTTTACAAATCTTCCAAATTTCTTTTTGAAGTAAAATCTCTATTCTCTCATCGTGCTGATCTCAAGGATTGGAATTGTAGTTGTAATCAATGGTGAGCGACAAGATTTCCTTGTACTTATGCAATAAAATGCATTAACAAAGTGAAATTAAATGTTTATGGTTTTGTTGAACACTATTTTACTGCAGGTGTCGATCAATTTCGTATTGTAATAATGTTATTCCTATATTTATCTATGATAAACTCATTGTTGATTCTACCAGTGATGAAGTGATTAGGCCACTCAAGGATGAACGTGGATGTAACAACCCGTATTTGCAATAACCTGTTATAACATAAATCGAGGCAGAATTTAATTTATAAATCTGAATCAATGGAAACGGGCTATGCCATTGCGTTCGTCTCGGAAAAATACGCGAAATAGAGTCCGAGTTTTCGAAAATCGGAGTCCGTATGACCCGATTAAGGCCCAACGAAGTTTTCAGAAAATTTCAAAGTAAAAACAGATTTCAAATTCAAGTTTGAATTTGAAAAATTAGGTCAGATTGGGCTAGGCGGGAAAATTCCCGCCAGAGCACCCAAGTCGACAGCCCGGTCGACTTGGGAGTCGACTTGGTTGGACCCAAGTCGACAGCCCTGTCGACTTGGCTGTCGACTTGGTCCAGCCGGGCAGTTTTGCCTGGTGCACCATTTTGGGTTTGTGTTGAGTTTGGGGGCCAGATTCGGTTTTAAGGGCTGAGATTGGAACTAGGGTTTAATCCTAGGGCTAATACTAATCCTAATCTCTATAAATAAGGCCCTAACCTAACCCTAAATCATCATTATTCATTCATACAACTAAACTGTGGCAAAATCATTCCTCTCATGGCCTCCACTCTCTTCATAAAATTCCTAAATAAATTTTTATGAGATTTTCAATGCATACAAGTGTTTTCAAGCTTTTATGAGCATCATTAGCTTGCATTCAAGTCAAGTTTCCATATTTACATCATAAAGCAAGGGTTTTGATCATTTTGGCTCAAGGGATTTTCTATTAGAGCTTGCATTTTGGGTCTATTTGATTGCATAAGGGCTTTGTCATATTTTTGTGTCTTCATAAGCATTGTAAGCCCTATTCTACTGTCATACTTAAACTCTAAAGTTAAATGTATGATATGCAAGTTTGCCATGATATGCAAGTTTACTATGTCACGTTATGCAAGTTTGATATGTTATGATATGCAAGTTTATCATGTTAAGTTATGCAAGTATGCCATGTTATGATATGCAAGTTTATCATGTTATGTTATGCAAGTATGCCATGTTATGATATGCAAGTTTACCATGTTATGCTATGCAAGTTTGCCATGTTATGATATGCAAGTTTATCATGTTATGTTATGCAAGTTTGCCATGTTATGATATGCAAGTTTACCATGTTATGCTATGCAAGTTTGCCATGTTATGATATGCAAGTTTATAATGTTATGTTATGCAAGTTTGAGATGCAAGTTCGTTATATGATATGCAAGTATGTTATGCAAGTTTGGGGTGATCATTTTGTTCATGTTATCATGTTGTGCAAGCTTATCTTGAGTATATGAACATAAAGCTTCAAGCTTTATGCTAAAAGTTGCATTTTGGCAACATGTAAGTTATCATATCTCTTATGATAACTTGCATGTGAGGCTAAATGCGAACTTATGGCCATTTCTACATGTCATTTATCACCATGTATCACCAATATGCTAAGTTTGGTTTTATGCATGCTTTTGAGGCCTAAAAATGTAATATGCAAGTATATGAACACATGTACATTTCATATGCCACCATGTTGAACTTGTGGCTTCAACACCTTTATGTCATGATTATGCCAAGTTCCCTCTTTTTATCCTTTATGCGCTATTGCAATATGTAAGCGATGGGATTGCGTTTGGGGTTAGGTAAACTTAAAAGACATGAAAACATAAGATTGGGAATTTACCTATTAAGTTAGGTCTACCCATTGGGAATTTACCTATTAAGTTAGGTCTACCCAATTGTTTGAAAATTTGTAACATGTTTTGGAAACATGATGGACATGACACTTAGAGAAGATAAGTGTGACCAACTCGAGGTTGGGTTGAGTTTGTAGCGTAAACCTACCCGGAACCGACCGGCTTAACTAGTTGCTACAAACAATAGGACCCAATGTGAGAAGTTGGCCATGTTGTACCTTGAACCCGAGGTTAGACCAAGTTGTGGTGTAAAGCTACCCGGACCCGCCCGGCTTAACTAGTAACCACAACAAGGTCTAATGTGAGAGGTTAAGGCGCATTAAATTAATTAATGCCTCGTGATTAGGGTTAAGTCATGGTCCACTTAATACTTTACCAATTTGGGCTTGGTAGATTAATCAGGGTTAAGTCGTGAACTCATCGTTACACTTAACCAAGTTAATCCATGATTAGCAAGAGGGTTAAACCGTACTTAACCCACTAGAAAAATCCTAGCAATGGGGGTCCACTCCAGCAGTAATCCCAAGTTTGTATCATTAAGGCCCTAGGGTCTAGGCTAGGGAGGGAGCACGATTACTGGACTGGAGGTAAGTGACCAAAAGCGACGGCAAAAGGGTACGCCGGTGTAGTTCCGGGCGGACTATGGTCGTGCACACAGTCCGAAGCCGGGGAAAACATGCACAGGTACCAGTAGATCGAGACTGTGCACGCATGATTATGGTGACCAGGGGTTGACACCCTAGGGCTTGATACACCCGACGGGAGACCCGGCACAGTCTGACTACAATTATGTTTGGGCCGTATGGACACCAACACGTGATGAGTTAGGCTTATAGGGAGCCGATCGACTAGACCGTTTGGTTGGACCTTGTATTAGGGTCATTTCATGTTATTGGGCCAAAGCTTGGGCCAAGGGATCAATACTTGTATATTCAAGTCATGTTAGTTTGCTAGTAATCCTGTGGTGCAAAACCTTAAACCTGATTATGCGATGACACCTTTATCTACCTTGTTAGTTAATCATCATGCTAGTATGTTGTTATCCTTAAGTTCATCCCTGCTTCTCATGTCAGTTAACTTTACCAGTTTACATTGATTGTAGTAGGGCTTACTCAGTCTTTTTGACTGACCTGTTTTCTTTCGCCTCTTTTCTTCCGTTTCCCCCCCAGGTTCTCAGGGAGGGAATATTGGAGCTTAGCTTGGATTTCTGATCGCTTGCTTGTGGGATTTAGCTCATGTACGGTCTTGACATGAAGCTAGCTATGGTTATCACTTTTTTTGGGGATAGTACTTATGTATTTCAGTTTTTCAGTAATGTTGTTTTTATCTAGACTTGTATTTGGAAAGTTGACATTATGTTGTACCAGACTTGTTTTTGAAATAGTTTGAAATCTTCCGCTGTTTTACTTATCTTATTTACTCTGCTTACATAATTACATATGTTCTTGTTCTGCCTTGATATATCATTATGCATGTTTACCTGATTCAAACGCCCCTCCAAAGTCAGAGTGCTTGCAAGAGTCACCCTGGCGGAGGTGGGGTGTTACATTTGGTATCAGAGCATATGGTTTACGAGAAGGAACAAAAAGGTTTTTAAATCTTTTGGAAAACTATTTTCAAAACCAAGTATAAAGTATTTTCCAAAGAAAAGTCTAGTTTATTTTAAAGGCTATTCCCCAAAAAGCCATTAGCAAAATTCCTTCGTTTTTCTCCATTCTGAATCTGTCTTTTCTTCGTTTTTAGTATGGCCGATAACTTCGCTATTCCGGAGGGAGTACACGTACCTGTTTGGTATAGGAGACTTTTGGAGGCTAGGGCGACCGAAGCCGGCCCCGCAGATGTTCCTCCTCCTCCTCCTCCGGTAGTTAATGTTCCTCCTCCTCCTGTCGCTGATATTCCTCTTCCTCTTGTCGCTGAGGTTCCTCTTCCTCCTCCCCCTCAGCATCCTCAAGCTGACTTCGCAGAGATTTGCAAAGACTTTAAGGCGATGGGTTGCAAGAATTTCTTTGGAACCGAGACTTATGAAGAGGCAAGGAATTGGTTGAAGGAAACCGAAGATCTTTTCGCCTTCTTTGATATAGATGACCGTAGGAAGGTTTTATTGGCAGTGTGGTTGCTAAAGGAAGAAGCTGCACGTTGGTGGGTGGTCACCACCGCTACTAGGCCAATGGAGACTTGGGATGACTTTCGGGGAAAGTTTGGACTAAGGTTCCTATCACTGAAGCAAGGGGACATGACTATTAGGGAATACATAGATAAGTTTAATCAACTGGCTTGGGTCGGTTTAGACTTGGTTAACACAGCTCAGAAGAAGGCCCTATACTTTGCTCTAGGATTAAACGAGCCATTACATGGTTTAGCCATGACTCATATACCCTTGGGGGCAACTTTCGAGAGCTTGGTGAATATGGTCCTACTCAATGAAGAGAATAGGAGTGACAAGAAGGAGATCAAGATGAATGATACTCAAGCCAAGAAGACTGATTCCCAGTGGAAAGGAAATCAGGGTAATCCAAGCGGTCAGAGCAGTCAAGGCAATAAGAACAAGAACAAGAGTCAAGGCAACAAGGGGAAATGCCATTATTGCGGTTGAGTTGGGCATCTTATTAAGGATTGTAAGAAGAGGAAAAGGAAGAGTGGTGAATGCTATCGTTGTGGTGAGTTTGGACATTTCAGCAAAGATTGCCCGAAGAAGCAAGGGCAAGGTCAGACTCAGCGTGCTGGACCTTCGGGAGGGCAAGTCCATGCTCTCAATGCCGCTCCAGTTCCCGATCGAGGTAGTATTTTTGCTGAAAGTCTTGTTTACATTTCTGATTTTCCTGTTCGTACCTTGTTTGATTTTGGTGCATCGCATAGTTTATTTCATCTGATCTAGTTGAAAGTTTGCACCTAAGTACTAGTCTGGTTAATGATCCCGTGTGTGTTTCAAATCCAATTGGGGGTTCCGCCCATTTGTCTATTATCTACGTGGATTTGAAAATCTCTATCTTAGTGTAGAGTTCTCGTGTGATGCTTGTATTCTCGGTTTCATGGGGTATGGGTTGATTTTGGGCATGGATTGGTTGTCCAGTTTTGGAGCCATTCTTGATTTTTGAGCATAGGGTTGTGGGGCTCATGACTCGCCTCGGTAATACCCTAAAAATTTCTAGTAACCCTATGGGTCCGTCATGTTGTGTTATCTTGAATCCCTCAACTCGTCTATCGATAGTTTGCAATCGGTGAGGGTGGTCCGAGAATATCCTGATATCTTGGGTGAAGTGAAGGGGTTACCCCCTAAACGCGAGTTTAATTTCTGCATTTATCTGGTGGATAATGCAAAGCTAGTTTCTTTGCCCGTTCGGCACATGGCTCCGCGTGAAAGAAGGGAGCTAAGTAAGCAAGTGAAGGAGTTGCTTGAGAAGAACTTCATTCGATGAAGCATTTCCGAGGAAGGTGTTTTAGTAGTATTCGCTACTAATGTGGACAGTTCGCTTCGCCCGTGTGTTGATCATCGTGAGTTAAACAAAGAGAATAGACAACCATTACCAAGGATCGATGATTTGTTCGATCAGTTTGTAGGAACATCTGTTCTCTCTTGATCTTGCTACTGGATTCCATCAGCTCAGAGTAGCTGAAGATAGTATAGGCAAGACTGCGTTCAGAACTCCGGATGGATTCTTAGAATGGCTGGTCATGCCATTCGGTTTGACTAATGCACCCGCCTACTTCGTGGACTTGATGAGTAGGGTGTCTAGGGAGTTCCTGAACGAGTTTGTGGTAGTCTTTGTAGATGATATCCTGACTTTCTTAAAGAACGAGGAAGAGCACGCAAGGCATCTCGTGGAGGGGATGGATACGCTTAGAGCGCATCAGTTGAAGGCCAAGTTCTCCGAATGTCATTTTGGGGAAAAAGGAGTTAGATTTCTTGGGCATATAGTTTCTAAGCAAGGCTTAGCGGTGGATCCCGCTAGAGTGGTCGCGGTTCAAGACCGGAAAGCCCCGACGAGGACAATTGAAGTAAGAAGCTTTCTCAGTTTAATTAGTCAGTTAGCGTCCCTTGAGTTTAGACCTACCCTTCTGGATCAAGTAGGGACTTCACAGAAAGAAGACCCACAGTTAGTCGAGATCATGGACAAGTTGATTCGAGGCGAGATGGTAAGTCACCTCGCTATAGATGACAAGGGATGGCTAAGACGCGATGAGAGAAAGAAGGTTCTTGACGATGCACATCACCCGAGGGGGTGGCTGAGTTTGTCCCAAGGTGCATGTTGTGCCAACAGGTTAAAGGCCAAGTCATAGAAGCCCAGTGGGCTATTACATCCATTAGAGGTCCCCGCAATGGAAGTAGGAAAGCGTCATGAAGGATTTCGTGGATGGACTGCCTAGATCAAGAAAGGGAATAAGAGCATGTGGGTCATAGTAGGTAGACTCACGAAGAGTGCTCATTTCACTCCGGTAAAGAGCGAAAGGATTGCATCATAGCTAGCGACAGTTTACTTTCAAGAAATAAAGCGGTTGCACGAGGTTCCCTAAAGTATAGTTAGTAACCATGACTCAATCTTCACTAGCCAGTTTTGGGATAGTCTACGGGAAGTCATGGGCAAGCAACTGAATCTAAGTACGGCCTATCATTCGCAGGCGGATGGTTCATTTCGTTCAAGCATGAGTTATAGAAAATCACGTTAGTAAGAGCAATTGGCAACGTGGATTGGTATTTTCAAGAAAAGTTCTGCTGCGTGGAATACTTTATAGTAAGTAAACGAGATCCAGGATTCACTAGTGAATTTTGGAGAGCTTGCATGAAACCATAAGGTCATAGTTATGTTTAAGCCAAGAATGATAGAAGAGTAAGTGAAAAAGGAAGACGAGAGGCGACAATGAAATGGGTTCCAACTCATATTTGGAAATAAGAGTTAAGAAGCCAAGGAATCATGAAGTAAAAGACGATCAAAGCACAGTAGAGTTAAACTCAAGGAAACGTGACTTAGAAGATTGAAGGCTGGATACGCGCATCATATCCTTTTTATTATGAGTATATCCTTGGTCCTTGTTTTCCTGTGGAGCTTACTCGCATGTTATCTTTTTACGTATAACCTCTCGGTCCCATTCTCGGTCCTATTTCTGTCGGGAGGTATGACTTATTGGCTAGTAATACATGTCAGAGTTTGAAGGGGTCCGTTAGGTTGACTAAACCTTTTGGGCTTTTATAGAATATGGGTTGGGTTAGGAAGGGATTTCTTGTAATCCGAAAGGAGTATATCCTGCTTATCTTCCCGATCTCTTTGTAGCATATCTTTGCTATCCATGATTATCTAGTTTATCATGTTGATCTTGTCATGAGAACCTTAGGTAGAAACCCTTTGGATGAAACATGTGTTTGAAACATGTTATGCTTGGTGGTTGCAAGTGGTTACTCGTGGATGCATTATACACGTTAGGCACTAGATCGGCTCACACACTCCTCATATTGCATATGCATGAGTGTTTACGCTTATTCATGGATGAAAATTTCTGTGTTATCACATGGATGTTGCATATGGATGTATGTTATGTGCACACATATAGATGTTATACATTATGTTAGGAATTGCATACATATGGATTCATTTCACTAACATAATTTGCATTGATGATATTTGCATTAGATAAGTACATATACACACACCTTTGCATATGTTCATGCAACATTTAGAATCTTGTAAGGACAATGATTGCTCGTGGATGATGTTTTGAGTAGATGGATGATTGGATGGTAGGATACGTTCTTCCCAACTTGAAGATTTTGGGGACGAAATCCTTTAAGCAGGGGAGAATGTAACAACCCGTATTTGCAATAACCTGTTATAACATAAATCGAGGCAGAATTTAATTTATAAATCTGAATCAAGGGAAACGGGCTATGCCATTGCGTTCGTCTCGGAAAAATACGCGAAATAGAGTCCGAGTTTTCGAAAATCGGAGTCCGTATGACCCGATTAAGGCCCAACGAAGTTTTCAGAAAATTTCAAAGTAAAAACAGATTTCAAATTCAAGTTTGAATTTGAAAAATTAGGTCAGATTGGGCTAGGCGGGAAAATTCCCGCCAGAGCACCCAAGTCGACAGCCCTGTCGACTTGGGAGTCGACTTGGTTGGACCCAAGTCGACAGCCCTGTCGACTTGGCTGTCGACTTGGTCCAGCCGGGCAGTTTTGCCTGGTGCACCATTTTGGGTTTGTGTTGAGTTTGGGGGACAGATTCGGTTTTAAGGGCTGAGATTGGAACTAGGGTTTAATCCTAGGGCTAATACTAATCCTAATCTCTATAAATAAGGCCCTAACCTAACCCTAAATCATCATTATTCATTCATACAACTAAACTATGGCAAAATCATTCCTCTCATGGCCTCCACTCTCTTCATAAAATTCATAAATAAATTTTTATGAGATTTTCCATGCATACAAGTGTTTTCAAGCTTGTATGAGCATCATTAGCTTGCATTAAAGTCAAGTTTCCATATTTACATCATAAAGCAAGGGTTTTGATCATTTTGGCTCAAGGGATTTTCTATTAGAGCTTGCATTTTGGGTCTATTTGATTGCATAAGGGCTTTGTCATATTTTTGTGTCTTCATAAGCATTGTAAGCCCTATTCTACTTTCATACTTAAACTCTAAAGTTAAATGTATGATATGCAAGTTTGTCATGATATGCAAGTTTACTATGTCACGTTATGCAAGTTTGATATGTTATGATATGCAAGTTTATCATGTTAAGTTATGCAAGTATGCCATGTTATGATATGCAAGTTTATCATGTTATGTTATGCAAGTATGCCATGTTATGATATGCAAGTTTACCATGTTATGCTATGCAAGTTTGCCATGTTATGATATGCAAGTTTATCATGTTATGTTATGCAAGTTTGTCATGTTATGATATGCAAGTTTACCATGTTATGCTATGCAAGTTTGCCATGTTATGATATGCAAGTTTATCATGTTATGTTATGCAAGTTTGAGATGTAAGTTCGTCATATGATATGCAAGTATGTTATGCAAGTTTGGGGTGATCATTTTGTTCATGTTATCATGTTATGCAAGCTTATCTTGAGTATATGAACATAAAGCTTCAAGCTTTATGCTAAAAGTTGCATTTTGGCAACATGTAAGTTATCATATCTCTTATGATAACTTGCATGTGAGGCTAAATGCGAACTTATGGCCATTTCTACATGTCATTTATCACCATGTATCACCAATATGCTAAGTTTGGTTTTATGCATGCTTTTGAGGCCTAAAAATGTAATATGCAAGTATATGAACACATGTACATTTCATATGCCACCATGTTGAACTTGTGGCTTCAACACCTTTATGTCATGATTATGCCAAGTTCCCTCTTTCTATCCTTTATGCGCTATTGCAATATGTAAGCGATGGGATTGCGTTTGGGGTTAGGTAAACTTAAAAGACATGAAAACATAAGATTGGGAATTTACCTATTAAGTTAGGTCTACCCATTGGGAATTTACCTATTAAGTTAGGTCTACCCAATTGTTTGAAAATTTGTAACATGTTTTGGAAACATGATGGACATGACACTTAGAGAAGATAAGTGTGACCAACTCGAGGTTGGGTTGAGTTTGTAGCGTAAACCTACCTGGAACCGACCGGCTTAACTAGTTGCTACAAACAATAGGACCCAATGTGAGAAGTTGGCCATGTTGTACCTTGAACCCGAGGTTAGACCAAGTTGTGGTGTAAAGCTACCCGGACCCGCCCGGCTTAACTAGTAACCACAACAAGGTCTAATGTGAGAGGTTAAGGCGCATTAAATTAATTAATGCCTCGTGATTAGGGTTAAGTCATGGTCCACTTAATACTTAACCAATTTGGGCTTGGTAGATTAATCAGGGTTAAGTCGTGAACTCATCGTTACACTTAACCAAGTTAATCCATGATTAGCAAGAGGGTTAAACCGTACTTAACCCACTAGAAAAATCCTAGCAATGGGGGTCCACTCCAGCAGTAATCCCAAGTTTGTATCATTAAGGCCCTAGGGTCTAGGCTAGGGAGGGAGCACGATTACTGGACTGGAGGTAAGTGACCAAAAGCGACGGCAAAAGGGTACGCCGGTGTAGTTCCGGGCGGACTATGGTCATGCACACAGTCCGAAGCCGGGGAAAACATGCACAGGTACCAGTAGATCGAGACTGTGCACGCATGATTATGGTGTCCAGGGGTTGACACCCTAGGGCTTGATACACCCGACGGGAGACCCGGCACAGTCTGACTACAATTATGTTTGGGCCGTATGGACACCAACACGTGACGAGTTAGGCTTATAGGGAGCCGATCGACTAGACCGTTTGGTTGGACCTTGTATTAGGGTCATTTCATGTTATTGGGCCAAAGCTTGGGCCAAGGGATCAATACTTGTATATTCAAGTCATGTTAGTTTGCTAGTACACCTGTGGTGCAAAACCTTAAACCTGATTATGCGATGACACCTTTATCTACCTTGTTAGTTAATCATCATGCTAGTATGTTGTTATCCTTAAGTTCATCCCTGCTTCTCATGTCAGTTAACTTTACCAGTTTACATTGATTGTAGTAGGGCTTACTCAGTCTTTTTGACTGACCTGTTTTCTTTCGCCTCTTTTCTTCCGTTTCCCCCCCAGGTTCTCAGGGAGGGAATATTGGAGTTTAGCTTGGATTTCTGATCGCTTGCTTGTGGGATTTAGCTCATGTACGGTCTTGACATGAAGCTAGCTATGGTTATCACTTATTTTGGGGATAGTACTTATGTATTTCAGTTTTTCAGTAATGTTGTTTTTATCTAGACTTGTATTTGGAAAGTTGACATTATGTTGTACCAGATTTGTTTTTGAAATAGTTTGAAATCTTCCGCTGTTTTACTTATCTTGTTTACTCTGCTTACATATATACATATGTTCTTGTTCTGCCTTGATATATCATTATGCATGTTTACCTGATTCAAACGCCCCTCCAAAGTCAGAGTGCTTGCAAGAGTCACCCTGGCGGAGGTGGGGTGTTACAGTGGAGCTGGTAGACCATCTAAAAAATGAAAAGAGGTTTGCATTTTTTTTTCAAAACAAACGAAATAGATGTGGCGTGTGCAAACAATATGGTCATAACAAGCGTAATTGTCCAGCTTTCTATAATATGTGATTTTTTTTAGATTTGTTTTAAGGCATATATATTCAGATGTTTTTCAAATAAATTTTGTGTACATAAGCAAAGTAGTTTATTATACATTGGAAATGTGTTGAATCTTTTATAATTTTTATAGAAATTCTTCATCTCATAGTGTTTTTATTTTATTGTTACATTGTTGTGATGCTGGTAGGATATGATATCATGATTTTATAATCATTGATAGCAGATTTGTATGCTTGGTATCAGTTTTACTCTCCTATAGGTAACAAATTTATGTGTTATTTTTTTATTTTAGCTATTGGGTATTAGTTTTATTTCCCGGTTAGTATCAATTTTTGTTATTTTCTTACTTACAATTTATAGGTATCAGTTTTATGCCTCCGTAGGTATCAGTTTTTGTTATATTCTTGTTTGCAGTTTATGGATATCAGTTTTACTCTCCTATAAGTATCAGTTTTGAATATTATTTTTTGGTTACAGTAACTAGGTATCAGTTATATATCGCTATAGGTATCAGGTTTTTTTCTTGTGTACAGTTTATAAGTATCAGTTTTATATAACTGTAAATATCAGTTTGTATTATTTTCTTCTTTACAGTGTATAGGTATCAGTTTTATGCCTTGGTATGCTATTTTGTTATTTGCAGATTATAGTTATTAATTTTATGATTTTGTAGGTATCAGTTTTTGAAAAGTTCGGTTGTGCATGAGTTTCACAGTATCGTTACTGCATTATAACTGGTATCAGTTCAATAATGTCATGCAAAAACAACAATATTATGAATATTTCATCCATTAACATATATATGATCAACATTAGTATTTATACATACAAAGTATAATTTGCAAAATGGATATGCAAGACAGTTTTGTGGTATGAAATAACAATAACTCATGCAACATTGTTTTCCAACACGATCTAATTACATATGAAATTGTTGCTCAAGACATCAATCAGATTTAGTCTAGTATAGTTTAAACAAGTTCAATTTTAACACTATTTTGGATCTTTATTCTGATACATCTTGTCCACGTTCAACAGTTCATTGATTTACTTTTACTCAATCCAGACATGAAGTCAACTAAATCCTAGCAACATTCAGAATCAGCAAGTACTTCATACAATATTCTTGCTCTTGCTTTCAGCATATTTATTATACTCACTTTCACTGGTTTTTCAGTTCTGTTGATTTACTTTCATTAAAGGTTTCTTAGGATCGATACGCAACGAAATTAACAAATTGACAATCCTAATTATGAAAATTAATTCAAAAATTTGAATTTAACAATATATACCTTTCGATGCTTTCCAGAATCCACGAATTAGAATCAGATGGTTGATGAATCGAGTTGAAAAGCTCAACAAGACGCTGAACCTCTAGAGAAGTTCAAACGAACATGATTCACTTCGATTGTCGTACAAAACGAAGAAAAGAGGAGAAAGACGATGCTAGCCCCCATTGATTTAGGGTTTTATAAGAAAATTGTATTTGGGAAAAATGAATGACTTGCTTAATCTAACCTAAAGTCACATATATATGTATATTAGTTTTACCGTGTCTAATAAAAGAATCAAAATACCTTTTAAAAACAAATTTAAACTATAAAATAGGTGTTTTCCCGAATACTAGTTCCATAATTCAAATAAAATTATCAATAGATTGATTTTTTATTTGACCCATATAATTTCTCGTTCATCACATTCTTTGTGTGTGACCCTTTAGGTTATTATAACGTTGACAATAACTTAATCGTATTTCAATTATAAACAATGATTGGCATCTAGCAATACGTCACTACTACCCAAGTTATAATAAGATGATCGATTCAATACAACCATTTCTGTGACTAGTATATCAATGAAATATAATCCTTTTAACCTCTATATCTAGGATTAAGCTCGAGGCATGGAACGTATCATTCTCTTCATAATTTAATCCGTTTATCGTGATCCATGAGTAGACTATTTAAAACAAATCAATATTTGAGCACGGCCATGCATTTCACAATCTCACTCAATCAAGAGGCCCATGGATATCACTACAAATATATAGTAGGGTTAAATTCCATCTAGATCATTCATAATTTTCGTTCGATTTGAGATGTATCCAATAAGCACCGTTATCATCTACTCTGTTACAAGTAACTTTAGGTGATATCAAAACACAAATATCCTCGAATAAAATTACGAAGATTTCAGGTCTGAGGACCATTACACTACTGTCACTATGATACTTTAATTATATTCCATGTAGTTATCTCACGATGGGTCATCCCAATACTCTATTCTCCAATATGTATTTATTAATGATCAATGAGATGTGATCATCAGTCAATCAACATACTAGTCTCAATGTTTTATTGTTGTCCTATATAACCAACAAAACTTGACTAGGAACGTTTAAGAATTATAATACTCAATATATTATATAATCTCAAGTTCAAGTCTTACTCGAACTATATAATTATGTATTATTATTTTATGGACTTCTGTTATGTTACTATTTATATTACACAGTAAATATAACAGTGAAACAACCGAAACTCACCCTTATGGGAAAGCCTAGATTGAGTTGAGAACACGACAAATCAGAACACAAATAGAAGAACATTTCATTGCTTATTACAACAATTTACATCAAAGTACAAGAATATACAGGGTATGAAAAAATAATATACATTTGGTAAATATCAAAGATTTACAAATTACAATGCAGCGGAAAATAATACAAAACACAACTGAAAGAAATACACGAATACGGAGCATTCCAAATATAGCCCCAACTGTAAACCAGGATCCTGTGAATACAATATCTACAAAACCAAAACTACCAGCTGCCCGTATGGAAAATAGGGGTACACAGAGTTTAGGTTAAAACAATAAACTCCAAGTCAGTCATGTGACGGGTGTGAGAACAAAAAACAGTTATTAAATCTTTTACTTTAAAAGTAAAACAAGGGACCACGCCGTATAACACAGAACGGGTTTCCTCCAAGGAATACCAGTGCATAAAACAAACAACGCAATGCTTTTTGGAAAGATGAAGCTATTCTAAGACCTAGGTCCCATCACACAATGCAACGCAAGCCGGAGGATAGGGTTTTCCCTTATAATAGCCAAACGTGCTTGGTACGTTTAAAACAAATCAAATGATGTTATAATAAGTGTATAGTGTCAAAAACAACTTCAAATATAAATGTATTAATCATAGACGGTATGCGTACCATATATCATGTCGCCAATACTAGGCTCTACAATCAGAACCGAAATGTCATGTATTGGAAATTGGATTTCCGTCGTGAATCTAGGAAAAGGATGTACTACTTTCCACTTCGAGACACTGTAGCAAATGTCTCAGGACTGCACACTCTGGGCAACCCTTGGATGCTTCAGGGCTGGTCCCCTCTTACGCTTGAGGATTGGTTATTCCTGAACACATGTTTCCCGGTCCTATCGGACCTATCCGTTGGCTCCGTAGTAACCGATATATCTGAGGCGCCTCGCAATCCAACAACCACATAGGTAAAAATATAATAAATGTCTGGGCTCCATACCATGATACCACCCATAGCTAGAAAGAAACGTCGTGCTATCCCTGCAGCCCCTTATCCCTTTTTGACTCGTATCAAGGTCTAAGGCTCGCGAATTAACGCTATACACAAAGCTATGCCCTTTAAGGCCGTGCTTTGATCATCAACCACAAGACTCTGCTTTTCAACAGAAGCCTTGATCATTTGCATCTCAGCATGCCACACTGACAATTCATGCCATGCAATCGATGTCTATCGATATATAACCTCTGAGCTCGTACGTCTCAGAGAAGGGTGTTAAGCAAGAGAATAAATTCTCCGCCACCAAACAGATATATATTTAATACAGATCAATCAACAAAGAATAAAATCCAATGTCAGACACCCATCCATTTACTAGTTCGTTCTGGGTCTGAACGAAACCTGAGGCACCCTATTCCTTGTCCCATATGTTCAATACAGGAGAGAGGTCCTCGCATATCCGGTCGATCTCCAAGTACGTCTGGATGATCACCACTTATTACCTTGTCTTGGGTGTACAACCCAATCAAGACATTAGTAATCATCCAAACGATGTGAAGACCTTCGATCTTCAACCACCGTCTTCAATGTCGACTTATCGTCGAATCAGTTATTCAGAATGGGTATAAACCCAGCCTTTCCGAATAATTCGCGTATATATTAAACAAGTTTTATCAAAACACAACATACACCTCATTCTAATTCAGAATATTCTTTTATTCAAATATTCTTATACCTTGGGAAAGGTTCCTATTAATTTTATCAAAGATAAATTCTTTAAGTTTATTCTTAAATCTTCCTTTGGATATCAATTCAAACAAAATTAAAATTTATCCAAACTAGTCGGGATTAGCGCACCTTACCGAAGTAATCATTGTTTAATTCCCCAATCCCAACCTATTCATCCCATGGTGCAAAACTGGTAATACTCCATATCTAACATCACGATGTTTCTGCTAAATTTAATTTCCATTTCCCGATCAAATCTAATTAAAGATTTAACTATCGCTTGGAGTAAAACTAGTGATATTCCATTCTCGATCATTTCGCAAATTGGATAATTTAAATTATCAATTCACATTTAAATCTGGTTAAAGATTCGTTAAAACTCCACTTAGTTTTAATCTTCCCAAAAATCAATATTAATGATTATTTAACTTTGGAAAATCAAACATGCCGCATTATCTACACCGTACTATTGATTTCTGCCTATATATAATCTCTAAGCTCGTATGTCTTAGAGAAGGGTGTTAAGTAAGAGAATAAATTCTCCGCCACCAAACATATATATATTTAGCAGAGATCAACCATACAGTTCAAAATACAATGTTAGACATGTAATCCTGTCTTTAACCGAGTCAAAGAACTAATGTCATTTAAAACACAGTTCACGATAAACCCAAAATCACATCCCATTAATTATGGAATCTTCACGGAAAACAGATCAACATATAATCGATGTCAATTTCCACATCCGACTAATAATAAAAATGGAATAACGACCAAGCCTTTTAAATTCCATATATATTACTAGTCTTCCTCCACAGAAGTTCACTTCGATTATTATCAAATCAAATTCCATTCCATTCCAATTTGTTGTATTAAATTGGAAAACTTTACTTTGGAAATTTTCTTTAAATTTAAATAAAAAGATTTATAAATTCCAAATCATATTTCATTGTAAATCGGGTTAAAGAACGAATGTCGTTAAGAACACAGTTCACAATAAACCCAATTCACATTCGATTTTATTCCAATCATTAAATATAATTGGAAACTCTTATAATCTAAATTAAAAGATTTATTTTTTTCACACGGGTTCAAGAACAGTGTTACTGAAAACACCATTCGTGATAAACCCAAAATCCAATTCTTTTATTCAATTCCAATTAAATATTAATTAATTGGAAAACTTAACTAAATCTTAATTAAAAGATTTATTCTTTTCTCAACTGGGTTTAAGAACAGTGTTATTTAAGACACAGTTCACGACAAACCCAAAATCCAATTCGATATCAAATACAAGGCTCTGAATAGAAATTATATTGGTTTATATTCAATTACAAATTCTGAAACCAACAAATATCATATTGGAATTAACGATATAAAATATATCTTCCAAATTTCCATAACAATATCCATATAATCATGGAATCCAATATCGAAATATTCCAGAGATGATCTCCATTCAAATCCATTCCAATTGTTGTATTGGAAAATTTTGGTTATATTCAAACCGTTCACAAATCCAATTTATTTTATTTAAAAATTATTGGATTTCAAATCTAGTTAATAACTAGTTCATTTTGATAAAAATGTTTTTTTATCTTTACAAACATGGAATTTTTCATCCCAATTCTTTCCAAATCATTTATTATGATTTTACACAAATTATTAATATTTTTAATAACTTTATTAAGGCCCTTTCAGTCGATTTCCATAAACGGTCATCGAACTGCACTTAAAACGACCTTTTTCAAATTTGATTTGGACATAATTCCAAATCCAACCGTTAAATTTCAAATCTCTTGTATTCGTTGGAAAGCTCTTATCGGATCTCATGTAATCTCAACTCGAAGTCAATGGTCGAAATTCGCAAATGGCCGCGGCGTGGCGCATTCTATTTAGGCCATTAAATATATATATAATATATATTTCGTCGATTTCCATTTAAAACGTATTTTATAAATCATTTTAAATTCGTTTTAAAAACGATTCCAACTTCATTTTCAACTTTAACTCAAAATTGAATACTCCTTATCATTATATTATTTAAATGATAATATTTTCAAAATATCAGATTTTGAAATTATTTCCTTTTCGATATTCATTACAAAATTGAATAAAATTGATATAAATACCATACGCTTCAAAATGGCGCATATCTAATCAACACGGCTTCATATATTTCAATATTTTCGTGTCCATCACAAATCGGACATCAAAATCATATTTTGATCCATTACTGAATATTATTTTAAAATATTAGTTATTTTAAAATATTCATTATTCATCATTTTAAAATATTTGTTAATTTAAAATATTAGTTCTTTCCGAATTGGAATCAGACACAGTCAATTACCATATAATTTTATTTATATGGGTTTCATACACACATGTACATAAAAATAATCAAACACAGTCCACCATCATCCAGAGTGCATTACACAACTGCATAAACGTTAAATATAACTAATTAACGCTTACAACAGTCTGTCAACCAATCGATTGACGTACAACTAAACAATTGGGATTAATGTACGTCAAATATCATCCCAACACCTGTGCGGGGTTTCAATCAACACACACATATTTTATTTGTGCCGTTGGGCGATGTGTAAAATATATCGTGCCAATCAATATCAGTCAAATGAGTGTATATAAACAAATCGTCCGATTTGCAAATGAATATTTATTTTCATTCATATACTCGTTAAAAATTATATTTTTTTAATGATAAAATATTTATTTCAATATATGGATATTTTATACAGTTCATTTATACAATTAAAATGATATTTTTATTATTCTAACATATTTTAGAAAATTCCGACAGCATGACGGCGCGATACTAGAACCGGGATAAAGTCTAGCCTTATCCCTCGCCTAATACTGGCTCGTGCCATGTACATACCAGTTATAATCAATTCCATTCACATTCCAAACCAAATTCACATAAATAAATCAATCCAAACAAACAACCAAACATCCATGGTTTCAACCAAAGGTGTCGGGTGCTACTAAACACCGTCTGCATCGTAGTATATATAATTAACTAGAAAATAAAATTAGAGTGAGAAGTTCTCACCCTTGGGATCCACTCCGCCTGTTTTATTTCTAAATTTCTGAACAGTTTGAATTTGCCTGAAATTCCAACGCAATCTTTTTCACACTGTTCATAGTAAAAATCACATTTTTAATATGATGTTTATATATTAAAAATCGCATTTTTGCAAATTTGTTTTCCACATAAAAATCATATTTTTTATATCTCTACTACATATGTAAAATCATATTTTTATCCTATAATCATTTCTATAAAAATCATATTTTTATTCAAACGGCATATATAATTAAAAATCAGATTTTCTTATAATTAAAAATCCTATCTTTTTATAATTAAAATTTTTAATCTTTTTATAATTAAAAATCTAATCTTTTTATAATTAAAAATCTAATCTTTTGTATATTTAAAAATATAATCTTTTTATATATTAAAAATCATAGCTTTATAAACTAAAAATCATATTTTTATCATCGTCAAAAATTCTATATTTTCATTATCGAAAATCATACCTTTATATGTTTAAAAATCATAACTTTCCTATCATAAAAGTCATATATTTATTAGCATAAAGATCCTATTTTTATTTGCATAAAGATATTATTTTCTAAACTAAAGATTATAGCTTTCATCGTATGAAAATAAAATTAGAAAAACTCACAAATTTTTTATGGTTTTGATTGCCAGAGAACTTGTCGGTGGTGTTGGTCTGCGGTGGTGGAGGGTGGTGCAAGGTGATGGTGCGTCCTCCTATGCGGCGGCGGATGGTGGGCCAAAAGGCAAGGGTTTCTCGGATTTGGGCGAGGGGCTTTAAATTAGAGGGAGGGAGAGGGGAAAGAGGAGAGAGAGGGGATAGGTCACATTTCTGAGGAGCGGCGACGGCTTTGTGAATTGGGGAGGAGAGTAACGGGTTTTGAACGATGGGTTTGGAGTGAGAGGGAATAGGTTAAGTTTATATATATATATATATATATATAATTAAATTATTATTTTATTTTCAAAAAGTGTGTTTTCGCATTCGAACTCCAAATTAAGCCCAATGACTGTTGCTCCTAGCGAATTACCCTCATTTCAAATGCAATGGGATATGTCTTGCAAGCCAATTCGACTATTACATTCAGTTTTCATCAAAATAAAAGTATAAATTAATATAACGTTCAAAATTGATTTCAATGTACATTTTAATTTACAGGGAGTCACATACCGACCCCAAAAATTCCAAAAAAATAAATCTAGCTATGATTTGATGATATGGCCCTAAAAAAACTAATTTCGTCGAATTTGGAGACCATTTGAAAAACAGTCATTTTCCAGTCGATTAAATTCAAACTGAATTGACCAAACACGTTTAAATTTGCCACGCTAACATATTAATTCCAAAAATTATGAAAATTCGAATCTACCAATAATTTGATATTCCGGATCTAAAAAAAGTGGTTTCGTCGAAACGGAGGTCGTTTGCAAAATGGCTATTTTAAGGGCTATATATTATAAAAAATTCCATAGCGACTATTCTGAATTTTTAAACTGGACATAACTTTTTATTCCCATTATAAAATCTGGATTTTTCACATCCATTAGAAAGATATTTTCAAACAGATACAAATATTTCTGGTTTTACTGAAATCCTATTTATTTTGAATCCTGTACATTCATTTGAAATTTGAAATCGAAATTTCAAACTACCGCTCCATTTCAGGCTCGTTATATAATTAAAATAAATTTATTCATTCTAACTTCGATTTAAATAAATTTTTAGTTGTTATTATTTAAAATAAATCATTTTAAATATTCAAAATACATTAAAATAACTAAAATAAAAATTTTAAATTGTTTCTGATTTTCCGGGTTGTTACAAACAGAACATAATATTCTTATTCCATATAAAATAATAACATCAACAATGTTATTAATCACATCAAATGGATTGCCTCTAGGGCATAAACTCTAACAATCTCCCACTTGCACTAGAGTCAATCATACATGTATCATATAATCATGAAACTAGTGTGACCATTAATATTCTATTGCGATCGAGTTTAATTTTGTAGGTCTGCCACATTACAACTTTTGTAACTTTGTAGATATGTTGATTTTTCCTGTGAACAATTTCACATAAGAATTATATTTCTTAAATATATGTTTAGATCAATAATGATTTTAACGTTTTAGGCTTGAGCAATAGCCATATTTTTATCGAATTGTATATCATTATATCAACAATGAATTAAGTTCAATTATGAAATTCTTAACCCAAACATTTTCTTTCTTAGAATCAGTATCTATTTCTTGTTTTAAAACTTACATTATTCACAATACTTAATGTGTTATCAAATAACATTATAATTATTGTGTCACTAACACTCAATTTCTTGTCTATACAAGATTCAATGACATTTTGTGGTTTTTGAGACATTTCGAATTCTATTTCATTCCCATCTGTATCTTAGATACCGACTCTCCTTTAAATGGATACCAATTCGAGCAATAAACCTTTTGTTCTCAGAGCATTTATAGAAATATTATCCAATTGTTTCTTTTGGATATTCCACAAAATAGTCATCTGATTTGGGTATGATGTTATCATAGGAAGGAAGTTTAATAAACGCCTTGCATCCCAAATTTTCGCTTAGACACATTAGGGTATTTGGTCCATGTCTTATATGGCGTCTTCAAACTCGTTTTAGTAGGATTAAACGTTATTGTTCTAGATTTAATCTATTGGAAGATCTTTATGACTTATCATTAATCGTACTATATTTATAAGGTGCAATTTCTCCTTTCAGACACACCATTCCAATATGGAGTTCTAGATGGAGTGAGTTGTGAAACAATTTCAAACTCGTTTGGATAGTCACTAAATAATTGGCTTAAATGTTCTCTTTTGATCTGTAACATCCCGTACTTTTGGCAGTCAAATATTTTATTTAATTTATTATTTTAAATATTTTATTTGGAATATTAATGGGTTTTAATATTTTATTCGTTATTAAAAACGAAATTTTAACGTTAATTTTATTTATAATATATAAAGGTTTTTATATAAATAAGATGGCATTTATACCGAAAACCTTAACGGTTGAGTTTGAATTCTATCATGTTTGAAATTTAAGTTGTTTGTTTTAATACAATGATATTAATTTTTTATCGTTAAGTTAGCCGTTTAAAAACTTAATCTAAATTGTATTGAGATCATATAAGGTTAAAATAATAAACCCACCTTAAACACACTTATATTTTTATACAAATCCCTGCGTATACATATACATACGTATAAAGTAAATTCGGTAATTAGTTCTTTAAAGTGATTCAAATTGATTGAAATTCCTTAGGAGCATAGACCTTTTTGTAGCATACACAACTTATGTGTACTTGTATCACAAAGAATGATGAAAAGTTCTCTTAATGGTGCATGTTTTGGTACAACTTACAAAACCTTAAATATTATAGCTTTCAAGTGACATATTCAAAAAAAAAAAAGTACGAAAAATTGCATGGAGATTTTGCACAAACTGTTGTGGAACATACCCTTACTGATCTCATTATCTCATGTATCCCTCTTAAGGATGATTCATGTGATATAATACTGATTCAGAATGTTCATGCAATCATTATAGTTTGAATTAGAATAAAATAAGAAGATGAGTTCAAATATTATATAACCTGTTTATGACTTATGGAACTAAATACAATTAGTTCGGCAAACATATGGAACCAAATACAATTACACCATAATCGTTCAACAAATAATAATAATAAATATCGCTTCATGAACATAAGAACATAGAAACTGAAAATATGCACAACATGGAATTTGAAGCGGTAATACACTGTAACCAAACATATATTCATACATAACCGTTGGTACAAATGTGAATACAAAGGGTAAACCAAATAAACATGTACATAACCATTAGTACAACGCAAAATATAGACAAATTTCTCTGTCCAACACAAAGCCGAATCGACACCACCATGCAGCATAATTTTTCTTCCTCTTGTATGTCTTACTCTTGTTCGTTCCTTTCCTGAAACAGTAAGAAAATTTCCAATCAAACCAGGAAAAAAACTAACTAAGTACATAAATGAACAATTTTAGAAAAAAGAAAAAAAAGAGAATAAAGTAGAAAAAGAAGAATGACAATTCATTTTTGAAGAAGGCTGTATGACCTGTTCATTCAAGAGAACAGTAAAACACTAATTTTCCATATACAAAAAAACAGACAATACATAGCCCAACAGCTATATATATAGCTAATCTGCTAAATTATATATGCACATCACCAATTCATATACATAGTAATGCACATATAGCTAAACAACTAAGCAAATCAATCTTGGACAACTAAAAATAGATATATATATATGTTTGCATCAAATCCTAAGTACATAAACAGCTAATTGAAATCAAATTTATGTAGATATTCACCATCACCATAGACAAGTCGAAACAGTGGATTCCATGTACCAATTCACTGCGGCCATATCTTTTTATGTGACACAGAATCTAGACTATAAACTGATGTATATAGATGTATTCATCTACACAGCCAAGATGTATTTTTTATGCACAATTGCAGATCTGAACACAAGATTTGATGAGGGTTTAAATTTCTGCATTTGATAAACAAGTCATAGACTTAGCCCATCTAACCTACAAGTCATTCAATGTGAACAAAAACCATATCGGAAATCTAAATTCATCAAACCTCTACCAAAAACACTATTTCACAGCAATCACTTTCTATCAACCATCGCAGTACGTGAATCCGAAAAGAAGAAACCAATGGTCTAAGGATTTGTAGTTGAAGCTATCTAGGATAAGATAATGATTTATCTAAAATCCTAACACTATAAATATGCATACACATAAGGGTGTTTTCTCATTCCAGAACACAATATGAACCAATACAGTAAACAAGAAAAATGGTTCGAACCTCATAAAAATCAAAACAAAAATTTCTGCAGTAGAATAAAAATCAAAAGTAAAGACTTATCTGAGTTATGAATACATGCGCCTCGTCTACGTATGCTTAGGCTGAATTCCCTGAGATTCTTGTTCGAAGCCGAAGACTAGGGCGTGATCCATCTTCGAATAGCTGCTTTGAGTTGATCGTGGTCCGCCTGTAGTGGTGCTAGAGGGATGTACGGGTTAATTGTAGAACTGTAGTGACGTTGGATGGGTATTTGGGGGTTTAGCAGTTCGAATGGAAGAGGAGGAAGAGGAGATCGAGGTAGAGAGGAGTTGCCTAGGGGGCGATGCCGCTTGGCCTCAAATTTTTGCTGAGAATCAAACAAGGGGAAGGGAGCTAGGGTTCGGCCATAGCTGAAATTATGGAGGTGGTGGAATTTCTGAGGAAGTGGTAAATGATGGTAGGGTTTTAATTAGGATAGTGGGCTCGGAGGGGTTATGCGGGCCAAACAAGGTAAAAGCCCATTTTTAAAATTCATATGTTTAATTAAATTACCTTATAAGTCGTTTAAACGATATCTCGTACACACGATAACGGATTTTAACACAATCAGGCTCATTGGGAACGCAGAGATGAGGGTTTCGAGTTGGAATAGGATCAGGCAGGATAGGTAGTAAGAAGAATTTTCAATTTAATTAAATGATGTTCAATTTAATTGAAAAACCCGCGTTTAACGACCAAACCAAGCCAAGGTGAGTTAACTCACTCAGTTATCCCATTTATAATTTTTATAAATTGGGTTTATTATTTATATGCCATCTTTTGCTAAGTGTTGACTGATTGATGATTGGTTGGATGTCGATACATATTGTTATATCATCTATTTAAATTAAACGTGGTTTAATTTAAATAAAATAACATCGTTATTTTTAATGATGATTTCCAATAGAGGTAACTTACCTTGTTGGTTACATAAACGTATTTGAATTAAATTGGATGCTTGAATCATTATTGTTTGACCACTATGAGTTGTAATTATTATAGTTTATTTTCATATGATGGTTATATGAACTGTTGAATCATGATGATTAGATTTTTGAGTTGGCTATCGATTGTTGAATCTATATTCAACGGTTGTTTGTTATTAACCAATAAATTGTATTGGTTAAGAAACTGGCAGTGGATGGCCTAAATATACATTTTCTTATAAAAGGCAGAATTACCGTAAATCATTAGAACTGAAGATGTGAAATCTATTTTTAAAAGTATATTATAAAAATAAATTAGACCAACCATATCTACATTGATTATTTTAACCATTTTGGTACAAAAATATATCTGTATGTGAAGCACGTGTTTTATCTAACATATGAAATGACCTTATGAAATTGATTCTAATACTTGCAATATTGGTAAGGAAGTGAATGGATATGAATGTGATATTTATTAACCAAGGATAATTGATTTTAAGAAACAATTTAAGATGAGATTTATATTTATTTGATTATAATCAAATGGAATTATTTAAATTAATTTAATTTGAAATTAATTTAAAAATGGAAAGACAAACTAGGATTTGATTAATGTGTTAATCATGTGTAGAGTTGACTAAGTCATCTGTGTTACTCAAAATGGAATTTATTTAATTAATGAAAATAGGATGGATAATTAAACCATTTTAAATGTTGATATTTGTTGAATGGTAATTAAAGTGACATCTTGGGATTTAAAAGTTGTAAACAAAAGGTTATAAAGGTTTAAACTATTGTTTATAGTAAAGTGAGGGTTTAAACAAGTTTATGTAAACGATGGTAAGTTAAGTTTAATTCGAAGTTAAAATTTAATCCTTACTGAGGTCTTATTTCCATGTTACACGGAGTTATAAAGATGCAATAGATTTGCAGTATATAAAAGAAATGATGTTTCGTCAAGAGATAAGTAAAAGAGGATTTGTTTTGATATTGAAAATGAATATCGGGTTTTATTACAACTGATATTATCTTAAGGTAAGAATGTTGTTGATCAAGGTCTGAGAGGTAATTTAAATACCCCAACTTGAACGACTTCGGGTTTATCGAAGGATGATATTGGTCGTAATAGTGGAGATGATAAAACAAATTACTTTGGAAAATAATAACGTAGCTATATTTGAAGATTATGGGAATATATATACATGGGGATTTCAAAATAAAAGAAGATTTAAAAGGGGCTTGAGAATTTAAATGGCATTTCCATGGTGAAAGGAATAGAAAGGTGATTGATTGAAAATAACAATATCTCTAAAAGTAAGGAGACAAGATTTTGGAATAGGGTTATCCTAAGAATATAAGTGGTAATTATGGTTTCCCATACGGAAATGAAAAGGAGGGTTCGTAAGGATGATTTTACAAAGGATAAATTTAATCAATTAACAAATGATGAATAATGAGTACCAAATGTTTAAATGATATTTAAAGGAAGAATTTGATATGTTTTAATATATATTATAAAATGATTTGAGAATAAATATATTAAAATAAAGATAGTATTTTAAATGGCCAAGTGATGCTGTATAGCCAACCAATGGATTTATTTATTTTATGCTTGTTTATTTTGATAGTTAAATATCCGACTATCAAAATCATGTCCAATGCGCTGTTGGTACGAAAAGACCGGGATCGAATTTATATTCGAAAACCATTCCGAACCGCAAATACGTAAAAAATGCTGATTGAAGATGGAGCAATTGAAGACCGTAGATCTTCAAGTAATGGAAGGGTTACTTATAATCTCTGGCTTAGCAGCCCGAGATACACTGTGATTCTGTCGTGGTTGAAATCTATGGAGTGCAAGGGCTTCTCGCTACTGATCCATGGGGTGATTCCTTTATTGGATGCAGTAGGAGAGTACCTTTGGTTCATCCTGTTCCTGGATGACTTGTATGGACGAATGTATGACAGCGTATTTCAAAAGGGATCGCGTATGTTGATTTTTACAAACGTATTTCTGTTAGTGGCGGAGAAGGGCACTTCTCTTAGCCTAACTTTCAGGGTATTTTTGTGGACGTCAATTAGTGATATCTGGCGGATCTGATGATGTGGCATTCAAAGTGAGTGATGATCAGATGTTTCAAAGTAAATTCTGACCTCAAGCCTCACAACCGGTGAATGACAAAAATCGGGCAGGCAACATGACTATGTGGTTCGCTCCCATTAGGGTGTATAATCACCTATCTAGAGAAATTCCTTTTGCTTCTTTAATCTATCGATGTTGTCCCTTTTCGAGAAGACGGTGGGTCGCACCCAACCGTTGGTGATATACATTCGATACACTCAAGCAAAATGAGTGGTCGGTCATGTGAGGGCCGGGTTGCAAGACGTTCTTGTTGAACCCAGTGTATTCGCCTCTAGAGATACACGATCGGCAGGTGGTCCCATACCTTGTCATAGTCGGAATCCAATCTCCAATAAGCACCCGCGGTTTTGTTTGTATACTATATATGTAGAGCGTGAGATGCAAGCGTTCTACTAGATTCTATTTACTTGTATTTAGACACTATTATAATATCAGACAAGATATTGGTTTCAAAAATGTTTTGGGTCATCGTAAGGTAAAAACCGTCCGTGTTTATGTGTGGATTTGGTCTTACGATTATTCTTTTCTTCCAAAGATTTTTACTTTAAAATCAGGTTGTGTGATACCCTTAATACTGTGCGAGTTTTCTCACTCTGGTTCACCAGACTGACCCAGTGTTTTGTAAATGCTCGGGTTAACCCAGGGTATACAGGTTCAGGTTATCGAAAGCTGTGAAGAGACGAGCTGGAAGAGTCCAGATGTATGATACTATTCCGCTGTGTGTTGTATATGGGACAGATTTTTATAACTGTCCAGAGATATTGATGTACTCTGATATTGTAAGTATTTTAAAGCTCTCAATAAAATTATTTCCATATTATATTTTGTTCCGCTGCGATATGAGACCCTGTGTTGTGTTGTTTCTTCTTCTGTTCTAATATTTCTTTCTCTCTCATCTCACCCTTTAATCTCTTTTTAATAACTATCCAGTGTTTTTGGTGTTTGGGAAGTCGGCATGAAGTACGGTAAAGGTATTTATGTCGATTTTCGAGGCCGAAAATCGCTGGGTCGTTACATGATCCGTTCGAAAAGTATTTATTTTCTATTAAAATTGGTTTTAATTTCACTTTGAATTCTTTGAACTTTTCAAAGGATTCTGATATGTGTTTCATAAGATACACGTACCAATATCTACTGATATCACCAGTAAATGTAATGAAATAATAAAACCTGCCTCTAGCTTATGTACTCATTGCCCCATATACATAATTAGGTACAAGACCCAATACTTATCACTCATTCACTATGTCAAGTGAAAGGTGATTCAGTTATTTTTCCTAGTAAACAAGATTTGTATTTTTTATATGATTCAAAATCAATTAATCTCGAAATTCTACCATTATGGGGTTTTGATATGCTTTCTTGTTTATATGGGCTAAATGGTAATGCTAAAGGTATGTTGCATTTAAATCAATTCACTCATTATTTATGTCAAGTACATTATAGTTGTCGATTTATAAAGTTCATTAACTATTTATGAAATTCCATAGATATTTCATTTTAAATAAAATGAATAACAATTATTCCTTTTATTACAATTGAAATTTAAACTTGTCTAAACAAGATAGATAATAACTTTTATTTTATATGGAATTTCATAGTAACAATTATTTTATTTAATTAAGGCAGTATATAGAACAAGAATCAACTACCTATGGATAATCTAGCAACATTTGCTTCATTTCAGTCGTAAGTCCGCTTGTCCTTTTATTAGATTTCTATTTATTTTGCAATTTCTATAAATTTACATATGCCTATATGATTCGTATCTAGTATCTAATACTAGAGATGTGTAAGTAGATTGTAATAGCATTTATATCTTATTCGGTTCAAGTCATACTTCATCTCATTTTTAGATTTTTTTTCTATGTTTATAAAACAATTGCGCTTAATTTGTTTGAGGATAATCCTCTCAATGTTAGTCGAGAAATTTGATTTAATTCAATATATCCTTCTCAAGGATTAATTCAAATTATCAGAGTTATTTGTTGTTTAATACCTACAGTAGATAATAAATAATAATTGATTCTTCAATATTTATTTAATATAAAATTTTGACAATCAAAATTTATATTAACATAAATGTATGGTTTAAACTAAAATATGTTCCCACTCAAATTAACATCCCTCTATTTATACACATATATCAGATATATATAATGGTGTTCCAAGATCCATATCTAGTCATGCCTTGACCTACCTTTGCCTAATAACCCAAAACATAACCTTTTAGGCAGATATCTTATGTCAATTATATCATGTATATAACTCTTGGATCGCATGATGAACACTTTATTCAGTATTATTCATTTGCTAAAAATATAGAATAATTCATGCTATTGTCTCTAGGACCATAATCCTATTATACAGCCTTAGTTAAATCAAACCCAATAATACAGTCGAAGCACCACAATTACTCCTACTGCATATAATCAAAATAAAAGGCGCACAACGCTTTGGCGTTAGTTACATCGAATGTGATTGGCATTGATGGGTGTACTAGTGGAAGGCTCCACCTTGATTTAATATAACAAAATTTGCTTTAAAGGAATTTTATAATTCGTCGTGGTGCACGATATTAGAGTTGCTTACATATATCAAAATATATGTAATTTATATTCATAATATAAATTGGATTTAAATAAATTATATAATATGTGTATATATGTATTTTAATTCAACAATGTATTGGAATTACGCCTATAGTTCCTTTGAATATTTCAAAATTATTGGTTATCTTTAACTCATATATATATATATATTCATGTATGTCGTTTGAAAAGGCTTAAAGGAGATAACTAGTAGCTACGTACATATGATGATAATAAAAAGGCTCACAGCTCACTGTGGTATCAAATACATTTAAATTAAAGCCCATTTAACAAAATATGAATTCACATAAATTTCCAAAATATATGTAAATAAACTTATAGGCCCATAAAAGGAAATGACATACAAACATATACAACATAAATTATGTTACCAATATATTTAATTATATTTATTGTAGTCATAATTCCTACCACAGATTTAAGAATATGAACATGTCAACATGAACATTCGCAAATGCAGTGAAATTAAATAGCATAATAATTTTATTATTATGCTTACACATATACATACATTTTGTAACGAACTGAGATTTTCGACCCAAAAAAACAACATAAAACCCATGTTAATTATTTAGGCATCGAACATTCCAGATCATTAATAGAAAAAAGTTAGAGGGTGAGAATAGACAAGATAGAAAATTAGAATAGAAGAAGAACACAATCAGAGTAAACACGAATCTCATAGTGGAACACACAAAATATAATATATAACATAACTTTGCAATAAAACAATATATATACAATAACATTATCAGAGTACAACACTTACACACAGCGGAAATACAATATCTATATAGTCCTGAAGCCTCCTGCTTCAAGCTCCTCCAAGTATATCTGTAAAGACCTGAACTACTTGACTGCCCATACAAATTTGGGCACCCAAGAGTTTAGGAAAAACAAAACAAAATAAACTCTGGGTCAGTCATAGGACTGGTGTGAGTAAACTCAAATCATTTGGTTTAACCTTTCAAAATCCTTTTCAAAAGAAAAGATAATCGTAAGACCGATCCACACATAAACACAGATGGTTTTTACCTTACGATAACCCAAACTAGTTTTGGAAATCAATACTTCTTTGATATTATAATAATGTCTAACCACAAGTAATTAACAATCTAGCAGAACGCTTGCATCTCACGTTCCACATATATAGTATACAAATCAAAATCGCTGGCTCTTATTGGAGATTGGAGTCCAACTATGACAAGGTATGGGACCACTGGCCGACAGTGTATCTCTAGAGGCAAATACATTGGGTTCAACAAGAACATCTTGCAACCCAGCCCACACATGACCGACCACTCATTTCGCTTGAGTGTATCGAATGTATATCACCAACGGTTGGGGGTTACCCACTGTCTTCCCGGAAGGGACAACATCGATCATAGATAAAAGAATGAATTGGATTTTCTCTAGATAGGTGATACACACCCTAATGGGAGCGACCCACTTAGCCATGTTGCCTGCCCGATTTCTGTCATTTCCCGGTTGATGAGGCTTGATGTCATAATGTATCTTTGACTGATCATACATTCATTTACTTTGAATGTCACATCGTCATACCCGTCAAATCACAAATTGATTTCCTCAAAAATACCATAGGTATAAAGCTAAGAAAAACGAATTTCCCCACCACCAAACGTAAGTACGTTTGAAGAGATAACCTTCCGCGATCCTTTAGATATACTCTGTCAGACATTTGTCCATTCACGTTTGTCCTGGGACTGGAAAACCGAAGGCACTATTCTGTAAACAGGATAGCCCTTGCATAACTCCGTCTTCAATATTTGATCGCAATGCTAACGTCCATACAGAGTTGTTTTCAGATAATGCATCTAATCCCGGTCTCTCCATATTGACGACGGAAAAATGGTCAAAATCTTCGATAGTCGGTGACTTAACTATCAAAGAAAAACAGATGTGCAACCAACGATATTATTTCCAGGTGGAAATTTTATCGACCAATCATCAATCCACATTTATCTTTTTCTATTAAATTATCTATAATTTATCCCTTTCTCCATTTCTATCTATTTGTAAATTCTTATTTTCTAAATTTAGAAAATATACATCATCAATCATTGGAAAACATTTCTATCTCTGTTTCATGTATCACTGTCATTCCAGTATTCTTTCTCATCAACTTTTCAGTTTCTATGATTAGAAAATATCTCTAGTTATATTTGAAAAAACGTTTCCAAAATTTATTCATTTGACTTAAACAGATGTTAAATAAAACATCACTAAGCCAATTTAAACCATTACACTCATCAACTAAATTCACTTAATCAATCTTCACTATTGAACCTTACCCATTCCTTAGTTAAAAACGAAGTCAATCAAGTTGGGGTATAACTACCACTCAGACCTTAACTGAACGACATTTCCAACTTTGAAATAGACAAGATTCACCTTTCAAATCATTAACAAACTTCCTTGCGAAACTCTCGGATTCTATTTACGAATACACTTCTTATTTGAAATATTATTTATAACAATAATGTTATAATCTCTACTTCTGAAATATCTAACTTCAAAGTATAACTTTTATCCCTTTATTTAACTAAATAACTAAACCACTAATTTATAAATAAATAAGTAAATCTTGATTTAACAACGGAAAGTAAATATTACTTTCCCGAATTCGATATAATCAAATTCAATGTATAATTCTCTTTTTCGAATAGTCTCTATTCGATAACTCCTTTTCGAATAAACTATATTCGATTACTCTTTCTTCGAATAATTATATTCGATAAACTCTTTTCGAATGATTTACATTCGATCAACTTCCTACGAATGATTTACATTCGATAAATCTCCTTTCAAATAAACTATATTCGGTTCATTTATATTCGAATAACTATGTCTGTTTTAACTTCATTTCGAATGGCTAATATTCAATTTAACACCATTCGCTTGACTCTAGATCGCAGCGATCACAATGGTTACGCCTGATTCCCTCAGGAAACATCCGACCGCCGTAGGCTGTCTGCAGCCCTGCGAATTACGCTAGCAGTCGTACGAGATGGCAACTCATCCTAATTAACTAAGTTTGACTAACTCTATCTCAAATACCTACATTCGATCAACTCTAATTGAATAACTAATAGTCAATTAATTCTAATCCGATTAACTCTATCTAATTAACTCTAACTGATTAACTCTAACTGATTAACTCTACATTTATTCAGTTTCAAATATCAATGTTGAAATAGATTTTTACTTCTCTATATAAGTCCTGACTTATATATCCTATTTATCAAATGTTAAACATTTCATTTAATTTATAAAATATTATGTATAAATTTATCTTATCAATCCATCGGTTAGAATAGATTCTATTAAAAACTTTGCTATAAATCCTTAACACGTTATACCCGTGTGCGAAGCACGGGTTTAAATCTTTCAAATGTAAAATTCTTCATTTATACAATTCTAGTCACCTTTTCAGATATTTCACTTTTTAATCTATTTACAAACTAAACCCCTTTTTTTGTAATTCTTTTTATTTTATAAAACATTTTTTTTATAAAATCGATTGATTTTATAAGTAATTCCTTTATAATCTAACTATTTCCTTTAAACCTATTTCCGCTTTCTATTCTATTTATTTTCAAATAAATATCCCTTTCAATTCAATTTTGTAAATAGTTTACAAATATATCTTTTCTCAATTCTATCTATTTGATTAACAAATAAACATTCCTTTTTAATCTATTTATTTTCTAAATAAATATTTTCTTTTTATAAAATCTTATGATTTTATATATATTTCTTTTTCAATATAACATTGAAAATTTCCTTTTTAACATTCCAGTATTCCTTATGGTATTTAACATACCATATAACAATGATCAGTATCATTCAACCATACAAAATCAACAACAGATTTCATATCACATCATATAACACAATATATGAAAAACAGAAAAATAAATGTTGAGGAACCCAGTTGGGTCCCTCCGATCTGTTTCCCTGCATCCACAGATGTCAGACAACATAAATAACACCAATATAAAATATTCTGATGAACAGAATCAGTATTCGATTAACGATTTCTATATATACCGTTATCGATATTTTCAATCAACTGAATAGCAGTTCAACCAAACAACCAACACACAACAAACAACCATTATTTATAAATTCTAGAAATACTTTATAAAAATATAAATTGAGTAGAGTTAGTGAGATTACTAACCTGGGTTTTATCTATCGAATAAAACCGTTCGTTTTAATAAAATTAAACGGTCGTTTAATTTTATCAAAAATTCTGATAGTTTCCAATCTGAACCAGATTAGCCCCATCTTGTAGCCTACATCCGTACGGTTTGAACGGAATCAACCACGCGAAATTCTGATGATGCATGCGCGAGATATCGCTTTAATAAGATTGTGTAAACATTATTAAATTAAACTCATTATTATGTAATTAAATTATGGGCTCACCATATTCCCTTCTCCGGCCCAATACTTCTTCAAAGCCCGCGTCCGCATTATCCACAAACCCGTTTTTAATCCCACGCTGCATCCAATCCTTCAGGCAAAAATCAATCCCCAATCCTTCTTCTCGAAAAAAAACTAAGTGTTGGACTACTGTAAATTGTTGCCGCTTTTCAACCAGGCATCGAAGCCCACGCTGTCGATCCTCTCAGGACCGCCGCTCCCACTACTTTCCACATCAAGGGTCCTGGCCGCCATCAACCCGCCTTCCCATCAGTGACTGGTTTTGATCGGAAACCTACCTCTTCGAAAAGCAAACAATTCGGACCCTGTTAGGTCCTCCGATCCTCTTTGCCAGGGTTCCGTTCCTCCCCATTGCTTTCTCTTCGGGTTGACCTACTGGAATACAACGTCGACGCCACCAGAAACATCAGTCATACCAAACTTCTGTGCTTTTATGATGCGGCTTCCCTCCCCTACAGGAACACGTCACCATCAGATTTTAGCAATTCATTCTAATTTAAATTTGATTTCATAATTCTCCCTTTTTTTTGTTTGTTTCGTTCAGAAAATGAAATGAGCTTCTGCTCCTATTTATAGATCGAATTCCTTGATTGCCAAGGAATCGAAAGTGTAGATAGGCAAGCTAATTTCAACGTAGTTTCACAGTTGAGTAGAAAACTCATTACAGTGTTTGTACGAAGCCTGCAGTATTTCTTTAACCTGGTGATGAAGTATCGGGGAGAGGATAGCTATGAGATAATAGGTTTGCAGGTGATACAAATTCTGATTTTGCATATGCATAAATTGTTGTAATTGGTGCGAATGGGACTGTTATTAGTTTTCAAACTCACATCGCTGATAGATAGAAGACTGCAGATGTACGATTGGTTGGTGTATAAAAGTTTATTTTATTTAGCTTAGCTTAGATTTCCAAAGTGTAATCTGTGCATACGTACGTTTTTGAAAGAGGAAGACCGTACAGCTCCATCACGGCCAAGGAAGTGATTTGTATGTGCTTATTGGTTACACAAATCGCTTATGTTTAAAGTTGTAACCATAATATGCTTGCATCATGTAACAACCCGAATTTTTATAACATGTTAAAACAAGAAATCAGGGCAGAATTAAATTTTAAAATAAGAATCAAGAGAAACGAGTTGCGCTATGGCGTTCGTCTCGGAATTCTGGTTGGAAACGAGTTCGAAATTTCGTAAATCGGAGTCCGTATGACTGAGATATGGCCTCTAGAAGTTTCACAAAAAATCAGAAAACGAAAACAGATTTTCAAATTTCGAATTTAGCCCCAAACAGACTGGGCGGGAAAATTTCCCGCCCAGCCCCAGGTCGACTGGGGAGTCGACTGGGGAGTCGACCCCCCAGGGACTAGGTCGACTGGGCGGTCGACCTGGGTGTCGACCTGGAGGTCGACCTCCTTGGTCGGGCCAGGTTTGCCTGGTTCACCTGCTTGCTCCTTTGGATCTGTTCTGTTGGCCTGTGACGAGAATGAACGGTTCAGATCTAAACTAGGGTCAATCTAAGGGCCTAAACTAGTCCAAACTTCTATAAAAACACCCTAAGACCTAGCCTAATTCACTACAAACCATCCTAACAACAAAGTGCTGCCCAAATGTCTCTTGATCATGGCCTCCATCTTCAACTTCAAGGGCTTAAGCATGCAAACTAGATTCAAGTCAAAGGAGCAAGCTTTCTACATCAAATCAAGGAAGTAGAGCATCATCTCAACACTGTTCTACGACAAATGCTTGCTCATAAATCTCTAGCCACGCTTTGTAAGTTCTAGCTACTTTAGGATCTAAACGGTAGTTCTAATGTTGACATGAAATAAAATGAGGTGAAACCTAAGTATGTTAGTCTATGTGAATCTAGTCTTGCCCCTCTCTTGAACCTATGACTTTTGGCTATTTCTTAGTGATTAAATCATGCCACTCATGTTGTGTTTGACCTAGTTTATCATGCAAGATTGAATCTTGACTTGTGGAATGTTGGCATGAACCCTTAGAACAATTTGACTTATGGAACATTCATATGAACTTGACTTGGGGCTTATGCATGTAAAAGAACCTAAACCCCTCATGACCATTTACATGCCTATGATGTTGAACCTAGTGTTATGCTATCATACATGTTTGAGGTCAATCCCTTTATGCTATCATACATGTTTGAGGCCAATCCCTTTATGCTATCATACATGTTTGAGGCCAATCCCTTTATGCTATCATACATGTTTGAGGCCAATATGTTGTCATATTATTCCTACTATGTTGACTCGCTTTCACTTGCGTTGGGAATACGCCTTGGGTAGTTTTGGCAAACTTGAGATGGGCTATGAAACTTAACATGAATTAAGTAATCTGTAACACCCCACCTCCGCCAGGGTGACTCTTGCAAGCACTCTGACTTTGGAGGGGCGTTTGAATCAGGTAAACATGCATAATGATATATCAAGGCAGAACAAGAACATATGTATATATGTAAACATAGTGAATAACATAGATAAAACAGCGGAAGGTTTTCAAACCATTTCAAAACAAGTCTGGTACAACATAATGTAACTTTCCAAATAAACAAGTCTAGATAAAACAACATCAACTGACAAACTGAAATACATAAGCGCTATCCCCAAAATAAGTGAGAACCATAGCTAGCTTCATGTCGAAAACGTACATGAGCTGAAATCCCACAAGCAAGCAATCCAAAATCCAAGCTAGGCTCCAGTATTCCCTCCCTGAGAACCTGGGGGGGGGGGAACGGAAGAAAAGAGGCGAAAGAAAACATGTCAGTCAAAAAGACTGAGTAAGCCCTACTACTATCAATGTAAACTGATAAAGTTAACTGGCATGAGCAGCAGGGATGAACATAAGGATAACAACATACTAGCATGATGATTAACTAACAAGGTAGATAAAGGTGTCATTGCATAATCAGGATTAAGGTTTTGCACCACAGGTGTACTAGCAAACTAACATGACTTGAATAAACAAGTATTGATCCCTTGGCCCAAGCTTTGGCCCAATAACATGAAGTGACCCTCATACGAGGTCCAATAACATGAAGTGACCCTAACACAAGGCCCAACCAAACGGTCTAGTCGATCGGCTCCCTAAGCCTAACTCGTCACGTGTTGGTGTCAATACGGCCCAAACATGATTGTAGTCGAACTGTGCCGGGTCCACCCTTCGGGTGTATCAAGCCCTAGGGTGCCAACCCCTGGACACCATAAACATGAGTGCACAGTTCCGATCTACTGGTACCCATGGGTGACTTCTCCAAATACGGACTACGTGCACGACCATAGTCCGTCCGGAACTACATCGGCGTACCACCCGCCCGTCGTTTATTGGTCGCTTACCTCCAGCCCAGTAATCGTGCCCCCACCCTAGCCTAGTCCCTAGGGTCATGATGATACAAACTAGGGATTACTGCTGGAGTGGACCCCCATTGCTAGGATTTTTCTAGCGGGTTAAGTACGGTTTAACCCCTTTACTAATCATGGATTAACTTGGTTAAGTGTAACGATGAGTTCACGACTTAACCCCGATTAATCTACCAAGCCCAAATTGGTTAAGTATTAAATGGACCATGACTTAACCCTAATCATGAGGCATTAATTAATTAATGCGCCTTAACCTCTCACATTAGACTTTGTTGTGGTTACTAGTTAAGCCGGGCGGGTCCGGGTAGCTTTACACCACAACTTGGTCTAACCTCGGGTCCAAGGTACAACATGGCCAACTTCTCACATTGGGTCCTATTGTTTGTAGCAACTAGTTAAGCCGGTCGGTTCCGGGTAGGTTTACGCTACAAACTCAACCCAACCTCGAGTTGGCCACACTTATATTTTCTAAGTGTCATGTCCATCGTGTTTCCAAAACACATTACAAGTTTTCAAGCAATTGGGTAGACCTAACTTAATAGGTAAATTCCCAATGGGTAGACCTAACTTAATAGGTAAATTCCCAAGCTTATGTTTTTATGTCTTTTAAGTTTACCCAACCCCAAACGCAATCCCATCGCTTACATATCGCAATAGCGCATAAAGGATAGAAAGAGGGAACTTGGCATAATCATGACATAAAGGTGTTGAAGCCACAAGTTCAACATGGTGGCATATGAAATGTACATATGTTCATATACTTGCATTAGGCCTCAAAAGCATGCATAAAACCAAACTTGGCATATTGGTGATACATGGTGCTAAATGACATGTAGAAATGGCCATAAGTTCGCATTTAGCCTCACATGCAAGTTATCATAAGGGATATGATAACTTACATGTTGCCAAAATGCAACCTTTAGCATAAAGCTTGAAGCTTTATGTTCATAAACCCAAGATAAGCTTGCATAACATGATAACATGAACCATATGATCATCCCAAACTTGCATAACATACTTGCATATCATAACATCCCAAACTTGCATAACATAACATGATGAACTTGCATATCATAACATATCAAACTTGCATATAAACTTGCATATCATAACATGACATACTTGCATATAAACTTGCATATTACAACATGATAAACTTGCATATCATAGCATAGTAAACTTGCATCTAAACTTGCATATCATACATTTAACTTTAGAGTTTAAGTATGAAAGTAGAATAGGGCTTACTATGCTTATGAGGACTCAAATGAGTATAGCAAATATAAGAAAGCCCTTATGCAACCAAATAAACCCAAAATGCAAGCAAAACCCTTGAGCCAAAATGATCAAAACTCTTTCTTTATGATGCAAATATAGAAACTTGACTTGAATGCAAGCTAATGATGATCATACAAGTTTAAAAACACTTGTATGCATGGAAAATCTCATAAAAATTTGTTTAGGAATTTTATGAAGAGAGTGGAGGCCATGAGAGGATTGATTTTGCCATAGTTTAGTTGTATGAATGAATAATGATGATTTAGGGTTAGGTTAGGGTCTTATTTATAGATTAGGCAAGTGTTTTAGGCCATAGGATTAAACCCTAGTTCCAATCTCAGCCCTCAAAACCGAATCTGGCCCCCAAGCTCAACACAATCTCTAAATGGTGCACCAGGCTAAACAGCCCGGCTGAGCCAAGTCGACAGCCCAGTCGACAGGGCTGTCGACTTGGTCCAACCAAGTCGACTCCCAAGTCGACAGGGCTGTCGACTTGGGTGTTCTGGCGGGAATTTTCCCGCCTGGCCCAATAACCCCAATTTCCAAATTCAGATTTGAATTTGAAATCTGTTTTTACTTTGAAATTTTCAGAAAACTTCGTTGGGCCTTAATCGGGTCATACGGACTCCGATTTTCGAAAACTCGGACTCTATTTCGCGTATTTTTCCAAGACGAACGCAATGGCATAGCCCGTTTCCCTTGATTCAGATTTAAAAATTAAATTCTGCCTCGATTTATGTCATAACAGGTTATGGAAAATACGGGTTGTTACATCCTCCCCTCCTTAAAGGATTTCGTCCCCGAAATCTCTAAGTTAGGAAGAACGTATCCTACCATCCAATCATCCATCTACTCAAAACATCATCCACGAGCAATCATTGTCCTTACAAGATTCTAAATGTTGTATGAACATATGCAAAGGTGTGTGTATATGTCCTTATCTAATGCAAATATCCTCAATGCAAATTATGTTAGTGAAATGAATCCATATGTATGCAATTCCTAACATAATGTATAACATCTATATGGGTGCACATAACATACATCCATATGCAACATCCATGTGACAACACAAAAATTTTCATCCATGAATAAGCGTAAACACTCATGCATATGCAATATGAGGAGTGTGTGAGCCGATCTAGTGCCTAATCGTGTATAATGCATCCACGAGTAACCACTTGCAAACACTTGCAACCACTTGCAACCATCAAGCATAACATGTTTCAAACACATGTTTCATCCAAAGGGTTTCTACCTAAGGTTCTCATGACAAGATTAACACGATAAACTAGATAAATATGGATAGCAAAGAGAAAGATATGCTTAACAAAGAAAAGAGATTGAGGGTGTACCCTCAAAAAGGAATGGATAAAGCCCACGCATCTTCTCCTCGGTTTCCCAAGTTGCGTCTTCTTCGGCTTCACCCCATTGAACCTTCACCAACTTGACCTCTCGATTCCTTAGCTTCTTGGTCTCCGTCCCCAAGATACGAATCAGAGCTCTCCTCAAGGTAGCCTCTTTCTCCACTTCCACATCTTTCAGAACACTCGGCTCAACAACCTCTGCTGATTCATGTAAACACTTCCGGAGATGCGAGACATGAAAAACATCGTGTACTCCGGCAAGCTTCTCGGGCAACTTTACTCTATAAGCCATCTGCCCGATCCTCTCTATAATAGGGAATGGTCCAACAAACCTCGGTGCTAACTTCCCAACGGCTCCAAATCGGACCACATTCCGCAAAAGAGAAACCTTCACGAAAACCATATCCCCAACATCAAACTCCAAATCAGTTCTTCACTTATCAGCATAGGATTTCTGTCGGTCTTGGGCCGCTTTCATCCGTCTCTGAATCAACTCGATCTTCTCGGATGTATCTCTGATCATATCAGGCCCAAGTATAAGCTCATCTGTAGTCTCCCACCAACATGTAGGCGACTTGCACGGCCTCCCATATAAAGCTTCGAATGGTGCCATCCCTATGCTTGCCTGATAACTGTTATTATATGCAAACTCAACAAGAGGAAGATGGTCTTCCCAAGTACCACCAAAATACAGAATACAAAGCCTCAACAGATCCTCGAGTACCCTATTCACCCTTTCGGTTTGACCGTCCGTCTGTGGGTGATAAGCCGTACTTAGATTCAACCTCGTGCCCATGGCTTCTTGCAAGCTATTCCAGAATTGACTTGTAAAGATTGGGTCACAGTCACTGACTATACTAGAAGGGACTCCATGAAGTCTCACAATCTCACGAAGATATACAGACGCTAGCCAAGATGCGGTCCTCTTGCTCTTCACCGGAATGAAATGAGCACTCTTCGTAAGTCTATCCACAATAACCCAAATGCTCGTATTCCCTTTCCTTGACCTTGGTAGCCCATCGATAAAATCCATGGAAATACTCTCCCACTTCCATAGTGGAACGTCTAGAGGATGCAATAGCCCACCGGGCTTCTTCGACTCGGCCTTAACTTGCTGGCAAATGATACATCTAGAGACAAACTCTGCCACATCCTTCTTCATCCCAGGCCAAAAGAAAATACGCTTCATATCTTTATACATCTTATCTCCGCCTGGATGTATAGTCAACTTAGAGCGATGCGCTTCCTCAAGAACTTTTCTTACTAAATCTTCTACCATTGGAACACATAACCTTCCGTCTCTCCTCAGCCAACCCTTGTCATCAATAGAATATCGAGCGAGATGACTAGACGCCTCTCCTCGAATCAGCTTATCCATAATCTCAACTATCTGAGGGTCTTCTCTCTGCGAAGCCCCAACTTGATCAAGAAGGGTAGGTCTGAGTTCCAGAGATGCTAAAGAACCGGTCATCGACTCAACCGCCAAAGAGAAATCAAAGGTTGCCACATACTCTAAATTCTTCATCTCAACGAATAGAGGACTTAGGGTCAACCTTCTTCTACTCAATGCATCTGCTACCACATTCCCCTTGCCAGGGGTATAAGCTATCTCAAAATCGTAGGACGCCAAGAATTCCATCCATCTTTGTTGCCTCAGATTCAGATCCTTCTGAGAAAAGAGATACTTCAATGACTTGTGATCGGTATAAAGCTCAAATCTTTCTCCCAGAAGATAATGGCGCCAAGCCTTGAGTGCATATACTATTGCTGCCAACTCTAAGTCATGAGTGGGATAATTCTTCTCATGCACTTTGAGTTGTCTACCGCCAAAGCATATAACTCTTCCTTCTTGCATCAGAACAGCTCCTAACCCCGTGCCACATGCATTGGTGTATACTGTAAATAACTTCCCTCCATCGGGCAAAGCTAGAACAGGTGCTGATGTGAGAGCTCTCTTGAGCTTCTGAAAAGCAAGCTCGCATTCTATGCTCCAAGCAAAAACTAAATTATTCTTCGTCAATTTAGTAAGAGGAGCGGATATCTTCGCGAAGTCCTTGATGAACTTCCGGTAAAAACCCGCAAGACCTAGAAAACTTCTCACTTCGGTTGCATTCCTTGGAGTCTTCCAATCCTGAACTGCAACCACCTTAGCGGGATCCACCGCTAAGCCTTGCTTAGACACTATATGCCCAAGGAATCTAACTTCCCTTCTCCAAAAGTGACACTTGGAGAACTTGGCCTTCAACTGATGCGCTCTAAGCGTATCCATCACCTCCACGAGATGCCTTGCGTGCTCTTCCTCATCCTTAGAGAAGATCAGAATATCATCTACGAAGACCACGACAAACTTTTTCAAGAACTCCCTGAACACCCTACTCATCAAGTCCACGAAATATGCGGGTGCATTAGTCAAGCCGAACGGCATGACAAGCCATTCGAAGAATCCATCTGGAGTCCTGAACGCAGTCTTGTCTATACTATCCTCAGCTACCCTGAGCTGATGGAATCCAGTAGCAAGATCAAGCTGAGAGAAAACAGAGGCACCGACAAGCTGGTCAAAGAGATCATCAATCCTCGGTAACGGGTGTCTGTTCTTCTTAGTCAGCTTATTCAACTCTCGATAGTCAACACAAAGTCGGAGAGAACCATCTGCCTTGGTAGCAAATACCACAGGCGCTCCCCATTCAGATATACTTCGTCTAATGAAGTTCTTCTCAAGCAACTCCTTTACTTGCTTACTTAGCTCCCGCCTTTCACGCGGAGCCATGTGCCGAACGGGCAAAGAAACCGGCTTTGCATTATCCACCAGATAAATGCGGAAATCAATCTCTCGCTTAGGGGGCAACCCCCTAACTTCATCGAAAACATCTGGATACTCTCGAACCACTCTCACAGACTGAAGAGTTTCCATTGACGAGTCGAGTGATTCAAGATAGCACAACATGACGGGACCTCTCGGATCACAAGAAATCTCTAGGGTGTTTCCGAGGCGAGTCACGAGCCTCACAACCCTATGCTCACAATCAAGGATGGCTCCATATCTGGACAACCAATCCATGCCCAATATCAATCCGTATCCCCTGAAACCAAGAACATAAGCACTGCACAAGAACTCTACACTCAGTATAGAGATCCTCAAATCCCTACATATCATAGACAAATGGGCGGAACCCCCAATTGGATTTGAGACACAGACGGGATCATCTACCAAGCTAGTACTAAGGTGCAAACTATCAACAAGATCAGATGAGATAAAGCTATGCGATGCACCAGAATCAAACAAGGTACGAACTGGAAAATCAGAAATATATACAAGGCTCTCAACAGAAATACTACCTCGATCGGGAACTGGAGCGGTATTGAGAGCATGAACTTGCCCTCCTGAAGGTCCAGCACGCTGAGTCTGACCCTGGCCTTGCCCTTGCTTCCTCGGGCAATCCTTACTGAAATGTCCAGTCTCACCGCAGAAAAAGCATTCACCATTCTTCCTTTTCCTCTTCTTACAATCCTTAACAAGATGCCCAACTGAACCGCAATAATGGCACTTCCCCTTGTTGTTCTTGCCCTTGTTGTTGTTCCCCTTGTTGCCTTGACTCTTGTTCTTGTTCTGATTGCCTTGACTGCCCTGACCACTTGGATTACCCTGATTTCCTTTCCATTGGGAATCGGTCTTCTTGGCTTGAGCATCATTCACCTTGATCTCTTTCTTGACATCTCCCTGAAGTAACGCCATATCAACCAAACTCTCAAACGTGGCCCCATGGGGAATATGTGACATAGCCAATCCCTGCAACGGCTCATTCAACCCTCTAGCAAAACGAAGAGCCTTCTTCTGAGGAGTATTCACCATATCCAAGCCAAAACGAGCTAACTGATTGAACTTGTTCACATATTCTTTGACAGACATATCTCCTTGTTTCAAAGTTATGAACCTCTCCATTTGCAGATTCTCCTCAGCAGAAGATAGAAACTTAAGCATGAATCTTGCCCTGAAATCGGCCCAAGTCTCAACAGGCCTAGTACCATTGGTGACTTCCCACCAATAAGCGGCTTCATCCTTCATAAGCCAAACCGCCAACAAGATCTTCCTCTGATCGTCTAACCCAAAGATAGCAAATAAATCCTCGGTCTCTTTTAACCAATTTCTGGCCTCTACAAAAGTCTCAGTGCCTTGAAAATTCTTGCCACCCATTGCTTTGAAATCTTTGCAAGTCTTTGCGAAGTCAGCTTGAGGATGCTGAGGGGGAGGAGGAAGAGGAACCTCAGCGACAGGAGGAGGAGGAACATTAACTACAGGAGGAGGAACATTAGCCACTGGAGGAGGAGGAGGAACATCTGCGGGGCCGGCTTCGGTCGCCCTAGCCTCCAAAATTCTCCTATACCAAACAGGTACGTGTACTCCCTCCGGAATAGCAAAATTATCGGCCATACTGAAAATGAAGAAAAAGACTGATTCAGAATGGAGAAAAACGAAGGAATTTTTGCTAACGGCTTTTTGGGGAATAGCCTTTAAAATAAACTAGACTTTTCTTTGGAAAATACTTTATACTTGATTTTGAAAATAGTTTTCCAAAAGTTTTAAAAACCTTTTTGTTCCTTCTCGTAAACCATATGCTCTGATACCAAATGTAACACCCCACCTCCGCCAGGGTGACTCTTGCAAGCACTCTGACTTTGGAGGGGCGTTTGAATCAGGTAAACATGCATAATGATATATCAAGGCAGAACAAGAACATATGTATATATGTAAACAGAGTAAATAACATAGATAAAACAGCGGAAGGTTTTCAAACCATTTCAAAACAAGTCTGGTACAACATAATGTTAACTTTCCAAATAAACAAGTCTAGATAAAACAACATCAACTGACAAACTGAAATACATAAGCGCTATCCCCAAAATAAGTGAGAACCATAACTAGCTTCTTGTCGAAAACGTACATGAGCTGAAATCCCACAAGCAAGCAATCCAAAATCCAAGCTAGGCTCCAGTATTCCCTCCCTGAGAACCTGGGGGGGGGGGACGGAAGAAAAGAGGCGAAAGAAAACAGGTCAGTCAAAAAGACTGAGTAAGCCCTACTACTATCAATGTAAACTGATAAAGTTAACTGGCATGAGCAGCAGGGATGAACATAAGGATAACAACATACTAGCATGATGATTAACTAACAAGGTAGATTAAGGTGTCATCGCATAATCAGGATTAAGGTTTTGTACCACAGGTGTACTAGCAAACTAACATGACTTGAATAAACAAGTATTGATCCCTTGGCCCAAGCTTTGGCCCAATAACATGAAGTGACCCTCATACGAGGTCCAATAACATGAAGTGACCCTAACACAAGGCCCAACCAAACGGTCTAGTCGATCGGCTCCCTAAGCCTAACTCGTCACGTGTTGGTGTCAATACGGCCCAAACATGATTGTAGTCGAACTGTGCCGGGTCCACCCTTCGGGTGTATCAAGCCCTAGGGTGCCAACCCCTGGACACCATAAACATGAGTGCACAGTTCCGATCTACTGGTACCCATGGGTGACTTCTCCAAATACGGACTACGTGCACGACCATAGTCCGTCCGGAACTACATCGGCGTACCACCCGCCCGTCGTTTATTGGTCGCTTACCTCCAGCCCAGTAATCGTGCCCCCACCCTAGCCTAGTCCCTAGGGTCATGATGATACAAACTAGGGATTACTGCTGGAGTGGACCCCCATTGCTAGGATTTTTCTAGCGGGTTAAGTACGGTTTAACCCCTTTACTAATCATGGATTAACTTGGTTAAGTGTAACGATGAGTTCACGACTTAACCCCGATTAATCTACCAAGCCCAAATTGGTTAAGTATTAAATGGACCATGACTTAACCCTAATCATGAGGCATTAATTAATTAATGCGCCTTAACCTCTCACATTAGACTTTGTTGTGGTTACTAGTTAAGCCGGGCGGGTCCGGGTAGCTTTACACCACAACTTGGTCTAACCTCGGGTCCAAGGTACAACATGGCCAACTTCTCACATTGGGTCCTATTGTTTGTAGCAACTAGTTAAGCCGGTCGGTTCCGGGTAGGTTTACGCTACAAACTCAACCCAACCTCGAGTTGGCCACACTTATATTTTCTAAGTGTCATGTCCATCGTGTTTCCAAAACACATTACAAGTTTTCAAGCAATTGGGTAGACCTAACTTAATAGGTAAATTCCCAATGGGTAGACCTAACTTAATAGGTAAATTCCCAAGCTTATGTTTTTATGTCTTTTAAGTTTACCCAACCCCAAATGAAATCCCATCGCTTACATATCGCAATAGCGCATAAAGGATAGAAAGAGGGAACTTGGCATAATCATGACATAAAGGTGTTGAAGCCACAAGTTCAACATGGTGGCATATGAAATGTACATATGTTCATATACTTGCATTAGGCCTCAAAAGCATGCATAAAACCAAACTTGGCATATTGGTGATACATGGTGCTAAATGACATGTAGAAATGGCCATAAGTTCGCATTTAGCCTCACATGCAAGTTATCATAAGGGATATGATAACTTACATGTTGCCAAAATGCAACCTTTAGCATAAAGCTTGAAGATTTATGTTCATAAACCCAAGATAAGCTTGCATAACATGATAACATGAACTATATGATCATCCCAAACTTGCATAACATACTTGCATATCATAACATCCCAAACTTGCATAACATAACATGATGAACTTGCATATCATAACATATCAAACTTGCATATAAACTTGCATATCATAACATGACATACTTGCATATAAACTTGCATATTACAACATGATAAACTTGCATATCATAGCATAGTAAACTTGCATCTAAACTTGCATATCATACATTTAACTTTAGAGTTTAAGTATGAAAGTAGAATAGGGCTTACTATGCTTATGAGGACTCAAATGAGTATAGCAAATATAAGAAAGCCCTTATGCAACCAAATAAACCCAAAATGCAAGCAAAACCCTTGAGCCAAAATGATCAAAACTCTTTCTTTATGATGCAAATATAGAAACTTGACTTGAATGCAAGCTAATGATGATCATACAAGTTTAAAAACACTTGTATGCATGGAAAATCTCATAAAAATTTGTTTAGGAATTTTATGAAGAGAGTGGAGGCCATGAGAGGATTGATTTTGCCATAGTTTAGTTGTATGAATGAATAATGATGATTTAGGGTTAGGTTAGGGTCTTATTTATAGATTAGGCAAGTGTTTTAGGCCATAGGATTAAACCCTAGTTCCAATCTCAGCCCTCAAAACCGAATCTGGCCCCCAAGCTCAACACAATCTCTAAATGGTGCACCAGGCTAAACAGCCCGGCTGAGCCAAGTCGACAGCCCAGTCGACAGGGCTGTCGACTTGGTCCAACCAAGTCGACTCCCAAGTCGACAGGGCTGTCGACTTGGGTGTTCTGGCAGGAATTTTCCCGCCTGGCCCAATAACCCCAATTTCCAAATTCAGATTTGAATTTGAAATCTGTTTTTACTTTGAAATTTTCAGAAAACTTCGTTGGGCCTTAATCGGATCATACGGACTCCGATTTTCGAAAACTCGGACTCTATTTCGCGTATTTTTCCGAGACGAACGCAATGGTATAGCCCATTACCCTTGATTCAGATTTATAAATTAAATTCTGCCTCGATTTATGTCATAACAGGTTATGGAAAATACGGGTTGTTACATAATGGGACAATGGGCAAAAGTGGAAAACGTGGACTTTGTCGTAGCCTAAATTTGACATGAACATGACAAGTAGAAAAACATGAAAGTGGCCAACTCGAGGTTGGGTTGAGTTTGTAGCATAAATCTGCCCGGAACCGCCCAGCAAATCCAGTAGCTACGGACAATAAGACCCAATGTGAGTAGTTGGTTATATCGCGCTCAAAACCCGAGGTTAGACTAGGTTGTGGTGTAAAGCTGCCCGGACCCGCCCGGCGTAACCAGTAACCACAACAAAGTCTAATGTGAGAGGTTGGGGTGCATTAATTTACTTAATGCCACATGATAAAGTTAAGTTAGTTTGACTAATGGCACTTAACCGATATGACATGAATGGGTAGGTTAAGTAAGACCGGACTTGATTACTTAAAGACACTTAACCATATAACACGATTAGCGGATGGGTTAGATTAACCTAAATGGGTTGATAACACCCGACTGTGATAACGCGATGCGTGGTAGGGTTAAGTAAATCCACAAGAATGATACTTAACCATTATAAATACAACTAGTGGATGGGGTAAGTTAACCCACACTTAACCAATCCGACTCGGTAATTTGATGGGGTTAAGTTAACTTACACTTGACCAATCTGACTTGATAATTTAATAGGGTTAAGTCACGAACCTCTTAAATATGCTTAACCAATCCGACTCGATAATTTAATGGGGTTAAGTTAACCTATACTTAACCAATCCGACTCGATAATTTAATGGGGTTAAGTTGACCTACACTTAACCAATTTTACTCGATGATTTGATGAGGTTAAGACAACCTATACTTAACCAATCTGACGCGGTAGCTAGATGGGGTTAAGATAGCCCATACTTAACCAATCTGACACAGTAATTTGATAGGGTTAAGTTAACCTATACTTAACCAATCTGACACGATAATCTAGGGTTAAGTCATGAACGTCTTGATATACTTAACCAACTTGATGCATGGTTTGTAGGGCTAAGTCTTGAACTTGTATACTTAGCCAATTTTGACATGATTCATAGGCGGGGTAAGTCATGAACTCGAATGACAACACTTAACCCATTAGACAAAACCCTAGTTCAGGGGACTAAGTGGAAAATCGTAGTTAATAAGGATAACAGGAAGGGGAAACTAAGTGTTAAACCTTAGTTAAGGATAACTAAGTAATAATTCTTAGTCAAGAGAATTGGACCAGTTCATAAATAGATGAGTAACCTGATACGGTAGGTCATCGTTTAAACAAACACACGAGGAGGAGCGAATGTTTATCTGACTTAGATAAAGGCTCCAGCGAACTGGGTGACGAAGCGGTAGCTTCGGGGGACTTGAGGGTACTCTTGGTATCCCTATGTGAGGTTGCAGATGATCCTCCTGGGCTCACAGAGGTTAAGGTCTGCAGTAGAAGAACCAAGGGTATGCCTTGGTTGCTGTGCGAGCAACCTAAAGACTTGGGTGGATTAGCGTGGAGTCGGCGATACTTAGTTTAGCCCTGTGATAGCACGTCGTCGACTACCTACCATCTTTAGTCAATCGTGTACGTATGCGGAAAGGCAGAGAACTCCCAACAGACCATATACTTGCTATCTAGTTATGGGTGAGGTTGGCCAATAGGAAAGTGGGGGCATGGATGGCCGGAGTATAGTTCTCGTGCAAGATTTTCTTGGATTGACTTTTGGTGGTTGAGGGAGGGGTCACGTCGGACCATAACCACCGGTAAAAAAATAGACCTTGATATCTGCATCGGCAGATAACCTAAAGCTCCCGACCGAGTCCTGTGCTTCTTGATTAGCCCTGTCACGGGACTCGGATGGCACATTGAGATACATGTGCATCTAGACATGGAAAACGATTCACGATACATACATGGGAAAAAGGGCGTGGTTGACGGGTAGCGTAATCCCTAGCGGCCCTAGGTGGCTTAAACCCAAACCGAGTTACATAAACGTTTGGTAGGTAGCGTAATCCCTAGTGGTCCTAGGTGGCATAAATCCTAACCGAACATTCGAGAATTCATGGTAAGAAAATACAGCTGGATCAAGGGTGACAGTCCAAACGATTTCAAGGATAATGGAACTACGTTGAAGTAGTATAGAACTACGTGAGGAAGCCCGTAGGATTTACGGAAAAGGACTAAACATATACATGGAAAGAAACATACGAGTTGGGAAAACCTACATTAGGTTGACATGGACCATTTCATTTGGGTAAGGGACATTTTGTAGCTAACACATGACACGGGTTGGGATACTAGTACGGAAGGTGCAGGGTAAATATACTTGATAGAACCTTGGGGTGTTATACTCGATAGAACCTTGGGATGTTATACTCGATAGAACCTTGAGATGTTATACTTGATTCATAGTGACCATAGTTTATCTTGATGCAGTAGTTCATCCTGTTACCTTGGTTTAGCTTGTCTATCTTGTCATCATCCTTATGTTTACTTTTAATTTATGCATGTCATGTTATCTTTACCTGTTTTTATGCTGGAAGTAGATAGGACTTACCAGTCTTTATGACTGACCCCGTTTTCTTTCGCCTCTTTGTCTTCCGTTCCCCCCCCAAGGTTTTCAGGGAGGAAATACTGTTATTTAGCTCGGACTTCTTCTTCTTCAAGGTCATAATGTATGGCTTGTATTTTTCTTGGCTATGGCTTCTTTACCGTTTTACTTGGGGAACATTTTATGACTGTGGTTTTATGCTTCTTTAACTATTGCAAGACAGGTTTCCAATGTAATGGTTTTTAAAGGCATTTTGATGTAAAAGGCTTTAGACCTTATAATTTTATGAGGTAATGAAATTTGGTTTTTCTTCCGCTGTTTTATATGTTCTGTCTTGTAATATTTCTGTGCATGTTTTCCTAGACAACGCCCCTCCAAAGCTAGTGCATTCTCTTGTGAGTGACCCAGGCAGAGGTTGGGGTGTTACATTTGGTATTAGAGCAGAAGGTTACCAGACTGGGAAAAAGTTTTAAAACCTTCTGCAAACTATTTGAAAAACGTTTACAAAGAAGTGTTTTTCAAGGAAAGTTTTATTTTAAAAGGCTATTCCCCAAAGGCCATTAGCATTATCCTTTGTTTCCTTGATTGAATCTCTTTTCCTTTCTTTCCTCCACCTGTAGTCACAGTGGTTTGAACTGCGACTAATCCTTTTCTAACTACGTCAGTGTTTTCGGTATGATGGAGGCAGTTCTCGAGAGAACTGTTACCGCGTTATAAGAAAGGATAGTAAGAACAAGGATAAAGGGTACAAGCTTAAGGACAAGCAACTTGTTGGTATGGCTTAATCCACAAAGGAGGAAAAGGGTGAATGATAAAACCCATGACAAGAGAGAGTATCTCTAGTAGGGTAAAAAGGGAAAGATAGTCAAGTATTATGAGAAGAGGACAAGATCATCGAGAGGACAATTGTATGCTCTCACTGTTAGCGTACCTAAGAAGGATGGTAACGTTTCTGTGAAAGGTTTAGCTTTTCTTCTCTATCATCCCGTCAGGACTTTGCTTCGATCACCGCATCATTTAAGTCTGCTTCGATAGTTGAGTCTCTGCACCTTCGTACTAGCATAGTAGAGGATCCCATTTTTGTCTCAAATCTTGTTGAGGAATCGGTCCATTTATTCATGACTTGTTGGGATTTGAGGACACCTATGACATTTGGGAATAATGCTTATGCTTTTAAGCTATGGGTTGAATTCTAGAATGGAGTGGTTATCCAGTAAGGGTGTCATTCTCTGTTCTGAAAGGAGGGTAGTTAGGCTCTTGACCTGCCTCGGTAATACCCTCGAAGTCTCGTGTAATCTTTAGGGTTCTGTCATGATTGGTTACCTAGAAGCTCTTGATGCATTTGTTGGTAATCCGTTCGAGTAGAGTTCGCCACTAAGGCCGATGGTTCATTTCACTTGTGCATGAGTTATGGAAATCACTCTAGTAAGTACACTTGGTAACATGGTTGGCATCTGTTTGTTTTCAAGAGATAAGTTCTTCTGCGTGGAATGCCGTAGAGCGAGTAAACGAGATCCATTATTAACTAGTGAATTTTGGAGAGCTTACATGAAACCATGAGTGCACGGATATGGTTGAGCCAAGTATACTAGAGGGAGAATAAGTAAAAGTGGAACGAGAGGCGACAATGAAGTGAGTTCCAGCTCATATTTGGAAATAGGAGTTAAGAGGCCACGAAATCATGAAGTTAAAGATGGTCAAAGCACAATGGAATTAAGCTCAAGGAAATGCGACTTAGAAGATTGAAGACAAGATACGCGCATCATATCTCTTTTTAAGAGTATATTCTTGATCCCTGTTTTCCTGTAGAGCTTACCCGCATGCTATCCTTTATGAATATCCTCTCGGTCCTATTCTCGATCTTATTTCTGTTGCAAATTCCATAGGGGGTATGATTCGTCGGTTAATAATACATGTCAGGGTTTGAAGGTGTCCGTAAGGTTGACTAAACCTTTTGGGCTTTATAGGATATGGGTTGGGTTTAGAAAAGGATTTCTTGTAATCCAAAAAGGAGTTTATCTTGTTTATCTTCTCTGTCCTATCTTAAGGACTTTAGGTAGAACCCCGTGAATGTAAATATGTATTTGAAAACATGTTGTGATTGATATGGTTGCAAGTGGTTGCTCGTGGATGCGCGAATACACACTAGGCACTAGATCGGCTCAGTCACATTTCATATTTCATATGTATACGTGTTTATACTTGTTTATGGATGAATTTGAATGTGTTATCATGTGAATATTGCATATGGATGAATGGTTGTGCACACATATAGTGTTTATGTGATTAGGACTATTTGCATACATATGGATTCATGGCACCAAACATATTTTGCATTTAGAAGATCAATCAGGCCTGATCATTTGCATTAGATAAGGAACATATACACACACTTTCTGCATTTGTTCATATGGTATTAGAAATCTTTTAAGGACAATGGTTGCTTGTGGATGATGTTTTGAGTAGATGGATGATGGATGGTAGGATACGTTCTTCCTAATTTGGAGATTTCGGGGACGAAATCCTTTAAGGTGGGGAGAATGTAACAACCCGAATTTTTATGACATGTTAAAACAAGAAATTAGGACAGAATTAAATTTTAAAATAAGAATCAAGAGAAACGGGTTGCACCGTTGCTTTCGTCTCGGAATTTTGGTTGGAAACGAGTCCAAAATTTCGTAAATCGGAGTCCGTATGACCGAGATATGGCCTCTAGAAGTTTCACGAAAAATCAGAAAATGAAAACAGATTTTCAAATTTCGAATTTAGCCCCAAACAGACTGGGCGGGAAAATTTCCCGCCCAGCCCCAAGTCGACTGGGGAGTCGACCCCAGGGGCCAGGTCGACTGGGCAGTCGACCTGGGTGACGACCTGGGGGTCGACCTCCTTGGTCGGGCCAGGTTGGCCTGGTGCATCTGCTTGCTCCTTTGGGCCTGTTCTGTTGACCTGTGACGAGAATGGATGGTTCAGATCTAAACTAGGGTTAATCTAAGGGCCTAAGCTAGTCCTAACTTCTATAAAAACACCCTAAGACCTAGCCTAATTCACTACAAACCATCCTAACAACAAAGTGCTGCCCAAATGTCTCTTGATCATGGCCTCCATCTTCAACTTCAAGGGCTTAAGCATGCAAACTAGATTCAAGTCAAAAGAGCAAGCTTTCTACATCAAATCAAGGAAGTAGAGCATCATCTCAACACCGTTTGACGACAAATGCTTGCTCATAAATCTCTAGCCACACTTTGTAAGTTCTAGCTACTTTTAGATCTAAACGGTAGTTTTAATGTTGACATGAAATAAAATGAGATGAAACCTAAGTATGTTAGTCTATGTGAATCTAGTCTTGCCCCTCTCTTGAACCTATGACTTTGGGCTATTTCTTAGTGATTAAATCATGCCACTCATGTTGTGTTTGACCTAGTTTATCATGCAAGATTGAATCTTGACTTGTGGAATGTTGGCATGAACCCTTAGAACAATTTGACTTATGGAACATTCATATGAACTTGACTTAGGGCTTATGCATGTAAAAGAACCTAAATCCCTCATGACCATTTACATGCCTATGATGTTGAACCTAGTGTTATGCTATCATACATGTTTGAGGCCAATCCCTTTTTGCTATCATACATGTTTGAGGCCAATCCCTTTATGTTATCATACATGTCTGAGGCCAATCCCTTTATGCTATCATACATGTTTGAGGCCAATATGTTGTCATATTATTCCTACTATGTTGACTCGCTTTCACTTGCGTTGGGAATACGCCTTGGGTAGTTTAGGAAAACTTGAGATGGGCTATGAAACTTAACATGAATTAAGTAATGGGACAATGGGCATAAGCGGAAAACGTGGACTTTGTCGTAGCCTAAATTTGACATGAACACATGACAAGTAGAAAAACATGAAAGTGGCTAACTCGAGGTTGGGTTGAGTTTGTAGCATAAATCTGCCCGGAACCGCCCGGAAAATCCAGTAGCTACAGACAATAAGACCCAATGTGAGTAGTTGGTCGTATCGCGCTCAAAACCCGAGGTTAGACTAGGTTGTGGTGTAAAGCTGCCCGGACCCGCCCAGCGTAACCAGTAACCACAACAAAGTCTAATGTGAGAGGTTGGTGTGCATTAATTTACTTAATGCCACATGATAAGGTTAAGTTAGTTTGACTAATGGCACTTAACCGATATGACATGAATGGGTAGGTTAAGTAAGATCGGACTTGATTACTTAAAGACACTTAACCATATAACACGATTAGCGGATGGGTTAGTTTAACCGAAATGGGTTGTTAACACCTGACTGGGATAACGCGATGCATGGTAGGGTTAAGTAAACCCACAAGAATGATACTTTACCATTATAAATACAACTAGTGGATGGGGTTAAGTTAACCTATACTTAACCAATCCGACTCGGTAATTTGATGGGGTTAAGTTATCTTACACTTGACCAATCTGACTTGATAATTTAATAGGGTTAAGTCATGAACCTCTTAAATATGCTTAACCAATCCGACTCGATAATTTAATGGGGTTAAGTTAACCTATACTTAACCAATCCGACTCGATAATTTAATGGGGTTAAGTTAACCTACACTTAACCAATTTTACCCGATGATTTGATGAGGTTAAGACAACCTATACTTAACCAATCTGACGCGGTAGCTGGATGGGGTTAAGATAGCCCATACTTAACCAATCTGACACGGTAATTTGATAGGGTTAAGTTAACCTATACTTAACCAATCTGACACGATAATCTAGGGTTAAGTCATGAATGACTTGATATACTTAACCAACTTGATACATGGTTTGTAGGGCTAAGTCTTGAACTTGTATACATAGCCAATTTTGACATGATTCGTAGGCGGGGTAAGTCATGAACTCGAATGACAACACTTAACCCATTAGACAAAACCCTAGTTCAGGGGACTAAGTGGAAAATCGAAGTTAATATGGACAACGGGAAAGGGAAACTAAGTGATAAACCTTAGTTAAGGATAACTAAGTAATAATTCTTAGTCAAGAGAATTGGACCAATTCACAAATAGATGAGTAACCTGATACGGTAGGTCATCGTTTAAACAAACACACGAGGAGGAACGAATGTTTATCTGACTTAGATAAAGGCTCCATCGAACTGGGTGACGAAGCGGTAGCTTCGGGGGACGTGAGGGTACTCTTGGTATCCCTCTGTGAGGTTGCAGATGATCCGCCTGGGCTCACAGAGGTTAAGGTCTGCGGTAGAAGAACCAAGGGTATGCCTTGGTTGCTGTGCGAGCAACCTAAAGACTGGGGTGGATTAGCGTGGAGTCGGCGATACTTAGTTTAGCCTTGTGATAGCACGTCGTCGACTACCTACCATCTTTAGTCAATCGTGTACGTATGCGGAAAGGCAGAGAACCCCCAACAGACCATATACTTGCTATCTAGTAATTTGTGAGGTTGGCCAATAGGAAAGTGGGGCATGGATGGCCTGAGTATAGTTCTTGTGCATGATTTTCTTGGATTGCCTTTCAGTAGTTGAGGGAGGGGTCACGTGGGACCATAATCACCGGTGGAAAAACAGACCTTGATATCTGCATCGGCAGATAACCTAAAGCTCCCGACCGAGTCCTCTGCTTCTTGATTAGCCCTATCACGGGACTCGGATGGCACATTGAGATACATGTGCATCTAGACATGGAAAACGATTCACGATACATACGTGGGAAAAAGGGCGTGGTTGACGGGTAGCGTAATCCCTAGCGGCCCTAGGTGGCTTAAACCCAAACCGAGTTACGAAAACCTTTAGTAGGTAGTGTAACCCCTAGTGGTCCTAGGTGGCATAAATCCTAGCCGAACATTCAAGAATTCATGGTAAGAAAATATAGCTAGATCAAGGGTGACAGTCCAAACGATTTCAAGGATAATGGAACTACGTTGAAGTAGTATAGAACTACGTGAGGAAGCCCGTAGGATTTACGGCAAAGGACTAAACATATACATGGAAAGAAACATACGAGTTGGGAAAACCTACATTAGGTTGACATGGACCATTTCATTTGGGCAAGGGACATTTTGTAGCTAACACATGACACGGGTTGGGATACTAGTACGGAAGGTGAAGGGCAAATATACTTGATAGAACCTTGGGGTGTTATACTCGATAGAACCTTGGGATGTTATACTCTATAGAACCTTGGGATGTTATACTTGATTCATAGTGACCATATTTTATCTTGATACAGTAGTTCATCCTTTTACCTTGGTTTAACTTGTCTATCTTATCATCATCCTTATGTTTACTTTCAGTTTATGCTTGTCATGTTACATTTACCTGTTTTTATGCTGGAAGTAGATAGGACTTACCAGTCTTTATGACTGACCCCGTTTTCTTTCGCCTCTTTGTCTTCCGTTCCCCCCCCCCCCCCCCCCGCCAGGTTTTTAGGGAGGAAATACTGTTATTTAGCTCGGACTTCTTCTGCTTTAAGGTCATCATGTATGGCTTGGATTTTTCTTGGCTATGGCTGCTTTACCGTTTTACATGGGGAATATTTTATGACTGTGGTTTTATGCTTCTTTAACTATTGCAAGACAGGTTTCCAATGTAATGGTTTTTAAAGGCATTTTGATGTAAAAGGCTTTAGACCTTATAATTTTATGATGTAATGAAATTTGGTTTTTCTTCCGCTGTTTTATATGTTCTGTCTTGTAATATTTCTGTGCATGTTTACCTAGACAACGCCCCTCCAAAGCTAGTGCATTCTCTTGTGAGTGACCCTGGCGGAGGTTGGGGTGTTACAGGTCATTGCATGTATAAAATATGTTCATCATATGTTATGTTTTCTCTTTTTTTTACAAGATGGATTTTATAATTAAAGGGGCATCCATTTGTTGTATTTAAGGATATATTGTATTTACTGCTTACAACATGTTATGAATGAACCTTTCATTTATTTTCTACTTAAACTATTGGATCCTCCTTGCTGTTCTGCTTAATTTTTATATTGTGTGTGCATGCTATTATTGTTGATTAATTATTTCGTGAAGCAGTACATGTTTTACTATATATGTTAAGTTATACTAGTCTGGGACCATCTTACAAAGAGAGCATTACTTTCAATACTATTCATAAATGTTGTTGTTTGTATTTAAATTTTTTTTCCCTTTGTCCTCATTGTTGTCCATTTATAATAGAATCATGCTGCATTCTAATATGTGAATTTACTCAAAACAATCCATGAAATAAGTATTGTGCTTTTAAGTTTTAAGTTATACCGTTTAGCGTATCCCACTACGTAATAGTCTATTCACGTACCAAACTACTATGGACAAAAATAAAAATTCAATCGTGACTAGCGAGGTGCCATGATCCTAAAGACATTATAATATCGGTAGGTTGACTCATATTTTGAAACCCAAAAATACTGATATAGGGTGCAAAATACCCCAAATAAAAAGTTGCGTACTTAATTAATTAAAAATTACAATAAAATTCTAAAAATTAAATTAACACTACGTCTCAAAAGGATCTTGTCTAAATTCGAATCAATATGCAGTTATTTCAAATAAAATGTTACGATTGACGAATGATTCTATAGCGACTATTTAAAAATTTGATTTGGACATATCTTGCAATCTATCCGACGAAATCTCCATTTTCCGCTTCCGTTAGAAAAATATAGTTCAACAGATTCGAACGTTTCTTGTTTCACAGAAATCCAAGTTAAAACGAATCCTGTATACTCAGTTGAAGTTCAAATCGCCAAACTACGAACTGCAGCGCTATTTCGAGCTCGATTATAATTATATTATAATTATACGTTCAAACTGCCATTCAAACAATATATTCGTTATTCTAATTCAATTCGAAACTGAATTAAATACCACCGTTGACCCAATCCGCATTATATTGTGAATTCCACTATTTCTGACTATTTCAGAAATTAAATATATTATTATATTATTTATTTTAATTAAATATTCAATAATATTTAATACTGGTCATTTTAAATAACCAAACCATTATTTAAATAAATAAATAAATTATTTATATCGCTGAAAAATGCGGGCCGTTACACATTTAATACTAAAATGCAAAACTGTTCCGCATTCTATGCGTCCCATGTCCCGTGCAAATCATAATTTACTACATATATATAAGCATAACAATTACAAATATATATATATATATTATAGATTTTACACTTAATTATGTTTACATCAAGAATGTATACAAACTGGAATTATACTATCACACTGTCCAATACAATTTAAATTACAACAAAATGCGAACTGTAAGTTATATACGTATATATATATACACACATACATATACAAAACATTTTGAAAATGAAAAAAATTCAAACTTGTTCAATTTTTCAAAACCATAACTACAATAGCGACTACTATCGACCCATCATATTTTGAATTGCCCTTTTTTCAACCTAAAACAATTTAGGGTTATATTGGAACTACTGCTCCCCTGTATAAAACAATTTTAAACATAGGGTTAGGATTCTACAATACATCAGATGTATATCATATGTTGGGTTTAAGCCAAATACATGAAATGTATATAAATTTAACTGAGCATTGCCTTTATTAACATGAATCAAACATTCATGCATGTATCTGCAGCAAACTGTAAATTGACTTTCATACTTTTCTTGTATCAGTATACAATTAGTATAAAAGTAAACTATCATTGTTATTGTTGCTACAGATTCAATTTATATTCACAATAAATATATATATGTACATTTATCAACATAAATATACTGATGTTTATATATCTGCACTGTATATGTAACGATTAAGAATTTCGCTCGATCCAAATTGATCGCTAAACCGACCAAGACCGTTCGAAACCCCTGATTGTTTTGAGAACACGACAAATTGGAACCCGAACAGAAGAACATTTCATTGTTAATTACAGCAATTCCATCAGAATACAAAAATATATAGAGTATAAATAAATACTACACAGAAAATATTAGGGATTCAAATTACATTTAAATACATCGCAGCGGAAAAATAATACAATACACAACTGAAAGAGATCTATGGATACAGAGCTTTCCGGATATCATTTCAGTTGTAAATCAGGATCCTGTGAATATAAATCTGCAAAACCAAAACTACTAGCTGCCCGTGTCAAAATAAGGGCACCCAGAGTTTAGGTTAAAACAATAAACTCCAGGTCAGTCATGTGACTGGTGTGAGAACTAAAACAGTTATTAATCTTTATTTTAAAGTTAGGTAAATCAGGGGACCACGCCGTATAACACGGAACGGGTTTCCTCCCAAGAACACCAGTGCATAAAACAACAGCGCAATGCTAAATAGAGAAAAATGAAGCTATTATAAGACCCAGGTCCCATCACACAATGCAACACAAGCCGGAGGATAGGGTTTTACCTTATAATAGCCAAAGAATGCTTGATACGCTAAATATCATATTTTATTATTACTATAAGTGTATAGTGTCAAAAAAATTCAATCATAAGTATTAATCATAGACGGCATGGGTACCATATATCATGTCGTCAATACTAGGCTCTACAATCAAAACCGCAAATGTCACGTATTGGAAGTTGAATTTCCATCTGTGAACCTAGGCAAAAGATAGTCCTCTACCGATTCGAGATGCTCTAGCCCGTGTCTCAAGACCCTGACTCAGGTGGGCCCTTGGATCGTCAGGGCCAGTCCACCGATATGGATTAAACTTAAACCCTGGACATTCTGTTTCCCCACCCTATGGGTTGTCAATGAGTCCAATGACTCCATCGGCTCCACACAGTCGCCGATATATCCGAGGCGCCTCGCAATAACAACAACCACATAAGTCAAACTCGTCAGGGCATGTAAAACCACTGACGCCACTTCTAGCTAGAAGGAAACGCATGCCCTCCCTGATGTCCTCTTCCGTTTTTGGTTCACAACCAGGGTGTGAGGCTCGCGAACCAACGTTACACCAAGTTATGCCACACAGGCGGTGCTTTGATCATCAACCACAAGACTTTTCTTTTCATCAGAAGCCTTGATCAATTGCCACTTAGGCATGCCAAACAGGTAGTTCACTCCATGCTATTGATATACATCAATATATAACCCCTGAGCTCGTAAGTCTCAGAGAAGGGCGTTAAGTAAGAGAATAAATTCTCCGCCGCCAAACAAATATATATTTAATAGAAATCAATCACACAGAATAAAATCCGATGTTAGACACACAGTCCATTTACAAGTTCGTTCTAGGTCTGAACGAAACCGGAGGCACCTTGTACCTCGCATATCCATCGATCTCCAAGTACGTCTGACGATCACCAACTGATTTCCTCCTTTTAGGTGTACAGCCCAATCAAGATCATCAATAATCACCCAGACGGCGTGAAGACCTCCAGTCTTCGACCACCGTCTTCATCCTCAACACCACGTCGAATCAGTTATTCAGAATGGGATAAACCCGGTCTTTCTAAATAACTCGCGTATATAATAAACAAGTGTTACAAAAACACAACATACGCCTCATTCCAATTAAGAATATTCTTTTATTCAAATATCCTTATACTTTGGGAAAGGTTCCCATTAATTTTATCAAAGATAAATTCTTTAAATTTATTCTTTAATCTTCTTTTGAATATCAATTCAAACTAGTCGGGATTAGCGAACCACACCGAAGTAATCATTTATCATATTTCCCAATCCCAACCTATTCATCCCATGAAGTAAAACTGGTCATACTTCATATCTAACACCACGGTGTTATCGGTAAATTCAGTTACCATTTCATGTTCAAATCTAATTAAAGATTTAACGATCGCCTGGAGCAAAACTGGTGATACCCCATACTCGATCATTTCAATCTAATTAAAGATTCATTAAAACTCCACTTAGTTTTAATCTTCCCAAAAATCAATATCCTGTCTTTAACTAGGTTAAAGAACCAATGTCATTTAAAACACGGTTCACTATAAACCCAAAATCACATTTCGTTCCAATTCAATTATTGAAACTTCTGGTTACTTTTAAAACCCTCTCAAATCCAATTTATTTATTTTAAAAATAAATAAATTATTATTTTAGTTCAAAACCAGTTCATTTCGATAAAAATCTATTTTTATCTTTTCATATTTGGAATTTTTCATCCCAATTCTTCACAAATCATTTCTTATGATTTTACACAAATTATTGATATTTTTAATAATTTTATCAAGGCCCGTACACTCGAATTCCATCAACGGCCATCGAACTACACTTACAGCGACCTTTTCCAAATTTTATTTGGACATAATTCCAAATCCAACCGTTAGATTTCAAATCTCTAATTTTCGTTAGAAAGCCCTTTTCGATACAAACCCAACGGTTCTGGTTTTAGGAGAATCCGACGGTCGGATCTCCCGTAATATCCATTCGAAGTCAATGGTCGAAATTCGCGAACTATCGCGGCGCGGCGTGTTCTATTCAGGCCATTTAATATATATAATATATATATTGTATATATTTCGTCGATTTCCTTTCAGAACGTATTTTATAAATCGTTTTAAATTCGTTTTCGAAACGATTTCAACTTCATATTCAATTTCTAATTGAAATTGAATATTCCACATCATTAATCTCTAAATGATAATATTTTCAAAACGTTATATTTTGAAATCACTTCTTTTTTATACTCATTATAAAAATGAATAAAATCAGTAAAATATCGTTTACGTCTAAATGGCGCATATCTAATCAACACGTGTAACAATCCGAATTTTTATAACATGTTGAAACTAGAAATCAAAGCAGAATTAAATTTTAAAGTCAGAATCAAGGGAAACGAATTGCGCCATTGCGTTTGTCTCGTAATTTTTCTTAGAGATGAGTCCTAGTCTGCAAGAATCAGCATCCGTATGAGTGAGATATGACCCTCCGAAGTTTCAGGAATTTTCAGAATCAAAAACAGCTCGGAATTCGAATTCGAAATTCGAATTCAAACCCCGCAGCAGGCAGGGCGGGAAAACTCCCGCCCATAGGCCAGGTCGACCTGTGGGTCGACCATAGTGTCGCCCTGGGGGTCGACCTGCCTCCCGAACCACTTTTCTGAACCAGATGCATTCTGATGTATTTAGGCTCGTTTTCTGACCAGATTCGTCTGCCTAACCCTATATAAACAGCCCCCTAGCCTCATTTTCTCCACATCATTTCTTTCTGTCCTTATGCTGCTTCTAAGATAATCAAAATAATAAGATAAAAAGGAAGAAAAAGGACTGCACCTTCTCCATCAAGACTACGCTTAGGGATTTGCAAATTAGGGGATTTCAATTTGAACACGGTCGATCAAATAGAGATTCAACAGTCAAATTCTGCTTTCTAATTCTCGATCCATGCACTATAAGTTCAAGTTACTTTTAGATAAAAGCTGTAAACTTAATATCCATGTTGTAAATTGGAATTGGATCTATGTATGGTAATTGATTCGTATCTATTCTTATTCATCTTGGATCTTGACTTTCGTGAATATTGCTTTGGACCTATTCATGTTGTAAATCAAACTCTCGCGTGTCTGTAACCTTAACATGCCTATGACGTTGAAACTATTGTTAATGGACAAGGACTATGACTGAGAACATAAGACTGCCTATGACTAATATGACTATGACGGTGAACATAAGACTGCCTATGACTAATAAGACTATGCCTATGACGGTGAACGTAAGGCTGTTGCCTATGACAAGGACAATTGTAGCTAATCAATTATGACTCTTGACTATGAGAATTATTATCTATGATTATAAGGCCATTATCTATGACCATGACCTTGAAACTATTACTGTTAATTGCCTATGACTATTGCCTAGAACGATTTTGGATAATTAACCATGACTATTGTGATTAATCGCTTAGGATTCTTAATTATGAGATTTCTACCTATGACCATGACTATGACTATTGGGGTTAATTACCTGGGACTATTATAGTTGATTGAAACCCATGTTGTATACCAAATCTGCAGTTTGTTGGATCTCATACCAAGGGTGTGACTTGCTTAGTTTATTCACTATTATGTACACCAAAACCATGGGATCCATTATTCTTGTATTTGGCTTTCCTTTGCATGCCTATTCTTTTATGTCAGCGTTTACCATGACTATCACCTTATCTTGCTAGACTTGAAATCCTATATGCCAGTGATGTTGTAACCAATTATCTCAAGTTATGTCATGCTAGTCTTGTAACCCCTTTTATTGCTTTATGCTAGTCCCTTTTTCCTATCATAGTTTTGATCCTATTCCCTCTATTTCGAGATTTGGATTTATTTGTAGTAGAGATCGATTCACATTCACGTGCGAAGGGAATACGATTTGGGTAGATTAGGCAAAACATGAATTGGTTATGAACCCGATAATAGGCAAAACATGAAACATGAACACTGTTATAACTTGAACCTGGATATGGACACGAACCTGACATCGACTTGATATGAAACTTGCCTTGAAAACTTGACACGATTTGACATGAAACATGACATGAAAACTCGACATGAATTTTGACATGAAAACTTGAATGTGGGCATGACAATTAGAAAAAACTTGAAAATGGACAACTCGAGGTCGGGTTGAGTTTGCAGTGTAAATCTGCCCGGAACCACCCGGCAAATCCAGTGGCTGCAAACAATAGGATCCAATGTGGGTAGTTGGTCATATCGCACGTAAAACCCGAGGTTAGACTATGTTGTGGTGTAAATCTGCCCGAAACCGCCCGGTAAATCCAGTAACCACAACAGTTAGTCTAATGTGAGAGGTTGAAGTGCATTAATGAATTAATGCCACATGATAGGGTTAAGTCATGAACCACTTGAATATACTTAACCAATTTGACACGATGATTTGATTGGGTTAAGTCATGAACCGCTTGAATATACTTAACCAATTTGACATGATGATTTGATAGGGTAAAGTCCTGAACCGCTTGAATATACTTAACCAATTTAACACGATGACTTGATAGGGTTAAGTCATGAACCGTTTGAATATACTTAACCAATTTGACACGATGACTTGATAGGGTTAAGTCCTGAACCGCTTGAATATACTTAACCAATTTGACACGATGACTTGATAGGGTTAAGTCATGAACCACTTGAATATACTTAACCAACTTGATACATGATTCGTAGGGCTAGGTCATGAACTTAAACGACAAAATTTAGCCAATTTGACATGACACGTAGACGGGTTAAGTCACGAACTTGGATGACAACAGTTAACCAACTTGACATGCTATACCGATGGGGTTAAGTCTCGAATTTAAATGACAACACTTAACCTATTAGATGGAAACCCTAGTTACGCGGTCTGTTTCAGCAGTAACCCACTAGATGTATCATGGTACCCTGGAACTAGGCAGGGTGGGGCACGATTACTGGGCTGATTGTAAGCGACCAGAACGACGGCTGTGTGGGTGTGCCAGTGTAGGTTCTAACGGAGTGCGGGCGTGCACACACTCCAGAGCAGAAAAAGAAGGCATTGGGCATCAGTAGGTTTATCTTTGCGTGCTTGATTCGTGTTGATGGTTGGCACCACAGGGCTTGATACACCCTATGGTGGACCTAGCACAGGTGACTACATTTCATGATTGGGCCGTATGACACAGACACATGAACGAGCTAGGACTTGTAGGGAGTCGATCGATTAATAGATCGTTACGTGGAATTTGTTAGGTAGCGTAATCCCTAGTGGTCCTAGGTGGCTTAAACCCTAATCGAATCAAGGAAACGTTCAATAGGTAGCATAATCCCTAGTGGCCCTAGGTGGCATAAATCCTAGTTGAACACGCGAAAGCTCATGATAAGCAAACCTAGCCAGAACAAGGGTGGTGGTCCCAACGATTTCAAGAATGGTAGTATAGAAATACGTGATGAAACCCGTACGATATACAGCAAGGGACTGTACATATACATGGAAAGGATGATACATGTTGGGATACTAGTACAGTTGGTGCAGAGAATTTAGGAAATCAGAGCAAATAGATATCATTTTAATGGTGAAACAGAGAAATCTTGCGATGATAAAAATCTTGCGAAACTATACTTAGTTCATCCTGAATGGGAACCTTGCAATGTTATACATGACAGAAATCCTATGATGTTATTCTTAGTTATCGTGCCTATAGCTTATTTTGTCACCATGCTTATGTTTACTTTCAGTTTATTCATGCCATGTTATCTTTACCTGTTTTTATGCTGAAAGTCACTAGGAATTACTCAGTCTTTATGACTAACCCAGTTTGTTTCGCCTCTTTTTCTTCCGTTTCTCCCCCCTCCCCCCCCCCAAGTTCACAGGGTGGGAACACAGCTTAGTTCGGATCTTACCGAGCTCCAAGGCTATTTCATGAAGGCTTGGATTGCTCTTGGCTATTGCTTGCTTTGCTGCTTTATTGGGGAATGATTTATAACTATGGTTTTATGCTTCTTTACTATTGCAAGACAGATTTTGATGTAATGGGTTTAATAGCATTTTGATATATAAGGCTTTAGACCTTTCTAGATTTTAAAGCAATGAAATTTGGTTCTTCTTCCGTTGTTTTATATGTTTTGTCTTGTAATATTTCTTTGTATGTTTACCTAGATAATGCTCCACCTAAGCTTGTGCATTCCCTTTGTGAGTGACCCTAGCGGAGGTGGGTGTTACAACATGGCTTTTATTCAACATATGAATGTTTATTCCATTCAACACATGAATATTTATTTTACTCAAAACATGAATATTTATTCTATTCAACACATGAATTTATACTATTCAACACATGAATTTTTATTTCTATTCAACACATGAATATTTATTCTATTCAACACATGAATTTTCTTCTATTCAACACATGAATATTTATTTTATTCAACACATGAATTTTCTTCTATTAAACACATGAATATATATTTTCCAAATTGGAATGAGGCCCAATCAACTACCATATAGTGTTAATTATATGGATTTCATACACACACGTACACTACAACAATTAAACACAGGCAACCATCACCCAAAGTGCATTCTACGCTGCATAAGCATCAAATATAAATATTTAACGCTTATAACAGGCTATCAATCTATCGAGCGATATACAGCTACTTATTGGGACTAGTGTATGTCCAATTTCATCCCAACACCCATGTGGGGTTTCAAACAATCAAACACGGATTTTATTTGTGCAGTTGGGCGATGTGTAAAAATTTTTGTCCCAATCAATATCAGTTAAATCAGTGTGCATAAACAAATCGTTCGATTTGTAAATGAATATATATTTTATTTCAATACATGAATATATATTTTATTTCAATACATGAATATATTTTTTTATTTCAACACACATCACAATCAATTTTCACAACACACAAAATCAAACAAGTCGTCCATGGTCTGTGGACGACGGGTGTCAGGTGCTGCTAAGCACCGTATGCATCCTAGTATATATTTAAACTAGAAATTAAAATAAAAGTGAGGAGTTCTCACCAATTGCTAAACCAAACGCCACGACTCTTCTTATGCAGAAAATCTTTGTCGTGCTCTCCTTTTGTCAATTTCATTGCCCGTATCCACTACGTATATAAAAATCGCATCTTTATATTATTGCTATGTATATAAAAATCACATTTTTATAACTACGCTATATGGATAAAAATTCTATTTTTATACCGCTACTATATAGATAAAAATTCTATTTGTATTCTTCTCACTATATAAGAATTATATTTTTGATTAACTACCTATATAAAAATCATATTTTTATTATTCTAACTTCATATTAAAGATCGTATTTTTATATCGCTATACATGTAATAAAAATCAGATTTTTATAACACTAAAAATCGAATCTTTATAAACATAAAAATCTCAGCCTTATTTTATAAAAAATCTCTTCTTTACTTTATGAAAAGTCTCGTCTTTCCCTTATGAAAAATCTCGTCTTTACTTTATAAAAACAAAACCTTTTTGTTTTCGAAACAAAATCATTTTTTTTTGAAATAATATAAAGAAGCATATTTCTATTTCAATTTATTCTATATAAAAACCAGGTTTTTATATATAATGTTTCATATAATTTAATTATACACAGCAAATAAATTAATCATCTTAAGTAAAATGAATAAAAAAAACTCACAGTATTAGAGAAAACGGGATTTTCTAGTCACGGTTTCGGCGGTTTGCGGTGGAGCATTGCAATCGACGGAGGAGGCTAGGGGAAAGTGCTAAGGATGTGGCACCTTGTCAGGGGGTGGCGCAACAGGGGGTGCGGTGGCAAGAAAGTAAGTGGAGGCAGCGGATTTTAGGGGGATTCAGGGTTTGGGGGAAGGAAGGGAGAGGAGGGAGGATGACGTGGGGAGGAGGGGGAAAAAGAAGAAGCTGCGGCGGCGACGGGTGCGATGGGGGGGGGGGGGGTTAGGGCACGATGATTTTTTTTCTTTGTTTTATTTTTACTGAGTCGTGGAAGAGAAAAAGGAAGGAGAGGTAAGGTTATATATTATATTTTAATTATTTTATTCTCCAAAAGATTAGTTTTTAATTTGAACTCGAAATCAAACCCACCGACTGTCATCCATAGCTAATTACCCCCATTCCTAACACAATGGGTTATGTTTCGTTAGCCAATTCGACCGTTACGATCAGTTTCCATCAAAATCAAAATATAAATCTATATTGAATTTGAACGTGCATTTCAATTTACCGGGACTACATATAAACTCTAAAAATTCCCAAAAAATATTTTCTAGCTTCGTATTGTCGATGCGGTCCTAACAAAACTAATTTCGTCGAATTCCAAGACCATATGAAAAATGGTCATTTTCTGGTCGATCGAAATTGACTGAAACTGTTAAAACACGTTTTCTTTTGCCACGCTCACATATTGATTCAAAAAATTATGAATTTTGAAACCTAGCAATAACATGACATCACGGATCCAACAAAAGTGGTTTCGTCGAAAACCGAGGCCATTTGCAAAAATTCCATTTTTAAGGGCCCGAATTCCACAACGACTATTCTGAATTTTCAACTGGACGTAACTTTTTATCCCCGCTATGAAACTTCAATTTTTCGGATTCGTTGGAAAGATATTCTCAATTAGATTCTAATATTTTTGGTTTCGCCAAAATCCGGTATATTTTGAATCCTCTACATTCATTTGAACTTTGAAATCAAATTTTCAAACTACCGCGCCATTTCAGGCTCGTTATATAATTAAAAATAATTATTTATTTTCTAACGACGATTTATATAAATATATACGTTCGAATTCTATTCAAAATAAATTTCTCGTGGTTATTATTTATAATAATTCATTTTAAATATTCAAAATTCAATAAAATTGCCAAAATAAAAATTTTAAATTGGCTCAGATTTCCGGGTTATTACAATCTCCTCCACTTAAAACTTTTCGTCCCTGAAAAGGAACGAAGCCGAAAGTTGTTAAACAAATCAACTCCACTTTCATTATTTTCATTATGGCTTAAGTTCTTCAACTTTTCAGTTTCTAAGAACTTTTCAAATTTTTCAAAAATTTGGCTAATGCCTTAAATTTTCGAAAAATTTAGCTATAACCTCCCCTGCTCCGGGGACTTCAGAATATTTCAAATAGCCTCCCATGGCCCTCACCAATCCAAAAAGAAAAAGAAACAGCCAAGTGGCTAGCCAGTCGGCTCATAAAATCATCAAAAACCCAAGAAATATAATAAACATGTACCTATTTGTCGGGCAAACAATTTTATTCCTCTTCTCTAGCCTCCTTGCTATGACCTGTTCAATGTAAGTACATGTACATGTATGCAAATGCGATAAATTTTCAATACATTTCACTTTTTGGTTCAATTTGGCTAAAGGTTCAAATTTTAATTAATCAACCAATAATCAAACAACACAACTAGCAATCAATTTGTTTGATTATCTTTTTAAATTCATAACTTTGATATATAGTCAAAAATCACATTTTTGGTGCCAAATCACAACAATAAGCCCTATCTAGCTTTGGTTCTCACACCAGTCAATTGGAAATATATAGACATCCCACTTTCGAAACCCGAACATAAATATTGATGATGCCATGGTAATTATCAACATCATCTCCGGGCAACTAGAGTGTGATTCTATATCTATCCAGTATATTAAAACTTTGAATATACGTTTCCAAGGCGTATATGCAAAATATTTATATATTGGATTGTCCAAATTCAACACAAATAAATAATCAAATATGTACAATTGATTTAAATTTTCAAAACAAAAATTATTTTCATTTTATAAATATACTCTTCACATTCGTTCTAGGATACTACTGATCCCATCTCTTACGAGTCATTCTTATTGGATATTACTAGTATAATTTCTGATGAATTCTTTCATTTCGTTCTAACGTGTCTTGTCCTCGAGCTCTGTAAACCAGGGCTCTGATACCAAGATGTAACGACCAAGAATTTCGCTCGATCTGAATCGATCGCTAAACCGACCAAGACCGTTCGAAACCCCTGATTGTTTTGAGAACACGACAAATTGGAACCCGAACAAAAGAACGTTTCATTGTTAATTACAACAATTCCATCAGAATACAAGAATATACAGAGTATAAATAAATATTACACAGAAAATATAGATTCAAATTACATTTAAATACATCGCAGTGGAAAAATAATACAATACACAACTGAAAGAGATATATGGGTACAGAGCATTCTGATATCATTCCAGCTGTAAATCAGGATCCTATGAATATAAATCTACAAAACCAAAACTACTAGCTGCCCATGTCAAAATAAGGGCACCTAGAGTTTAGGTTAAAACAATAAACTCCAGGTCAGTCATGTGACTGGTGTGAGAACTAAAACAGTTATTAATCTTTATTTCAAAGTTAGGTAAATCAAGGGACCACGCCGTATAAAACAAAAAGGGTTTCCTTCCAAGAACACCAGTGCATAAAACAGCAGCGCAATGCTAAATAAAGAAAAATGAAGCTATTATAAGACCCAGGTCCTATCACACAATGCAACACAAGCCAGAGGATAGGGTTTTACCTTATAATAGCCAAAGAATGCTTGATACACTAAATTTCATCTTTTATTATTACTATAAGTGTATAGTGTCAAAACAATTTCAATCATAAGTATTAATCATAGACAGCATGGGTACCATATATCATGTCGTCAATACTAGGCTCTATAATCAAAACCGCAAATGTCACGTATTGGAAGTTGAATTTCCATCTGTGAACCGAGGCAAAAGATAGTCCTCTACCGATTCAAGACGCTCTAGCCCGTGTCTCAGGACCCAGACTCAGGTGGGCCCTTGGATCGTTAGGGCCAGTCCACCGATGTGGATTAAACTTAAACCCTGGACACTGCGTTTCCCCACCCTATGGGTTGTCAGTGAGTCCAATGACTCCATCGGCTCCACACAGTCATCGATATATCCGAGGCACCTCGCAATAGCAACAACCACATAAGTCAAACTCGTCAGGGCGTGTAAAACCACTGACGCCACTTCTAGCTAAAATGAAACGCATGCCCTCCCTGATGTCCTCTCCCGTTTTTGGTTCACAACCTGCCACTTAGGCATGCCACACAGGCAGTTCAATCCATGCGATTGATATCCATCAATATATAACCCCTGAGCTCGTACGTCTCAGAGAAGGGCGTTAAGAAAGAGAATAAATTCTCCGCCGCCAAACAGATATATATTTAATAGAAATCAATCACACAGAATAAAATCCAATGTCAGACACACAGTCCATTTACAAGTTCGTTCTAGGTCTGAACGAAACCGGAGGCACCTTGTACCTCGCATATTCATCGATCTCCAAGTACGTCTGGACGATCACCAACTGATTCCCTCCTTTTAGGTGTACAGCCCAATCAAGATAATTAGTAATCACCCAAACGGCGTGAAGACCTCCGGTCTTCGACCACCGTCTTCAACCTCGACACCACGTCAAATCAGTTATTCGGAATGGGATAAACCCGGTCTTTCTGAATAACTCGCGTATATAATAAACAAGTGTTACACAAACACAACATATGCCTCATTCCAATTCAGAATATTCTTTTATTCAAATATCCTTATACTTTGGGAAAGGTTCCCATTATTTATCAAAGATAAATTCTTTAAATTTATTCTTTAATCTTCTTTTGAATATCAATTCAAACTAGTCGGGTTAGCAAACCACACCGAAGTAATCATTTATCTTATTTCTAAATCCCAACCTATTCATCCCATGATGTAAAACTGGTCATACTTCATATTTAACACCACGGTGTTATCGGTAGATTCAATTACCATTTCACGTTCAAATCTAATTAAAGATTTAACTATCGCTTGGAGCAAAACTAGTGATACCCCATTCTCGATCATTTCAATCTAATTAAAGATTCATTAAAACTCCACTTAGTTTTAATCTTCCCAAAAATCAATATCCTGTCTTTAATTGGGTTAAAGAACCAATGTCATTTAAAACACGGTTTACAATAAACCCAAAATAACATTCCATTCCAATTCATTTATTGAAACTTCTGGTTACTTTTAAACCCTTTCAAATCCAATTTATTTATTTAAATAATAAATAAATTATTATTCTAGTTCAAAACCAGTTCATTTCGATAAAAATCTATTTTTATCTTTTCAAATTTGGAATTTTTCATCCCAATTCTTCACAAATCATTTCTTATGATTTTACGCAAATTATTCATATTTTTAATAATTTTATCAAGGCCCGTACAGTCGAATTCCATCAACGGCCATCGAACTACACTTACAGCGACCTTTTCCAAATTTGATTTGGACATAATTCCAAATCCAACCGTTAGATTTCAAATTTCTAATATTCGTTAGAAATCTCTTTTCGATACGAAGGGTTTTAGGAGAAATCGACAGTCGGATCTCCCGTAATATCCATTCGAAGTAAATTATCGAAATTCGCGAACTGCCGCGGCGCAACGCGTTCTATTCAGGCCATTTAATATATATGATATATATATTATATATATTTCGTCGATTTCCTTTCAAAACTTATTTTATAAATCGTTTTAAATTCGTTTTCGAAACGATTTCAACTTCATATTCAATTTCTAATCGAAATTGAATATTCCACATCATTAATCTCTAAATGATAATATTTTCAAAACATTATATTTTGAAATCACTTCCTTTTCTATATTCATTATAAAAATGAATAAAATCGATATAAACATCGTTCACCTCTAAATGGCGCATATCTAATCAACACGACTTTTATTCGAGACATGAATGTTTATTCTATTCAACACATGAATATTTATTTTACTCAACACATGAATATTTATTCTATTCAACACATGAATTTTTATTATTCAACACATGTATTTTTATTTCTATTCAACACATGAATATTTATTCTATTCAACACAAGAATTTTCTTCTATTCAACACATGAATATTTATTTTATTCAACACATGAATTTTCTTCTATTCAACACATGAATATATATTTTCCAAATTGGAATGAGGCCCAATCAACTACCATATAGTGTTAATTATATGGATTTCATACACACATGTACACTACAACAATCAAACACAGGCAACCATCACCCAAAGTGCATTCTACGCTGCATAAGCATCAAATATAAATATTTAACGCTTATAACAGGCTGTCAATCTATCGATCGACATACAACTACTTATTGGGACTAGTGTATGTCCAATTTCATCCCAACACCCATGTGGGGTTTCAAAAAATCAAACACGGATTTTATTTGTGCAGTTGGGCAATGTGTAAAAATTTTCGTCCCAATCAATATCAGTTAAATCGGTGTACATAAACAAATCGTTCGATTTGTAAATGAATATATATTTTATTTCAACATATGAATATATATTTTTCTTCAACACACATCACAATCAATTTTCACAAAATCAAACAAGTCGTCCATGGTCTGTGGACGACGGGTGTCGGGTGCTACTAAGCACCGTCTGCATCCTAGTATATATTTCAACTAGAAATTAAAATAAAAGTGAGGGGTTCTCACCAATTGCTAAATCAAACGACACGACTCTTCTTATGTAGAAAATCTTCGTCGTGCTCGCCTTTTGTCAATTTCATTGCCCGTATCCACTACATATATTCAAATCGCATCTTTATAATGTTGTTATGTATATAAAAATCACGTTTTTATAACTACGCTATATGGATAAAAATTATATTTTTATACCGCTACTATATAGATAAAAATTCTGTTTTTATTCTTCTCACTATATAAAAATTATATTTTTGATTCACTACCTATATAAAAATCATATTTTTATTTTTCTAACTTCATATTAAAGATCGTATTTTTATATCGCTATACAAGTAATAAAAATCAGATTTTTATAACACTAAAAATCGAATCTTTATAAACATAAAAATCTCAGCCTTATTTTATAAAAAATCTCTTCTTTACTTTATGAAAAGTCTCGTCTTTCCCTTATGAAAAATCTCGTCTTTACTTTATAAAAACAAAACCTTTTTGTTTTCAAAACAAAATCAAATTTTTTTTTTGAAACAATATAAAGAAACATATTTCTATTTCTATTTATTCTATATAAAAATCAGGTTTTTATATACGATGTTTCATATAATTTAATCATACACAGCAAATAAATTAATCATCTTAAGTAAAATGAATAAAATAAAATAAACTCACAGTATTGGAGAAAAGGAGGTTTTCTGGTCACGGTTTCGGCGGTTCGCGGTGGAGCATTGCATTCGGCGGAGGAGGCTAGGGGAAAGTGCTGAGGATGTGGCACCTTGTCAAGGGGTGGCGCGACAGGGGGTGCCTTGGCAAGCCAGTAAGTGGAGGCGGCAGACTTAAGGGGGATTCGGGGGAAGGAAGGGAGAGGAGGGAGGGCGGCGTGGGGAGGAAGGGGAAGAAGAAGCGGCGGTGGCGACACTTGGGGAGGCGGGGACGGGTGCGATGTGGGGGGGGGGGGGGGGAGGGGTAGGGCACGATGATTTTTTTCTTTGTTTTATTTTTACTTAGTCGTGGAAGAGAAAAAGGAAGGAGGGGTAAGGTTATATATTATATATTAATTATTCTATTATTTTATTCTCCAAAAGGTTAGTTTTTAATTTGAACTCGAAATCAAACCCACCGACTGTCGTCCATAGCTAATTACCCCCATTCCGAACACAATGGGATATGTTTCGTTAGCCAATTCGACCATTACGATCAGTTTCTGTCAAAATCAAAATATAAATCTATATATTGAATTTGAACGCGCATTTCAATTTACCGGGACAACAATTCCCGAAAAATATTTTCTAGCTTCGTATTGTCGATACGGTCCTAACAAAACTAATTTCATCGAATTCCGAGATCGTATGAAAAATGGCCATTTTCTGGTTGATCGAAATTGATTGAAACTGTTAAAACATGTTTTCTTTTGCCACGCTCACGTATTGATTCAAAAAATTACAAAATTTGAGACCTAGCAATAACTTGACATGACGGATCCAACAAAAGTTGTTTCGTCGAAAACCGAGGTCGTTTGCAAAATTTCCATTTTTAAGGGCCAGAATTCCACAGCGACTATTCTTAATTTTCAACTGGACGTAACTTTTTATCCCCGCTATGAAACTTCATTTTTTCAGATTCGTTGGAAAGATATTCTCAATTAGATTCTAATATTTTTGGTTTCACCAAAATCCGGTTTATTTTGAATCTTGTACATTCATTTGAACTTTGAAATCGAATTTTCAAACTACCACGCCATTTCAGGCTCGTTTTATAATTAAAAATAATTATTTATTTTCTAATGACGAACTATATAAATATATACGTTCGAATTCTGTTCAAAATAAATTTCTAGTCGTTATTATTTAAAATAATTCATTTTAAATATTCAAAATTCACTAAAATTGCCAAAATAAAAAATTTAAATTGGCTCAGATTTTCGGGTTATTACAGTATATAAACATCTACAGGGCAGATTGCCACTCATTTTGTGCTCACGTCAGATTCGTGATAATCATTATCTTCTTTTGAATAGCAGATTTATAAATCTAGGTGAGATATATTTTTAAAGGTACATATATATACATTCAAGCTAGATTTTCTAGCCTTTATGAAGCATGTATTTTATGTAACAATTTTACAACAGTATTTCTTGAAGCAATTCAAACATCAACATGTGAATAGAATCATATTTATAATTAAATGTTAAATATTTTAAACAACCATACAAAATGATTTCTACATAACTTATTAAGTCAACAATTGGGGCAATACAGAAATTTTTAATAATTATATATACACAACATATGCATATTTAACATATAGTACCTTGATATTAATATCTATATGTAAGTGACACCAGCCAAATCAGACTAGCCAGGTTATAATATAAAATCAATCAATTTGATTCTGTCTAATAGAAATGCATAGTCTAGTTACATGTGTAAATATATGTTTTAAAACATTCATACTTGCAGGGATTTAATCCAAAAGGAAAACAACAAACAAAATTTACTTTGACTATGTTTCTCAAACCCCTATTAAATTTTATCATATCAAATTTGAACTTATATATCAGAATATATCTTTGAATGTTTCACATATCATGCTAAGTGCTAGAACTTGAAAAATACTGATGATTTCTAAATTGTTCAAAATATAATCAGCAAATCTCATTTAATGTAGCAAGACATTGTAGAGATAATTTTATTTCATGGTCTTTATAAACTGATATTGGAGGATGTTACAACAAATTTTAGCATAACTTGCTTATATATGTAAATGTTGGTAACTAATAAAATCAAATTTTATTTGTAATGGCTAATTAAGCACAAGTCTAATCAAAGCATATATCAATACAGCAAGGTTAAACAAGGACCATTATAGTATCCAAATACTCTAATTTATTCTAATATCAGAAAACAGATAGTAAATCAAATTTAATGCAGTTTTCAATTTATATTAGTATTATATACACATTAATATAAAACACAAACACTATTTTAAAATCGAATGTATCATAGATATATAATTATGTACATTTATACATATGTATTATAATGTAGGATGTTCCTGAAGGAAAAATCAATATAGGGCTTGAAATTTGATAGATCAAAAAAAAATTGATGAAATAGAATTGGAAGAGAGTTGAATTCATTAACATACTTAATGATTCATACATATGTTAAATCAAACAATTCTTATTATAGGGATTAACAGATAAGAATTGACAATCCTGATTTTCATTACATAATGGATATCATGTATCAATTCAAATTTCATTTTGAATAACAAAACAAATTTTGTTCATGTTTTTCAATGAAAGGAATCAAAATAAGAAAATCAATTTCTAAACCAAAAAAATAACCCAAGTTACCGCCATACTTTCATGTTATATATTAGCAATACTAAAGTAGGATTAATACAAAATATTAATTAATGGAATCATATCGCAAATTATATCAAATATAAATGCATAATCAATTAAAAGGTTTTCGCATCCGGGATGCATTTATATATGTCTTCAGTATCACATAATGGTTTATAATCAAATATAATGAGTAAGACATGGTAATTTAATAGAATTAATATCATAATATTAGTCACTATTCTATTCAGCTTTATAACGAAGGAAATTTTATGATTATACTTAAATCAACAGAGCACTAATAATAATATGGTATGGTTTAAACATTTTAAACCAAGAGAATTAACCAATCGTTAAATCTACAAATCCATTCCTACTTATTTGATATCACATATAAAATCATTTATAATGAAATGATTTCATCACATATAAAATTATTTTATACCACATATAAAATCATTTTATATCAAATATGTTATAATCCTCTTACAGTGGAGATTATAACTCTTTTCAAACTTTGGTACTTAATCAAACTGATTTTTGATTATCTGTTTGTGAATTTTTACTTTGTGTAACTAGATTATAATCAAGTAACATATAGACAGAATTATATCATTATAAATTCTTGTCTAAATAAAATATGCAGAGAGAACCATATTAATTAACATGTTTTCAAATTTATATGACATGTGAGAAATGGCAATATAACTATATTAATATCAAATATTAAGTCTTAATTTTCCAGATTTATTATCTTAAACATTATTGTAATGAAACAAGATCATTTGGTTATTAGAATAGAAAAATCATATTAATAGTTTAAAATATATATTAGGAAACCATAATTTCCAAAGAGAAAATAATCCCTAACACGACGATTTCAAAGTTCACAACTCTATTTTAATATCAATTCATATCAGGATCTTATTTCAAATAAAAGATCCTACTTGCATAGAAACAGTTTCTAGGTTTACATGAGTATTCTCTTTTTACTGTTCTAATCAAATTAGTTGAATTCCTAAATACCTGGCTCTGATACCATTGAAGGTTTCTTAGGATCGATACACAACGGAATTAACAAATTAACAACCCTAATTATGCAATTGAATTCAAAATTTTGAATCAAAAAGAAAATTATATACCTTTCGATGCTTTCCAAAATCCACGAATTAGAATCAGATGGTTGATGGATCGAGTTGAAGAGCTCAACAAGACACTGAACCTCTAGAGAAGTCCACACGAAACTTGATTCACTTCGATTGTTGTACAAAATGAAGGAAAGAGGAGAAAGATGATGCTAGTCGTCTTTGATTTAGGGTTTTATAACAAAAATGTATTCGAGAAAAATTAATGACTTACTTGATCTAATCTAAAGCCACGTATATATGTATATTAGTTTTACCGTGTTTTATAAAAGAATAAAAATCCCTTTTACAAACAAATTTAAACTATAAAATAGGTGTTTCCCCGAATATTAGTTCCATAATTCAAATAAAATTATCAACAGACTGATATTTTATTTGACCCATATAATTTCTCCTTTATCACAATCTTTATATGTGACCCTTCAGGTTATTATAACGTTGGCAATAATTTAAATTGTATTTAAATTATAAACAGTGATTGGCATCTAGCAATACGTCTGTGCTACCCAAGTTATAATAAGATAATCGATTCAATACAACCTTTTCTGTGACTAGTGTATCAATGTAATATAATCCTTTTAACCACTATATCCAGGATTAAGCTCGAGACATGGAACATATCAACCTCTTTATAATTTAATCCGTTTATCTTGATCCATGAGTAAACTGTTTAAAACAAATCAATATTTGAGCGCAGCCATGCATTTCACAGTCTCAATCAATCAAGAGGCCCATGGATATCACTACAAATATATCATATGGTTAAATTCCATCTAGATCATTCATAATTTTCACTCAATTCGAGATGTATCCAATAAGAATCGTTATCATCTACTCTGTTACAAGTAACTTTAGGTAATATCAAAACACAAATATCCTCGAATAAAATTATAAAGATTTCAGGTCTGAGGACCATTACATCACTGTCACTATGAGAATAACTTATGATACTCTTAATTATATTCCATGTAGCTATCTCACGGTGGGTTTGCCCAATACCCTATTCTTCAATACGCATTTATGTCTTGACACTAATATCACGTATATTATTAATCAACGAGACGTGATCATCATCCAATCAACATACTAGTCTCAATGTTTTATTGTTGTCCTATATAAACAATAAAACTTGGCTAGGGACATTTGAGAATTATAATACTTAATATGTTACATAATCTTAAGTTCAAATTTTACTCAAACTATATAATTCCGTATTATTATTTTAAGGAATTATGTTACGTTATTATTTATATTATATAGTAAAAATAACATAATATTCTTATTCCAAATAAAATAATAACATCAACAATGTTAATAATCACATCAAACGGATTACCTCTAGGGTATAAACTCTAACAATATATTCCACAATCAACTCTGCACGAATAAAATATTTTGTTGGTTAGAAATAATTGTTATAGTATATCATATAAATGATGATATTATTGAAAAAACCAATTGAAGTGACACTTGTATATAACTGTATGAATAAATAGCATTTTTGTATCAACTGAATTGAAGTGATGGTAATAGTTGAAGAGATGTATGCTGGTGGTTATGTCAGTATTGGTAGTGTACATGGTGATGATAGGTATTAGTATTTTAATTTGTGGGTATCAATTTTAATTAATGTTGGTATCAGTTTGAATCTCTGTTGGTATCAGCTTCAATAGTTGCTACATACAAATGAAAGTTTGTAAGAAAAATAAGCCATCAAAAAGTTTAAGTCGGACTGTTGCTGTGCACATTCTAGTTGATGGATTTCTTTTTGTTTTAAGCTCCATATCTTTAATATTATGCTTCGTCACAGTTGTTCCAATATTTTTTCAACTTATGATCTCTGCAAAAAGTATACATTAGTATCACTTTTTGTTTTAAAAAAAATCTTGAAATGTTTCCGTACCAATTTTGTGGCTTCTTTCAAACTTGGATCCTTTCGTCCTTTTTAATGTCTTGGCTGCATAAAATTAAAGTGTGACCGTTCCATTATCGGATATGTTAATGTAAGAAGTACCCAATTACTTACGCAATGCATTGGAAATTATATAGTTTACGTGAAATTGTTGAGAGCAGCTGCTTCCAAGAATGGAATAAGTAAATGTTATATAATTCCATGCCTTTGTGCTCAAATCAGCAAGCATGCTAGCATTTAATTAGTAATTCAATCATGTAAAAAAATTAGTTGTGTATTGAAATTGTACTTGCTGTCATTGTTGTTGACATTGCATAATTATTTTTGACCAAGTCACATTTTAGATTGAACCAGTCAATAATCTATGTTATGAAGGAAAACAAAATGTTACACAAACTAAATTGAACATTCGCATTTGCTATAAGAAAGATTCATTTTTGTTCAGTTATTAGCTCTATGTACATTTGGTATTAAATAATCATTAAAAAATGCTGGTATCAGTTTTTTGTTGCTTAGGTATCATTTTCAATATTGTATAGGTTGTATAATAACTTTCATGTTTTTGGGTATCAGTTTCATATATATATATATATATATATATATATATATAGAGAGAGAGAGAGAGAGAGAGACATATCAGTATTATATATACAGCTATATTTAGTATCAGTTTAATATGTATTTAGCTATCAGTTTAATGTTAACAATACTTATCTTATTTAAGAAACATATTTTCAGTTGTTTGTTTTGAAATTGGGTATCAGTTTTAAATTTGATACAAGTAATTACCTGGCCTTCTGTGAAGCTTCCTTCCAATACATGTTTTAGCATATCCTTCGTAATAGCACATCATCCCGTTATTGCATCATCGTTTGACCAAGCATCTTGACTATTTTTTTACAAAAGAAGTAAATATATATGTAAATGAAATGTAACAAGACAAAGAAAAATGAAAAACTTACTTGTCTCCAGATTCTGCAAGCGAAAAATTTCTTTATAATTCTTTGTTGTTCAAGATTTAGATGACTAACATTTTCGCAGTGTGACAAGTGTAAGTCTCTCCATGTAGGTTCTATTATTGCAATTGTCTCTATTGGGTCTAAGTTTGGTTCTTCCTCCTTTCCTTCTGGTTTTGTTTGTTGTTTTTCTAACTTTTCTTTATCTTTTTTTACTAATGCAGGTTCTACTTCTTCCTTTTTTTTCTCCAACTGCTTCATCTTGATTCTCATTTTCTTTGCTTTTTTCTTATTTTTTTTTTGAATATTTGTACATAACACTCCTTTTTGATTTCTTGCTTTTTCCTTCAGTCTTCGAATATAAGGTGTTTTGCTCGTTTTTGGTTTGATGGCTGATTTTTTTTCTTCATTTTTGGGATGGTTTTTCATTGTTACCTTCATCGATATTTTCTTCCGCACATGGTTGAGTGATTTTCAAATCAAAGTTGGGAGGAGTGATGTCTTTAATTATTTGGTTTTTTGTTCAATCGTGGCGCTATCTTTGATGATTTCAGTATCATTTGCTGGTATGTTTTCATGTTGTTGTTCAACAGTTTTTTCTTTCTTTTGAGATGTATTTTCTTCATCAACTAAAATACTCTCCTTTTGTTTTTCTCCCTCTTCTACTTCAACATTCAAATCAATTTGTATTTTTTCCTGAACTTCTCCTTTGTCTGCAATTGGAAAATCATCCACTGTTGCTTTTGAATCCACTCTTTGCTCCATGCTCTCTCATCTTTAGAATTTGACTTTTTTTGTTTCAATTGTTATCTCAGTTTGAATATTTCATTTTCTACCTCTTTTCTCAATCTTCTTTCTTTTTTTAGTTCCTCGTTTAACTTTTTGTTTTTGTCTTTAACTTCTTAAATGTGCAGTTTTAATATTCTGATCGTGACATCTTGTTCTAATGAACCAAGTTGTTTTTGAATTTCCCCACGTTTTCTTTTTTTTAACATCCACGGCTTTTCTTCTTCTTGGTCTTGTTGTTAATGCTTCTGAAGTTTCCAAAAGCCTAGCCTCGTATGGTTCAATATTCATTATTTATTGTACCTGTATATTTTGAAAATTAAAAAGGTATTAAACAGCTGTTGGTTTTATAAATATTTAGGTATCATTTTCTGGGTCTCGGTTTTAAGGTAGCAGTTTTAGTATAATTTATGTCTCAGATCTAAGGTGTCAGTTTTAGCATTATTTAGGTATCATTTTTATGATGTATGTTTTAAGATAGCAGTTTCAGCATTTTTTAGGTATCAGTTTTAGCATTATTTAATTACTAGTTTTTATGTGAAGGTAGCAGTTTTAGTATTATTTAGGAATCAGTTTTAAGGTAGCAGTTTTAGTATTTTTTGAGTACTAATCATTAAAAATATCTATATGTCAGGTGTTTTACGTAGAGTATTGTTAATGCCACTCCAAAAACGGATAAGGGGAGTCATATTTTATTTTCCCTCCATTAAAAATTAAATTGTTAAGGGGGGCCAAACACAATGGAAAAATATATAAATAAACCTAATTTTTCCCTCCATTCAAATACATGAAACACTGGAAAAATCAACAAGGACATATTGAAATTGGGCTTGCTATCAACGAACAATGTTTATGGCCAAAAACAGACCTCCATTGTTTCTAGTAAATTGTTACTTTTCGGTGATTTATTCAACAAATTCAACATGTCGTTCATTTTTTGAGTAAAAATCGTGTTATCTTCTTTCTCAAAGTTAGAAATTTCGTTAGAAATAGGTTTCACCATGAAAACAATGATTAATTGGTTTCTTTGATAAGAAAAAGATGATTAGGGTTTAACGAATAATAAAATGAAATTAGGATCAAATAATAAAAGGGAATTTTTTTCTATATTTTACAAATTGTTAAGGGGGGCTTTGTTTAATAATACCCCTTAGAAAAATTTTAGAAAAATAAAGAATGAACCCTCTTAACCGTTTTTGGAGTGGCATTAAAATTATTCTCTACATATCAATTTTGAGCTGCAAGAGGTATCGGTTTTGAAAACTTGTGTTTTATATTTTAAGTATAGTTGAAATAGTAAGTAAAATTTAAACTTCATACTTGTCCATTGTAAGGCGGTGATAAATCCCTTTTAGTGGAAAAACCTCAATAGGATCTTGCAATGATGTGATAGAACAAACAGCTTAAAATGAATATAAATCTCAAATCACAGGAAAAAAATGCAACAGAGAACACACAAATTTATAGTGGTTCCACAATCGTGAGATAGTGTACGCCCACTTCAATGGGGAAGAGATTTTATTAATATTCAAGAGATTACAGAGTTTTTTTAAAGTAGAGCAAAAGAAATGAAGAATACAAATGTTCTCATACATTTAATAGGAATAACATCCTCTATGCCTCTCTTTAAATAGAGAAAAGATTACTTGGGGATGAGACAATTGATTTATGTAAAATAAATCAATTTATGGAAAAAACTAATATCCCATTAATTAGTTGTCATATGATTGATTGATAATTTTCCCTTTCTCCATCAATCAATCCATTTTCCAATTTTAATCTCTTTCCATTTCTTTTCTTCATGAAACATGGCAACTAACTAAATAACGGATATTTCCAAGTGAAAATTAGTCTCACATCCTTAAAACTAAACTTAATTAAGCTCACATCCTCCCCTTTAGAAACATATAAATTTCTTCCCTATTTTCAAATAGCCGCTCTTTTTTTTACAGGTATGCCCTTTCTCTCTTAATTCACGCCGTAGTTTATGTAATATGATACACGTTTTAGGGTTTTATTTTTTCCACAATCAAATAGTTCTGTGTAATGGCGGCTCCTCCTTTATTTGCAATTAAATTTTTAGGGTGCGGCTTTTACATCCTAATGGCGGCTGCTTCTTTGTGAGGATTTTTGATCGATCGATTTTTACAGATCGCAGGAGGGGGAACGACAGCGCTGGGTGATGGAGGAGGGGGAGCAGATGGCGACTGAGGTGGAGGCAGTCCAATCAGGAGCGGCGGCGGTGCTCACTTCGCGAAGGGGTTCCGTTTTTTGGGTTGTACAGGTGAAGGAGGAGGAAGAGGAGGGTTTGTCGACGACGGTGGAGCCATCGGTGGGCGGCGCGGCGACTATTGCGGGGGGAACGACAGCGAAGTCAGATATATTACAGGTGTTTTGGATTATTTTTTTAATATAGTTTGTGCAAATATTCTTAAAATTTTCATATAAGTATGCATATATTTCTATTACTTGCATATATGAATGCATATAGTTATAATTAACTGGATTTGTTTTTGTATTTTTGTTTGATTAATGCATATTAACCTGATTTTTTTTTCATCCAGTGGTCCTGCAAATATTGGTGTATTGGTGATGCAGATGATTGAAGAAGAAAATTTAAATTTCAAAGCCGACTTTCTTAATTTTAATGTCGCTTGAACAAAAAATATCAAAATCGTGGCAATTTCAATCCTATTTTTTTAATTAATTATTCTGATGTTATTAAACTGTCTCGGTTTGATGATGGATAATTTAATTAGGTGATAAATTTATCTTTTTATTATTGATTGTACAGTCGTGATTATTAATTTTTCACTATAGGGTTTGTTTCTTTAATTCTGAATACGTGTATAAAATCATGCATATGTTCAGGAAATTTGCATAACTGTACGCATATATCCTGTATATATGTGTACTTATGTACTCTTTTTGAAATTATGTTTGCTTGCGTGTATGATGACAAGTTGCATACATTCATGCATATATTCCTAATATATGCATTTTACCAGTGTTTTTCATCCACTATAAATATTAGTATGCATAACTTTTGTTAAAATTTGCACATAGGTATGCAAGTACTACTGATATTTTTATACATGTATGCATATTTTTATTACTATTTTGAACACGTTTATGTAATTTTATACAATAATTACTGTTGAATTTGTCTACTTCTTGTTGAATCTCTTGTTTGTATAACAGTGCTACTGCTGATGTTGTTGTCTTGGTGTTGTTGAAGTTTGTCAATGATAGCTGCTCTCTTCATCTGTATTTTTATAGTTCTGTTATGTAGTTAGAGATACAGTTTGTTGATATAGTGAATATTTGTATTAACTTTGCTGATATTTTGTATAAGTGCGTATATGTATGAATAAATTCATAGTCGCTAAATGTCGGTACAGAAGTATTTTTATACCTGATAATATATACAAATATTCTTTGTTGTTGCATAGATGTATGCTAGTATTCTTATTATGTGCATGCAAGTTTTCAAATTTTCCTTTTGTGTGCAAACTCTGTTTTAGCTTTCATTATTTCTTCCCTATTTATTCTTGAATTTGTTAATTTAGTCATCGAATTCTATAGTATTAATTTTGTTTTCTGCTACAAAAATCTTCTGAAGTACTGATCGTACAGTAAGTAATAAAAAAAACATCAGTAGCGTTTTCTGAAGTAATGCTACCAATATTTGCAGTTAAGTAACCAATTTTATTGAAAAAATTGCATAAAAGTATGCAATATATTGTTTATAACTGCACACAAGAAAGCAACATTTCATACCATCATTAAAAAGAAGTAGAACATAATTCAATACATAAATCTCGAAGAAATTCTACGTCAACATATTATTATCAATAGTCCGACTATAAAGTTTACAGTTGAGAATTTCGTTAGCAAGCTCAGCACGTTGTTCATTAACAGCCACAACACCATATACTTCATCATCTTCAATGATTTCTTGGTTCTCACTTCTCTGTTTCATCATGTTATTAACAAACATGCCACAAACAACGCTGCAGAAATTTATAAAACATTAACACCTTGTTTGAATAATTCTATTTGGTATGATAACAAGGGTATAAATATGCAATCATTCTTACAATCTATATACTAGTATGTATGCAGGTTTTCGAAATACCAGTATACAAGTATCCTATTATTTACATAACAATAAATCAATTAAAACAAGTTTTTACATTATATGCATACAAATATGCAAAAATAAATGGATATCTACATACAAGCATGCAAATATTATTAATATCTGACTTCAAACATGCAAATATACTTGATATTTGTATAAAAGCACGCAGATGTAGTCAATATATGCATACAAGCATGTAGATATTTAAAATATCTGCATACAAACATGGAATTATTGTCAATAACTGCATACATTCATGCACATTTTGCCAAAAATGCATCTATACTAGCTTTTAGCAAAAAATAATAATAAATGCAGACTTATTTGCAACAATACTGTATAGATGCATATTGTTTTGCAATAATTAGGTGATAATATTAAAAAAATAAAATAAAATAAAAGAAGTTAAAAAACTTATAGTGGGTTTGGGGGGAAATGGCGGTGCTAGGTGTTGGAGGAGGCGAAGCAGATGGTGCCTGAGGTGGAGGCAGTCCAGTTAGGGGCGGCGGCGGTGGCGGTGGTCACATCGCGTTTGGGTGCATTTTTGGGGCTGTACAAGTGAAGGAGGAGGAAGATGCGGGTTTGTCGAAGGCGGAGGATCCATCGTTAGGCAGCGCGGCGGCTGTTGCAAGGGGGGTCGACGGTGATGTCCGATAGTAGGAGATGGACGCCTGGAGTGATCGAACGATTTGCAGAATTATGGGATTAGGGTTTTCCGCGAGATAGAAGGAAGGATTGACTGAGTAATTGATGACGTATCATTGTTGGATAGTTTTTTTAGTTTATAAGGGTACATCTGGTATTTTTTGAGCGGAAGTTCAAAAACAAGGATGTATTTTATATTCTTTTTATCAGCGGGTTTTTTTTATATTTTGAAACTTAATAGGGACCTGTAAAAAACGCACCCTATTTCCAATATCCCCTATTCATTAATATTCCTTCCATTTCTTTCCATTCATTTCTTGCACAAAACATGTAACGAAATTACCACGAATATCTCCAAAAATTCTAATTGATATTTGAAAATATTGTATCACCAAATTCCAATAATCTCCACCTTGATACAATATCTCTTGCAACCAAGAGTCTCCAATGTGAATGCTTCCCAAAAGTTCCTGCAAAAGCCACCCCTCATGGCACTTTTTCAGTGAACTCCGGCAAAGCCATCGCCCACTAACTAAGTGTTGGAAGCATTCAAGAAAATAAGGTAGACATTGTGCAACCAACTCCTATCTCTTCATACAAGAAGAATACCACATCTTCTCTTGACTTCAACCAAGTCACTCTCTTCCCCATTGTGCCACAATGTGGCACCTAGCACTTCATCAAGTGAATCAAGTTCGAGCAATGCTAGAACTTAGTAGCAGGTAGTGCCTTTGTAAACATGTTTGCTGCATTTTCATTTGTGTGAATCTTTTGAAGACGAACTAATTTCTCCTCATTCATAGAAATAAGGAAAGACTCACTTACCTCTATATGCTGTATTCTAAAACTGAAAGCTTGATTTACAGCTAAATGAATTGCACTTTGACTGTCACAATTCACCAAACAAACATCTTGCATGAATGCCAAATCACACAATAACTTCTTCAAATAAAGTGCCTCCTTAGCTGCTTCAACTACAGCTATCAACTTTGCCTCTGTAGTAGACAAAGAAACTATAGTCTGCAACCTCGCTCTCCAACTAATAGCTGTTCCTCCAAGTGTGAACACATAGCCTGAGGTTGACTTCCTTCTATCTGTATCTCCGGCATAGTGTGAATCAAAAAAATCCAACCAAGTTGAAATCCTTATTTCTGCCGCAAAAAACAAGCCTATAATTTGATTTTCCTATAAGATATCTAAAAATGTACTTCACTGCCTCCCAATGCGATTTTCCCGGATTTACCATATATCTACTAACTAATCCAATAGCTTGAGCAATGTCAGGTCTAGTGCACACCATAGCATACATCAAGTTATCTACTGCACTGGCATAAGACACCTTCTTCATATAGGCCTTGTCCTTTTCTGAGATTGTAGAGCCATGATTAGAAAGTTGTATATGTAAAGGCATGGGTGTACAGATAGCCTTTGCACCATCCATGCTAAACCGAGCAAGCACCCTTTGAATATATTCCTTTTGAGTAAGTCTCAAAAGTCCAATCTTTCTATCTCTTTGGATTTCCATTCCCAAAATTTTCTTTGCTTCTCCAAGGTCTTTCATATCGAATTCCGCTTTTAATTTCAATGCATCAATTTCAGCTTTATCCTTGGATGCAATCAACATATCATCCACAAATAAAAGTAAATACACCCAATTATTATTCTTTAAATGCTTAAAATAAACACATGCATCTTTAATACTACGATTAAAACCATGTGAAAGTGTAACAACCCACCTCCACTAGGGTCACTCACAAAGGGAATGCACTAGCTTTGGTGGAGCATTATCTAGGTAAACATACACAGAAATATTACAAGACAGAACATATAAAACAGCGGAAGAAGAACCAAATTTCATTGCTTTAAAATTTAGAAAGGTCTAAAGCCTTTTACGTCAAAATGCCATTAAATCCATTACATCGAAATCTGTCTTGTAATAGTGAAGAAGCATAAAACCATAGTCATAAACCATTCCCCAAGTAAAACAGTAAAGCAACCATAGCCAAGAAAGGTCCAAGCCATATATGATGATCTTGAAGCAGAAAGAAGTCCAAACTAAGCAGTAGTGTTTCCGCCCTGAGAACCTGGGGGGGGGGGGGAGGGAGGAAGAAAAAGAGGCGAACGAAAACGGGTCAGTCATAAAGACTGGTAAGTCCTAGTGACTTTCAGCATAGAAACAAGTAAAGATAACATGATATGTATAAACTGAAAATAAACATAAGGATGATGACAAGATAGGCCAGTTAAACTAAGATAACAAGATAAACTATGCTAACCAGATAAACTACGGTAACAAGATAAACTATGCTAACCAGATAAACTATGTATAGCACCGCATGTTTAACATTCTCTGCACTAGTACTAGTATAACATAATTAGGTGTTATCCTAATGTCCAAACAGAAACGGAAACAGAAACATGGTGATCTTTACAGAAACAGTAATGGTCTTTTACCTCCCTAACAGAAACAGAAACAGAAATGGGACTTTACCACCTGTACTAGTAACCCAACCTGTGTCATGTATTAACTATGAAATGATCCCTTGCCCCATATCATGAAATGACCCATTACTTGGTCCCACGAAACGATCTATTAATCGATCGGCTCCTACTAGTTCTAGCTCGTCATGTGTCTGTGTCATACGGCCCTATCACGAATGTAGTTACCTGTTCTAGGTCCACCATAGGGTGTATCAAGCCCTAGGGTTCCAACCACCGACATGAATCAAGCACGCACAGTGTAAACCTACTGGTGCCCAATTCTTGCTTTTTCAACTCCGGACTATGCGCACGACCATAGTCCGCCTGGACCTACAATGGAGCACCAACTCAGCCGTCGTTCTGGTCGCTTACAATCAGCCCAGTAATCGTGCCCCACCCTGCCTAGTTCCAGGGTACCGTGATACATCTAGTGGGTTACTGCTGAAAAGGACCGCGTAACTAGGGTTTCCATCCAATAGGTTAAGTATTGTCATTTAAATTGAGACTTAACCCCATCAGTCTAGCATGTCAAGTTGGTTAAGTGTTGTCATTCAAGTTCGTGACTTAACCCGCCTACGTGTCATGTCAAATTGGCTAAGTGTTGTCGTTCAAGTACATGACTTACCCCTACGAATCATTTGTCAAGTTGGTTGAGTATATTCAAGAGGTTCATGACTTAACCCTACCAAATCATCGTGTCAAATTGGTTAAGTTCATTCAAGCGGTTCATGACTTAATCCTATCAAATCATCGTGTCAAATTGGTTAAGTTCATTCAAGCGGTTCATGACTTAACCCTATCATGTGGCATTAATTCATTAATGCACCCCAACCTCTCACATCAGACCTGTTGTTGTGGTCACTGGATATGTCGGGCAGTTCCGGGTAGATTTACACCACAACTCAGTTTGACCTCGGGTCTCAAGCGCGATATGACCAACTACCCACATTGGATCCTATTGTTTGCAGTAACTGGATTTGCCGGGCGGTTCCGGGCAGATTTACATTGCAAACTCAACCCAACCTCGAGTTGGCCATTTTCATGTTTATTCTAGTGTCATGTCCATGTTCAAGATTCATGTCAAGTTCGTGTCAAGTTCTCAAGGCAAGTTTCATGTCAAATTTCCTATGATTACCGATTTTTCCCAACGTTACCCCGTCTAAATATTAGGCTAACAATCTTAGCCTAATTTTCCATCCGCATGATTTTTGACATATAATATTAGGCTAAAAACTTAGCCTAATTTAACGTACACAAAATTTGCATAAAGAAATCCATTAACATAAACATGTCATAGGTGTAAACTTGGCATTCTCGCCATAGTCAATATGAACACCATAGGTGTGTACTTGCAAAGTAATCAACATGAATATCATAGGCGCGAACTTGCAACATGGACTAATTCAACATACATATATGTGAATTTGCAACATAGACTGAATCAACTTACATATATGTGAACTTGCAAATCAATCACGAACATATGAATAAGTGTGAACTTGAAATATGACGTAGGTTTAACAGATAAACATGTAGATCTAACATTAGGTCACATATGTGATACGATTTTACAACCTAAAACTTGCATAACATGATAAACTACACAACTTGTCATAACAGGTTATATTCCAAGTTCATATACATATGAATAGACTTATTCACTAATTCTCAATTCAACATGATAATAAAATAGAACTATAGACATAAATCAATATCATTCAATTTCGCCTATAACATAATAGACATCGTTCTGTTATTAATTTAATTCCAAGGTATGACATAACTAAATTGACTAAAACATCGCTGGCATATAGATCTGATAATATTATGAACATGAAAAGGTTTGAATAATAATCTACTTTCAAGAAAATGGATTGGTCTAACTTAAATAGAAAAATCCCCAAAATAAAAATCCAAGGATAAATAAAGCAAGTCAAGCTTAGATCCAATTTCAAAGTTATAATCCTAGGCAATATCCTCATGGTCATGAATCTTAGGTAATTAGTCACAATTGTCCTTGTCATAGTCATAGGCATAGTCTTATTGTTCATAGTCATAGGCGGTCTTATGTTCACCGTCATAGTCATAGGCATAGTCTTACGTTCACCGTCATAGTCATAGGCATAGTCTTATGTTCACCGTCATAGTCATAGGCACAGGCAAAATATTATGTCCACAGTCATAGGCATAGTCATAGTCTTAGGCCATTAACAATAGTTTCAACGTCGTAGGCAATATTCCCAATAGTCAAGATCCAAGAAGAAAACAAGAATATATATGAATCATACATAAATCAATTCCAATTTATAACATGCCCATATTAGATTTATAGTTTTTATCTAAAAGTAACTAGAACTTACAGATCGTGGTCAAAGAAATTTAGAAGTCAAGTCTAGAAATTAGTCGTCGAATTGTTGCGGTGTCGCTGATCTATTCTCTTGAATTGTTGTAGAAGCGTTGATCTTTGATTTGAATCGAGTTTGAATGCTTAAGCTTTAATTTGGAGGCGGCGACCATGGTTCAAGAGGTGAATTAGCAGCATAACAGTGTAAGAATGATTTGTATGAATTAGGCTAGGTCTTAGGACGTATTTATAGGGATAGCAACTAGTTTAGGCCCTTAGATTAACCCCAGAATCAATCTAGACAATCAAAACATGTCTCAGGCTTCAAAAATAGGTTCTGGGTCAAAACAGGCCGACCAGGTCGACCTGTAAGGGGGGAGGTCGACCACATGGTCGACCTGGGGGGTAGGTCGACCCTAGGGTCGACCACATGGTCGACCTGGTCCCCAGGTCGACCCCTAGGTCAACCTGCGTGGTCCTGTGCTGCCTAAAATCTGCTGAATCTTCTATAGGACATAACTTCTTCATCCAGACATCGATTTTCGAAAACTCGGACTCTGTTTCATGTAAAATTTCGAGATGAACGCAATGGCGTAACCCATTTCCCTTGGTTCTTATTTTAAAATTTAATTCTGCCTTGATTTATGGTTTTAACATGTTATAAAAATTCGGGTTGTCACATAACGCATAAAAGAATCAAACCTTTTGTACCATTGTCTAGGCGACTGTTTTAGACCATAAAGAGATTTCTTCAACTTGCATACCCAATCTGACTTTCCATCTACAATAAATCCTTCTGGCTGCTTCATGTAAATGGTTTCCTCCAAGTCACCATGCAAGAAAGCGGTCTTCACATCAAGTTGTTCTAACTCCAAATCATAAGCGGCAACTATTGCAAGTTGGATTCGAATTGAAGTTTGTCTAACAGCAGGACCAAATATTTCATCATGCTCTAGCCCCTTTCTTTGTGAAAAACCTTTGTCTACTAATCTTGCCTTGTATCTACTATCATCTTTTACCTTGAACACCCACTTGCAACCTATGGCTCGGCTTCCTTGGGGTAGTGGTACCAAATCCCAAGTCTTGTTCTTTTGCAAAGACTGTATCTCCTCTTCCATAGCGCAATTCCACTTCTAGTAGTCACTCGACTTCATGGCTTCTTCAAAGCTCAATGGTTCATCATGAATTACATGTAAAGTATACTCAAAATGATCATCAAGGCTCAAATTTGCATACTGCCATTCCCCATATCTAATTGGAGCTATCTTTGGTCTCTGACTAGCCCGAATGACTATATCGCCTGACTCTCCTTCGGCTCCACCTTGAGCTCCACCTTGAGCTCCACCTTGAGCCGAATCGTCTCTAGCTTCATGACCATCACCATCACTACTAGAGGAAATCTGTGGACTATCATGTGATGTATAATCAACTGCTCCGTCACTATTATCAATAGTGATATCTCTACTTCGGGTTTGAAAGCTGGGATCTCGGTCTTTTCAGGCTTCTCATCAACTGAGTCTGAACCCTCTGATAAACCTTTCAAAGATTTGAACATTGCTGACTCATCAAAAGTCACAACTGGAATGTATATCTTTTGTCGTAATTGGATTCCAAATTCTTTGTCCTTTTATGCCATTTGTATAACCAAGAAAAACACATTTGGAGGCCCTAGGCTCCAACTTGTCATGTCCTGTACTGTGAACATAAACCAGACATCCAAATATACGAAAATAACTTAATAAAGTGTTTTTACCTCTCATACCTCCTCTGGAATCTTCCCATAAATGGCTGAGCATGGAATCCGATTATTAATATGTGCTGCAGTCGAAATAGCTTCAGCCCAAAAACCCTTAGGCATACCCGCAGTCAATATCAAGCAAAGGGCCTTTTCAAGTAGAGTCCTATTCATTCTCTTAGCAACCCAATTGGATTGCGGATCACCAGGTATAGTAAAATGTCTTCTAATACAACGCTGTCTGCAGTAGTCAAGGAACTCTTTGGAGATATATTCGTCACCATTGTCGGATCTAAGAATCTTCAGTTTCTTTCTTGTTTGGTTTTCAACAAGAGCTAACCAAACCTTAAACTTCTCAAATACTTCCGACTTAGCTTTCATTACAAACACCCAAACCTTGCGCGAGTAGTCATCAATGATGGAAAAATAATAATATGCTCCACCAATAGAAGCTGTAGAGTATGGCCCCCAAACATCTGAATGCGCATAATCAAGTACCCTCTTAGAAGTATGCACACCATCACCGAAAGAAACTCTGATTTGCTTTGCCAATACACACTACTTGCAAAAGTCCAACTTGTTGAAGATTTCTCCCTTGATCATTTTATTCTTACGTAGAAACTCTAAGTTCTTCTCCGAAGTATGATCTAATCTCATATGCCAAAGCTTGGTATCATCCAAACTTTTAGAACTATCGACTCCAACACATGATTCTCTATGGGCAGTGGTACCCATTAGCAAATACAGATTTCGCACCATAACACCCTTCATCAATACAAGTGCCTCTCTAGAAACTCTCAAACCATCTTTATAAATGGTTATCTTGCATCCTAATGATGCCAATTGGCCTAATGATATCAAAGAACTTCCCAAGACCTGGGACATAGCGAACATTTGAAAGTGTGCAAACAATCCCATCATACATGAGAATGCGAACTGAACCAACTCCCATAGACTTGCATGTAGCATCATTCCCCATAAGGATAGAACTTCCTTCTTTGGCATAGACAGAAGAAAAATAATCCTTATTAGGAGTCATATGAAATGATGCTCCAGAATCTAGAATCCAGTGGTCTGCAACATCTGATACAACCGTTGTCAACAAATCACTACCGCCTTTCTCCATCGCAATAGGTGAAGAACCATCAGTCTTCTTCTCCAAATCTGGACAATCTCTTTTCTAGTGGCCTGGTTTCTTACAATTATAGCACTTTCCTTGTTTAGACTTACTCCGCGAATTAGTATTTCTAGAATTGGAATGCCCCCTATTATTCTTCACTTCCTTCTCTGCTCTTCCCCTCTCAACAAATAAGACTGAACTACTACTTCCTCCACTACTATCACCAACACTAAACTCTTTCATCTGATCTCTCAACTCTTCGCCGAGAAAACCTGTTTTCAAATCATCTAATTTCAATGTGTATCTACCATAGATAAGGTTGTTAGCGAAACCAGTGATCGCTCTAGAAGCGAACACAACAGAACCATTTCTTTTTGTTCTTCATTAATTTTCAACTCAAGAGACTTCATCTTCATCAACAGGTCATCAAACACACTTAGGTGTGTCTTAATTGAAGAACCTTCCTTCATCTTATAAGTGAAGAAAGTCTTCAATAGGATCAGACGGTTGGTTAGGGATTTCTTCATGTAGAGTTCCTCCAACTTCTTCCAAATGCCTCTAGCTGTTGTATCCTAACTGATTTCAGAAATTACTCCCATAGCAAGCTGAACAGTATTAAAGGCCCATTCTTCCAGCTCTTCTAATTCCACTGATGAAATATCAGCAGGCAATGTCTCTGTATCAAATACTACTCGATAAGTGCGATTTCATCTCAAAACTGCTTTCATCATCCACTGCCACTTTTCAAAATCTCCTTCACCATTCCACTTCTCTATCGTCAACTGTGATCCTGACCCCACATAGGAGCCTCTAACATATGGAGCAACTACTGGCACTGTCGTATTATTTGTATTGTTTTCATCTCCTCCTTCCATTCTACCAAACACCTTCTTTGCGAATCTAGCTCTGATACCAGTTGTAAGGGGTAATCAATCCCTTTCAGCGGAAAAACCTCAATAGGATCTTGCAATGATGTTATTGAAAAAACAACTTGAAATGAATATATATCTTAGATCACAGAAAAAATATAAAGGCAACAGAGAACACACAAATTTATAGTGGTTCCACTATCGCGAGATAGTGTACGTCCACTTCAATGGGGAAGAGATTTTATTAATATTCAAGAGATTACAGAGTTTTTTTTTTCAAAGTAGAGCAAAATAAATGAAGAATGCAAATGTTCTCATACATTTCATAGGAATAACATCCACTATGCCTCTCTTTAAATAGAGAAAAGATTACTTGGGTATGAGACAATTGATTTATGTAAAATAAATCAATTAATGGAAAAAACTAATATCCCATTAATTAATTATCATATGATTGATTGATAATTTTCCCTTTTCTCCATCAATCAATCCCTTTTCCAATTTTAATCTCTTTCCGTTTGTTTTCTTCATGAAACATGACAACTAATTAAATGACGAATATTTCCAATATCCCCTATTTATTAATATTCCTTCCATTTCTTTCCATTCATTTCTTGCACAAGACAGGTAACGAAATTACCACGAATATCTCCAAAAAATCTAATTGATATTTGGAAATAGTGTATCACCAAATTCCACTATCCATTCTTTACTTGATTCGAGAAATTTTTGATGAAAATCGACTTTAGACCCTTTAAATCCCCATCTTGCAAATCGTGGGAGTGTGTTGTCGAAGTTTATTCTTTGTGTAATAAGTGTCATCTTCTCACACATGCAATACTGTGTATAAAAAATAAAATAAAATTAAACATGAATTCATATTGTAATATTTGGATTAAAAATTAGAATTTTGTAAATAACATTTCTTACCAAAGGAAGCATTGAACATCCAGACATGTTCCTAGGCTTATGGATAATTTTTTTCACAATTTCAGTAAAAAAAATTGGATTGTTATTAGCAATGAGATAACATTCATTTTCTCTACATCCAATAAGAATGGTATTAATCCCCATCGTAGCTTTTGTTGGTCGTTGGGGAAGAAAAATGTTAGAAGTATCTCGTAACGACCCGGAATTTTGGGGCCAATTTAAAATTTTTATTTTAGAAATTTTAATGCATTTTAATATTTAAAATAATTTATTTTAAATAAGAATGACTAAAAATTTATTTTAAAATGAATAAATTTAATTTAATTATAAAAGGAGTTTAAAACAGCGCTGCAGTTTGAAAATCTGAATTTGAACTTTTACTGACTGTACAGGATTCATCTTAAATCAGAATTGAACGAAACCAAAAATATTTCAATCTGTTTAATCATATCGTTCTAACAAATCTGAAAAACTAAAATTTCACTTTAGAAATCAAAAGTTATGCCCAGATCAAAATTTAGAAAAGTCGCTGTAGAATTTATATATATATTAATATAATATCAAGCCCTTAAAAATAGTCATTTTTCAAACGACCTCGTTTTTCGACGAAACCACTTTTGTTGGAACTAGAGTGTCAAATTATCCCTAGATTTCAATTTTTAGAATTTTCCGAGTTAATATGTGAGCATGGAAAAAGAAACTGCGTTTTGTCTGTTTTAGTTAAATTTAAACAGCTTAAAAATAGCCATTTTTCAAACAGTCTCAGAATTCAACGAAATTAGTCTTGTTAGAACCGTAACATCAAATCATAACTAGAAATAATTTTTCTGGAATTTTTAGAGTTCGTGTGTGGCCCCGGTAATTTAAAATGTACGTTTGAATTTAATAATTAAATGATTTATAATTAAATTTAAAGAAAAACATATCGTAACAGCCGAATTGGGTTATGAAACATGTTCCATTGTGTCCGGGACGAGGGTATTTGGCTAGGGGAGACTTTCGTTGGGTTCGATTCGGAGTTAGTATCGACAAACAAATATTTTCTTGAATTAAAATAATTAAATGAATATAAAATACACTAAGATACGTTACAAATACCCTCAGAAATACGAAACCCTATTCCTAAACTATAGCCACCACCCTCTCTTTGAATGGCCAGAAGCGCACCCACCTTCTCCCTTAAATATCTCAATAACAACTCAACATCTTTCAGTACTCTTTATTACCAAATTGAACACCTATGCGAGCTCTTCTGATCTGACGGAAGTGATCAGATATGAATCAATAGGGAGGCGGAATTTGCAGCTCAAAGTACCAATACCAACGTTTGGAGCGTTTTCCTGATCGACAGGGAGGGGCGAGTTGTATGGGGTTTGGGGCGTTGGTGGCCCTCACGATCAGCGTCAAGGTGGCGCGTTCTGATTGGTGGTGGCGGTCTCTAACAGGCGTGCGTGTGGAAGATGAAGAAGGGAGCGATGGGTTTCTTAAACCCAGGAAGAAGACGATGGAATAGAAGAAGGTTAAAGGAATATTTAAACTAACTAATTAATTTATTAATTCATAAATGTAATTAACGTTCAAACTCCAATAACTTATGCAAACAGAATCGAAATCGAACGATTTCAGTTGCGTTGGAATCACAACAGCGAACACTACACTATGGAAAAGACTAGAACTGAAATGGGGCAAATCAGAAATTCAGGGAATTTCAAAACCTGTACTGTTCAGAATTAAACCATCGGTGAGATTTCTTTGTTTATAAAAATAATTAAAATTTAATTATCTTGTATTGTTTCAATTCCATAAATGTATGTTGACTGAATTCAATTCTGTGATGTATGCTATTGTATTTATCATTTGTTGATGATGAGGATTGTTGTGGGATGTGTTAATTAGATTATGTTAAGCAATTTTGTATTAATTAGATTATGTTAAACAAATTAAACACTTTTGTCAATTTGATTTTGTTAAAACATTCTTTTGCAAATAAAAGAACAGATTATTAAGTACCATTCTTTTCAATAAAAAATGTTTTATTGTCAAACTTGTTTGTTATTGAAATAAAAGATAACATTTTGGTTAAAAACATAAGTATTGAAAAAAAATCACATTTTTGTCAAAACATGTTATTGAAACTAATTGAACACTTGTGTTAGAATTTTTAGAATATAAAAAGATTATAAATGAAATATTTTAATAAAAAAATTTCTTTTTATTTATTTATTTTCACTTAAAGAATTATAATATCACGCTGATATGACATGTCGCATAGAACTATAATATCATTTTAGTTATAAAATGTTGAATAGGATTAAAATAACATTTTGTTTATAAAATGTTGGATAGGAATAAAAGGACATTTTGATTATAAAATGTTAATATGATTAAAAAGGGACATTTTGCTTATAAAATGTTAATATGAGTTAAAATTACCTTTTGTCAAAAGAATGATTTGTGAAATAAAATTACATTTTTGCCAAAAGAATGAAGATGAAAGTCTCATGTTTGTTATAAAAAAAAAAGAATGAATGTGAAATGCTCCTTTGTATCAAATGTAAAGAATGAAATAAAAACATTCTTTTTATCATTTAAAAAGAAGGAGAACAAAATCCTTATTTTGTTTACATTGAAAAGCTAATAAACAAAATCCTCATTTTTGTTCAAATTGAAAAGCTAATAAACAAATCCTCATTTTTGTTCACATTGAAAAGTTAATAAACAAAATCCTCATTTTTGTTGCATTAGAAGTTAAGAAACAAAATCATCATAGTGTTTACGTTAAAAAGAATGGATTTAAAATATATATTTTCATACATTAAAGATGGTGAGAGAAAATGAATATTTTATACATTAAAAGAATAAACTAGGAAATGTATATTTTTATACATTAAAAAGAATAAACTAGAAAATGAATATTTTTATACATTAAAAGAATGAACTAGAAAAGGTATATTTTTATATACATTAAAAAGAATGAATTAGAATGGACACTTTTGTCACAGTAAAAAGAATGAAGTGGGAATACACATTTTGTCAATTATAAGGAATGAAAAAAAATATTTTTTGTCATAATAAAGAGTTTAACCAAAATATACATTTTTGTCATTATGAAGGAAGATTACATTTTTGATCATTAATAAGAATTTAAACCAAAAATACATTTTTTTGGTTCACAAAGAAGAAAGAGTACATTTTGATCATTAAAAAGGATTAAAAAAAAGTTAGTATTTTTTTTACTTTAAAAGAATGAAGACAAAAATAACGTTTTTGTTTTCTTTAAGAGATATGAAAAAATTATCATATTTTGTACCTTAGAATTGAATTTGACGAAATTCTCATATCTTGTACATTATAATGAATTTGACAAAATTATCATGTTTGGTACATCGAAAGGAATTAGAAAAAATTTCAACATTTTTGTCACTTTAAAAGAATTAGAATAAAAGAGACATTTTTGTCACTTTTTAAAGAATTGAAATGAAAGAGTAGATTTTTACTGTCATTTTAGAGGCAATTAAGAGAATAGTTCTAATGGTTGCATTTGTAATATTATTTAGATGTAATAAGAAGAATAGAGATATATGTCTGTGATGTTGAAATGTGTGATATGTTAATTATAATGTTTAGTATATTCAAGCTTGAATATTACACTCCCATTTACAAGTTACCCGACTTGTTCATGTGATTGGAACGATAATTTTCACACATCGCCCAAGTGCACAAATAATTTATTAGTTGTTTGATGGATGAAACCCCACACGGGTGTTGGGATGATACTGGATACACACTAATCCCAATATTTAGTTATCTGTCAATCGATGAATTGACAGTCTGTGATGAGCGTTAGTTATTTACTTTAATGCTCACACAGTTATAAATTCCAATTTGGTCGTCATTTGGATGTTTGATAATTATTTATCATAATTGTTGATTTCATGCAATATATGGTTGTTGATTGAGTCACATTCCAATAAAGGATATTCTGGAAAAAGAATATTTTAAAAATGTCTTAGAAAAAGTGTATTTTAGAAAAAAGAATATATTTTAGAAAAATATTTTTTTATTGAAATGAATTAGTTATTAACTAGAATAAATCATTAAATTAAGATTTAATGAAGTCTTCTAATTAGTGAATATTTAATTGAAATTAAATTAAATAAATTGGATTTGGGTTTGTCGTGAATGTTGTCTTCAATAACACCTTTCTTAAACCCAGTTGGAAAGAATAAATCTTTTAATTAAGATTACTAAATTTTCAAACTATATTTTGTAATTGGAATAAAAATGATTTGTGAATTGAGTTTATCGTGAACAATGTTTTAAACGACATCTGTTCTTTAACTCAATTAACAGAAGAATATGATTTGAAATTTATAAATCTTGTATCAAGATTTAAATGGGAATTTTCCCAAAAGTAAAGTTTTCCAATTTAATATATTAAATTGGAATTGAATAGAATTCGAATTAATTATAACCGAGATAAGCTTCTGTAAAAGAAGACCGATACTACATATGGAATTTTAAAGGCTTTGCCGCTATTCCATTTATATTATTGGTCGGATACAGAAATTTATAACGATTATATATTGATTTGATTTCTGTAAAGATTCCATATTTTATGGAAGTCGATTTTGGGTTTACCGTGAACTATGTTTTAAATGACATTAGTTCTTTAACCCAGTTAAGGATAAAATTTATTTCTCAAATCAAAAGAATCTTTTAATAATGATTTTTGATATTTAAAACCAAATGAGGTTCTGAACAAATCTTTAAAAAAAGATTTAAGAGTAAATGTAAAGAATTTATCTTTGATAGAATAATTTGAATATTTTATTCAAAAGAATATTCTGAATTGGAATGAGACGTTGGATGTGTTTTATAGTACTTAATTTTTAATTATACAATACGTGAGTTATTCGAGAAGACCGGGTTTAACCCATTCCCAAATAATTACTACGACGAAGGTGAGTCGAAGATGAAGACGGTGATTGAAGACCGACGATCTTCACATCGAATGGATGTGTTGCTACAGAGACCCTTGATGATAGTAGCTACCTTGAAGGGGTTTCAGTAGTGGTCGTTCGGACTATTGATGATTGTTCGGATTTGGTTTTCGCTCAGACCCAGAGCATAAGCTAGTAAATGGATGCGTGTCTGACATTGGATTCCGTCCCATGTGAATTAAATCGATTTCTGTTAATGTATGTCTGCTTGGTGGTGGAGAATTTATTCTCTACTTAATACCTGGGTATAAATTAACAGTGATTAATCGCATGGCGTGAATTGTCAATGTGGCACGCCAAGATGCAATTGATCAAGGCTTTTGTTGAAAAGCAGGGCCCTGTGGGATGATCAAATCATAGCCTATTATGACATAGCTTTGTGTATGTCGTGACTTCGCGAGCCTCACACCCCGGTATGAGTCAAAAACGGGATACGGACCGTAGGGAATGCACACGTTTATTTCTAGCTAGAGTGATGTCAGGGACCTACCAGCGCTGACATTTTACTTATGTGGATGATGGATTTTGAGGCGCCTCGGATTTTTATAGGCCGTTAGTGGTCATCCTATAGGTTCAAAGGAACCGGGAAACGTGTGTTCAGGCATAACCAATCCACTGCCGATAGGCGGGGACCGGCCCTACCGCATCCAAGGGTTCACTGCGGGGGATCCTGAGGCATTTGCTAGAGTGTCTCGAATCGGAGAGGAGCTTGCCCCTAGCCTCGACTCATGATGGAAATCCAATTTCCAATACGACCTTGCGGTTTTGAATGTAGAACTAGTATGGCGACATGATATAAGTTACCCATGTCATCTATGATTGAATCATTATGATTGAAATGTTTCTATTAGAATATATACACACTAATGCTAAATCCGTTTTATCGTATCAAGCATCTTTGACCATTATAAGGTAAAACCCTATCCTCCGGTTTGCGTTGCATTGTGTGATGGGACTTGGGTCTTATAATGGTTTCATTTTTCTAGAAAGCATTGTGTTGTTTAACGTTTTACTTTATTTTATTCACTGGCAATCCAATGGAGTAAACTCGTTCCGCATTAGCGGCGTGGTCCTGTGATTAGCCTTATTATTAGATAAGTTAAGTTAAGATTTCTCATACCAGTCCCATGACTGACATGTAGTTTGTTTCACTGGCAAACTCGGGTGCCCATATTTCCCACACGGGAAGTCGAGTAGCTTTTTGCAGATATATTTACAGGACCCTGGCTTACAGCTCAAGCGGTATTCGGAAAGCTCTGTATCCGTGTATTCCTTCCAGTTGTATATTTGTATTATTTTTCCGCTGCTATTTAATGTAATTTAAAACTCTGATATTATTGTATTTCCAATGTATATTATAAGTTCATACTCAGTTATATTCTTGTACCCTGGTGTAATTGTTGTAATCAGCAATAAAATGTTCTTCAGTTTGTGATCTGATGGTTGTTGTTCTCAAAGCAATCCATGCTTTCCTTTATTAAGAAGTTTGGGTCTTTTCAGTTGGTATCAGAGCTTTGGTTTACAGAGCTCGAGAACAAGACACATTAGAACCGAACGAAAGAATTCATCAGAGATTGGATTAGTAATATCCAATGAGAATAACTCGTTAGAGATGAGATCAGTAGTATCCTAGAACGAGTGTGAAGAGTATTATTTTCTTTAAAAATAAAAATGAAAACAAATTTAGTTTTGAAAATTTTATCTTAAAATACGTATTTGATTATATTATATTTTAATGTGGACAATCGAGTATATAAAGGTTTCGAATATACGAGTAATTAACGGATATTCGAAGTTTTAATATACTGGATAGATATAGAATCACACTCTAGTCGCCCGGAGATAATTCTGATGATCGGTGCACCATCACGAGTAATTATGTTCGAGTCTCGAAAGTGAGATTTCTATATATTTCCACTGACTGGTATGAGAACCAACACTTAGTCAGTACACATTGCTATGATTTGCACTAAGAATATGATTTTTGACTATATATAAAGATTATATATTTGAAAAGTTAACCACCTAATTGATTGCTGGTTGTGATGTTTGATAATTAGTTTCACTAATTAAAATATTAAAATGATAATTAATTAAACCAATAAATACAAATTTAATTGAGTTAGTTAATTAAACAACTATTAGCTTCGCTCCTTTTCGAGGACGAAAAGATTTTAAGTGGGGGCGATTGTAACGACCCGGAATTTTAGGGCCAATTTAAAAATTTTATTTTAGAAATTTTAATGCATTTTAATATTTAAAATAATTTATTTTAAATAAGAACGACTAAAAATTTATTTTAAAACGAATAAATTTAATTTAATTATAAAAGGAGTTTAAAACAGCGCTGCAGTTTGAAAATTTGAATTTGAACTTTAGCTAACTGTACAGGATTCATCTTAAATCAGAATTGAATGAAACCAGAAATATTTAAATCTGTTTAATCATATCTTTTTAACGAATCTGAAAAACTGAAATTTCACTTTAGAAATCAAAAGTTATGCCCAGATCAAAATTTAGAAAAGTCGCTGTAGAATTTATATATATATATATTAATATAATATTTAGCCCTTAAAAATAGTCATTTTTCAAACGACCTTGTTTTTCGACGAAACCACTTTTGTTGGAACCGGAATGTCAAATTATTGCTAGGTTTCAATTTTTAGAATTTTCCGAGTTAGTATGTGAGCGTGGCAAAAGAAACTGCGTTTTGTCAGTTTCAGTTAAATTTATACAGCTTAAAAATAGCCATTTTTCAAACAGTCTCAGAATTCGACGAAATTAGTCTTGTTAGAACCGTATCGTCAAATCATAACTAGAAATAATTTTTCTAGAATTTTTAGAGTTCGTACGTGGCCCCGGTAATCTAAAATATACGTTTGAATTTAATAATTAAATTTTAAGAAAAACATATCGTAACAGCCGAATTGGGTTACGAAACAAGTTCCATTGTGTCCGAGACGGGGGTATTTCGCTAGGGGCGACATTCGTTGGGTTCGATTCGGAGTTAGTATCGACAAACAAATATTTTCTTGAATTAAAATAATTAAATGAATATAAAATACACTAAGATACGGTACAAATACCCTCAGAAATACGAAATCCTATTCCTAAACCATAGCCGCCACCCTCTCTTTGAATGGCCAGAAACGCACCCACCTTCTCCCTAAAATATCTCAATAACAACTCAGCATCTTTCAGTACTCTTTATTACCAAATTGAACACCTAAGCGAGCTCTTCTGATCTGACAGAGGTGATCGAATATGAATCAATAGGGAGGCGGAATTTGCAGCTCAAAGTACCAACGTTTGGAGCGTTTTCCTGATCGACAGGGAGGGGCGAGTTGTATAGGGTTTGGGGCGTTGGTGGCCCTCACGATCGGCGTCAAGGTGGCGCGTTCTAATTGGTGGTGGCGGTCTCTGACAGGCGTGCGTGTGGAAGATGAAGAAGGGAGCGATGGTTTTCTTAAACCCAGGAAGAAGACGATGGAATAGAAGAAGGTTAAAGGAATATTTAAACTAACTAATTAATTTATTAATTCATAAATGTAATTAACGTTTAAACTCCGATAACTTTTGCAAACAGAATCGAAATCGAACGATTTCAGTTGCGTTGGAATCACAACAGCGAACACTACACTATGGAAAAGACTAGAACTGAAATGGGGCAAATAAATTCAGGGAATTTCATAACCTGAACTGTTCATAATTAAACCATCGGTGAGATTTCTTTGTTTATAAAAATAATTAAAATTTAATTATCTTGTATTGTTTCAATTCCATATATGTATGTTGACTGAATTTAATTCTGTGATGTATGCTATTGCATTTATCGTTTGTTGATGATGAGGGTTGTTGTGGGATGTGTTAATTAGATTATGTTAAACAAATTAAACACTTTTGTCAATTTGATTTTGTTAAAACATTCTTATGCAAATAAAAGAACAGATTTTTAAGTACCATTCTTTTCAATAAAAAATGTTTTATTGTCAAACTTGTTTGTTATTGAAATAAAAGATAACATTTTGGTTAAAAACATAAGTATTGAAAAAAAAATCACATTTTTGTCAAAACATGTTATTGAAACGAATTGAACACTTGTGTTAGAATTTAAAAAGATTATAAATAAAATATTTTAATAAAAAAATTATTTTTATTTATTTATTTATTTTCACTTAAAGAATTATAATATCACGCTGATATGAAATGTCGCATAGAACTATAATATCATTTTAGTTATAAAATGTTGAATAGGATTAAAATAACATTTTGTTTATAAAATGTTGGATAGGAATAAAAGGACACTTTGATTATAAAATGTTAATGTGATTAAAAAGGGACATTTTGCTTATAAAATGTTAATATGAGTTAAAATTACCTTTTGTCAAAAGAATGATTTGTGAAATAAAATTACATTTTTGCCAAAAGAATGAAGATGAAAGTCTCATGTTTGTTATAAAAAAAAAAGAATGAATGTGAAATGCTCCTTTGTATCATATGTAAAGAATAAAATAAAAACATTCTTTATATCATTTAAAAAGAAGGAGAACAAAATCCTCATTTTGTTTACATTGAAAAGCCAATAAACAAAATCCTCATTTTTGTTCACATTGAAAAGCTAATAAACAAAATCCTCATTTTTGTTCACATTGAAAAGTTAATAAACAAAATCCTCGTTTTTGTTGCATTAGAAGTTGAGAAACAAAATCATCATAGTGTTTACATTAAAAAGAATGGATTTAAAATATATATTTTCGTACATTAAAGAAGGCGAGAGAAAATGAATATTTTATACATTAAAAGAATAAACTAGAAAATGTACATTTTTATACATTAAAAAGAATAAACTAGAAAACGAATATTTTTATACATTAAAAGAATGAACTAGAAAAGGTATATTTTTGTATACATTAAAAAGAATGAATTAGAATGGACACTTTTGTCACATTAAAAAGAATGAAGTGGGAATACACATTTTGTCAATTATAGGGAATGAAAAAAAAATATTTTTGGTCAAAATAAAGAGTTTAACCAAAATATACATTTTTGTCATTATGAAGGAAGATTACATTTTTGATCATTAATAAGAATTAAAACCAAAAATACATTTTTTTGGTTCACAAAGAAGAAAGAGTACATTTTGATCATTAAAAAGGATTAAAAAAAGTTAGTATCTTTGTTTACTTTAAAAGAATGAAGACAAAAATAACATTTTTATTTGCTTTAAGAGATTTGACAAAATTATCATATTTTGTACCTCATAATTGAATTTGACGAAATTCTCATATCTTGTACATTATAATGAATTTGACAAAATTATCATGTTTGGTACATCGAAAGGAATTAGACAAAATTTCAACATTTTTGTCACTTTAAAAGAATTAGAATAAAAGAGACATTTTTGTCACTTTTTAAAGAATTGAAATGAAAGAATAGATTTTTACTGTCATTTTAGAGACAATTACGAGAATAGTTTTAATGGTTGCATTTGTAATATTATTTAGATGTAATAAGAAGAATAGAGATATATGTCTGTGATGTTGAAATGTGTGATATGTTAATTATAATGTTTAGTATATTCAAGTTTGAATATTACACTCCCATTTACAAGTTACCCGACTTGATCATGTGATTGGGACGATAATTTTCACACATCGCCCAAGTGCACAAATAATTTATTAGTTGTTTGATGGATGAAAACCCACACGGGTGTTGGGATGATACTGGATACACATTAATCCCAATATTTAGTTATCTGTCAATCGATGGATTGACAGTCTGTGATGAGCGTTAGTTATTTACTTTAATGCTCACACAGTTATAAATTCCACTTTGGTCGTCATTTGGATGTTTGATAATTATTTATCATAATTGTTGATTTAATGCGATATATGGTTGTTGATTGAGTCACATTCCAATAAAGGATATTCTGGAAAAAGAATATTTTAGAAAATGTCTTAGAAAAAGAGTATTTTAGAAAAAAGAATATATTTTAGAAAAATATATTTTTATTGAAATGAATTAGTTATTAACTAGAATAAATTATTAAATTAAGATTTAATGAAGTCTTCTAATTAGTGAATATATAATTGAAATTAAATTAAATAAATTGGATTTTGGGTTTGTCGTGAATGGTGTCTTCAATAACACCTTTCTTAAACCCAGTTGAAAAGAATAAATCTTTTAATTAAGATTACTAGAGTTTCAAACTATATTTTGCAATTGGAATAAAAATGATTTGTGAATTGAGTTTATCGTGAACAATGTTTTAAACGACATCTGTTCTTTAACTCAATTAATAGAAGAATATGATTTGAAATTTATAAATCTTGTATCAAGATTTAAATGGGCATTTTCCCAAAAGTAAAGTTTTCCAATTTAATATATTAAATTGGAATTGAATAGAATTCGAATTAATTATAACTGAGATAAGATTCTGTAAAAGAAGACCGATACTGCATATGGAATTTTAAAGGCTTTGCCGTTATTCCATTTATATTATTGGCCGGATACAGAAATTTATAAAGATTGTATATTGATTTGATTTCTGTAAAGATTCCATATTTTATGGAAGACGATTTTGGGTTTACCGTGGACTATGTTTTAAATGACATTAGTTCTTTAACCTAGTTAAGAATAAAATTTATTTCTCAAATCTAAAGAATCATTTAATAATGATTTTTGATATTTAAAACCAAATGATGTTCTGAATAAATCTTTAAAAGAAAGATTTAAGAGTAAACGTAAAGAATTTATCTTTGATAGAATAATTTGAATATTTTATTCAAAAGAATATTCTGAATTGGAATGAGTCGTTGGATGTGTTTTATAGTACTTGATTTTTAATTATAAAATACGTGAGTTATTCGTGAAGACCGGGTTTAACACATTCCGAATAATTACTACGACGAAGGAGAGTCGAAGATGAAGTAGGTGATTGAAGACCGACGACCTTCACATCGAATGGATGTGTTGCTACAGAGACCCTTGATGGGAGTAGCTACCTTGAAGGGGCTTCAGTGGTGGCTGTCCGGACTATTGATGATTGTTCGGATTTGGTTTTCGCTCAGACCCAGAGCATAAGCTAGTAAATGGATGCGTGTCTGACATTGGATTTCGTTCATGTGAATTAAATCGATTTCTGTTAATGTATGTCTGTTTGGTGGTGGAGAATCTGTTCTCTACTTAACACCCGGGTATATATTAATAATGATTGATCGCATGGTGTGAATTGTCAATGTGGCACGCCAAGATGCAATTGATCAAGGCTTTTGTTGAAAAGCAGGGCCCTGTGGGATGATCAAAGCATAGCCTATTACAGCATAGCTTTGTGTATATCGTGACTTCGCGTGCCTCACACCCCGGTATGAGTCAAAAACGGGATACGGACCGTAGGGAGTGCACACGTTTCTTTCTAGCCAGAGTGATGTCAGGGACCTACCAGCGCTGACATTTTACTTATGTGGATGATGGATTTTGAGGCGCCTCGGATTATTATAGGCCGTTAGTGGTCATACTATAGGTTCAAAGGAACCGGGAAACGTGTGTTCAGGCATAACCAATCCACTACCGATAGGCGGGGACCGGCCCTACCGCATCCAAGGGTTCACTGCGGGGGATCCTGAGGCATTTGCTAGAGTGTCTCGAATCGGAGAGGAGCTTGCCCCTAGCCTCGACTAATGATGGAAATCCAATTTCCAATACAACCTTATGTTTTTGAATGTAGAACTAGTATGGCGACATGATATATGGTACCCATGCCGTCTATGATTGATACATTATGATTGAAATGTTTCTATTAGAATATACACACACTAATACTAAATCTGTTATATCGTATCAAGCATCTTTGACCATTATAAGGTAAAACCCTATCCTCCGGTTTGCGTTGCATTGTGTGATGGGACTTGGGTCTTATAATGGTTTCATTTTTCTAAAAAGCATTGCGTTGTTTAACGTTTTACTTTATTTTATTCACTGGCAATCCAATGGAGTAAACCCGTTCCGCGTTAGCGGCGTGGTCCTGTGATTAGCCTTATTATTAAATAAGTTAAGTTAAGATTTCTCATACCAGTCCCATGACTGACCTGTAGTTTGTTTCACTGGCAAACTCGGGTGCCCATATTTCCCACACGGGCAGTCGAGTAGCTTTTTGCAGATATATTTACAGGACCCTGGCATACAGCTGAAGCGGTATTCAGAAAGCTCTGTATCCGTGTATTCCTTCCAGTTGTATATTTGTATTATTTTTCCGCTGCTATTTAATGTAATTTAAAACTCTGATATTATTGTATTTCCAATGTATATTATAATTTCATACTCAGTTATATTCTTGTACTCTGGTGTAATTGTTGTAATCAGCAATAAAATGTTCTATAGTTTGTGATCTGATGTGTGTTGTTCTCAAAGCAATCCATGCTTTCCTTTACTGGGATGTTTGGGTCGTTTCATATCTCCATGATTATAAGAATGGGTAGGTCCTCTTCATTTTGTTTGCTCTTTTTCCACACTTCATGTTTTATTCTTTTTTCTATCAAATTTTGAGTGATAAATGATGCTGACCCAAAATTCCTTGTCCCGGTCTTTTTATTTTGATGGTATTGTTCGATTTGTCATTTTTGGCATTGGTTCTACGTTATTTCATTCCAACGACATGTAGAACAATAAGCTTATGTTGTTTGTTGTTATTTTCGTATTATCCTCACAAAAAACAAATGCTTCTTCTATCGGTGAATAGCAAGTATACACAACATCCAAATTTTCTTCATGCTTTTTGCACTCCTTCAAAGCAACTTTCTCTTCGTGGAAGACATTGAAAAACAGGAAAAACGAAGTGCTTTTCAAGAAATCAGTTTGTTTCTTGTTCAGGCATTTTTTATCTTTCTCCAATTCTATCATTTTGTAAACTGTTTGCAATCTACATCTATATGAAGTATCACTTTTCAACTATTTAGCCACAACTATATCTTTGTCTATGTCTATTCTTTTCCTTGCTTTACTATTTCTAGGTCTCAGATCAATGAAATCATCATCCTGATTTTTTTATTAAAAAAAATTAGTATAGAATTGAATGTAGTTGTATATTTTATTTAACAATTTTGTATTTATTACGATTAAGTTTCACATGTAATGCAGTTGTGCATGTTTTACAAATGTACATGTGTATGTTGAGCTTAGCATGTGATATGGTACTATTCTTCTAAGTGAAATGGTATTAATTTCAACAATAAATTAGATCATTTTTAGTTAATCAGGTTCATGATATCAGTTTCCCTTAAACTATTATATCACTTTTCTATAAATAAGAAACCAGTGTAACATGTTCGGGTTTTGGGTATTAGTTACATGTTTTGTGGTATCATTTTCATATATACTAAGTAAATTCTATTATAGTTTGGTGTATTGTATCAATTTTTGTATATTAACAATATCTGCCTTTATACAGTACATTCAAAGTATAATTTTAATGAAATTTGAATCATCTCTAACTCTATAGTATCAGTTTATTTCAATGATGCTAACTCAATAGTCTATTTTTTTCTAACCTAATAATATTTTTGATCAAATTTAAAGCATTTTAGGCATTAGTTTTTTTATATATTAATGATTCCAACCACTGTTTCAAATCTCGCAAATATCTCCTGAGATCTCCTCCGAGATCTTGTTTTAGGCTCCTTCCGAAACGAAATAGAAAATATCACTCTAAATCTCCTTTCGAATATATAGCCCGAGATATTGCAGTATCGAACGATATATCAACCGAGACGAAATACTGGAATATCGTCCAAGATCTTAGTTTTTTTAGTTAAAATTTAAATTTGTGACTGAACTAGAATTATAATTAAAAAACTCAAATCTAGCCATATCAATCTTTTGTTACTTTACATTTTGCATGTTAAATGACTATATTATATGTTCGTATATGTTTTACAATGTTTATGATTTTCATATTTATCTTTTTACATATATGTTACTTATGAAATTATGCATTTTATGGTCTGTTTATGCTGGATCTTTTTAATGTTTTGGATCCTTTTAATGTTTCCTGTCTAACAATATTCCTGTTTTAAGCATATTGCGATTTAGAGTATGAATAATCTTTCGCAAAATAAATAATAATAAAGTTATTTTGTATTTTAAGTTTAAGTTACTATGTTTTTGATAGCATTCAAAAAAATCATTTAGTTAAAATATCATTTTTAACATATCATGTACCCCGAGATTGTTTCGATAAGAATTTTCAGACCCGAGATGAAAATCTGAGACAAACTCCCAAGTTAGACTCATCTTGTTCGTGATTTCCCCCGATACACGACCGAGTCTATAAAATCCTCAAGATGAAACGCGATCGATATCCGAGATTTAAAACCTTGATTCTAACACAACAATATCAGTTTACTATGTTGTAAGTATTAGTTTTTGTAAGACAATAGTATCATTTTTGTGTTTAATGATAGTTCCCAACATTTTTATAGCATTTTTCTTCTTATGATACTAACAACAACAGTATCGCTTTTGTATTTAATAATACTAACCAAACAGTAGTATCTGTTTTTCGTTTATTAATAGTACCACAATAGTATAATTTTCACTCTAACATGCATTACTTTATATTATTGCATATTATCTTAACGAATTCAGTACATTATCTTCAGACTCTTCAGCTTAATTTTTTTTCCTTTTTTCTATGCTATTTCCTGTTGAATATGTATAGTATTATTAGTAAATGACAAAAACAGTATCAGTTTTTTTAATTTTAAGGTATCATTTATCTTAATTTTCTCTTCCTTTTCTTAACCTTTGTAATTTTTTTAAGTGCATTTTGGTTCATTAAACTTTTTCGACCTTCTCTCTCTAGTTTGCATCCTTATTTCTTCGGTAACTAGCATTTCAGTGTTTGATTTTGTGGTTTCTTTTTCTCTTGCAGTTTCTTGTAGGTTTGGTAAATCGGTTTGAATTTTCAGTTCATCTCTCTGCTGTTCTTCAACTAGGGTTTCAACATTAGGTTGAAAAATTCTGCCACATTTAGCTAGGGTTTCCATTTGTTGTTATGTTTCGTGTTTTGAGTTTGATCTAGTGCTAATTTTGGCTTTTTAATTAAATTCATAGATTTGAGTGTAGTAGGTGAAGTAGTTTTGGATTCGATTGCCATTTGCGATGAATTTCGTGAGTTTGTTTTATAATTTTAAATGGAATTCGTAAAAGTTAGCATGGTGAAGGAGATGAATATGCATGAAAATAAAGTGTATTGAATTTGGGTTGGGCTCTATTTTGTCCTTATGAATAAATTAATAGTTCCATGTCCTTGTGGCTAAAATTTTAAAACAATTTGTCCATGTAAAAAATTTCCCCTTCACATAGTCGCATGTTTGGATGAGTCAATCTTAGGAAAAAAAATTGACAATAATTTAATCCGGAAATAATTCACAAAATAGTAAAGTTTGAGAAAGACTCGCAATGTAGGTAACTATATAACAATGACCTGATAGATCCTTCTCATTTAAATAAGTAGAGCATACAAGGAACTTTAATAGCTTGAAGGGATACAAACTCAAAATCAATTGTGAAATTTACAAATTTCAAAGGTAGAAATCGCACATAGTAAACATATTATAACAATAGACTAAAGGGTGAACTTGTAATGAAAGATTGATAAGATAAAAAATAGTAGATACATTATGCAAATAGTACGAGGGACTTTAATTTTTAATATTCGGCTAAGTAGTTAATCAAATTTGCTTGACCTATGTGCATAAATTTACTTGGCTATTGTGATTACGTTCATCTTGGCTTTATTAAATGAACTACATAAGCACGATGATAACGTTATTCACTATCAGTTTTGATACTTATTCAGGTTGTTGTCGTTGTTTTCAAGAAAACATTACCTGTGTATGGAATAAAGCTGTTAAGTAGGCTTGTTTATGATTTTTACATAGCATATAATGCTAACTTATATTATCGTTCAACTACTATTTGAATTTCACTAACAAAAAAAGCATGTACAACAATAATTTGTTTGAATGTTGCAATGTTGTGCGGGGATTTTTCTCCTCGGTCACTAATGTTTATACTAGGGGTGTAGATCGGTTGAGCTGGACTAAAGGAGGCGTGTTCAGTTTCTATCCCAGATAAAATCAGATCGGACACATACTAGATGAAATTTTTTCTCGTATAAATTCTATTGTCCTAATTCGTATCATAAATGAAATCGATGAGACATGAACATGTGTGTTTCGAATACGAATAGGAGAGGATCCGATCAGACATGCCTATTTAAATCAAATTTTATCCTTTTTATTAGATTTTCTTTCAACCATATACGAATTATGAGGAATTCAGACGAATTTGAACGAAGTTAGACGTGATTTTTTCTCGTTTAAATTTTGTTGTTCTAACTCGTGTCCTAAATGAAAATCGGATGGACACGAACAGACATATATCGGTCACGGACACGAACGGATATCTGGCATTCGTACAAAATTTACATCCCTAGTTTAGACACCTTTTATATATTCACTTTTTCTTGCATATCAAATTACCTTTAGTTTTTATTACTCATATGCCTCACTATTAAAGTAACAATATACACCAATGGAGCTTTGCGATGGCTGATGACTTATTCCAATGGGTAGTACATTCTGAATTTCTTTTACAAATTAAATAATGAACCGACAGAAGCCATTGGCGGTCCTTGGAAAATCGTGAGTTATCAGATGGTACCTACTTCTTCTTCCTTTCTTTGTTTCTCCTATAAAAAAGGAAAATTATTCCTCCAACCACCTCCACTTCACCGCTACCAAGTTCTAATGCCTTTATATGCTTCCACAACTTCCACCAACTTCCCTCTCTTCATCTCTGGCATCCTAACCACCTTCAAATCAGGTAATTAGATTAAACCCTATGTTATAACACGGAAATCTGAGCCAATTTAAAATTTTTATTTTGGCAATTTTAGTGAATTTTGAGTATTTAAAATGAATTATTTTAAATAATATCGACGAGAAATTTATTTTGAATAGAATTCGAACGTATATATTTATATAGATCGTCGTTAGATTATAAATATTTATTTTAAATTATAAAAGGAATTGAAAATGGCGCAGTAGTTCGATAATTCGATTTCAAATTTCAAATGAATGTATCGGGTGCAAAATAAACCGGATTTTAGTGAAACCAAAAATATTTGAATCTAACTGAGAATATCTTTCCAACGAATTCGAAAAATCAAAATTTGATAATGGGAATCAAAAGTTATGCCCAGTTGAAAATTCAGAATAGTCGCTATGGAATTTCGGCCCTTAAAAATAGCAATTTTGCAAACGACCTCGGTTTTCGATGAAACCACTTTTGTTGGATCCGTGATGTCCAGTTATTGCTAGGTTGCAAGTTTCATAATTTTTCGAATCAATATGTGAGCGTGGCAAAGGAAAACGCGTTTGACCAGTTTCAGTTAATTTTAATCGACTGGAAAATGGCCATTTTTAAAACGGTCTTAGAATTTGATGAAATTAGTTTTGTTAGGACCATATAGTCAATACGAAGTTAGAAAATATTTTTCGGGAATTTTTAGAGTCCGTACGTGGCCTCGGTAAATTGAATTGCGCGTTCAAATTCAATATATAGAGTTATATGTCGATTTTGACGAAAACTGACTGTAATGATCGAATCAGCTTACGACACATATCCCATTGTGTTCAGAATGGGGGTAATTACTTATGGACGACAGTCGGTAGGCCTCGTTTGGAGGTCAAAATAAAAAGTTACTTTTTGAAAATTAAAATAATAAATTAAATAAAAAAGTCAACACTCCTTCCTCCTTTACCCCCTCCCCCCGTATACTTTTCAAAATCGAATAAGAAGAAAGAAAGAAAAAAATGAACAAACCCATCGCGCCTCCGAGGGGAGCCGACCGCCGTCGCCGCATCTTCTTCCTCCCCCCCTCCTCCATTCCTCTCTCCTCGAGTCGCGATACGCCCCCCCCCCACATCTATGTTCAGCAAACCCTAAAAAAACCTCACCCCCCCCCCGTTAACCTATTGAAAACTGCCACCACCACCGAAGATGCCGCCACCTCTGACCTCCACAGCGCCGCCCTCCCCCCCCCCCCCCCCCCCCGCGAACCAAAATAGAAAAGCTAAGGCAATTCCTTTTATTTTGTGTATTTGTTTTTGTTTATTTTTATGCAATACCTTGCTTTAAAATCTGATTTAATTTTATTTACTTATGTAAAGTCTTGATTTTTATATACAGAATTTTTAACCCATGAAGAAAATAAAAACATAAGTTTTAGTTCGTGCAAAAATATGATTTTTATATAGTAGAGATTATAAAGATATGATTTTTATACAGTTAATCGAATAGAAAAGATATGATTTTTATAGAGTTAATCGAATAGAAAAGTTATGATTTTTATATAGTTAATCGAATAGAAAAGGTCGGATTTTTATATAGTTAATCGAATAGAAAAGGTCGGATTTTTATGTAGTTAATCGAATAGAAAAGGTCGGATTTTTATATAGTTAATCGAATAGAAAAGGTTAGATTTTTATATAGATAATCAAATAGAAAAGGTCGAATTTTTATATTAAAAAAGTTTGAATCTTTATATAGTTGAAATGGTGAAGTAAAAATGAGATTTTTATATATGAAGACATAGAGAATAAAAAATATAATTTTTATATAGTGAGAAGAATAAAAATAGAATTTTTATCTATATTGTAGCGGTATAAAAATAGAATTTTTATCTATATAGTAGCGGTATAAAAATAGAATTTTTATCTTTATAGTAGGAATATAATAATGTGATTTTTATATATATAGCAACAATGTAAAAATGTGATTTTTATATATGTAGTGGCTATGGACAATGAAATATATAAAAGGGGAGCACGACGAAGATTTCTACATATGAAGAGTCGCGGTTATTGGTTTGGCTAGCCGGTGAGAACTCCTCACTTTAATTTATTTCTAGTTTGAAATATATACTAGGATGCAGAAGGTGTTTAGTAGCACCCGACACCCGTCGTCCACAGACCATGGATGACTTGTTTGTTTGGTTGCTATGTTGTGAAATTTGATTGTGTGATGGTGAATGAAATAAAATATTTTATAGTGGAAAATATTTTATAGTTAAAAATATGATTTTTAACGTATATATAAAATAAATATTTATAAACAAATCGGACTATTTGTTTATATACACTGATTTGGTTGATATTGATTGGGACGATAAATTTTACACATCACTCAACTTCACAAATAAAATCTGTGTTTGTTGTTTTGAAACCCCACATGGGTATTGGGATGAGATTTGACGTACACTAATCCCGATTGTGTAGTTGTAAGTCAATTGATGAGTTGACAGACTGTGTAAGCGTTAATTAATTATACTTAATGCTTATGCGGTTGTGTGGTGCACTCTGGATGATGGTTGATTATTTATCGTTGCTATTATATACATGTGTTGTATGGAAATCCATATAATAAACGTTATATGGTAATTGATTGGGCCTCATTCCAATATAGAAAATAAATTCATGTGTTGAATAGAATAAACATTCATGTGTTGAATAAAAGTCGTGTTGATTAGATTGGTGCCATTTTGACGTGAACGATATTTATATCGATTTTACTCATTTTTCAATGAATATTGAAAGTGATTTCGAAATTCGAATTAAATTGAATAGATTTGAAATTCGAATTAAATTGAATAGATTTGAAAATTTCAAATTAAATTGAATAGATTTGAAATTCGAATTAAATTGAATAGATTTGAAATTCTAATTAAATTGAATAGATTTGAAATTCGAGTTAAATTGAATAGATTTGAAATTCGAGTTAAATTAAATAGAATTGAAATTCGAGTTAAATTGAATAGATTTGAAATTCGAATTAAATTGAAATGAATTGAAATTCAAATTAAATTGAATGAATTGAAATTCGAGTTAAATTGAAATGAATTGAAATTCGAATTAAATTGAAATCGATTTCAAATGAAATTAAAATGAATTTATATTAAAAAAATCGATTTTTATTTGAATTTGAATATGAAGTAGAAATCATTTTGAAAACGAATTTAAAACGATTTATAAAAAACATTTTAAAGGAAATCGACGAAGTGTATATTATATATATATTATATATATAATATAATGGCCTGAATAGAACGCGCCGCGCCGCAGCAGTTCGCGAATTTCGACCATCGACTTCGAATGGATATTACGGGAGATCCGACCGTCGGATTCTCTTAAAACCGGAATCGTTTGGTTCGTATCAAAAAGAGCTTTCTAACGAATACTAGAGATATTTGAAATCTAACGTTAGATTTGGAATTATGTCCAAATCAAATTTGGAAAAGGTCGTTGTAAGTGCAGTTCGATGACCGTTGATGGAAATCGACTGTACGAGCCTTAATAAAATTATTAAAAATAGTAATAATTTGTGTAAGATCATAAGAAATATTTGGAAAAAATTGGGATAAAAAATTCCATATTTGATAAGATAAAAGTAGATTTTTATCGAAATGAACTAGTTTTGAAGTAGAATAATAATTTATTTATTTTTAAAATAAATAAAGTGGATTTGAAATGGTTTTGAAAATAACCAGAATTTCCAATATATAAAGTGGAAATGGATTTGAATCGAAATTGTCTTTGGAATATTTCAATGTTGGATTTCGTGATTATACGGATATTGTTCTGGAAATTTGAAAGATATATTTATATCGTTATTTCCAATACGATATTTGTTGGTCGTAGAATTTGATATTGAATATAAGCCGATATATTTTCTATTCAGAGCCTTGTATTTAATATCAAATGTGATTTTGGGTTGTCGTGAATGGTATCTTCAATAATACTGTTCTTAGACCCAACGGAGTTAAGAAAATCAGAAACTGACTGGAGATTAGTTAAGTTGAATGGTTTCTCGGGTATTGTTCTGATGTTGGTTTCGGCATTCGGGGTTAATACTTAGGGAATTGCTCACTTGCTATTTTACTGTTAAAAGATGATAGAATGGAATGTGATTTTGGGTTTATCGCGAACCGTGTTTTACATGACATTGATTCTTTAACCCAGTTAAATATTAAAACTAAGTGGAGTTTTAATGAATCTTTAATTAGATTGAAAAGATCGAGAATGGAGTATCACCAGTTTTGCTCCAGGCGATAGTTAAATCTTTAATTATATTTGAACGTGAAATGGTAATGGAATTTACCGATAACACCATGGTGTTAGATATGAAGTATGACTAGTTTTACTTCATGGGATGAATAGGTTGGAATTGGGAAATAAAATAAATGATTACTTCGGTGTGGTTTGTTAATCCCGACTAGTTTGAATTGATATTCAAAGATGATTAAAGAATAAATTTAAAGAATTTATCTTTGATAAAATTAATGGGAACCTATCCCTAAGAATGTGATATTTAGCAACTAACTGAAGATTAGTTAAGATGAATGGTTTCCTAGGTATTGATCTGATGTTGGTTTCGGCCTTCGAGGTTAATATTTGGGGAATTGTTCCCTTACTAATTTACGGTTAGTGACTGATGAATTGGAATGAGGCATATGTTATGTTTGGGTAACACTTGTTTATTATATACGCGAGTTATTCAGAAAGACCGGGTTTATCCCATTTTGAATAACTGATTCGACGTGGTGTCCAGGATGAATACGGTGGTTGAAGACCGGAGATCTTCACGTCGTTTGGGTGATTACTGATGATTTTGATTGGGCAGTACACCCAAGAGGAGGGAATCAGTTGGTGGTCGTCCAGACGTACTTGGAGATCGATGGATATGCGCGGTTTAAGGTGCCTCCAGTTTCGTTCAGATCCAGAACGAACTTGTAAATGGACTGTGTGTCTGACATTGGATTTTATTCTGTGTGATTGATTTCTATTAAATATATATCTGTTTAGTGGCGGAGAATTTATTCTCTTGCTTAACGCCCTTCTCTGAGACGTACGAGCTCAGGGGTTATATATTGATGGATATCAATCGCATGGAGTGAATAGCCTGTGTGGCATGCCTAAGTGGCAAATGATCGAGGCTTCTATTGAAAAGCAAAGTCTTGTGGTTGATGATCAAAGCACCGCCTGTGTGGCATAGCTTTTTGTCACGTGAATTCGCGAGCCTCACACCCCAGTTGTGAACCAGAAACGGGAGAGGACATCAGGGAGGGCATGCATTTCCTTCTAGCTAGGGTGGTGTCAATGCTTAAACTGACTGACATTTATACTATTTTCACTTGTGTGGTTGTTGCTATTGCGAGGAGCCTCGGTATGATCGGACGATCCGGGTCCGATGGAGTCATTCATTGGCTCATTTACGCCCCAAAGGGCGGGGAAACGTAGTGTTCAGGCATAATAATCCACATCAGTGGACCAGCCCTGACGATCCATGGGGTAGTTGCGGTTGTTCCTGAGGCTCGGGCTAGACAGTCTCGAATCGGTTGAGGATGATCCCTGGCCTCGGTTCACAGATGGAAATCCAATTTCCAAATACGTGATATTAGCGGTTTTGATTGTAGAGCCTAGTATGGCGACATAGTAGCATGGGATACTATGCCGTCTATGATTGATATTTGTGATTGAAGTTGTTTTGACACTTTACACTATAATAGTATCAAAATGATTTGTTTTAAACGTACCAAGCATGCTTGGCTATTATAAGGGAAAACCCTATCCCTCGGCTTGCGTTGCATTGTGTGATAGGACCTGGGTCTTATAATAGCTTCATTTTTCTTTATTTAGCATTGCGCTGTTGTTTTATGCACTGATGTTCTTGGGAGGAAACCCGTTCGGTGTTATACGGCATGGTCCCTTGATTTACCTAACTTTAAAATAAAGATTCATAACTATTTTAATTCTCACACCAGTCACATGACTGACCTGGAGTTTATTGTTTTAACCTAAACTCTGGGTGCCCTTATTTTCGACACGGGCAGCTAGTAGTTTTGGTTTTGCAGATTTATATTCACAGAATCCTGATTTACAGCTGGAACGATACTCGGAAAGCTCTGTATCCGTGTATTAATTCTAGTTGTGTTTTGTATTATTTTCCACTGCGATATATTTAAATGTAATTTAAATCTCTGATATTTTCTGTGTAATATTTATTCGTACTCTGTATATTCTTGTGTTCCGATGGAATTGTTGTAATATACAATGAAATGTTCTTCTGTCTGCGTTCTGATGTGGCTTGTTCTCAACTCAATCCGTGATTTCCCGTAAGGGGGATTTCGGGTCGTTTCATTTTGGTATCAGAGCTTTGGTTTACAAAGCTCGAGAACAAGACATGTTAGAACCAAACGAAAGAATTCATCAGAGATTCGATTAGTAATATCCAATGGGAATGACCCGTTAGAGATGGGATCAGTAGTATCCTATAACGAGTGTGAAGAGTATATTTTTAAAATGAAAACATATTTTGTTTTGAAATTTAAATCGTTTTATTCGTATTTGAATATTTATTTTAAATTAATTTGGACAATCCAGTATATAAAGATTTTGCATATACGTCTGATCCGCGTGTATTTGAAGTTTTAATATACTGGATAGATATAGAATCGCATTGTAGTCGCTCAGGGATAATTCTGGTGATGTCGCGACATCATTAGTATTTATGTTCGAGTGACGAAAGTCGGATTTCTATATGATTCCAATTGACTGGTGTGAGAACCAAAATTAGATAGAGCTTATTGTTGTGATTTGGCATCAAAAATTTGATTTTTAGACTATGTATCAAAGTTATGAATTTGAAAAGCTAATCAACTAACTGATTGCTGATTGTGTTGTTTGATTAATTAATTTGAACCATTTAGCCAAATGGAACCAAATGGTGTATTGTATTGAAAATTCATCGCATTTGCATGCATGTACATGTACTTACATTGAACAGGTCATAGCAAGGAGGCTAGAGCAGAAGAATAAAATTGATTGCCCCACAAATAGGTACATGTTTACCATAATTTACTATTTTGTTTGGGTGATGATGATTTTATGAGCCACTTGGGTAGCAGCTTGCCTTTTTCTTTTGGATTGAAGAAGGCCATGGGAGGCTATATGAAATATCTTGAAGTCCCCAGTGCAGGGGAGGTTATGGTGAAATTTTTCGAAAATTTAGGGTGTTAGCCAAATTTTTGAAAAATTTGAGAAGTTATTAGAAACTAAAAAGTTGAAGAACTTAAGCCGTAATGAAAATAATGGAAGTTGAGTTGATTTGTTAAACAACTTTCGGCTTCGTTCCTTTTCGGGGACGAAAAGTTTTAAGTGGGGGAGATTGTAATAACCCGGAAATCTGAGCCAATTTAAAATTTTGCAATTTTAGTGAATTTTGAGTGTTTAAAATGAATTATTTTAAATAATATCAACGAGAAATTTATTTTGAATAGAATTCGAACATATATAATTATATAGATCGTCGTTAGATTATAAATATTTATTTTAAATTATAAGAGGAATTAAAAATGGCGTGGTAGTTCGATAATTCGATTTCAAATTTCAAATGAATGTACCGGGTGCAAAATAAACCGGATTTTAGTGAAACCAAAAATATTTGAATCTAACTGGGAATATCTTTCCAACGAATCCGAAAAATCAAAATTTCATAGCGGGAATCAAAAGTTATGCCCAGTTGAAAATTCAGAATAGTCGCTATGGAATTTCGGCCCTTAAAAATAGCAATTTTGCAAACGACCTCGGTTTTCGATGAAACCACTTTTGTTGGATCCATGATGTCTAGTTATTGCTAGGTTGCAAATTTTGTAATTTTTCGAATCAGTATGTGAGCGTGGCAAAGGAAAATGTGTTTGACCAGTTTTAGTTGATTTTGATCGACTGGAAAATGGCCATTTGTCAAACGGTCTCAGAATTTGATGAAATTAGTTTTATTAGGACCGTATCGTCAATACGAAGCTAGAAAATATTTTCGGGAATTTTTAGAGTCCGTACGTGGCCCCGGTAAATTGATTTGCGCGCTCAAATTCAATATATAGAGTTATATGTCGATTTTGACGAAAACTGACTGTAACGATCGAATCAGCTTACGATACATATCCCATTGTGTTCGGAATGGGGGTAATTAGTTATGGACGACAGTCGGTAGGCCTCGTTTGGAGGTCGAAATAAAAAGTTACTTTTTGAAAATTAAAATAATAAATTAAATAAAAAAGTCAACACTCCTTTCTCTTTTACCCCCCTCCCCCCCCCGGTATACTTTTCAAAATCGAATTAGAAGAAAGAAAGGAAAAAAAACGAACAAACCCATTGCGCCTCCGGGGGGGCTGAGCCGACCACCGCCGCCGCATCTTCTTCCTCCCCCTCCCTCCGTTCCTCTCTCCTCGAGTTGCGATACCCCCCATCTCTATTCAACAAACCCTAAAAAACCACACCCCCTTTAACCTATTGAAAACCGCCGCCGCCATCGAAGATGCCGCCACCTCTGACCTCCACGGCGCTGCCCATTCCCCCCCCCCTCCCCCGCGAACCAAAACAGAAAAGCTAAGGTAATTCCTTTTATTTTGTTAATTTTTATGTTATACCTTGTTTAAAATATGATTTAATTTTATTTACTTATGTAAAGTCTTGATTTTTATATATAGAATTTTTAACCCATGAAGAAAATAAAAACATAAGTTTTAGTTCATGCAAAAATATGATTTTTATGTAGTAGAGATTATAAAGATACGATTTTTATATAGTTAATCAAATAGAAAAGGTCGGATTTTTATATAGTTAACCGAATAGAAAAGGTCGGATTTTTATAAAGTTAATCGAATAGAAAAGGTCGGGTTTTTATATTAAAAAAGTTTGAATCTATATATAGTTGAAATGGTGAAGTAAAAATAAGATTTTTATATATGATGACATAGATAATAAAAAATATAATTTTTATATAGTGAGAAGAATAATAATAGAATTTTTATCTATATAGTAGCGGTATAAAAATAGAATTTTTATCTTTATAGTAGGAATATAAAAATGTGATTTATATATATATAGCAACAATACAAAAATGTGATATTTATATATGTAGTGGCTACGGACAATGAAATAGACAAAAGGCGAGCACGACAAAGATTTCTACATATGAAGAGTCGCGGTGTATTGGTTTGGCTAGTCGGTGAGAACTCCTCCCTTTAATTTATTTCTAGTTTGAAATATATACTAGGATGCAGACGGTGTTTAGTAGCACCCGACACCCGTCGTCCACAGACCATGGATGACTTGTTTGTTTGGTTGCTATGTTGTGAAATTTGATTGTGTGATGGTGAATGAAATAAAATATTTTATAGTTAAAAATATGATTTTTAACGTATATATAAAATAAATATTTATAAACAAATCTGACGATTTGTTTATATACACTGATTTGGCTGATATTGATTGAGACGATAAATTTTACACATCGCCCAACTGCACAAATAAAATCTGTGTTTGTTGTTTTGAAACCCCACACGGGTATTGGGATGAGATTTGACGTACACTAATCCCAATTGTGTAGTTGTATGTCAATCGATGGGTTGACAGACTGTGTAAGCATTAATTATTTATATTTAATGCTTATGCAGTTGTGTGGTGCACTCTGGATGATGGTTGATTATTTATCGTTGCTATCATATACATGTGTTGTATGGAAATCCATATAATAAACGTTATATGGTAATTGATTGGGCCTCATTCCAATATAGAAAATAAATTCATGTGTTGAATAGAATAAACATTCATGTGTTGAATAAAAGCCGTGTTGATAAGATTGGCGCCATTTTGACGTGAACAATATTTATATCGATTTTATTCATTTTTCAATGAATATTGAAAGTGATTTCGAAATTCGAATTAAATTGAATAGATTTTAAAATCGAATTAAATTGAATAGATTTGAAATTCGAATTGAATTGAATAGATTTGAAATTCGAATTAAATTGAATAGATTTGAAATTCGAATTAAATTGAATAGATTTGAAATTCGAATTAAATTGAATAGATTTGAAATTCGAATTAAATTGAATAGATTTGAAATTCGAATTAAATTTTATAGATTTGAAATTCGAATTAAATTGAAATGAATTGAAATTCGAATTAAATTGAAATTGAATTAAAATCGATTTGAAATGAAACTAAAATGAATTTATATTGAAAAATTCGATTTAGATTTGAATTTGAATATGAAGTTGAAATCGTTTTGAAAACGAATTTAAAATGATTTATAAAATTTGTTTTAAAGGAAATCAACGAAGTGTGTATATTATATATATATATAATGGCCTGAATAGAACGCGCCGCGTCGCGGCAGTTCGCGAATTTTGACCATTGACTTCGAATGGATATTGCGGGAGATCCGACCCTCGGATTCTCCTAAAACCGGAATTGGGTTCATATGGAAAAGAGCTTTCTAACGAATATTAGAGATTTGAAATCTAACGGTTGGATTTGGAATTATGTCCAAATCAAATTTGGAAAAGGTCGTTGTAAGTGCAGTTCGATGACCGTTGATGGAAATCGACTGTACGGGCCTTGATAAAATTATTAAAAATAGTAATAATTTGTGTAAAATCATAAGAAATGATTTGGAAAGAATTGGGATGAAAAATTCCATATTTGATAAGATAAAAGTAGACTTTTATCGAAATGAACTAGTTTTGAACTAGAATAATAATTTATTTATTTTTAAAATAAATAAAGTGGATTTGAAATGGTTTTGAAAATAACCAGAATTTCTAATATATAAATTGGAAATGGATTTGAATCGAAATTGTCTTTGGAATATTTTGATGTTGGATTTCATGATTATACAGATATTGTTCAGGAAATTTGAAAGATATATTTATATTGTTATTTCCAATACGATATTTGTTGGTCGTAGAATTTGATATTGAATATAAGACGATATATTTTCTATTTAGAGCCTTGTATTTAATATCAAATGTGATTTTGGGCTGTGGTGAATGGTATCTTCAATAATACTGTTCTTAAACTCAACGGAGTTAAGAAAATCAGAAACTGACTGGAGATTAGTTAAGTTGAATGGTTTCTTGGGTATTGATCTGATGTTGGTTTCGGCCTTCGGGGTTAATACTTAGAGAATTGCTCACTTGCTATTTTACGGTTAAAAGCTGATAGAATGGAATGTGATTTTGGGTTTATCGCGAACCGTGTTTTAAATGACATTGATTCTTTAACCACTTAAAGATTAAAACTAATTGGAATTTTAATGAATCTTTAATTACATTGAAAAGATCGAGAATGGAGTATCACTAGTTTTGCTCCAGGCAATAGTTAAATCTTTAATTAGATTTGAACGTGAAATGGTAATGGAATTTACCGATAACACCGTGGTGTTAGATATGAAGTATGACCAGTTTTATTTCATGGGATGAATAGGTTGGGATTGGGAAATAAAATAAATGATTACTTCGGTGTGGTTCGCTAATCCCGACTAGTTTGAATTGATATTCAAAGAAGATTAAAGAATAAATTTAAAGAATTTATCTTTGATAAAATTAATGGGAACCTATCCCTAAGAATGTGAAATTTAACAACTAACTGAAGATTAGTTAAGATGAATGGTTTCCTGGGTATTGATCTGATGTTGGTTTCGGCCTTCGGGGTTAATATTTGGGGAATTGTTCCCTTACTAACTTACGGTTAGTGACTGATGAATTGGAATGAGGCTTATGTTGTGTTTGCGTAACACTTGTTTATTATATACATGAGTTATTCAGAAAGACCGGGTTTATCCCAATCTGAATAACTAATTCAACGTGGTGTCGAGGATGAAGATGGTGGTTGAAGACCGGAGGTCTTCATGTCGTTTGGGTGATTACTGATGATCTTGATTGGGTTGTACACCCAAGACAGTTGGTGGTCGTCCAGACATACTTGGAGATCGATGGATATGCGCGGTACAAGGTGCCTCCGGTTTTGTTCAGACCCAGAACGAACTTGTAAATGGACTATGTGTCTGACATTGGATTTTATTCTGTGTGATTGATTTCTATTAAATATATATCTGTTTGGCGGTGGAGAATTTATTCTCTTGCTTAACGCCCTTCTCTGAGACATACGAGCTTAGGGGTTATATATTGATGGATATCAATCGCATGGAGTGAATAGCCTGTGTGGCATGCCTAAGTGGCAAATGATCGAGGCTTATGTTGAAAAGCAAAGTCTTGTGGTTGATGATCAAAGCACCACCTGTGTGGCATAGCTTTATGTAACGTGAATTCACAAGCCTCACACCCCGATTCTGAACCAGAAACGGGAGAGGACATCAGGGAGGGCATGCGTTTCCTTCTAGGTAGGGTAGTGTCAGTGCTTAAACTGGCTGACATTTATACTATTTTCACTTGTGTGGTTGTTGCTGTTGCGAGGCGCCTCGGTATGATCGGACGATCCGGGTCCTATGGAGTCATTCGGTGGCTCATTTACGCCCCAAAGTGCGGGGAAACGTAGTGTTCAAGCATAATAATCCACATCATGGACCGGCCCTGACGATCCATGGGGAAGTTGCGGTTGTTCCTGAGGCTCGGGCTAGACAGTCTCGAATCGGTTGAGGATGATCCCTGGCCTCGGTTCACAGATGGAAATCCAATTTCCAAATACGTGATATTTGCGGTTTTGATTGTAGAGCCTAGTATGGCGACTTAGTAGCATGAGATACTATGCCGTCTATGATTGATATTTATGATTGAAGTTGTTTTGACTCTTTATACTATAATAGTATCAAAATGATTTGTTTTAAATGTACCAAACATGTTTGGCTATTATAAGGGAAAACCCTATCCCCCGGCTTGCGTTGCTTTGTGTGATAGGACCTGGGTCTTATAAAAGCTTCATTTTTCTTTATTTAGCATTGCGCTGTTGTTTTATGCACTGGTGTTCTTGGAAGGAAACCCGTTCCGTGTTATACGGCGTGGTCCCTTGATTTACCTAACTTTAAAATAAAAATTCATAACTGTTTTAGTTCTCACACCAGTCACATGACTAACCTAGAGTTTATTGTTTTCACCTAAACTCTAGGTGCCCTTATTTTCGACACGGGCAGCTAGTAGTTTTGGTTTTGCAGATTTATATTCATAGGATCCTGATTTACAGCTGGAACGATACTCGGAAAGCTCTATATCCGTATATTACTTCTAGTTGTGTTTTGTATTATTTTCAGCTGCGATGTATTTAAATGTAATTTAAATCTCTGATATTTTTAGTGTAATATTTATTCAAACTCTGTATATTCTTGTGTTCTGATGGAATTGTTGTAATATACAATGAAATGTTCTTCTGTCTGCGTTCTGATGCGGCTTGTTCTCAACTCAGTCCGTGATTTCCCGTAAGGGGGATTTCGGGTCGTTTCACCCTAATTACCTTAATTTGTTTATCTAGGGTTAATTTGTTATTTTGATAATTTATATTACCTCATTATTTGTGTGGTATAGTTTATTGGAGGTTAATTACTGTTATTATCCTATACAAGTATTGTAAGTTTATAGTTTGCATGATAATATATTAGCGTGCATACGATTTGAATAATTTAGTGCTTTTAGGGCTTGTTTGAGTTATTTAGTGTGGAGGAGCATAATTTAGTTTATGTATTTTATAAAACATCGAAAATTGATAATTAACTTTATATAAATTGAGGTCAGTTAATTGAAGGTTTAAACATGTACGTATATGTGATAAACTCCGTATATGTATGGTTAGTTTGGAATTAAGTCTTTTGCCGTCGTTGAAAGCATAATTTAGTTTATTCATAAAATATCGAAAACGATAATTAATTTTATATAACATATCATTAGTTAAATAGAATTTTAAATACCCACAAATATGATAAATTATCCGTATACGCATTTCTTTTTCCTAGAAATAAAATTTAGAAATTTTCGCTTTAAACGCATTCCTTCTCAATATCTCCAAAATGATCCTTAAATTCTTTGCATGATCCTCTTCAGTTTTTGAGTAGATAAGGATATCATCAATGAAAACCAATACAAATTTATTTAATACTACCCAAAATACTCTAGTCATCATTACCACAAAATATGCGGAGGCATTAGTAAATCCAATTGGCATTACTAACCATTCATAAAAAGTGTCTGGCCCTCTAAAGGCAACCAAATGGATATGTTCTTCAACATTTTTGAGTTGATGAAAACCTATGGAAAAATCCATTATAGAGAAAAATCCGCCCGTGTTCAATTGGTCGAATAGGTCATCTATTCGAGGCAAAGTTTATTGTTCTTTAGGATTCATTTATTTAGGTCTCAATAATTGACACATAACCTTAAGGAACCATCAGACTTAGCTACAAATACCACGGTTGATCCCCATCTTGCACGACTTGGTCAAATAAATCCTTTCTCCAAAAGTTCTTGAATTTGTCTACCTATCTCTAACTTTTCCTCTGGTGCCATTCTTCGACTACGGTGGAAACTAAGTCGAGCATCAGGTACTAAGTCAATCCTAAATTCGATTTCTCAGTGTGAAGGAAGGCTTTTGACTTCTTTGTTAACAACACGAAATTTTTGAACGATGGGAATAGTTTCAATGTTCATAATAGGGTAACCCAAAGCACACATTAATCGATCTCCTTTTGGGCTAGGATCTTCACAATATATTTCAATAAAATTTTCCAACTCATTTTTTACTGATGCTCTTCTATTTACACAATCCAACTTTGCTTTGTACTCAATCAACCAGTTCATGCCTAGTATAATATCAAAATTTTCAAAATCTTTAACATATAAGTTGATGTGAATAAGAGATAGGGACTTCATTTCAATATATACATGGGGTAATAGAACCTCCTACTGGATTTTTCACACAAAAGGAATCCTTAAAAAAATTTGATTGAAGGTTTATTTCTTCTACTGTACGTTTGGAAATAAAGCTATGTGTAGATCCAAGTCAAACAAAACTCGAACTAATTTATCACAAACAAAAATGTTACCTTCCAACATTTATTTCCCTTTGTTATCCTTTGAAGTTGAGGACATGTCCTTGATAGCATAAAATTTTGCTACCCCTGCTTTCTTTAATATGGGACAATCCTTGACTAGATGTCTGTCTTGTGGCATTTATAGCATTCTCTAGTCTCTTGATTCGTCTTCAATCTCTATGGCTTGCTACATTGGCTTGAAAAATGCCCCTTCTCTAGGCAGTTGTAACATGTAATACCATAGAGAAAATATTCCTTGCTTTCTTTCTTCTCTTTGTTCTATCCTTGCTTCTTCTCATTAATTTTTCTTTTCTTCCTGTTGTTGTTATTATTGCTTCCCTTTTCTTCAGTTAGCTTCTGATGGTCTAAAGTTTCAAATTTGTACCCTATATCCACTAAATCCACAAACGACTGCTTCACATGTTCCGTCATTCTCTCATGGTATTTTTTCTTCATTCGTTTGATAAAAATTTCATTCTTATTTATTGAGGTATTGCTCAATCCTGTCCTGAAACGAGATAGCTCATTAAATGTGTTTAGGTATTCTTCAAAAGATAGATCTCCCTACTTGAGATCCATGAGTTCGTCATACATCCTGGAGATTCCAGCTGAAGGCATATAACATTACTTTTTTTCTTTAGTTATTCCTATGAAATGTCATCTCCTTTGCTTTCCAAAATAATAGTTTTCCACCATGCTGCAGCTTCACTCTGAACTTTCCAAGTAGCCAATATTCCTTTATTCTCATCTTCCAAGTTTAAACCTTTAAAAAAAATTCTCACATGCACTCATCCAATCTTGAGCTTCTATAATATATGCAACTCCTTTAAAAGGATTTCCTCCCAAATTTGTATAGTGTTCATTGCTGATAGAAAGACTAAATTGGGTTTGAGATGGAATTGCATCCTCTTCAATTGTCTCAGCATCCCGACTATTGCTGGTGGTACTGCTTCCTCCCTTACGTCTTCTGCCACTCATTTTTTCACTTTCTGTAAATAGTAACAAAAATATTGTTATGGCATACAGACTAATTTACCTTAGGGGTTATGGGCAGTTGAGAGTTTTTATATTTCACTGGATTTTACGCGTCCTAAGGTATTACTAACCTCTTCTAATGAGTTTTCTAAAGAGGTATACCTTAAAGCTTTGTATGAACCTGAACTCTAATGCCAACTATGACAACCCGAGATTTCAGCCTTCAAAAATCGACATTTGACATATCTCAAGTATCAAATGCTTATTCCCTGGTTATCTAGTGTGACGATCCAGAAATTTTAACCAATTTAAAAAAAGAATTTTGAGTATAAAACAAGAATTTTGGAATATAAAATGAATTTAATTTGAATTTGAATTTGGTTTGATATAAATAAAATTTAAGGATAAAAATAATATTTAATTTTGTCAAATATAACAATATAATTTGAGAAGAATTTGTCAAAACGAATCGATAAAACTATGTATATATGGTCTTTTTGTCAAAATAAATTTGTTAAGTAATGATCATCAAATCCAAATTATTATTAAATTTAGTAAGGAAGATATGTCATATTTTATCGAGTTGGTCATCGGTTATTGGAACAGTTATTCGGTAGCATTTGTGTTGTAGTTTCTAAGCTAAATAAAGAATAAGATGATATTATAGCATTTGTTTACATGTTATATGTAGCATTTGGTAGGAAATACAACCCTCCATGTTTAAACAAGTGTCTAGGACACTTGTCTACATGCGTGGACCTAAGCATGCATGAGAGACAAATGTCCCATAAGGTGGCAACATGCATGTTAAGGGAGCTTTAGGACAAGACAAGTGTCCCATGAAGTGTTCCTTGGAAAAGTGTTGAAAGACCCGTTAGACAAGGCTATATAAGGAGCATAATATCTCCTCCTTTTAGCACACTCTACTCTCCTTTCTCCCTCTCCTTCTTCTTGTTCTTCACGACCATGGTGCCATTCTTCTCCTTCCTCTCCAATACCATCATTCCACCTCCATTTCCCTCTTTATCCACAGCCATACACTACCTTCTCCACCACTTAAGCCGTATTTTCTTCCTCCTTCCTCCACCTTGATTCGGCCAAGGGCCTCTTTCCGCCCAATCCCTCCTCTTATAAAATAATAATAATGAAGATTAATATATATTATCTTATATATATATATATATATACTTTGGTGAAGAAGACGGTGCACTGCAATACTGTCCGACGATTCATTCGCGGTCAGTTAGGCTCGCCTACCGTAATGAATTAGAAAGCTATTTTGGTGAGATATTTTTAACAACAATTTATACACTACGCCATAGATGGCCTACGGTAACCTCAGAGAAGTGATGCAGTAGGTGCCAAAAAGTGTTGTTATAGGCAAAAAATGATCTGTGGCAACACCTTTTTGGGTTTGCCTTTTGCCGCGTTGCCTTAGAGTCAAAGGCAACGCCTTTGCGACTCTATGGCAATATCGGTACAAGTGTTGCCACAGGTACCAATACAATAAAAAAATACACTTTCACAACTACCAAAAACAGTTGTAATATGTCTAGTACTGCTGGCAATTGTAATAAAGTCAACCTTTTTTACAACTGTTTCCAGCAGTTGTTAAAATTTGTTTTACAACTGCTAAAAGTAATTAAACCTCAACTGCTATTAATCAAAGATTTCATAATATTATAATAAATATTATTATAACGCAGTATTTTGTTCGAATATATATTTTATTTCAACATTTCAGATGGTAATAATTTTTTGACTCCGTTATTGTATATTCACTATTATATTACACAATTATTCATATTTACATACATTCTTCACTACATTTTCACTTGATTCACTCATATACAGACTCATACATACAATCATAAACAAGAAAAAATACATGAAAATGATTATATAAACTACTACCTTCATTTTTTTCCTCCTTATGATTCGCTCGCAATCGCAACTTCTCTAGTTCAATTATGAATGGCCTCTGATACATCGGCATTACTTCATCATTGATCGCCTTGAATTGATCTAACACAACAAAATTTATTTAATGGTAATGAAAACAAAGCAAAACACAGTTGTATGTAAGACAGACTGCAAACTCAATTGGAAAACTGAGTTGTGAAAAATTCAGTCGGAAAATTGAGTTACGGCAAACTCAATTGGAAAATCGAGGTGTGGCAAACTCAGTTCGACGACTGAGTTGCGCGATTTTGAGTTGCGTTGCGCGACTCTGAATTGCGCAACTCAGTTGCAAGACTGAATGAGTGCGCAATTCAACTGCAAAACTGAGTTGCAAACTTAGTTTTCAGAACTGAGTTGCAAACTTAGTTTTCAGAACTGAGTTGCAAACTCAGTTTGCAATCGAGTTGCCAACTTAGTTTGCAACCATGTTGCGGAAACTGAGTTGCCGCAACTCAGTTTTGAACTGAACTTAGTTTCAGAAATATATGTAAACAATATGTTTAAGCAAAATAAACCAGAAAGCAAACATTGCAGCTGAAACTGTCATCACATTATACACAAATGGTCCTGAATTAAATCCGCTAGCCTTTGAATAGGTGCTTCCACGGAATGTGCATCCTCAACTTGTAAACCAGTTATTATAAAAATTTATGAACCATAATACTTACGTATGAAGGAACTGAAGTTTAATATATGAACTAGAAAAAATTAACAAGATCCAAAATATATTTCACATAACAAATTAGATTGCATTGTTAGCTCATCACAATAAATGCAACAAATTCATTGACTTAAACAGTGAAAATTGCACACATAACCAAGGTTTTAAATTTCGGATATCGACCGTGTTTCGTCTAGGGGATTTTATAGGCTCGATCTCGTATCAGGGGAGATCTCGGACAAGATGAGTCTGACTCGGGAGTTCGTCTCGGATTTTCATCTCGGGTCTGAAAGTTCATATTGGAACAATCTCGGGGTACATGATATGTTAAAAATGATATTTTAACAAAACAATTTTTATGAATGCTATCAAAAACATAGTAACTTAAACTTAAAATGCAAAATAACTTTATCATTCTTTATTTTGTGAAAGATCATTTATACTCTAAATCGTAATATGCTTAAAACATGAATATTGTTAGATAGGAAACATTAAAAGGATCCAAAACATTAAAAAATTCAACATAAATAGACCATAAAATACATAATTTCATAAGTAACATGTATGTAAAAAGAAGAATATGAAAATCATAAGCATTGTAAAACATATACAAACATACAATATAGTCATTTAACATGCAAAATGTAAAATAAAAAAAGATCGATATGGTTAGATTTGAGTTTTTTAATTATAGTTCTTGTTCAGGCACAAATTTAAATTTAAAAAAAAACTAAGATCTCGGACGATATTTCAATATTTCGTCTTGGTCGATATATCATTTGATATTGCAATATCTCAGGCAGCATATTTGAAAGGAGATTTAGAGTGATATTTGTTGTTTCATTTTGGAAGGAGCCCAAAACGAGATCTCGGAGGAGATCTCGGGCGATATTTGCGAGATTTGAAACAGTGCTCAGAACATGAGGTAACATATGTAAAAATGAATAGGACCAAACTTCCTCCTAAAAATTAATACCATAATAATCTAGTTTTTTTGTGAGCCAAAAGTATAGGTGAAAAAACTAGTCAATTTGACATGAAGGTTACCATCCTAGCCCTGCAAATATTATACCAGCATTTTTTTACTTTCAGTTATGCCTTCAGTTCGGCCAATGATTTCGCTAAGTCATCCTTTAAAAAGGTATAATAAAGAATATAGAATTCACTGAAAAAGATATTCAAAACTCTAATGCTTTTGCATCCCACCTGAACGTATTCTACATAATCTTCTAGGAAATCTTTTAGGTCATTAACCTGATCAGGACTTAACTCGTCGTTATACAACAACCTCAATATTAACTCTAGCTTCATTATGTGGGCTTTGTGTCGACAAATAGATGTCTCAAGACGTGCCTATAGAAGTTGAACGTACAAAGAGTTCAAAAATAAGAATCACAATTAAAGATATGTGTCCGAAAGAGGCCTGAAGACTGAAATTATAGTAATAATAGCTTTGCTTATACTAGGTAAGGATTATTTGTTTTTCCTTTCTTTCCAGAGAAGCCTTCAGCTTCGGCTTTGAAAGTATCAATCTGGTTTTCAAGATCTCCAACCTGCTATAGTAAGATATCCATAAAAATAACTGTGAACAAAAGTTAATGCATTCAATAAGAACAATCAAATGACATATAAAGAATAAATACATGAAAGATAACTATGAACGAAGGTTAATGCATTCAATTTAATGTTCATTCCAATAATGGAGCAATTAATATAATTTTCCAGTAATGAACAGAATCTGTGAACTAATTAATATAATTTGCCAATAATGGAGCAACTACATAATTTGCCAATTAATATAATCTGTGAACATAATGGCCTATCATATATGTTGTAGCATAATGAACTAATAATTAATACAATTTTCTAATAATGGAGCAATTAATATAATTTTCCAAATATTTTGAAGATTTTCCTTAATGTCATCGCATAATAAACAAGGATTGATAAATCAACTAGCAAACACTAACTATTTATTTGAATTAAATGCTGTCATAATACGTTAAACATATTAAATGTTTTTTTCCCTTTTCATCAATATTGCACCATATTGGCATTTAGATATCACTGACATAAATTGGCCATTGAACTTAATGGAGCAAATAATGGAATATATCTAACTATTTGAAAATTTTCCTCATCATCAATGGTAAACCATAATTGGTCAGTGTTTGTAAATTGACAGATAAAGATAGACCATTTAATTCAACAGATCAATTCACAAACATGTTGGATATTTTTGGAATTTTCAAATTATCAATGAAATGAACAATAAACATTTTAAAATATCATAATACGAGCTATCTTAATATGTTAAACATCTTGGGATTTTTTTGTTTCCCCTTATGATCAATGTTGCCGCATATTGATCGGGATTTAGATATTGCTAACACAACCAGCAATGGAATTCAATGGCACAATTAGTGAAATATATCAAACAATTTGAAAATTGTCCTTGTCATCAATCGCCTAACATATTGGTCAGCATTTATAAATTAACAACCTAGGACTGACCATTTAATTCAATAAAGCAATCCAGAACACATGTTAAATATTTTCACAAATTTCCTAATTATCAACGAGCTACATGGTTTGCTTTGGGCTAACAACCACATAAGGATTACTAACAAATGAGGGATTATATGATACCTTTGCTGAAATAACATTGGGTATTTTCCAAGCAATGACATCTCCAATCTGCTTTTCACTGGTGCTTGGGTTAGCATTCTCAATCCATCAATAACGTAATATCGACTTAAGAACTCTATTAATCTAACATCAATAACTTAATACCTTTGTAGGGATACAGATCAGTTTATCCCAAAATTTGATTGGTTCGAATTCAAAACATAACTGTAAAATATAATCAACTAACATAGATTAATTCCTGAAAATAAGAAAGCCTTTCCAAATCCGAAATCGAGCAGATCTGATTGAGATCTAGTATCTATCGATCACAAGCGAACTCTCAAACCCGAAGTCGAGCTCCAACCCAGCGACAAGTTTATTGATTTGCAAGATTTTGGTTTTAACTTGATTTCTGATGGTAAAATTGATTGAAAAAAAATTATTTTGGAAATTTGGGGACCTAACGAAATGAAAATAAGCGAGGCAAAGGAAAATAACGGTGGGAAATAGAAATGGATGAGGAGTGGATCAAGAGGGTTGATTGAATGGTTGGGATTTTGTTTTAACTAAAGGTGTGGATCTGTAACAACCCAAATTTTAAATAACGTGTAAAAACAAGAATCGAGGCAGAATTAAATTTTAAAATAAGAATCAAGAGAAACGTGTTGCGCCATTGCATTCGTCTCGGAATTCTGGTTGGAAACGAGTCCGAAATTTCGTAAATCGGAGTCCGTATGACCGAGATATGGCCTCTAGAAGTTTCATGAAAAATCAGGAACGAAAACAGATTTTCGAATTTCAAAAATTTAGCCCCAAACGGACTGGGCGGGAAATTTCCCGCCCAGCCCCAGGTCGACTGGGGAGTCGACCCCCTAGGGACCAGGTCGACTGCCCAGTCGACCTGGGTGTCGACCTAGGTGTCGACTTCCCTGGTCGGACCAGGTCAGCCTGGGTGCAACTGCATGATCTTTTGGCTCTTGTTTGGAGGCCTGTGACGATTTTGACAGTTCATATCCAAACTAGGGTTAATCTAAGGGCCTAAACTAGTACTCACTCCTATAAAAACTCCCTAAGACCTAACCTAAATCATTAAAAATCATTCTAGCAACTAAGTGCTGCCAAAATGCTCCTAAATCATGGCCTCCATCTTCATCATTGAGAGCTTGAGAGTTCTAAACTAAAGCTAAGGCAAAGGAGCAATCTTTCTCCATCAAATCAAGGAGCTACTTACATTCTCAAGGCTTCTAGAGTTGCTACATCATTCCTAGAGCTTCTACAACGATTCTATGATGATTCTTGCTCCTAATTCACTAGCCACTTTGTAAGTTCTAGCTACTTTTAGATCTAAACGGTAGTTCTAATGTTGACATGGAATAAAATGAGATGAAACCTAAGTATGCTAGTCTATGTGAATCTAGTCTTGCCTCCCTCTTGAACCTATGATTTTGGGCTATTTCTTAGTGATTAAATCATGCCACTCATGTTGTGTTTGACTTCTTTTATCATGCAAGATTGATTTTTTACTTATGGAATGTTGGCATGAACCCTTAGAACCATTTGGCTTGTGGAACATTCATATGAACTTGACTTGGGGCTTATGCATGTAAAAGAACCTAAACCCCTCATGACCATTTACATGCCTATGATGATGAACCTAGTGTTATGCTATCATACATGCTTGAGGCCAATTCTTTTATGCTATCATACATGTTTGAGGCCAATCCCTTTATGCTATCATACATGATTTGAGGCCAATATGTTGTCATATTATTCCTACTATGTTGACTCGCTTTCACTTGCGTTGGGAATACGCCTTGGGTAGTTTAGGCAAATGTGAGATGGGCTATGAAATTTAACATGAATTAAGTAATGGGACAATGGGCACAAGTGTAAAACGTGGACTTTGTCGTAGCCTAAATTTGACATGAACATGATAAGTAGGAAAACATGAAAGTGGCCAACTCGAGGTTGGGTTGAGTTTGTAGCATAAATTTGCCCGGAACCGCCCGGCAAATCCAGTAGCTACAGACAATAGGACCCAATGTGAGAAGTTGGTCATATTGCGCTTAAAAACCCGAGGTTAGACTAGGTTGTGGTGTAAAGCTGCCCGGACCCGCCAGACGTAACCAGTAACCATAACAAAGTCTAATGTGAGAGGTTGGGGTGCATTAATTTACTTAATGCCACATGACAAGGTTAAGTTAGTTTGACTAATGGCACTTAACCGATATGACATGAATGGGTAGGTTAAGTAAGACCGGACTTGATTTCTTAAAGACACTTAACCATATAACATGATTAGTGGATGGGTTAGTTTAACCTAAATGGGTTGATAACACCCGATTGGGATAACGCAATGCGTGGTAGAGTTAAGTAAACCCGCAAGAATGATACTGGACCAATTAAAAATACGACTAGTGGACGGGGTTAAGTTAACCTACACTTAACCAATCCGACTCGGTAATTTAATGGGGTTAAGTTAACTTACACTTAACCATTCTGACTTGATGATTTGATAGGGTTAAGTCACGAACCTCTTAACTATATTTAACCAATCCGACTCGATAATTTAATGGGGTTAAGTTAGCCTACACTTAACCAATTTTACTCGGTAATTTGATGAGGTTAAGTTAACCTATACTTAACCAATCTGACACGGTGAATTTGATAGGGTTAAGTTAATCCATAATTAACCAATCTGACACGATAATCTGGGGTTAAGTCATGAACGTCTTGATATACTTAACCAACTTGATACATGGTTTGTAGGGCTAAGCCTTGAACTTGAATACTTAGCCAATTTTGACATGATTCATAGGCGGGGTAAGTCATGAACTCGAATGAAAACACTTAACCCGTTAGACAAAACCCTAGTTCAGGGGTCTAAGTGAAAAATCGTAGTTAATAAGCATAACGGTAAGGGAGACTAAGTGATAAACCTTAGTTAAGGATAACTAAGTAATAATTCTTAGTCAAGAAAGTTGGACCAGTTCACAGATAGATGAGTAACCTGATACGGTAGGTCATCGTTTAAAATGAGACACACGAGGAGGAGCGAATGTTTATCTGACTTAGATAAAGGCTCCAGCGAACGGGGTGATGAAGCGGTAGCTTCAGAAGACGTGAGGGTACTCTTGGTATTCCTCTGTGAGGTTGCAGATGATCCTCCTGGACTCACAGAGGTTAAGGTCTGCGGTAGAAGAACCAAGGGTATGCCTTGGTTGTTGTGCGAGCAACCTAAAGATCGGGTGGATTAGCATGGAGTCGGCGATATCTAGTTTAGCCCTGTGATAGCACGTCGTCGACTACCTACCATCTTTAGTCAATCATGTACGTATGCGGAAAGGCAGAGAACTCCCAACAGACCATATACTTGCTATCTAGTTATGGGTGAGGTTGGCCAATAGGAAAGTGGGGCACAGGTGGCCGGAGTATAGTTCTCGTGCATGATTTTCTTGGATTGCCTTTCAGTAGTTGAGGGAGGGGTCACGTGGGACCATAACTACCGGTAGAAAAACAGACCTTGATATCTGCATCGGCAGATAACCTAAATCATCCGACCGAGTCCTGTATTTCCTGATTAGCCCTGGCATGGGACTCGGATGGTACATTGAGATACATGTGCATCTAGACATGGAAAAACGATTCACGATACATACGTGGGAAAAAAGGGCGTGGTTGACGGGTAGCGTAATCCCTAGCGGTCCTAGGTGGCTAAAAACCCAAACCGAGTTATTAAAACATCTAGTAGGTAGCGTAATCCCTAGCGGTCCTAAGTGGCTAAAACCCAAACCAAGTTACGAAAACGTCTAGTAGGTAGTGTAATCCCTAGTGGTCCTAGGTGGCATAAATCCTAGCCGAACATTCAAGAATTCATGGTAAGAAAATACAGCTAGATCAAGGGTGACAGTCCAAAACGATTTCAAGGATAATGGAACTATGTTGAAGTAGTATAGAACTACGTGAGGAAGCCCGTAGGATTTACGGCAAAGGACTAAACATATACATGGAAAGAAACATACGAGTTGGGAAAACCTACATTAGGTTGACATGGACCATTTCATGACATTGGGCAAGGGACATTTTGTAGCTAACACATGACACGGGTTGGGATACTAGTACGGATGGTGCAGGGCAAATATACTTGATAGAACCTTGGGGTGTATTACTCGATAGAACCTTGGGAGGTTATACTCGATAGAACCTTGGGATGTTATACTTGACGCATAATGACCATAGTTTATCTCTATACAGTAGTTCATCCTGTTACCTTAGTTTAGCTTGTCTGTCTTGTCATCATTCTTATGTTTACTTTCAATTTATGCATGTCATGTTACCTTTACCTGTTTTTATGCTGGAAGTAGATCAGACTTACCAGTCTTTATGACTGACCCCGTTTCTTTTGCCTCTTTGTCTTCCGTTCCCCCCCCCCAAGGTTTTCAGGGAGGAAATACTGTTATTTAGCTCGGACTTCTTCTGCTTCAAGGTCATCATGTATAGCTTGGATTTTTCTTGGCTATGGCTACTTTACCGTTTTACTTGGGGAATATTTTATGACTATGGTTTTATGCTTCTTTAACTATTGCAAGACAGGTTTCCAATGTAATGGCTTTTAAAGGCATTTTGATGTAAAAGGCTTTAGACCTTGTAATTTTATGAGGTAATGAAATTTGGTTTTTCCTTCCGTTGTTTTATATGTTCTGTCTTGTAATATTTCTGTGCATGTTTACCTAGATAATACTCCACCAAAGCTAGTGCATTCCCTTTGTGAGTGACCCTGGCGGAGGTGGGGTGTTACATTTGGTATCAGAGCAGAAGGTTACCAGAACGGGCAAAAGTTTTAAAACCTTCTGAAAACTATTTGAAAACCGTTTACAAAGAAGCATTTTTCAAGGAAAGTTTTATTTTTAAAGGCTCTTCCTCAAAGGCCATTAGCGTTATCCTTTGTTTCCTTGATTGAATCTCCTTTCCTTTCTTTCCTCCACCTGTAGTCACAGTGGTTCGAACTGCGACTAATCCTTGTCTAATTACGTCAGTGTTTTCGGTACGATGGAGGTAATTCTCGAGAGACCTGTTACCGCGTTATAAGAAAGGATAGTGAGAACAAGGATAAAGGATACAAGCTTAAGAACAAGCAACTTGTTGGTATGTATTAATCCACAAAGGAGGAAAAGGGTGAATGATAAAACCCATGACAAGAGAGAGTATCAAGGGAAAGATAGTCAAGTATTATGAGACAAGGACAAGATCATCGAGGGGGCAATTGCATGGTCTCACTATTAGCGTACCTAAGAAGGGTGGTAAAGTTTCTGTGAAAGGTTTAGCTTTTCTTCTCTATCATCCCGTTAGGACTTTGCTTTGATCACCGCATCATTTAAGTCTACTTCGACAGTTGAGTCTCTGTACCTTCGTACTAGCATAGTAGAGGATCCCATTTTTGTCTCAAATCTTGTTGAGGAATCGATCCATTTATTCATGGCTTGTTTGGATTTGAGGACGCCTATGACTTTTGGGAATAATGCTTATGCTTTTAAGCTATGGGTTGAATTCTAGGAATGGAGTGGTTATCCAGTAAGGGTGCCATTCACGGTTCTAAAAGGAGGGTAGTTAGGCTCTTGACTTGCCTCGGTAATACCCTCAAAGTCTCGTGTAACCTTTAGGGTTCTATCATGATTGGTTACCTAGAACCTCTTGATGCATTTGTTGGTAATCCGTTCGAGTAGAGTTCGCCACTAAGGCGGATGGTTCATTTCGCTTGTGCATGAGTTATGGAAATCACTCTAGTAAGTACACTTGGTAACATGGTTGGCATATGTTTGTTTTCAAGAGATAAGTTCTTCTGCGTGGAATGCCGTAGAGCGAGTAAACGAGATCCATGATTCAATAGTGAATTTTGTAGAGCCTACATGAAACCATGAGTGCACGGATATGGTTGAGCCAAGTATACTAGAGGGAGAATAAGTAAAAGTGGAACGAGAGGCGACAATGAAGTGAGTTCCAGCCCATATTTGGAAATAGGAGCTAAGAGGCCACGAAATCATGAAGTTAAAGATGGTCAAAGCACAATGAAATTAATCTCAAGGAAATGCGACTTAGAAGATTGAAGACGAGATACGCGCATCATATCTCTTTTTAAGAGCATATTCTTGATCCCTGTTTTCCTGTAGAGCTTACCCGCATGCTATCTTTTATGCATATCCTCTCGATCCTATTCTCGATCTTATTTCTGTTGCAAACTCCATAGGGGGTATGGCTCATCGGTTAATAATACATGTCAAGGTTTGAAGGTGTCCGTTAAGTTGACTAAACCTTTTGGGCTTTATAGGACATGGGTTGGGTTTAGAAAGGGATTTCTTGTAATCCAAAAAGGAGTTTATCTTGCTTATCTTCTCGGTCCTATCTTGATGACCTTAGGTAGAACCCTGTGGATGTAAACATGTATTTGAAAACATGTTATGATTGATATGGTTGCAAGTGGTTGCTCGTGGATGCACGAATACACACTAGGCACTAGATCGGTTCGGTCACATTTCATATTTCATATGTATACGTGTTTATACTTGTTTATGGATGAATTTGAATGTGTTATCATGTGAATATTGCATATGGATGAATGGTTGTGCACACATATAGTGTTTATGTGACTAGATCTATTTGCATACATGTGGATTCATGGCACTAAACATATTTTGCATTTAGAAGATCAATCAGGCCTGATCATTTGCATTAGATAAGGAACATATACACACACTTTCTGCATATGTTCATACAGCATTAGAAATCTCTTAAGGACAATGGTTGCTTGTGGATGATGTTTTAAGTAGATGGATGATTGGATGGTAGGACACATCCTCCCTAACTTAGAGATTTCGGGGACGAAATCCTTAAAGGAGGGGAGAATGTAACAACGCGAATTTTAAATAACGTGTTAAGACAAGAATCGAGGCAGAATTAAATTTTAAAATAAGAATTAAGAGAAACGGGTTGCGCTGTTGCGCTCGTCCCAGAATTCTGGTTGGAAATGAGTACGAAGTTTCGTAAATCGGAGTCCGTATGACCGAGATATGGCCTCTAGAAGTTTCACCAAAAATCAGGAACGAAAACAGATTTTCGAATTTCAAAAATTTAGCCCCAAACGGACTGGGCGGGAAATTTCCCGCCCAGCCCCAGGTCGACTGGGGAGTCGACCCCCCAGGGACCAGGTCGACTACCCAGTCGACCTGGGTGTCGACCTGGGTGTCGACTTCCCTGGTCGGACCAGGTCGGCCTGGGTGCACCTGCATGATCTTTTGGCTCTGGTTTGGGGGCCTGTGACGATTTCGACGGTTCAGATCTAAACTAGGGTTAATTTAAGGGCCTAAACTAGTCCTAACTCCTATAAAAACACCCTAAGACCTAACCTAAATCACTAAAAATCATTCTAGCAACTAAGTGCTACCAAAATGCTGCTAAATCATGGTCTCCAACTTCATCGTTGAGAGTTTGAGAGTTCTAAACTAAAGCTAAGGCAAAGGAGCAATCTTTCTCCATCAAATCAAGGAGCTACTTACATTCTCAAGGCTTCTAGTGTTGCTACATCATTCCTAGAGCTTCTACAACGATTCTATGATGATTCTTGCTCCTAATTCACTAGCCACGCTTTGTAAGTTCTAGCTACTTTTAGATCTAAATGGTAGTTCTAATGTTGACATGGAATAAAATGAGATGAAACCTAAGTATGCTAGTCTATGTGAATCTAGTCTTGCCTCCCTCTTGAACCTATGACTTTGGGCTATTTCTTAGTGATTAAATCATGCCAATCATGTTGTGTTTGACTTAGTTTATCATGCAAGATTGAATTTTTACTTATGGAATGTTGGCATGAACCGTTAGAACCATTTGGCTTGTGGAACATTCATATGAACTTGACTTGGGGCTTATGCATGTAAAAGGACCTAAACCCCTCATGACCATTTACATGCCTATGATGATGAACCTAGTGTTATGTTATCATACATGCTTGAGGCCAATTCTTTTATGCTATCATACATGTTTGAGGCCAATCCCTTTATGCTATCATACATGATTTGAGGCCAATATGTTGTCATATTATTCCTACTATGTTGACTCGCTTTCACTTGTGTTGGGAATACGCCTTGGGTAGTTTAGGCAAACGTGAGATGGGCTATGAAATTTAACATGAATTAAGTAATGGGACAATGGGCACAAGTGTAAAATGTGGACTTTGTCGTAGCCTAAATTTGACATGAACATGATAAGTAGGAAAACATGAAAGTGGCCAACTCGAGGTTGGGTTGAGTTTGTAGCATAAATCTGCCCGGAACCGCCCGGCAAATCCAGTAGCTACAGACAATAGGACCCAATGTGAGAAGTTGGTCATATTGCGCTCAAGAACCCGAGGTTAGACTAGGTTGTGGTGTAAAGCTGCCCGGACCCGCCCGGCGTAACCAGTAACCACAACAAAGTCTAATGTGAGAGGTTGGGGTGCATTAATTTACTTAATGCCACATGATAAGGTTAAGTTAGTTTGACTAATGGCACTTAATCGATATGACATGAATGGGTAGGTTAAGTAAGATCGGACTTGATTTCTTAAAGACACTTAACCATATAACATGATTAGCGGATGGGTTAGTTTAACCTAAATGGGTTGATAACACCCGACTGGGATAACACGATGCTTGGTAGAGTTAAGTAAACCTGCAAGAATGATACTGGACCAATTATAAATACGACTAGTGGACGGGGTTAAGTTAACCTACACTTAACCAATCCGACTCGGTAATTTAATGAGGTTAAGTTAACTTACACTTAACCAATCTGATTTGATGATTTGATAAGGTTAAGTCACGAAGCTCTTAATTATACTTAACCAATCCGACTCGATAATTTAATGGGGTTAAGTTAGCCTACACTTAACCAATTTTACTCGGTAATTTGATGAGGTTAAGTTAACCTATACTTAACCAATCTGACACGGTGAATTTGATAGGGTTAAGTTAATCCATACTAAACCAATCTGACACGATAATCTAGGATTAAGTCATGAACGTCTTGATATACTTAACCAACTTGATACATGGTTTGTAGGGCTAAGCCTTGAACTTGAATACTTAGCCAATTTTGACATGATTCGTAGGCGGGGTAAGTCATGAACTCGAATGACAACACTTAACCCGTTAGACAAAACCCTAGTTCAGGGGACTAAGTGAAAAATTGTAGTTAATAAGCATAACGGGAAGGGAGACTAAGTGATAAACCTTAGTTAAGGATAACTAAGTAATAATTCTTAGTCAGTAAAATTGGACTAGTTCACGGATAGATGAGTAACCTGATACGGTAGGTCATCATTTAAAAAGAGACACACGAGGAGGAGCGAATGTTTATCTGACTTAGACGTGAGGGTACTCTTGGTATCCCTCTGTGAGGTTGCAGATGATCCTCCTGGGCTCACAGAGGTTAAGGTCTGCGGTAGAAGAACCAAGGGTATGCCTTGGTTGCTGTGCGAGCAACCTAAAGACTGGGGTGGATTAGCGTGGAGTCGGCGATATCTAGTTTAGCCCTGTGATAGCACGTCGTCGACTACCTACCATCTTTAGTCAATCGTGTACGTATGCGGAAAGGCAGAGAACTCCCAACAGACCATATACATGCTATCTAGTTATGGGTGAGGTTGGCTAATAGGAAAGTGGGGCATAAGTGGCCGGAGTATAGTTCTTGTGCATGGTTTTCTTGGATTGCCTTTCAGTAGTTGAGGTAGGGGTCACGTGGGACCATAACCACCGGTAGAAAAACAGACCTTGATATCTGCATCGGCAGATAACCTAAATTTCCCGACCGAGTCCTGTATTTCTTGATTAGCCCTGGCACGGGACTCGGATGGTACATTGAGATGCATGTGCATCTAGACATGGAAAAACGATTCACGATACATACGTGGGAAAAAAGAGCGTGGTTGATGGGTAGCGTAATCCCTAGCGGTCCTAGGTGGCTAAAAACCCAAACCGAGTTACGAAAACATCTAGTAGGTAGCGTAATCCCTAGCGGTCCTATGTGGCTAAAACCCAAACCAAGTTACGAAAACGTCTAGTAGGTAGCGTAATCCCTAGTGGTCCTAGGTGGCATAAATCCTAGCCGAACATTCAAGAATTCATGGTAAGAAAATACAGCTAGATCAAGGGTGACAGTCCAAAACGATTTCAAGGATAATGGAACTACGTTGAAGTAGTATAGAACTACGTGAGGAAGCCCGTAGGATTTACGGCAAAGGACTAAACATATACATGGAAATAAACATACGAGTTGGGAAAACCTACATTAGGTTGACATGGACCATTTCATGACATTGGGCAAGGGACATTTTGTAGCTAACACATGACACGGGTTGGGATACTAGTACGGAAGGTGCAGGGCAAATATACTTGATAGAACCTTGGGGTGTATTACTCGATAGAACCTTGGGAGGTTATACTTGATTGAACCTTGGGATGTTATACTTGTCGCATAGTGACCGTAGTTTATCTCTATACAGTAGTTCATCCTGTTACCTTAGTTTAGCTTGTCTATCTTGTCATCATTCTTATGTTTACTTTCAGTTTATGCATGTCATGTTACCTTTACCTGTTTTTATGCTGGAAGTAGATAGGACTTACCAGTCTTTATGACTGACCCCGTTTATTTCGCCTCTTTGTCTTCCGTTCCCCCCCCCCCTCCCCAGGTTTTCAGGGAGGAAATACTGTTATTTAGCTCGGACTTCTTCTGCTTCAAGGTCATCATGTATGCCTTGGATTTTTCTTGGCTATGGCTACTTTACCGTTTTACTTGGGGAATATTTTATGACTATGGTTTTATGCTTCTTTAACTATTGCAAGACAGGTTTCCAATGTAATGGCTTTTAAAGGCATTTTGATGTAAAAGGCTTTAGACCTTGTAATTTTATGAGGTAATGAAATTTGGTTTTTCCTTCCGCTGTTTTATATGTTCTGCCTTGTAATATTTCTGTGCATGTTTACCTAGATAATACTCCACCAAAGCTAGTGCATTCCCTTTGTTAGTGACCCTGGCGGAGGAGGGGTGTTACAGGATCGCCGAGGTGTCATTTATTTATTTTAATTTAAATATATCCATAGTCACTGCAACACAATTTGATATTTGTGCTACTACTCTGAAGAATGCGTTACAATAGACAAAAATCAGCATAGCTATGACAACATTTTAGCTAGCAACACCATGGGTTTTCATTGTAGTAGGTCATCTATGGCGTGGTGATAGATTTAATTTATAATTAGACTAATTTAAATACAGTGATGAATTATTAGCGGTTAATGATGGTTGATGATTGTTTATATGTGATGATGGATGATGGTTGCATAGATTAGAGCATACACTCACTGTTAAGCGTTAGTGTTGTAACGCTTGTGCATGGTTATTATTTATTTAATAATGTTGATGATGCTTGCTACGGATGTTTATAATGGTGGTTAATGTTGTATGACACACTATTACTCTGCGAATGTGGTATTAATCGGTGACCGGTTAAATCTCCTCCATAATCAATAATATTATAATAATACAAGAACTTGGTTTGAAAAATTATTTTCAAATATGAATTTCAAAATAATTTGAGAATGGAGTGGAAATGTGTACGAATAATTTTCATAAAGAAAAACGTTTTGTTAAACAAGTCTGACGTTAAGCAAGACGTTGTTGAAAACAATTGGGCTTTGTCAAAGTAAAATTTGGTTTTCCTTTCTAGAAAACGTTTTAAAATGGTTTAGATAAGTATGTAATGGTTTTCTAAAGTATTTTGGAGCAGTTCAAAATAGTTTTTATGTGAATTTATATTACGGTCAAAATAGAGCTTGTCACATAGTGGCAGTTCGCGTATTTTAGTTATAAACTTTAAATGCCTACAACTTTTGCAATTTAAATTGAATTTCCATGAAACGAAAAACGTATGCTTTCTTTTAACAAGGGTTTTCAAATAAGAGAAAGCAGTTTTCAATTTCGACTTACAGTTTTCAAGTTTGCTATTTTAAATGTTTTAAAAATATGGATTTTTTTGTGAAATCATTATAAATTATTTAAAAGTGCTTTTATGTGGAAATTTTAAGTTTTGGCGAAAAAAGGATATTTTGATCAAACTAGTTAATATAGTTGTTTTGTAACACTTTTGTAATGCTTTTGAAACGCTATTGCAATGCTTCTTTTGAAATTAACTCGTTTTGAAGTTTTAACCTGCAAATTGTCTTCTGAATTATAAGTAATTGTTTATAAATGATTTGTGAAACGCTTTCAAAGGTTTAAAAGCATTAAAAATATTTCATATGGAATTTAAATTAATTTTTTAATATAAAAATAGGTTTTTCAATTTTAAATAATTGGATATGGTTGGAGACAAATATTCGGATGTTTGGTATTAATTGTTAGATGACGACTCTTGGTAGATGATGACTCTCACTATTCGAGGAATTAAGAAAGTAATTTACCGTAATTCCGCTTATAGTATGTGTTGGATACAGAGTTTAATATTAAGATTGAGTTAATGAATATCTATCCAATCCAGTACTAACGGGTTTGATAAGTTTTCAAACTAAGTTAGGGATTTCCCAATATAATTGAGATAAGTTGGATAGAAATTATCTTATTATATTTGATATGGAATTTCGTGCTGTAAAATATACTTTTTGAGAAATTTGGAAGATATTTATATCGTTATTCCGCTTATAGTATTCGTTGATTACGAGAATTGATATCGAATATATGAATTACAATTTCTGTGCAATTTATGTTCAATATTAATTGATTTGGGTTCTATTGTGGATAGTATATTCAATAATATCATCCTTGAAACCAATGAGATTGATTTGTGGAAACTCATATTGTAGTTGGGATTTAATCAAATCTTTGATTTGAGCAAATTTTGAAAAGTCATAATCTTTTAATTAAGATTTAAGAATCGAATTTTAGGTAATTATTTTAAAGTGGGGATCGGAATTGGAATTATGAAATGCGGATTAATGATTTTCAAAGGAACTAATTTTGAATAATAAGTTATCGAATGAAAGGGCTTGAGAATAACTTAAGAATGAATTTATAAAGGTTTTGGTTAACCGATTATTGAAGGAGATTTGGTTGAAAGCCTGTGTGATCCATAATTGTGTTTTAAACGTTTGCTTACTATTTAGAAAGACCGGGATCAGATGTATGTCTGAAAACCATACCAAATAATAATACGATGTTATGGAGTAAGTGAAGGCATTGAAGACGGTATTGAAGATCAGGACCCTTTCACAACGTAAGGGTGACTTGCATTAATATCTCGAACGGTTGGTTTCTATTCACTGACGAATTATATGTCAGTTAAGTGGCAAGTAATCCGAACATATTTGAAAGAACCCTGGATTGTTGCTCTGTTTAGACCCAGAACGAACTTGTATGGATTGTGTGTCTGACATTGTAATTGACTACGTGGCACTTATCTTTATTGATGTATATCTAATTGGTGGCAGATAATTTAATCTCTAAGCTTAACACCCTTCCCTGAGATGTATGAGCATAGAGCTTATATATTGATAGATATCAGTAATGCGTTGTGAATGGACAATGTGGCATACTTAATTTATGTGACGAGCTATTGACGATCAAAGCATGGCTTATTTAAGTGTAGCTTTGTGTATATCGTGACTCGGTAAGCCTCACATCTCGGCAAATGGCCAAAAACAGGAAGAAATGTAGCAAGGTTATGGGGTGTTGTCTCCTTCTAGATAAAAGGTTCACTATGCTATGGAGCCTAGGTATTAACCTATGTGGAAAACATCTACTTTTATGGTTATTGTTGGTGCACGCTCGGAATGGTTGGTAAGGACCGAGAGATGACATACTCAGGTGTACTCTAAGTTACCTAGTTACAAAGGTAACCTGGCCTTGTGTTAGTATGAGGAGCATCATTGTTAATCCTCGGGCATCCCTCTAGAGTTGTTCAAAATTCAGTTTGATAAGGAAGTTCATTTGCCTCTTCGTTATTGGAAACTCAATCTCCACTACGAGCCCTTACGGTTTTAGTTATATACTATTATGTCTGTATAGTGTATGGTACCTGTGTCGGCTAAGATTGATACTTTTACTTTCGGAATTGTTTTTCACACTATGCACTAATAATATTATAAAAGAGGATTTTCGCGTATTAAAGCATTTGTGACTATCATAAGGAGAAACCTCGCCTATGTGTGTATTTGCATTGTGTGTGTGCTGCGAGACTTTATGTTAGCTTAATTTTCAAAACATCATTACGAATTTCTATGCATTGGTATTCACATGGAGCAAACCAGTTTCGCGTTTAGCGGCGTGGTCCGGTGAATTACCTAACTTTAAAATAAACCCTAAAACAACAGTTTTTGAGTTCTCACACCAGTCCTATGACTGACCTGGAGTTTATTGTTCCCACACCTGAACTCTGAGTGCCCATTATTTTCCACACGGGAAATCTAGTAGTTTGGTTGGCAGATTTAGCCTTGGAGTTGGTTAGACTAGGATTCTGGATTTTAGCTGGAGCTATTATATCTTAGAGCATTCATTTTCTTCCATTGAGTTTAATATCTTTTCCATTGTATAATCGATGTACGCTGATGTATCCCTTGTAATTCTGATGTAATATTATTGTAATGATAATGGAAAAGTTTTATTACTTTTGTACAAATGTGAACGGTTTGAGTCAATTTAATTATCTATGAAAATCGAACAAAAAGGCGGATCGTTACAACGTGGTATCAGAGCTTTGATTTATACAAAGCTATGGGGTGCAAATCATTTGAAAAAAAGAGAAAGAACTCATTATAGTTGGGATTAGTAATATCCCCCAAGAATAAGCTCATTAGAGATAAGGTTAGCAATACCCTAGAATGGGTTTCTAGAGTGCCACGTTCGAAAGATCGCCTTTGACGTAAAATGAATTAAGTTTTGGGTTTAATATATATTAGAATTCATGTTAAGGAATAAAATTGGGTCAAATTTATTAAGATATTACTAATTCTCCTCTAAACGAACTAGTTAATATGGTTTGAAATTAAATTAAATTAAATAATAAGAATATAGGTATTTTATTTGATGTTGAGGTTGGACTACGAAGTATGAGAAGATTTTGAATATACACTTAGCTAATGTATATACGAAGCCTTAAGTATACTAGATAGATATAGGTTCACACTCTTATCACTGGAAGATGATTCTGTTAATGACTGCAGCATCATTAGTATGTACTTTCGAGTTTCGGAAGTGGGATGACTATATGATACCGATCAAAACATAAATATATACCTGAACCCATTTAGATAAGTTTGGTAAACTAATGTGAACTTGAAAAGATAAGCGAGATCTTGAAAATTTTGATAGAGTTGTAAGAATTATACCAGGTAAACATGTTAGCTAGTAAAATAAATAGAGAGTAACTTGGACTTTTCAACAAAATTTCCTTATAGGGACAAAGGTGGACTTCGGTCTATGAGGAACGGAATAATGGATAACCCTAAAAATGGAAAGAAAAGCTGATAACAGGAAAGAAAAGGAAGAAAGCCTTAGATTAGGGAAAGTCAAAGGTATTTATTGGTATAGATATAGCCGAGAAGGACGTTTTGCAGTTTTATGCCAAAAAGAATACAAACAAAACCATTGGAGGAGATATGATTTGTTTTAAATGCAAGAAGAAAGGACACTTTATACCTAAATATCCTAAAATAAAGAAGAACCCTATGGACCCAATATAAGAAAAGAAGTGTTATCAATGCAGAAAAGTGGGAGATGTAGTTCAGGTTTGTTATTTAAAGAAAGGAGAAAGACCAGTTAAAACAATACCACCCGCAGACATAAGTAAAGGAGAGGGTACACAAGTATTATGTAATCAAAGAAAGCTTTTTAACCCCTACAGAATTATCTCTAAAATGTTAGATGCGTGAATAAATCTATAGATGGGAGGATCGGAATTTTCGATGATGACGGTTGATGAATTCTAAAGCAAGCAAAGAAAATATTTTAAGTAAGCCCATAACCCACATATCCTAGAATCAAAACCTGTTAGGTAAGAAAATAAAGCATTTAAGTAATCACGAATACCTGTAAAACAAGTTTCACAATTTGACTAAAGGATATTTGGCAAGCGGGAATAGTTAGGAAGAAGAAATTACCTAAACTGAAGCATTTAACAAGTAAAGTTATGAGATAATCAAGTTTTCATGTAAAGCTTAATAGTAATTTTGGAAACTGAAAAAGGAATAAGTTTCATAACCTTTGTATTTGGAGTGATTAGCAAGATAAGACCTAAGAAAATGATTTATAACTCTGAATATTGTTGTTTATTAAAGGGTGGTAAATTGTTTGAGTGTTAAGCAAGTGGCCCAGTAAATGATGGGTTGGATAAAATAGATAATTGAAGTTCATCGATTAGAGAACATTGTAGATTTGGTTATCCAGTCCTATGTATGTCAAAATATTCTCCCAGGCATTTCCATTACGAGGACAAAGTTTGGTTTTAAGAATTTCAAAAACTTAAGTTCGTAAAGTTCATAATGGATAAGAAATATCATATTTAACCCCGTTTCCTTTTCGAGGACGAAAATTTTTAAGAGAGGGTGAATGTGATGATCCAGAAATTTTAACCAATTTAAAACTAGTATTTTTAGTATAAAACTAGAATTTGGAAATATAAAATGAATTTAATTTGAATAATAATTTCGTTTGATATAAACACAATTTAAGGATAAAAATAATATTTAATTTTTTCAAATATTACAATATAATTTGAGAAGAATTTGTCAAAAATGAATCGGTAAAACTATTTTTATATGGTCTTTTTATCAAAATAAATTTGTTAAGTAATGATCATCAAAACCAAATTATTTTTAAATTTAGGAAAGAAGTTTTGTCGGATTTTATCGCGTTGGTCGTCGGTTATTGGAACGGTTATTCGGTAGGATTTGTGTTGTAATTACTAAGCTAAATAAAGAGCAAGACGATATTGTAGCATTTTTTAAGTGTTATATGTAGCATTTGGTAGGAAATACTACCAAAAATACAACCTTCCATGTTTAAACAAGTGTCTAGGACACTTGTCTACATGCATGGACCTAAGCATGCATAATAGACAAATGTCCCATAATGTGGCAACATGCATGTTAAGGGAGCTTTAGGACAAGACAAGTGTCCTATGAAGTGTCCCTTGGGAAAGTGTTAAAGACCCTTTAGACAAGGCTATATAAGGAGCCTAATACCTCCTCCTTCCACCACACACCACTCTCCATTCTCCCTCTCCGTCTTTTCGTTCTTCACGTCCATGGTGCCATTATTCTCCTTCCCCTCCAATACCATCATTCCACCTCCATTTCACTCTTTAGCCATGACCATACATCACCTTCTCCACCACCTAAGCCATATTTTATTCCTCCTTTCTCCACCTTGGTTCGGCCAAGAGCCTCTCTTTCGTTCTCCTCCCTCCTTTTATAAAATAATAACAATGAGGATTAATATACATTATCTTATATATACTTTGGCGAAGAAGACGGTGCACCGAAATACTATCTGACGGTTCATTCGCAGTCAGTTAGTGTTAACGATTTTTGTCGTCAACACTGGAGATAGGTCTAAGGAAATGGACCTAAGGATAGAATGAAATTAATTAGTTCCCACAAGTTTGAGTGTGTTCAACGTTTCCTAGATATCAAGGTCTGAAGCCCGAAAATTAGTTACTCTTCCCTCAAGGGTTGAGTATCACGCTTACGAGACACAATAATTAACAATTACCTTGGGATAAGGTTTCCCTAAGCACAACACAAGTTAGGATGTAGCTTGTAGAAGGGTATTTCGGTAATCTTTGAGAAAGACTAAGGCTGGCGTATGAGGCATTTGTTGTAGAGAAAGAATACGGTGATAGGATAAAGAAGTAGAAAGGTAACCTATAGAAATTATGCTAAGTGTCGATTCGCTCTTTATTGCTTATTGATTTGAGTACATAGACTTTTACAAAGGAAATCCCCAAATTGATTTAGAAATAAGAGTTTTCTCTTTAAGAAATGAGTACAAGATTGGGAGGTGAGAAAACGTCCCCTTAAATATGACCCCAAGGGTCTAATTTATAGAAAAATTAGGACCCTGAGTTCATATTTATAGATAAATCGGGACCTCTTTTGTCCTTGGCTCTAGCAGAAGCCTCTTTCAGATGCAGTAGCGTGGTGTCAGCCGCTTCACACCTTCTGATTCTGGTTGTCTTGGTTTCATCCGCTTCACATCTTTCTTCCTTTAGCATTATCATCAATTTCGATCTTGCTTTGTGAATGCTGGTCTCGGCTTTAGGATCTTCTCTTCGACGTTGTTTCTACCTTCCGTATCGATACCAAGTCAGTTGGTATGGATAGCGGGAGTGGCTTTTGGCTTTCGGTAATAAGCTCTGGTTTCATCTTCAAATCCTAATGGTATTTTCTTTTGTGCTTCAACTTCTCATGACCTTGGAACCTTAACCTCTTTCGGTATCGACACTAATTAAGTTAGTGTGGAGAGCCCTTCTTCTTATAAGCTTTAGTTTTTCTTTGTTCAGTCTGCGGGATTTGTTTTTGATCTTGCGACAGCATGCATTTGGTACATCTCTCGATGACTTTTGAAGTTGTTTATCAGTGTTCAACAAGCCTTTATTCTGATAGTTAGCTTTCATAGTGCTGCCCGTGTGTTTCGCTTTAATTACTTTGGCGCCTTTATCTCCTCATGCATCGACACTAAGTTAATTAGTGCCAATAGCCGTTCACTTTTACTCTACCTGGCCCAGCGCTTCTCTTTCGTATCTGCTTTCAGATAATATAGAATTCCTTCTTGGTTTCGGGTCTCGGGACATATGCTTTCGGTTAATGTTTTTCTTTGCTTACTTCTAGCTTTATATGCTTTGCTGGTGTAACAACCCGGAATTTCAGAACCAATTTAAAAAAAATTAGCAATTTTTAGTGAATTTTGAATATTTAAAATAATTTATTTTAAATAATAATGATTAAAAATTTATTTAAATCGAAGTTAGAATGAATATATTTAGTTTAATTTTAAAAGGAGTTAGAAATAGCGTGGCAGATTAAAAATTTGAATTTGAAATTTGACTGGCTGTACAGGATGCAAAATATATCGGATTCTAGTGAAACCAAAAATATTAGAATCTGTTTAAAAATATCTTTCCAATGAATCTGAAAATTTGAAATTTCATAGTGGGAATAAAAAGTTATGGCCAGTTGAATATTCAGAATAGTCACTATAGAATTTAATATAATATATATAGCCCATATAAATAGACATTTTGCAAACGACCTACGTTTTCGACGAAACCACTTTTGTTGGAACCGGAATGTCAAATTATTTCTAGATTCCAATTTTCATAATTTTTGGAATTAATATGTGAGCGTGGCAAAAGAAAACGTGTTTTGTCAATTTCAGTCAAATTTGATCGACTTGAAAATGGCCATTTTTCAAACAGTCTCCAAATTCGAAGAAATTAATTTTGTTAGGACCGTATCGTCAAAACATAACTAGAATTAATTTTTCTGTAATTTTTTAGAGTCAATGTGTGGCCCCAGTAAATTTAAATGTACGATCAAATTAAATAATTAAATGATTTATATTTTAAAATAAAGAAAAGTGGGCTGAGACGATCAAACGGGATGACGGGACCTAGTCCATTGTGTCCGGAACGGGGGTATTTGGCTTGGGACAACATTAGTTGGGTTGAATTTGGAGCTACTAGAAATTAACGGGCCTTTTTGTGTATTAATGGATTTAATTAAAATAATATTATAAATATAGATATTGCAAAACCCTAGGACCCTTATACAGCCGTTGCCGGTTCATGGTTCAATGGAAGAAACGCTCCGATTGATCTCCTCAATTTTCTCCAAATCGAATCAATGACTCAGGAAATTTTCAAATGCAAAACAGAAGAACTCAATGAGCTCTACGAAGTCAACGGTTCAGATCGATTCTAGTGAAGTATTTTAGGTGAATTGGGGGTTTAATCCCGGCGGGTTCGGGCGCCGTTTCAGGCGATTTGGAGAGGGCAAGTGCCGTCGCGTGTCAGGCGATAGGAGACGGTTGGGAGCACTTCGATGTGGTGCAGATGGATGGTGGTGACGACGCTCCACGAGGCGGTCATAGAAGGAGAGAGAAATCAGAGTTTGGGTTCAGGAATTAGCAGTATACGGTGAAGAAGACAATTGGATTACGGGTTGACCAATGTAATTAGATTTTAATAATTATTTAATTAATTAAATATGTAATTAAAAGTTTGTAATCTTATAACTTTTCCATACGATCACGGAATCGCATGACTTTAGATCTGTTGAAATCAGAAAAATGAGAGCTTCACGATGGAACTAACCAGGACCAAAACGGAGCACTTTGGAAATTCAGGAAATTTGAATGCGATCTGAATTAGAACAGAAAGTCAGAAGGAATAAAACCACGGTGAGATTTCTTGATTTAAAATTTAAATTAAAAAATATATTTATATGGAAATATATATATATATATATATACATATTGATTTTGGTTGTGATGATTTGCTGAATTATATTGTTGTATGATAGAAATATAATCTTTAACATGTTAAAATAGAAATATCATTTTATTAGAAAATAACATGTTAAGCTAGAAATATCATTTTATTAGAAAACGTAATGTTAAAATAGAAATATCATTTTATTAGAAAATGTTGCGTTAAAATAGAAATATCATTTTATTAGAAAATGTTATGTTAAAATAGAAATGGTCCTTTTATTAGAAATGTCATTATTTAGAGAATGTTATGTTTAAATAAAAATATCATTATTGTTAGAAATGTTATGTTAGTATAAAAATATCATTTTTATTCGTTACAGTATTTGTATACATATGCAAATATCATTTTTTTATTTATGTTAAGAATAGATTTATAAACAAATAAATAAGTGTCATGTTAATGTTGATTAAAAGAAAATAACATGTTAAGTTAGGATATGTCATTAGAATATAACTTTGTACATGTTAATGTCGATTAAGGAAAATAACATGTTAATTTAGATTAAAAATATCTTTTTTGTTATAAAATGCTAAGTTAGATTAAAAATATCATTTTGTTAGAATCATGTTATGTTAAATAAATAAGGCAATTATTTAGAATAATGATTTGTCAAATAGATATGTCATATATTAAATATGTTCATGTTACATTGAAATGTCATTATATAGATAATGTCATTATATTGAAAATGTCATTATATTGAAAATGTCATTATGTTGAAAATGTCACATTAGAATAAAAATAACATTTTTGAAACACCCCACCTCCGTTAGGGTCACTCTCAAAGGGAATGCCCTAATTTTGGTGGAGGTTTATAAGTATAAGTCACAGATATACAAGATAGATATAATAACACATATCTTTGAACAGCGGAAAGCAACAACTTTTATTTCATTAAAATACGTGTTACACAAACCATGCCATAATTGTCTTACAATTCTTCCAAAAACATAACATCTTCATAACTGACTTGATTACATTATTTAAAGAAGCATAAAGAAAACATAAATAAATTTCATAAGTCCCATAATTGCTGTCCAAAGCCATAGTCCAAAACGAAAAAGATCCAAGCAATACATTCTTTCTCTTCAAGCTAGATGTGAACGCTGGTCAAGCTGCGGTATTCCCTCCCTGTGGACCTGGGGGAGAAACGAAAGAAAAGAAGACGAAAGAAAAGTAGAGTCAGACATAAAGCCTGAGTAAGTCTAGGACTATTCAGTCTATAAATAAAGCACTGGGTATGATAAGTATAAACTGGAAATGGGAAAGCACCATAAACTAGGTTAAGTTGTCTAGAGTCGAATATACTATCGTACCCCATATTAATCTCTGTACCCATATAAACTAGTTCCCAACAGGCACCCCATAATCAGGGTGAAGTGGTCCATTTCTGATGATCGGCTCCTACTCGCATAGTTACATGTGTCTTACGGCCCCCGTTGTTGTAGTTACCTATGCTGGTCCCACCATGGGGTGTATCAAGTCCCATGGTGGCGGCCCGACACAATCCTAGAATGCACAGGTATGCTACTGGTGCCCAGTGCCTTATTTTTCTGCGTTGGAGTGTGTGCACGACCGCATCCCGTTAGAACCTACACTGCTGCACCACCGCCGTCGATTTGACCTCTTACAGTCAGCCCAGTAATCGTGCCCCACCCTGCCTAGTTCAGGGTATCCAGATACACCTTGTAGGGTTACTGCTGAAAAGGTTCCCCCGCTACTAGGTTTTCTATTTCTAGCCAACATGCTAAGTTGGTTAAGTGTTTTATAAACCTAACCCCCCAATCAGTCTGTATAGTTTAGCATGTTCCACTTTGATTAAGTATTAATTTAATTTACTTAATCCTATCAATCCTGACTCGGCCTTAATTGTCTTATTAAAGCCTTGACCTCTCACATTAGACAGGTATTGTTGTGGCTGCCTGTTGCCGGTTGGGTCCAGGCAGTCTTACGCCACAACTCAGTCTAACCTCGGGTCCTTATTGGGCTCCGTGTTTAACCACCCACATTGGATAGGTATTGTTGTGACTACTGGACAGCCGGGCGGTTCCGAGCAGGTTTACATCACAACTCAATCCAACCTCGGGTTAAACACATCGTATTTTCTAAATTTACATGTTTTGTCTCTTTCCTTTTTATATGTAAATATTTGCGGCCCATTATTCAAATTCATCTTTATTAGGTAAAATTTATTTATGCCACTTAATTGTTTTTCAAAGTCGTTGGCATGCGTCAAACATGCCAACACATATGTTTTATATTTTAACCCGATCGCCATTACCCCCGTTTTATACGTTTGCTACGATATAACATATGTTGGGTTTAACATTTAAACCCAACTTAGCCACATGAAAAAGGGGAGGCTTATAACATGGTGTTTATATATTCTAAGCAACATAAAAAGGGGAGTGTGAACGCATGAACTTGCAACATAGCGAACTAATTAACATAAATTAGGCACTTGTGAACTTGCATTGTAATAGCATGTAATCAAGGCATAAGCATATGAAATCATGGTTTTTGATCTAGTCATATAATCATGGCATAAACATACCTAAACATGAAATCATGGTTTTTGATCTATTCATATAATCATGGCATAAATATACCTAAACATGAAATCATGGTTTTTAATCTACTCATATAATATAAACATACCTAAACATGAAATCATGGTTTTTAATTTATTCATGCAAACTTGCAATTGGAATGTAATTCTAATGTAACTTATGTGTCACATATATTATCATATGATTTTGATAACAACATAGGCCTAAAACATGTTTTTCAATTAGGCATAACAACAAACATAGTTTAGTCATGTTCATAGAATTAATACAAGTTCACAAAGATGCTTGCTTTTGTCACTAATACTAAAGCATGGTTTTTATACTTGAACCATGATACCAATTCCAACATAACTTCATATGAATCATAATACTCAAATGGATCCAATTACACTAAAGATGACCATAAAATTATACATCAAGTTGGCACAATAGTAAATCATATACTTGCATGAATCTCAAATAAACTACCACAACATATAGTTGTTACTTTCAACATGAATCATATACTTGCAATTATCAAATAGGTGTTGTAATAAACTACCACAAACATGTTGTTTTCAACATGAATCATATACTTGCGAATATTCAATCGTATACCACAACATTTCCAAATCGTTTAGAATCAAAGCAACATACAAATATAGATTATTATCGCCACAATTCCATTTCTCATTTTACACAAATCAAACACAATTAAGTATTCACATCGGAATAGCACTCTACTTACAACGTATGACGAATCTTCAATTCAGGAATCTGAATTCTGAATTTGGAGATGTTATCCTTTGTTGTAGGCGTTGCTTTGATTTGATTAACGTTGCTTTAAGCTTTCGAATTATCTCCTAATTGTCTCTCAATTTCTGACGGCTATTCCTAGTCTCTCCTCAGCAGCATGACGGTCTCATCTCCATTTTTGTTTGTGTGAATTAGGGTGAGTCTTAGGTCCTTTTTATAGAGTTTGTGAGTTGATCAAGACCGTCGATGGAGCTTGGTTTAATAATAGCCGTTCGTTTGAAGGAGAGACCAACCAGGAGCTGACACCTAGCCCTAGTGACAAGGCAAGGCTCAGAAATTCGACCAGACCCTGATCAGGCCAGCCAAGACCTGACCAGCAGGTCATTCTGACCTAGGCGCACTTGGCAGGTGCGCCAGGCTAAAAATGTACTGGCGCACTTCCCAAGTGCGCCAGTTCATTTCTGTTTTGGCGCACTTCCCAAGTGCGCTAGTGCATTCTGACCCGTTTTCTGGTTTTTCGCCCAACTTCGTTCGTCCATATCTTCTTCATACGATATCCGTTTTATGCAAACTTGGACTCTATCTCTAGCAGAATTCCGAGACGAACGCAATGGCGTATCCCATTTCCCTTAATTCTTTGATTTGAAATTAGTTATACTTTAATTTGTGAATTTCATAGTTATAGAATACACGGGGTGTTACATTCTCCCCCACTTAAAAGGATTTCGTCCCGAAATCTTCAAGTTAGGAAGAATGTATATCTTAACATCCAAACATCCATCTACTCATCCATCAAACACGAGCATCCATTGTCCTTAAAAGACTTCTAATGCTTCATGATCATATGCGAAGTGTGTGTACATGTACTTATCTAATGCAAAATCAGTCGGTCTACTGATTCAGTTGACCTCCTTAATGCAAATTATGTAAGTGTCATGAATCCATTATGTATGCAAATTTTCCTATTCATGATTTTACATGGGTGCACAATCATTCACATATAAATGCAACATCCATATGACAACACATTAAACTTCAACCATATACGAATGCAAACATATATGCATATGCAATATGAAGTGACTGAGCCGATCTAAAACCTAAATTGTGTGTGTATATGCAACCACGAGCAACCACTAGCAATCACTTGCAACCACTTGCAACCATCATCCATAACATGTTTCAATTACATGTTTTCATCCAAAGAGTTTCTACCTAAAAGATAAGGTCGAGGAGATATACCTAAAAAGATAGATAAAAGCGCAACTTAAGGAAAAAGAAAGATCAAAGATGTACCCTCGAAAAGAAAAGGGTAGGCAGCGCGTATTCTAGCTTCAGTTTCCCAAGTTGCGTCTCCCTCGGCGTCGCTCCACTGAACTTTGACGAGCTTGACTTCGCGGTTGCGTAGCTTCTTCACTTCTGTTCCTAATACGCGGGTTGGAACTTTCCTCACGGTTGCTTCGCGTTCTACTTCAGCTTCTTCTAGGATATTTGGCTCTACCACTTCAGCAGATTCATGTAGACATTTTCGGAGGTGCGAAACGTGAAAGACGTTGTGGATTCCGGCCAGGTTTTCGGGTAGCTCTAATCTATAGGCCATTTTCCCAATTTTCTCGATAATAGGAAATGGCCCTACGAACCTTGGTGCTAGCTTTCCTGTGGTTCCAAAACGAACAACGTTCCTTAGCGGAGATACCTTAAGAAAAACTCTGTCCCCAACCTCAAATTCAAGGTCAGTCCTCCTCTTGTCGGCGTAGGATTTTTGTCTGTCTTGGGCTGTCTTCATTCTTCTTCGTATTAAGTCTACTTTTTCTGAAGTCTCTTGGATCATATCTGGTCCAAGTATGAGTTTATCAGTAGACTCCCACCAACAAGTGGGTGATCGACACGGTCTTCCATATAAAGCTTCAAAGGGCGCCATTCCGATGGTTGCTTGGTAGCTGTTGTTTTAGGCAAATTCCACCAAAGGAAGATGGTCTTCCCACGTCCCTCCGAAGTCAAGGTCGCACAGTCTTAAAAGGTCCTCCAAAACTCTGTTCACCCTTTCTGTTTAGCCGTCAGTTTGGAGATGATAGGTTGTGCTCAAGCATAACTGTGTGCCTACCGCTTCTTGCAGACTCCGCCAAAACTCACTTGTGAATATAGGGTCTCGGTTACTAACAATGCTGGATGGTATTCCATGGAGTCGAACAATTTCCTTGAGGTAAAGAGATGCTAGGGATGAGGCAGTTCTTTTACTTTTGACAGGTAAAAAGTGGGCGCTTTTAGTAAGCCTATCCACTATTACCCAAATGCTAGTGTTGCCTCTTCTAGACCTAGGCAGCCCATCAATGAAGTCCATTGAGATGCTATCCCACTTCCACTGTGGGACCTCTAGAGGATGGAGCAGACCGCCAGGCTTTTTCTGTTCCGCCTTAACCTGTTTGCACACCATACACTTAGAAATGAAATCTGCCACGTCCTTCTTCATGCTGTTCCAAAAGAAAGTTCTCTTTATGTCCTTGTACATTTTATCCCCGCCTGGGTGTATCGTCATCTTGGAGTGATGTGCTTCCTTGAGAACCTTCTTTACTAAATCCCTTGTCTGTGGGACGCATAGTCTTCCGTCTCGCCTTAGCCAACCCTTATCGTTGATGGAGTATCTGTTGAGGTGACTTGAAGTCTCACCCCTAATTAGCCTATCAATCGTCTCCACAAGCTGAGGGTCTTCGCGTTGTGTTGTCCCTATTGAGTCCACTAAAGTCGGGCGTACTTCGAGAGATGCTAGCAAGCCTGGTACAAAATCGGAGGAGGGCCTAAAGTCAAAGCTGGCTATAAACTCTAGGCTTTGTCTTTCAACAAACAACGGGCTTAGGGTTAGTTTCTTTCGGCTCAACGCGTCTGCCACTACGTTGCCTTTGCCCGGAGTGTAGGAGATCTCGAAATTGTACGAGGCAAGAAACTCCATCCATCTCTATTGCCTCAAGTTAAGATCTTTCTACGAGAAAAGATATTTCAACGATTTATGGTCAGTGTAAAGTTCAAACTTCTCACCTAGGAGATAGTGTCGCCAAGACTTGAGTGCAAAGACGATGGCGGCTAACTCAAGATCGTGGGTCGGGTAGTTCTTTTCATGCACTTTCAATTGTATCCCGCCATAAGCTACTACCCTTGCTTCTTGCATTAAGACGGCGCCTAGCCCTGTCCCACATGCATCTGCATAAACTGTGAACATCTTGCTTCCATCTGGCAACGTTAAAACTGGGGCTGTTGTAAGAGCCCTTTTCAGTCGTTGGAAAGCAAACTCGCAATCCAAGTCCCAATTGAACACTAGATTCTTCTTGGTCAACTTTGTGAGCGGAGCTGAGATTTTCGCAAAATCCCTTATGAATTTTCGGTAGAAACCTGCTAGCCCTAGAAAACTTCGGACCTCAGTTGCGTTTCTTGGTGTCTTCCAATCCTGTACCGCTACTACATTAGCAGGGTCCACAGCTAACCCATTTTTGGATACTATGTGCCCAAGAAACCTTACTTCCTCTCTCCAAAAGTGGCATTTGGAGAATTTGGCTTTTAGCTGATGGACTCGTAGAGTTTCCATGATTGCCCTTAGGTGCTAGGCATGCTCCTCTTCACTCTTTGAGAAGATCAAGATATCGTCTACGAAAACCACTACGAACTTGTTGAGGAAATCTCTGAACACCCTACTCATTAGGTCCACGAAGTAAGCAGGTGCGTTTGTCAAGCCGAAAGGCATGACAAGCCATTCAAAGAAGTCGTCTGGGGTTCTGAATGTCGTCTTATCGATACTATCTTCAGCCACCCTTAGCTGATGAAAACCGGTCGCCAAATCGAGTTGGGAGAAAACAGACGCTCCTACAAGTTGATCAAACAGATCGTCGATTCTGGGGAGAGTGTGCCTATTCTTTTTCGTTAGCTTGTTGAGCTCCCTATAGTCAACACATAGACGCAGTGAACCATCCGCCTTTGTAGCGAACACCACTGGAGCGCCCCATTCTGAAATGCTCCTCCTAATGAACCCCTTCTCTAGAAGCTCTTTAATCTGTTTACTGAGCTCTTTCCTTTCCCGTGGAGCCATGCGTCTAACGAGCAATGCACCGGGCTTTGCATTATCTACAAGATATATGCGGAAGTCTATCTCCCGCTTCGGAGGCAAGCCCTTCATCTCTTCGAAGACATCCGGATATTCCCGGACCACTCTAACCGATTGCAAACTTTCAACAGAGGCATCTAGCGATTCAAGATAACTAAGCATAACCGCATACGAGGGATTACAAGTAATTTCCAGAGTGTTACCGAGTTGGGTCAGGAGCCTAACCACCCTTTTCTCACAATCAAGGATGGCACCATTACTGGATAGCCAATCCATGCCCAAAATCAAACCATATCCTGAGAAGCCCAAAACAAAGGCACAACAACTAAATTCTACGCTTAGAATAGAAATTTTCAATCCCACACAGATCATAGACAAATGAGCTGGGCCCCCAATTGGGTTTGAAACAATTAAGGGGTCCTCTACCATACTAGTTTCTAGGTGCAGAGATTCTACTAAAGCAGACGAGATAAAGGAGTGTGATGCGCCAGAATCGAATAAAATGCGAACTGGGTGATCATAAAGATAAACTACACTTTCTACAGAAGTATTTATACCTCGTTGTTGCAGAGGTGGCACCTCTAGCACATGAACCTGTGCCCCTGAGGTGGATCCAGCCCTCTGCCCCTGTCCTCGTTTCTTCGGGCAATCCTTAGCCATGTGGCCTGTCTCACCGCAAGAAAAGCACCCGCCATTCATCTTGGCCTTCTTTTTCTGGCAATCTTTCACTAAGTGCCCCACTTTGCCACAGAATTTACACTTCCTCTTCTCTTGGGACTTGTTGTCTTTCCCGCCCTTCTTAAAGTCTGTCTTCTTAGGCTGTAAACCCTCTTTCCTCCCTTGAGAGCTTTCTGCCTTTATCTCCTTCTTCCTTGGGCAGTCCCTAGCCCAGTGGGCTGTCTCCCTACACTGAAAGCAAGTAGCACTCATCCTCCTCTTCTTCTTCCTGCAGTCTCCCTCCAGATGTCCAAGAATTCCGCAGAAACAACATTTCCTTTTTTTCTCGTTTCTTGTTATTACTGTTACGATCCTTTCTTGTTTGACTATTATTCGTCTTCCTGCTCTAGGACTCTTCCGCTTGCTGGTTCACGCGGAAGAGGAGGAGTGAAAGCGTCAGCAGCTGGGGAGTAAGGTCTCCAGACATACTGAAATAGAAAGGATAGATTCAAAATGAAGGATAGAAGATAGTACCTATGGCTTTGGGGGGGACTTTGCTTTTTTTTTAAATATAATATTTTATCTTTAAAAATGCTTCTTTAAATTTTCTTTTGAAAATAAATTTTCAAGACTTTTTATCTTAACTGGTAAACCTATGCTATGATACCAAGTGAAACACCCCACCTCCGTTAGGGTCACTCTCAAAGGGAATGCCCTAATTTTGGTGGAGGTTTATAAGTTTAAGTCACAGATATACAAGACAGATATAATAACACATATTTTTGAACAGCGGAAAGCAACAACTTTTATTTCTTTAAAATACATGTTACACAAACCATGTCATAATTGTCTTACAATTCTTCCAAAAACATAACATCTTCATAACTGTCTTGATTACATTATTTAAAGAAGCATAAAGAAAACATAAATAAACTGCATAAGTCCCATAATTGCTGTCCAAAGCCATAGTCCAAAACAAAAAAGATCCAAGCAATACATTCTTTCTCTTCAAGCTGGATGTGAACGCTGGTCAAGCTGCGGTATTCCCTCCCTGTGGACCTGGGGGGAAACGAAAGAAAAGAAGACGAAAGAAAAGTAGAGTCAGACATAAAGCCTGAGTAAGTCTAGGATTATTCAGTCTATGAATAAAGAACTGGGTATGATAAGTATAAACTGGAAATGGGAAAGCACCGTAAACTAGGTTAAGTTGTCTAGAGTCTAATATACTATCGTACCCCATATTAATCTCTGTACCCATATAAACTAGTTCCCAACAGGCACCCCATAATCAGGGTGAAGTGATCCATTTCTGATGATCGGCTCCTACTCGCATAGCTACATGTGTCTTACGGCCCCCGTTGTTGTAGTTACCTATGCTGGTCCCACCATGGGGTGTATCAAGTCCCATGGTGGCGGCCCGACACAATCCTAGAATGCACAGGTATGCTACTGGTGCCCAGTGCCTTATTTTTCTGCGTCGGAGTGTGTGCACGCCCGCACCCTGTTAGAACCTACACTGCTGCACCACCGCCGTCGATTTGACCTCTTATAGTCAGCCCAGTAATCGTGCCCCACCCTGCCTAGTTCAGGGTATCCAGATACACCTTGTAGGGTTACTGCTGAAAAGGGTCCCCCGCTACTAGGTTTTCTATTTCTAGCCAACATGCTAAGTTGGTTAAGTGTTTTATAAACCTAACCCGCCAATCAGTTTGTATAGTTTAGCATGTTCCACATTGATTAAGTATTAATTTAATTTACTTAATCCTATCAATCTTGACTCAGCCTTAATTGTCTTATTAAAGCCTTGACCTCTCACATTAGACAGGTATTGTTGTGGCTCCCTGTTGCCGGTTGGGTCCGGGCAGTCTTACGCCACAATTCAGTCTAACCTCGGGTCATTATTGGGCTCCATGTTTAACCACCCACATTGGATAGGTATTGTTGTGACTACTGGATAGCCGGGCGGTTCCGGGCAGGTTTACATCACAACTCAATCCAACCTCGGGTTAAACACATCGTATTTTCTAAATTTACATATTTTGTCTCTTTCCTTTTTATATGTAAATATTTGTGGCCCATTATTCAAATTCATCTTTATTGGGTAAAATTTATTTATGCCACTTAATTGTTTTTCAAAGTCGTTGACATGCGTCAAACATGCCAACACATATGTTTTATATTTTAACCCAATCGCCATTACCCCCGTTTTATACGTTTGCTACGATATAACATATGTTGGGTTTAACATTTAAACCCAACTTAGCCACATGAAAAAGGGGAGGCTTATAACATGGTGTTTATATATTCTAAGCAACATAAAAAGGGGAGTGTGAACGCATGAACTTGCAACATAGCGAACTAATTAACATAAATTAGGCACTTGTGAACTTGCATTGTAATAGCATGTAATCAAGGCATAAGCATATGAAATCATGGTTTTTGATCTAGTCATATAATCATGGCATAAACATACCTAAACATGAAATCATGGTTTTTGATCTATTCATATAATCATGGCATAAATATACCTAAACAAGAAATCATGGTTTTTAATCTACTCATATAATATAAACATACCTAAACATGAAATCATGGTTTTTAATTTATTCATGCAAACTTGCAATTGGAATGTAATTGTAATAACCCGAAAATCTGGGCCAGTTTAAAAAATTTATTTTGGCAATTTTAGCAAATTTTGAATATTTAAAATGAATTATTTTAAATAATATCAACGAGAAATTTATTTTGAATATAATTCGAACGTATATATTATATACGCCGTCGTTAGAATATAAATAATTATTTACAATTATATATAGGAATTGAAAATGGCGCGGTAGTTCGATAATTCGATTTCAAACTTCAATTGAATGTACCGGGTGCAAAACAATCCGGATTTTAGTGAAACCAAAAACAATAGGATTTAATTGATGATATCTTTCCAACGAATCCGAAAAATTGAAATTTCATAGCGGGAATAAAAAGATATGTCCAGTTGATAATTCTGAATAGTCGCTATGGAATTCAGGCCCTTAAAAATAGCAATTTTGCAAACGACCTCGGATTTCGACGAAACCACTTTTGTTGGATCCGTGATGTCAAATTATTGCTAGATTCCAAATTTCATAATTTTTCGAATCAATATGTGAGTGTGGCAAAGGAAAACGCTTTTGACCAGTTTTAGTTGATTTTAATCGACTGGAAAATGGCCATTTTTCCAACGGTCTCAGAATTCGACGAAACTAGTTTTGTTAGGACCGTATCGTCAATACGAAGCTAGAAAATATTTTTCTGGAATTTTTCGAGTTAGTATGTGACCCCGGTAAATTGAAATGCGCGTTCAAATTCAATATATAGAGTTATATGTTGATTTTGATGAAAACTGATTGTAACGATCGAATCAGCTTATGATACATATCCCATTGTGTTCGGAATGGGGGTAAAACGCTATGAACGACAGGCGGTGGGCCTCGTTTCGAGGTCGTATGTAAAAGTCAACTTTTTGAAAATATAATAAAATAAAAAAAATTAAAACTCTCCTTATTTGTTCTGCCCCCCTTTCTCGTTTTCATTCTTTCAGAAATCAAAATAAAAAAAATAGAAAAAGGAGGAGAGCGACGGGGGGAGCCACCACTGCATCGCCCCCCCCCCCCCCCCCCGATGATTGCCGCCGCCGCCTTAAAGGAGGGCGCCACCTCCGAAACCCTACCCCCCTGCCCTCGCGAACGCGACACAATCGACCCCCTCCCTTCCCTCCTACCGCCGATCGACGAGAACCCCCCCCCCCCCAGGCGCTAGAGGCGCCGCGAAAACCCCACCCCCCTGCTCGGCCTCCTCGCGCCCTCTCCCTCCTTCTACCCCCAAAAACTGACGCGCAACCCCACAGACCACCCCTGAAATCGATGAAAACCCCCTCCTTCCTTAAACGAACGCTGTGAGTTTTTCCATTTGTTTTATTTACTTATTTTTGCTTATTTTCTATGTAATTAGTTTTATAAGTTTAAAAATCAGTTTTTTTCTAAGTATTTATATAAAGCATGGATATTTATTTTTAGATTTTTAAAATAGAAAAGGCGAGATTTTTAAAATAGAAAAGGCGAGATTTTTAAAATAGAAAAGGCGAGATTTTTAAATGGAGAAAGGCGTGATTTTTATATATTGAATAACGAAGTAAAAAATTCGATTTTTATATATTGAATAGCATAGTAAAAATTCAATTTTTATATATTGAATAGCATAATAAAAATTCGATTTTTATATATTGAATAGCGAAGTAAAAATTCGATTTTTATATATTGAATCGCATAGTAAAAATTCGATTTTTAAATATATGAAGTGATTATAAAAAAAATATGATTTTTAAATTGAAAGTGAACAAATAAAAATTTGATTTTTATATATGTAGTGAATACGGAAGACGAAAGGTGACAAAAAGGCGAGAACGACGAAGGTTTCTTCAAAAGAAGAGACGTGGAGTTGGGATAGCTTTCGGTGAGAACTTCTCACTCTTCAATTTCTTTTTCTAGTTATATATATATACTAGGATGCAGACGGTGTTTAGTAGCACCCGACACCCGTCATCCACAGACCATGGATGGCTTGTTTGTTTAATTATTTGGTTGTGTAGTTGGTTAGATTATTTGGTTTGAATTGAATTGTTTGGTGAAATGGAATGGATATGATTGATGTGTGAATGGCGTGGGCCTTCACTAGACCAGGGATAAGGCTAGGCCTTGTCCCGTTTCTAGTATCGTGCCGTTATGCCGCCGAAATTTTCTAAAATAAGTTATAAAAATAAAAATATCATTTTTATTGTGTGTCTGACATTGGATTTCAATATGAATATAGTGAATATGAATAAAATAAAATATTCATTTACAAACCGGACGGTTTGTTTATGTACACCTATTTAAAGGACATTGATTGGGATGATAAATTTTACACATCGCCCAACTGCACAAATAAAATCTGTGTTTGATTGTTTGAAACCCCACACGGGTATTGGGATAAAATACGACATGCACTAATCCCAATAATTAGTTGTTTGTCGATCGATTGATTGACATGCTGTTATAAGCGCTAGATATCTATATTTGATGCTTATACAGTGTAGTGCACTTTGGATGATGGTTGATTATTTATCGTTGCTATTATATACATGTGTTGTATGGAATCCATATAGTTAACGCTATATGATAATTGATTGGGCCTCATTCCAATTTAGAAGATAAATAATACTATAAAATAAAGGTTCATGTGTTGACAGTACTCATCCGTTGAGATTAGTCATGTGTTGAACGAAATATTTTAAATAATAAAATTTACATCTTTATCATATATAAAATTAGAAACTAACTGGAAAATAGATAAGATGAGTGGTCTCCTGGATATTAATCTGATGTTGGTTTCGGCCTTCGGGGTTAATATTCAGGGAATCGTCCTCTTACTAATTTACGGTTGGAGTCTGATTTAATATCAAACGGTAGATACCTTAATTTTCATAAAATATATTAAATAACAAAAATAGTCACACGTGGACAGTACTCATTCGTTGAGATTAGTCGTGTGTTGACAAAGATATAGAGTCGTGTATTGAAAGAAATATAGATCCATTTGTTGAATATAAAGCCGTGTTGATTAGTGATGCGCTATTTTGACGTGAACGATATTTATATCGATTATATTCGTTTTTGAATTTAAAACGAATTTGAATTGAATCAAATATAAAACGATTTCGAAATGAATTGAATATAAAACGAATTCGAAATGAATTGAATATAAAACGATTCCGAAATGAATTGAATATAAAACGATTCCGAAATGAATTGAATATAAAACGATTTCGAATTAAATTGAATAGAAAACAAATTGAATTCAAATGGAATAGAAAACGAATTTGATTTAAATTGATTAGAAAACGAATTTGATTTAAATCGAATAGAAAACCAATTTGAGTTGAATCGAATAGAAAACCAATTTGAATTGAACTGAATAGAAAATCATTTGAATTGAATAGAAAATCAATTTAATTTGAATAGAATAGAAAATCAATTAAATTTGAATAGAATAGAAAACCAATTGAATTTGAATAGGATAGAAAACGAATTTGATTTGAATTGAATTTGAATTGAATAAATAATGAATTGAATTCGAATTGAATAAATAACGAATTCGAATTGAATTGAATAGATAACGAATTCGAAATGAATTGAATATAAAACGATTTCGAAATGAATTGAATATAAAACGATTCCGAAATGAATTGAATATAAAACGAATTCGAAATGAATTGAATATAAAACGAATTCGAAATGAATTGAATATAAAACCAATTTGAATTGAATCGAATAGAAAACCAATTTGAATTGAATCGAATAGAAAACGAATTTGATTTAAGTCGAATAGAAAACCAATTTGAATTGAGTCGAACAGAAACCAATTTGAATTGAGTCGAATAGAAAACCAATTTGAATTGAATCGAATAGAAAACCAATTTGAATTGAATCGAATAGAAAACCAATTTGAATTGAATCGAATAGAAAACGACTTTGAAATTGAATTGAATTGGAAACGAATTCAAATTGAATTGAAAGCGAATTGAAATGAATTCAAATTGAATTGAAATTTGAATTGAATAGAAATGAATTTTAAAACGAATTTATAAAGAAGAATTCAATTTTGCTTTGAATTGAAATGGAAGTTGAAATTGTTGTTGAAACGAATTTAAACCTATTTATAAAATTCGTTTTAAATAGTAATCGACGAAATATATATTATATATATAATATAATGGCCTGAATAGAACGCGTCGCGCCGCGGCAGTTCGCGAATTTCGACCATTTATTTCAAACGGACATTACGGGAGATCCGACCGTCGGATTCTCCTAAAACCGGAACCGTTTGGTTCGTATCGAAAAGAGCTTTCTAACGAATATTAGAAATTTGAAATCTAACGGTTGGATTTGGAGTTACGTCCAAATCAAATTCGAAAAAGGTCGCTGTAAGTGCAGTTCGATGGCCGTTGATGGAAATCGACTGTACGGGCCTTGATAAAATTATTAAAAATAGTAATAATTTGTGTAAAATCATAAGAAATGATTTGGGAAAAATTGGGATGAAAAACTCCATATTTGAAAAGATAAAAATAGATTTTTATCGAAATGAACTAGTTTTGAACTGAAATTAAAACCCATTTATTTTTAAATAAATAAGTTGGATTTGAAATGGGTTTAAATAGAATTGATTCATGGGTTTATCGTGAACTGTGTTTTAAATAACACTAGTTCTTTAACCCGAAAATAAATAGGATGTGATTTGGGTTTATCGTGAACTGTGTTTTAAATGACACTAGTTCTTTAACCCAGTAAAAGGAGTTTTAATGAATCTGCAATTAAATTGAAATGTGAATAGATAATCTGAATTATCAAATTTGGAAAATGAGCGAGAATGGAGTATCGCCAGTTTTGCTCCAAAGCGATAGTTAAATCTTTAATTAGATTTGAACGTGAAATGGTAATTAATTTTACCAATAACACTGTGGTGTTAGATGTGAAGTACTACCAATTTTGCTTCATGGGATGAATAGGTTGGGACTGGGAAATAAAATAAATAATTACTTCGGTGTGGTTCGCTAATCTCGACTAGTTTAGAAAACCATAATTTGGTTTGAAATGACATCCAAAGGAAGATTAAAGGATAAATTTTAAAGAATTTATCTTGGATAAAATTAACGGGAACCTTTCCCCTAGGAAAGTGATTTTGGGAATAAAAGAATATTCTGGATTGGAATGAGGCGTTTGTTGTGTATGTGCAACATTTGTTTTTAATATACGCGGGTTGTTCGGAAAGACCGGGTTTATACCCATTCTGAATAACCGATTCGACGATATGTCGAAGATGAAGACGGTGGTCGAAGACCAGAAGTCTTCACATCGTTTGGATAATTATTGACGATCCTGATTGGGCTGTACACCCAAGAGGATGGAAATAGTTGGTGGTCGTCCAGACGTACTTGGAGATGGATGGATATGCGAGGAAAGTGCCTCCATTTTCGTTCAGACCCAGAATGGACTTGTAAATGGATTGTGTGTCTGACATTGGATTTTATTCTTTGTTGATTGATTTCTGTTAAATATATATCTGTTTGGCGGCGGAGAATTTATTCTCTTGCTTAACGCCCTTCTCTGAGACGTACGAGCTTAGAGGTTATATATCGATAGATATCAATCGCATGGCATGAATTGCCTGTGTGGCATGCTAAGATGCAATGATCAAGGCTTTTGTTGAAAAGCAAAGTCTTGTGGTTGACGATCAAAGCACGGCCTACGTGGCAGCTTTGTGTATAACGTGAATTCGCGAGCCTCACACCTCGGTATGAGTTAAAAACGGGATACGGGCCGTTGCGAGAGCACGACGTTTCTTTCTAGCTTTGGTGGTGTCAGTGACTTACCAGCCCTGACATTTATATACTTTTCACCTTTGTGGTTGTTGGAATGAGGCGCCTCGATTATAGGTCTGTAAGGACCGGGAAACGTGTGTTCAGGAATTGCCAATCCTCTAACGTAAGTGAGGACCGGCCCAACCGATCCAAGTGGCTGCCCAGAGTGTGTAGTCCTGAGCATTTGCTAGAGTGTCTCGAACGCGGAGAGGAGCTTGCCTCTTGCCTCGGCTCATGACGGAATCCAATTTCCAATACGTGATATTGCGGTTTTAATTGTAGAACTAGTATGGCGACATAGTAGATGGTAGCTATGCCGCCTATTATTGATATTTATGATTGAAATTGTTTTGACACTATACACCTATAATAGTATCAAATGATTTGTTTTAAACGTACCAAGCATGTTTGGCTATTATAAGAGTGTGTAGTCACAGTTATACTTTAATTTGTGAATTTCACAGTTATAGAATACACGGGGTGTTATAATTTTTGTTAGAAACGTCACATTAGAATAAAAATAACATTGTTCTTAGAAATGTCATATTAGGATAAATATATCATTTAAGTTAGACAAGGAAAAATAATTACATGTTAAAATATATGTTTTGCTGTATTATAAATATTTATTTATAATTTAAACCGTGAAAATTTGTTAAATAGAAATAATTCAAGCCGAATTATAATCGATTAAATTCATTATCCAATGATTTATTTATGTAGACTGTTGTTGTTTGAAAACCCCACACGGGTATTGGAATGATATTTGACATACATTAGTCCCAATATTTAGTTGTGTGTCAATCGATGGATTGATAGTCTACGATGAGCATTATTTATTTATTTTAATGCTCACACATTTGTAAATTTCACTCTGGATGTGAATAGATTATTTATTGATTAATTATAAATATTGTTATATACATGCGATGTATGAAATCCATATAACTAAAATTATATGGTAATTGATTGAGTCGCATTCCAATTCAGAATATCTTAAAAAAAAAGAATATTTTTAAAACAATATTTTAAAATAAAGAACATTTCAATATAAATAATTTTTTAAAAATAATAAATTGGATTTTTGGGTTTGCCTTGAATGGTGTCTTAATAATACTGTTCTTAAACCCCGTATGAAAAGAATAAATCTTTTAATTAAGATTATTAGAGTTTTCAATTATATTTTAGTAATTGGAATTAAATGAAATGATTTTGGGTTTATTGTGAATTGTGTTTTTAAATGACATTCGTTCTTTAATCCAATTAACAGTGAAAACATAATTTTGGAATTTATAAATCTTTTAATTAAGATTTAGAGGAATTTACCAATTAATTAATATTTAATTGGACATGAAATGAAGTGTGAATTGGGTTTATTGTGAACTGTGTTTTTAAACAACATTTGTTCTCTAATCCAATTAGCAGTGAAACTATAATTTGGAATTTATAAATCTTTTTATTAAGATTTAAATGGAAATTTTTCCGAAGTAAAGTTTCCAATTGAATATATTTAATTGGAATTGAATGGAATTCGATTTATTAATAATCGAGATGAGCTTCTGTAAAAGAAGGTCGTTATTATATCTGGAATTTAAAAGGCTTTGTCGTTATTCCATTTATATTATTAATCTGATACGGAAATTTATATCGATTATTTATTGATTTGATTTCTGTGAAAATTCCATATTTAATGGAAGATAGTTTTTGGGTTTATCGTGAACAATGTTTTTAATAACATTTGTTCTTTAACCTAGTTGAAGATAAGATTTATTTCTTAAAGTTGAATAATCATAAAACAATGATTTTTGATATTAAAACCAAATTGGAGTTTTAGTGAACCTTGAAAAAGAAGGTTAAAGAATAAATTTAAAAGAATTTATCTTTGATAATATTAATGGGAACCTTTCCGTAATAATGTGAATATTTTATTAAAAGAATATTTTAAGTTGGAATGTGGCGTATGATGTGTTTTTATAGCGCTTGATATTTGATTATAAAATACGCAAGTTATTCGGAAAGACTGGGTTTAATCCATTCTGAACAATTACTACGATGATTAAGAGTCGAAGATGAAGACGGTGGTTGAAGACCGGCGATCTTCACATCGAATGGATGACTACTGATGCCTGAACTGATTTGCTCCTAGGAAAGGGTTAAAGTGGTAGTTGTCCGAACGTACTTGTTGATTGTCCGGATATGTGAGGACCACTCTCCTATATTGGACATATTGGACGAGGAATAAGGTGCATCTGGTATCATTCAGACCCAGAACGGATTTGTAAATGGATGATATTTCTAACGTGGTATTCCTTTATGTTGTATTCATTGATCTCTACCAAATATATATTTGTTTGGTGGCGGAGAATTTATTCTCTTGGATAACACCCTTCCCTAAGACATATGAGCTTAGAGGTTATATATTGGCAGAAATCAATGGTATGGTATGGATTGACAATGTGGCATGCTAAGATGCAAATGATCAAGGCTTATTGTTGAAAAGTAGAGCCTTGTGGTTTATGATCAAAGCATAGCTTATTTCGGCATAACATTGTGTATAGTGTTACTTCGCGAGCCTCACACCCCGGTATGGACCAGAAACGGGAGAAGGATCCAAGGAGGACATACGTTTCTTTCTAGCTAGGAGTGGTGTCAGCGTTTACAAGCCATGGCATTTTCACTTATGTGGATGATGGATTGCGAGGTGCCTCGGTATTTGGGTCCCTAGTGGCTCTATTTTACGTCCCATAGGGCGGGGAGACGCATTGTTCAGGAATTTATATATAATCCACCAACGTAAGTTGGGGACCGGCCCTATGGCTCCAGGTGCAGTTGCGACTGAGTCCTGAGACTTGGGCTAGAGAGTCTCGAATTCGGTAAGGACGATCCCTTGCCTTGGTTCATGATGGAAATCCAACTTCCAATACGACACCATACGGTTTTGGTTGTATAACTAGTATGACGACATAGTATATGGTAGTTATGCCATCTATGATTGATACATTATGATTGAAATGTTTTTGAAATATATATACACTAATAATAATATAAAATCCGTTTTATCATACCAAGCATTTTTTTACCATAATAAGGTAAAAATCTATCCTCTGGTTTGCGTTGCATTGTGTGATGGGACTTGAGTCTTACAATGGTTTCATTTCTCTAAAAAGCATTGCGTTGTTTAATGATTTACTTTATTTCATGCACTAGCAATCCAATGGAGTAAACACTTTCCGCGTTAGCGGCGTGGTCCTGTGATTAGCATTAGTATTACTAAATAGGCTAAGTAAGATTTCTCATACCAGTCCCACGATTGACCCGTATTTTGTTTCACTTTGCAAACTCGGGTGCCCTCTTTTCCACATGGTCAGCCTTGTATTCAGGTTTTAGCAGACTCATTCTGGATAGCTATGGAGCTGAAGATGGATCCAACCATTTCTATTTTGCTTTTCAGACTTCATTTAGTATATCATGTTTAATTCCGCTGCATTGTATTAATTTTGTTGTAAATTTATCTTTCGCTGTATTATATTCGATCTACTCTGATATTTTGTACTCTGATGTTGCATTATGATGATGTAATAAAAGGCTTTTGTTATCTGTTCTGATGTGTTGTATGCCCAAAGTTAGCGTATTCGGGTTTTGTACGGTCTTAGTCAATTTAGCGATCGATTAGGTCCAGGCGAAATTTGAATCGTTACAGTTGGTTTCCTTCCCTATCATCATTGCATTGTCATTATCCTCTTCTGTACCGATACCAAGCTGTTCTCCCCTATGCTGGTGCCGATAGCCTATTAACCAAAATACCTCTTTTGTGCTTTTGGCTTTAACTTGATGTTGGTACTAAGCTTCCGGACCACTCTTTTGAGTTAGTTGTGGTCTGATACCCCTTCACCGGCAGCAGCTTTCGGTGTTGAATTTGGTAGTAACATTTGCCCCTAGTGAAGGGGTTTTTCGACTTTTCAAGTTAAATTTTGGTTTAAATGACTGCTTCCCTCCACTTATAAATATGCACTTCATTTCATTTTATCGGCTTCCTTTGTCTTCTTCATCAGTCACCTAAATTTGGAATTTTCTCGCAAAAGTATCAGTCGTTCAACACATTCATACTCAAGCTATTTCTATGTAAATGTTACTTTGTATCTTTCGAAATAGCTTAAAATAACTCCACCCAATTATTTTTGCAAATCACTTCATATTAATAGCATAACTTGCATAACTTGCGCCAGGGTATAAGACGTCCTTTTGTTTGGTTTTGATCAACTGGCCTTAATAATTGCTTATACCCAGTGTATTAATTACGCAGTCAAAATACATGTTATCTATTATCCAACTCGAGTTGCTGTAATTATCAGAATTGATTTCTTATGAATTGGTTTCGGCTTTATAACTAAAATCCATTTCCGCCAATCAATCTCGAGTTGGTTGGTAGTTTTATCAAGTATTTTCCATTATTTCTTATTCTTCCAGGAACATATGAAGAGTAACCTATTGGTGTTGTCAACGTGTTCTCGATAGACTAGAAATTGCTTTTTTAATATCGCCCTTATCTTGATTTGTAAAATGCGTAGATAATACCTGATAGCATGGTAAAAAAAGCAAATTGTCGCTAAACCTATTAATAATTGCCTCTTATCACTTGACCCTTCTCGAGGAAGGTTAGTGCTGCCGAGAAGCATTCTCTGATTACCATGCAAGAGGAAGTTGATGCCATTCTCCAAGACTTTAATATTTCTAGTGCGGTGGCCATTCCTCCGCGTGAAAAAGATACCATTTCCATGCCTTTGGAAGGTTACTTTGCCTATTCCTCCATTCATATTTGGCATGGAAATTTTGTTCCCTTTCCTGAGTTCATCATCTGTTTCTTATAATACTTAAGAATTTCTTATATTCATCTTTCCCTTAATGCTTACACCTACCTTTTAGGCTTATAGATTTTATCTTTAGAGTCAATAATCCCCCATTCCTTGATTACCTAGTCTGCCCCTCTAAGCTTAGTGATGTGAACCATCAGAGTTTTCAGGCAAACCCCACAAAGAAATTGTTATCTGAAGGAACAAAGAGATTCAAGAATTGGGAATCCCAATTTTTCTTTGTGCAATGACCTTTTGGAATTTTTGATAGCTTCAACACTACGAGTATGGAACTTATGTATATTTCTTTCCTGCCTCTCTCAAATCCTATCTTTCATTCTATTTTATTGCAGGTGCAGCACCCAAATTCCCCAGCTTTTTGGATATGGAGGTAGTGGACCTTCTTAGCGTCGCTTCTAAAAATTTAGGCAATAGATCTTCATTGTTGAATTCTACCATTCTTCGAAGGCATTCTCTTTTGCTGCCTGGTCAGTCTATTATTGGGAACCTCCTCTGGTTCCTTTCAGCAAACGAATTCTTTCTTTATCACTAGGGAATAATGCTCTTTTCTCCCCCAACTCTCCTTTATTTCCAGACAACCCAGGTATGCTTTTTTGCATTGCAATCCAAAATTTAGTAAAAACTTTGACTTTTATTGATATAATCATTTTTTTCACCAAACGTTAGAGGCTATCCATTCTGAGTTTAGCAAAACCGACTCATCTTCCATAGTCCTAAAAACAGGAGCTCCCTCTCTTAAGGACACTTTGTTCATGTTTAGAGAAACTGTTGAAAGGGAACTCATGAGTATGGGCTCGGAGGGTTCCCCATCGAAAAGGACCAAAAATTCTTTGGATCAAACTCTTTGCCTTAACATTATTACTGATTCTCCTGCGATCAACTCTCCAAGGACAACACCTCTTACAAACGCTCACTTTCCCGAGTCTCCTAAGGTTTCCAATGCACTACATCATGCGATGGGGTTTTCCTCCTCCTTTGAGGACCTTCTTACTCAGGATCTCCCTGGCCCTCCTAATAACGAGGGGTTTGATGAATTGGCCAGACAAATTGTATCCTCTCCCACATTTTCCAATATTGATCTTCCATCTAACTCCTCTAGCAATCGTTGCGCTCTGGTTGAGCAAATACTTTTGGTATGACTTCTTATTCTCTTTTTATATTCTTCTGACTTTTCCGATTGTACCATTCGTAATCGCAGTTCTTTTTGGTTTATCATAGGCTATTAAGCGGTGGTTCTTAATACAAGAGGATGTTTTGAAATTTCTCATGTTTCGTCAAAGCTTGAAGAAGAAAACCTATCTTTAAGGAAGGAAAATGATGCTCTATCAATGCTAAGGAGAAGATGGTGAAGGAGCAGAAGAAGCTAGAATCTTCTCTCGCTGAAGCAAAACATTTGGCTACTAAGGAGAAGGAAATCAACATTGACTTATTCGAGGAGGTTCAAACTTTCAAGGTGACACTGGAAAAATTTAAAGAAGATATTTTTGCACTCAACTCCAATTGCTTTTCTTTATAAGAGAAAACTCTATTTTTAAAGAGGAGAATGTTTTTCTTAGGAACAGGCTTGATGGGAATGAGGCTATTCTAACTAAAGCTTTTGAGATGATAAACGATGCTAAGCAGAGGCTTTCTAGTTTCCTCCATACCACTTTCAATGAAATTATGATTAACTCGTTTGAGGATGCTTTTTTACTCATTTATGCCGACAACATAAAGAAATGTCCGGACTTTAAGCTTGTCTTCTCTCGGCCCACTTTTAGTGGAAAGGGTCATGTCTAAAGTAATCCATTTGAAGGAGGGAAATTCCATTCCCGAGAGAGTGCAAATTGATATGGCCTAACTTTTGTTTATATATGATATTCCTCTAGGCTAATCAAGTTCCGTCAATGAGTAGGATGCTACTATAGTGTTAAGAGTTGTTTGTTTGGCAGCAATAGCTCAAGGCTCAAAAATGCTAACGGAAACAGAGATGATTGCGATAATAGCTTGAATGATGCCGAAAATACCTTCCCCGTTCTTGATAATTCAGATGAAATGCCAAACTGAGATCCAGAATCCTTTGATCCTGGTTTGATCTTAGCTGGGACCTCGGACCTTCTTAGGACGCGAAAAATGAGACAGGTTCGTATCTGATGGGTGCTGGCGCTGTTGAACCTTTACAAGTTTCTGCTGCTCCTATTTCCACGGTATAATAACTCCCATGATTTAAATTTTTATTTTATTCTCAATAATTGTATTTTTTTCTTTTTCGAATAGTCGAAAAACAAAAGGTTGGGTTTTAGGCACTTCTGTCTTGAGAAAGCACGATTAGAAGTAGCCTATCTTACTAGAGAATTATATAAGAAAATAGGTGAATATAACACTTTATCAGCTAGATATCACCATCGTGACAAGAGTGCTGCAAAACTACTGCTTTTTGAGGAGAAAGAAGAGACTCCTAGGTTGAGAGTTACGCGATTGCATTGTGAGAGACTGTTGATAGAGAATGCTGAACATATCACTTTGTTCTAGATGTTTATTGAAGATAGAATACTCTAGTAGACTTTTTATACCAAATTTATAGTAGATATGAAACAACGGACTTCTCCTTTTGAGGTGAACACAGCGGAGGCTTTCTTAGTCATCTTCCCAGAAGGCGCCTAAACGAATGTGGTGTTGATCTTCACTCGGGAGCTTGTTGGGATCCCCTAAGAGTTAACTCAATCCCCAGAGAATTATCTTTAGATAAGCTTAAGTTTGATAAGCGCAAATTTATATCTGAAACCTTTAAGAGATATATTTTATATGAACAGGAGGATTATTTGTAATGTATGTACTTTCCGACTTCCAATGTAACAAATTTGTCTTTTCCTAATTCCTTAATATTTTCTTCAGAATCTATATTCTGCTACGAGTTTGCTTTCTAGGGATTTTCTAGGGAATTATGTTAAGCTGAAGAGGGAGTACTGCGAGAAATCTTTTCTTATTAAATCTTGACATTAGCGCAGTATTTATTTACAAAAGACCATGAGAAGGTTAGTGTTCAAAATCCCGGGTTCGTCTTGATTTCCTAGGCAAAGAAAATAATAAATTCCTGTAAGGGATCCGAACATATCGATCGAAGTTGACACGAGGTTATGACAGCTCTTCGGTTGGGGAATAGGATTACCGCAGATGCCCTCCGGTTTATACACTAAAGGGTTTGGGATTCCGTTTGATTCCACACTTACACTTTCTGCTAATTCATTGAACAAAGTTAGGAGAGTCGTTTCTCGCCTTGAGAACCATTCAAATAAATTGTAACTGAGCTTTTGAGAACTTTATTACAGTCATGCTTAAGTTCTGATGTCAAAAGTTGGTTGATTTCTCTGATACGTAATTTTTTACTTTTGCAGAGTATACTCTCTCTCAAAAGTCTTATCACATCGTCTTTCGCAAACTTAATACACATTGTTTAGTGTTAAACTTGTAAAGCATATGTGATAACTTGTTTATTCTCTGTGAGACAGTATTTGCATTGCATTTAATCAGTAAATGAATGCACGATTGGACAAGATGTTTATTCGTATTTCATATCTTTTAAATAGCAATTCTATTTAATGGAAACTTTTTAAGAATGTTTCTGTGTGATGTGTCAAGGAAACACAACCTTTGTTGTGTTTTCTTTTGTAACAAAGTAGTGTAATCTTTTGCACTATATATTTTTATTTGAATAATGATTGATAATTTTATTCATGTGGAGTAAGAAAATCTCCCTGTGTAATATGGAAGATTACTATCTTCGTTAAAAGGCTTTTGGATAATAGGCTCATGTCATTGTCCCGAGTATTGATAACAAATCCTTTCTTTAGGGATAAGAATTAGAATCTTATAACCCAGATTCGGGTATTAATAATAGAAGTCCATAACTCTCCTTCTGGTGAGTAATTAGAAGTTCTAAGTGGACCCAGATTCAGGTATTTGATAGGAGACCAGAAATTCACTTCTGGCGATAAGAGAAGTCCCGAACTATGACCAAGATTCGTATATTTAATAGAAGACCAGATATCCTCATCTGGTAATAATAGAAGTCCCGAACCAACCCAGATTCCAGTATTTGATAGAAGACCAGAAATCTGCTTCTCGTATTAATAGTTGTATCACCCCCTATCAGGCTTATTTACAAAGTATAGGATGTACGTGCTTTGTTAGCCACTCTTTAGGCTTGTGATTGTCAAAGTAGAGGATGTACGTGCTTTGTTGGCCACTCATTGGGCATGTGTGACCGGCACGCTTGACTAGCTTATTCTCAAGAAGGGCACAAGGACTTATCTGACCTCCCTCCAAGAGGCGCCTTACCCTGGCCATGTAAGCGATGATCAAGGCTTAGATGCTTAAACCAGGCCATCATAGACAAGGTTTCGAGGCTTACTCTTTTGGGGCTCTACCCTGGCTACCATAGGCGGTGATAGAGGCTTACGCTCCACCCTCTCCAAAGGGTTCCATACCCTGGCTATTGCAGGTGGTGATAAGGGTTTTTCGTTCCCTTCTGTGGGATACGAGGAACATAAGCAAATGTAGGACATGCTCTTCCACGAGCAGAGGTAAGACATGCTTAGTTCATAGCAAAGGCATAGTGTACTCTTCTACGAGCAGAAGCAAGGCGTACTAATTAGATGTTCCATCCCCACAATTTCTGGCATGGATCGGAGTCTTACGCTGTTGATGCTTTAACCCGGTCCTTTCTGATTTGGACGATGTTATAGGCTTATACACCCCCCCTCCAAGGGGGGTTCCTTACCCTGGCAATCTTAGCGGTGACAAGGGTTTTTAACCAATGCAACTAGACCCATCTCGGGTTATTCTGAATTTTGATAGGGTCTCCATACCCTTAGTTGTATAAACAATCCCTTGTCGAGAAGACTTTTGTTAGATTTAGCTCGATTCTTTTACAAAGTTTTGTAATTGGGATTGATTAAGGAACCTGGTAATCATTCCTTCAAGAACTCTGCAGTGGTTGGTCTCATGTCCATTCATTTAATAATAGCGATAGTAAGGCCCTCCTAAATTCCATTCGTATTAAGGCTTCTTTTTCATGAGTAGCCAAAAGTTAAGCTCATGTTTGGATAAAAGGCAAATATTTTCCATTATTGAAGTAATTAGACCGCATTCTTTTGGTAGTCTTTGCACAAAGTCCTTTTCCTATCATTCGAACTTAGCCTTTTTGTTACTTAGTCTTGCTGCTTTATTTGCATCTCCCAAAGTCCTTTTCTTGTGTATGTTTATAGAATATAGTGCAATTCTTTTAGTCCACTTGGAGGTAAAATGATTGAAGTCTTCTATTATCCTTTTTCTCAAATATTGTTCCACTTACGCGTGATCGAATGGCTTCTTTATGATGAGAGAATAGGTCACATTGCTTTGATGTAGAACCACTTAGAGTAAAGGCTGGAGTTTGTTCTATGTGGAAAGGGTAATTGCTCAAACAATTAGGATCATACTGTTGATTATCCGCAAGGCTTCCATTCTTAACCTTTGTTCTTCTATCGCTCTCGGGTCATTGATATCTGACATAGCCATTTGAGATCCGAAAGATTCTTGTTAGGGTCCTTTTCCCATAGTCTTGCTTCTTCAAAGCTTAGTCCAATCCGGGACGGAGCAGCACAGTTAGGGATATGGTTATTAACCACAAGGTCGAAGGTTCAACCCATCCCTTTACCGCCAAAATGCTAACGATATTTTTGGTCAACACCGAAAATAGATCTAAGGAAACTGAAATAAGGATAGAATGAGATTATTTAGTTCCCACAAGCTTGAGTCAGTTTACCGTTTCCTAGATATCAAGGCCTTAAGCCCAAAGATTAGTTACTCTTCTCTCAAGGGGTGAGTATAAAGCTAACGAGACTCAATAACCAACAATTACCTTGGGATAAGGGTTCCTTAAGCACAACACAAGTTAGGATGCTAAACGGATTATAGAAGGGTATTTCAGTAATCTTGGAGAAAGACTAAGGCTGGCGTATGGGGAATTTGTTATAGAGAAATCATAACGTGATAGAGAAAGAAGTAGAAAGAAAAACTATAGGAATTATGCTATATGTCAATTCACTCTTTATTGCTTATTGATTTGAGTACATAGACGTTTACAAAGGAAATCCCCAAACTAATTTAGAAATTCGTATTTTCTCTAAAAGAAATGAGTATAAGATTGGGGAGTAAGAAAAAGTCCCATCAAATGTGACCCATAAGGTCTTATTTATAGACAAATCAGGGCCTTTTGTCCTTGCCGCAGCAGAAGCCTCTTTAGGATGCGGTAGCGTGGTGTTGGTCGCTTCATACCTTTCGGTTTCAGTTGTCTTGGTTTCGACCGGTTCACACCATTCTTCTCTTAGCATTGTCGTCAAGTCCGATCATGCTTCCAGAATATTGGTCTTGGGTTTAGGAGATTCTCTTTGACGTTGTTTCTACATCCGTTGTTAGGGAATGCAGAATCGTTAAGGCAAAACAAACACAAGACGGGGGGTAAATAGTGTATGTGAGAAACTAAACAAAATCAAGAACTTATGTAAAGTAAGAAATGAATCAAACACCATATACACAATCACGGACACAGATTCAAACACATATACAAAATAAACAGAAATAAAGAGGCAAAAAAGGATAGAACACACCGGATTTTACACTGGTTCAGATTTCTCCTACGTCCAGTCCCATGTAATACTGGATTGCGCAAAGTTTTATTACTCTATCAAAATCCAATTACATACTCATTGATTTCATGGCTACAAGGGATACCACTGATTCAAACCTCCTTGATTTCATGGCTATAAGGGATACCACCAATTACCCGTCCTTGATTTCATGGTTAAAAGGGATACCACCGATTACTTTACTCAACCCAAACAATAGCACATTGCCCTATAACTCTTCAATAGCACTTGATTCAGAGAGAGATGAGAAGAGGGTGTAGAGAGAAGTATGATCAAAACAGAATTGAATTCAGCAGAGTATAAGTGTAGAAATCATAAAAATGATTAAGAATGATTATATAATGAAAGAGGATGAAAGTGGAGAAAAATATATGTTTAAAATTTTGGTTTTATCCCCTTTTTATAGTGTGTGAAAGGTTGCAACATTTCTGAATCGTTTCAAATAGTGAAAAGACACTCCCTTTCAAAATTAAAAATGTGACGGTTATATGTCGACATGGTGTTTTTGGTATGTCGACATACTCTAGTGTATTTTTGAATTTTAAAGCGTTTTTCAAATGTTTTGATATTAATATAATAATGGAAATTCTTGAATCAAAATATAGTATTATAAATTAATATTATAAAGTAGAAAATCATATAAAAACATAAATTTAAACTATGTAAACATATTTATTAAATTATAAAATTATAAGGTTTTAAACTATATAAATGTATAAAGTATAAGATTATAAATATATAAAATTTAAGTTTGAAAAACAAAGAAGAATAAAAAAGGAAAAAATAGAAAAGATAGAAAATAAAATAGAGAGGATTGAGGATAGCATTGAAAATTAGAATTTGAAAATTTGAATTTGAATTTGAACGTGGAGTGCTATTTGGAGACTTACATAATCTAGACTCTATAATCATATTAACCTTGAACTCTTGAATTTTTGAAATCTTGAGTACTCATGGGTCTTGAAATTTCTCTGATCTTTGAACCTCTATCATCTTTGAAACTGTACAGTCTTCAGTAATAATTCCTTTATATAATTCATGCGTATATATATATGCACACATATAAGAAAAAGTGTTAGTATATATTTCACAATCAATGACAATTGAAATAAGTTTGTTGTCATCAAAACTCCATTCTCCAACAATCTCCCCCTTTTTGATGATGACAACCTTAGTATATAAAATATCATACATGTATATGCCTATTGATGTTGATCCTTCTAATGCTCCCTCTATCTGTAAGAATCCTATAAACTATGCCTATATTTTATAATTTCTCCCCCTTTGGCATTATAAAAAAGAAATCCTAAAGTATTATCCCTAAATTGTATAACTTCCTGAATATAACTAAAAATACCCCCCCCCCCCCCCCCCTTTAATTTATTAACTATTTCTAAGTAGAATACTCCCCTTAATCTATTCAAACTTATAATAATACCTAGCAGTATAATGATTAAATACAACCCAATCCAGATATCATTATTACAAACGTTTGTCTGATATGCATATATATATATATATATGTATGTATGTATGTATATGTATATACACATACAAATCAAACCAAATCAAATCACACTATATGTCTTAATATATACAAGTTTCAAACAATAGAATTCAAATCAAATCACAACACACCATATGTCTTAGAATATTTAAGCAAATCAATCAAATCTTACTGAATAACTAAATGTTTCTTGGGACTTCAAGCCATTCATCTTGTCCAGTAGTTGGGTTCTTCTGGATGTCCTTCCACTCTTCTTCAGTGTTATATGATGTTTGGTTGTTTTCATTTCTGAAATGAGAAGAGATATCCCAACGAATCACATCAAAATGTTTTTCTTGATATTCTACCATCTTCTTTTAAATTAACTCTAGTTTGCACTAATTACATAATACTATGGAGCTATGCAGTTAAAGCCCAACAAATTCCCATCTATTGCCCGTAGCGTCCTTCAGCCGTTATGCTATTTCAGTTTAGCCCCGACGAACAGTGGAACCGCTTCTAGCCCCGCTATTTTCCCCTACACCCGCTAAATCAAGTCTTTTTAGCACCCGCTTTAGTAATATTAATATATGAAGCTTTATTTGACTAGTTCTCTTTTTAATAAATTCAATAAAGTTAGTCTAAAGAACTAACTTTAAGGAATAGGTGCCTAATATATGGTAGTAACCTATTATATTTAGTAAATTTAACGTACTTAACCATGATATTGTTTGATTTTGTTACATAAGATTAGTTAATATTAATTTCTTCTACACACATAATGTGAGAATGATAAATAATTAATTTATAAATATTTGGTATTACATCTAATGAACTTTTTTGTACCTCCGCTATATCGCCGCTATTTCCCAACTTTATCCCTGCTACACTTTTTGCATTTCCACCGCTATGCAACCGCTAAGTGCTTTAACTGCACAGCTATGGAAAGAGTTTTCTTGAAAGAATTTAAAGAATCATCAAGATTTTCACATATATTATGAAAAGGATTTGCGATGGATTTGATGAGAAATGTTTAAGGAGGAAGGAGTAATGAAATAATGATTTTTTTTGGAAGAAATGGACTTAAATAGGGTCTGGAATTCGTTGGATTTTGAATGGACAAGAGTAGTTATTTTAATTTTAAAATTCGAAACACTTTGAAAATATGTCAGTTATATGTCAACATACTCTTTTTGTCATGTCGACATACTACAATGTTATATTTAAAATTTTTGAATTATTTTGAACTCTATTATATTATAATTAGTTTTATAGTTTTTCCAGAAACATATAGATGACTATATCATAAATAAAACTCCAATCATTACTTCATAGAAAGCAAAAACATCCAACTAATTAAGAGACACTTTAAATACGAGATTTGAAAGCAAATACAAGGAAATATATAAAGACAGATTAAATTAGATGGCCTAATTTCCGGATGATGATGAGGAAGATGAAATTCCAAGCTTTCTTCCTATCTTGACCATGAATTTGGATATTTTGGAAAGTCTCTTGTTAAGCTTCTTTTGATTGTTGACGATTTTCACTTGATTTTAACAATCGTCTCTTTGTAAATATGTTTAGAAGTTGGATACTCAATACTTTCCATAGAAGCCTCTTCTTCTTCGACTTCCATTGGCTCTTGTTCTTGTTACATTCGAGCTTGTTTGGCCTCGAATGTCTCATATGGTTTAAAAGTAAGAGGAATTTGTATATGATGAATGTTTGATGCCTCAAACACTTTTATAAAGACAAATTCTTCTCCATGAAGATCAACGTTAAAGTATTTGAAACTTTGAGTGAGATAAACTACATAGTAGAGGGTGTTTTCTCTTGTAGATAAATCTATGGGCTTAATTTCATTTAGAATCATTTTGGCCCAATTGATGATATATCCACCCATAATAGCAAAGAGAGCATTTTTGAACTATAAGAGTTGGATTGTTGAAATTTCCGGAATAGGGAGTGATGGTATGTTGATGGAGAAGGTTGACAATTGTTGTTTTTGGGCGTAAGAAACAATTTTTGAAATCAATTGGAGCACCATCTTTGAAAATATTGTGATAGGTTTCCATATTGTTTTCTTCGATAGAAAAAGTTGAAAAATCCGAGCTCACGCTTCTACAATTTGGAATAGTGCCTAAGAGTTCGGCATCGAGAACAATTTGAGTTCCTTTGACACTACTCCAAATTTGGTTTTCATTGCCTTCGTAAAATCCGAGGTTGAGGTTTGCATAGAACATCTTCACGAGTTTGGGATAACATACTTCATCATTATCACGAGAGTCTATTAGACTCAACACTTCATTGTTTTCGAAAAGAGAAACGAAATCATAAGAGGGAAAGTTGCTAAAGATAGGAAAAGCATCCGAACTAACTTTAGCATTTGCTAAACAGTTACCATAGTTTTTGATGGCCGCTTTGTCATTATGAAGATAGCCTTTGACGGTTTTGGTTATCTTCAATTTTTGGGATGAACTTAAGGAAGCCATTGAATTGATAATTTTTGGAAGAGAATAGATATGAAGAATATAGTTTTGAGTTATGAATGAAAGGTAGAAAGGATATATATATAGAGAGAGGGAGAGAGAGAAATTGAATAGATATGAATTGAATGAATATGAATATGAATTGAATATGCACAACTTTTTAGGTTGAAAGGACACCTTTTCAGACCTTGGGAGTTGGTGAAAAGATCAGAGGGAAGTTTGAAAGTTTAAACTTTTGAAATTCAAAATTTAAATTTCAGAACTGGTTAGATATGTTGACATATACTTTTCTGTATGTCGACATACTTAACTTATTTCAAAGGAAATTGGATTTTTATGTTTTGAAATATATGATTTATATTTTAGTTTCAACAATTTCCTAAAATAATTCTAATCCAAATACACTCAAACAATTTTATTTCATTAATTTATTGGTTATTTTAATATTATTTTATTATTTTGAATTTCAGAATTTGATATTGAATTTCTAATTTCAAAATTTTATTTTAACGTTTTAAATTCAAACCAAAACAAATAAACAAACAAAGCAACCATTCAACCAAATAAAATTAAAATCTAATTAATGCGTACCCGGTCTTTTGATCCTTTTCTTCATAATTTTCTGAACTCTGAATTGTCGTAAAGTATATATCCGTATTTCTGATTTCTGGTTCTTCGTCACTTGATGACGAATCTGAATCATCTAATATTGCAGCATATTCTTTCTTTCTTTTCCTTGACGAATTGTTGTTGTCCATTTGTTGAGTCGATTCATCCGGATATGGGCACATTTTCTTTATATGGCCTGATTTGTTGTAGTTAAAAAATCAACCATCATTCATTTTTGAATTTCCATGATTATAACTATACTTCTATATCTTATAAATCTGCTAAAATGATTTGTCATAAGAGTTATTTCTTCATCATCTTCACTACTCGAGTCGGAATCATTTGTTGTTGCTTTCAGTGCAATAGATTTCTTTTCAGTTGATCTATTTTCTTTTCTGCAATTGGACTTCATAAGACATCAAATTTCCAATTAACACTTTAATCTTCATTTCATTGACATCATTGGCTTCTTCAATAGCCAAAGTCTTCTGATCCCATTCTGAAGTTAATGAATTTAATATTTTTCTGACTTGATCTGCTTCAGAATAAGTTTTTCCATGTGCTGTTAGTGAATGCACTATCTCTTGATATCTGCATTACAAATCTGAATTAGACTCATTCTCGTTCATTTTGAATAATTCAAACCAATTAACTAGCATGTTTGTCTTAGTCTGTTTAACTTTACTAGTTCCTTCATTAGTAACATGTAAAGTTCTCCAGATTTCATAAGCAGTTTTAATACTAATACTCTATTAAACTCATTCCTATCTAATGAACAAAATAACATATTCAAGGCTTTAGAATTTCCCTATGCAGTAGCCTTTTGTTCATTTGTCTATTGTGGAAATGCAGTTGTGGGTTAAACATATTCATTTTGGGTACAACTCTATATGTCTAAACCTACTGACTGTAAATAAATTTTCATTCTACATGCCCAATATGAATAATTACTACCATTAAACAATGGTGGTCTAACAGTGGATTGACCCTCTATAAAAGAACTATTATTGCTACCAATGTTGGTTGCCATTATCACTACTTTCAAAAATCAGATTATGAACTTTTTTAAGACCTTGCTCTGATACTAATTGTTAGGGAATGCATAATGGATCGTTAAGGCAAAACAAACACTAGAGGGGTGGTGAATAGTGTTTGTGAGAAATTAAACAAATCTAAAACTTATGTGAACTACGAGATGAATCAAACAACAAAAACACAATCACAGACATAGATTCAAACACAGGTACGAAATAAATAGAAATAATGATGCAGAAAAGGAAAGAACCCACCAGATTTTATACTGGTTTGGATTGCTCCTACGTCCAGTACCATGCAACGCTGGATTGCGTAGAGTTTTATTACTATATCAAAATTCAATTACAAATTCCCTGATTTCACGGCTACAAGGGATACCACCGATTCCAACCTCCAGGATTTCACGGCTACAAGGGATATCACCCATTACCCGTCTTTGATTTCTTGGCTACAAACCGATTACTTTACTCAACCCAAACAATTACAAACTACCCTATAACTCTTCAATAGCACTGGATTCAAAGAGAGATGAGAAGAGAGTGTAGAGAGAAGAAGTTTGATCAAAACAGAATTGAATTCAGCATAGTATAAGTGTAGAAATCATAAAAATGATTAAGAATTCTTATATAATGAAAGAGGATGAAAGTGAAGAAGAAGAAGATATGTTTAAAAATTCGGTTTTAACCCCTTTTTATAGTGAGTGAAAGGATGCAACGTCTCTGAATCATTTCAAATAGTGTAAAGACACTTCCGTTCAAAATTGAAAAGTGACAGTTATATGTCGACATGGTGTTTTTGGTATGTCGACATACCCTAGTGTATTTTTGAATTTTAAAGCATTTTTCAAGTGTTTTGATATTAATATAATACTGGAAATTCTTGAATCAAGATAGTAATGTAAATTAATATTATAAAGTAGAAAATCATATAAAAACATAAATTTAAACTATATAAACATATTTATGAAATTATAAGGTTTTAAACTATAAATGTATAAAGTATAAGAATATAAATATATAAAATTTAAGTTTTAAAAACAAAGAAGAATAAGAAAGGAAAAAATAGAAAAGATAGAAAACAAAATAGAGAGGATTGAGGATAGAATTAAAATCAGAATTTGAAAATTAGAATTTGAATTTGAACCTAAAGTGCTATTTAGAGTCTTACATAATCTAGACTCTATAAATATATTAATTTTGAACTCTTGAATTCTTGAAATCTTGAGTACTCATGAGTCTTGAAATTTCTCTGATCTTTGAATCTCTATCATCTTTAAAACTGTATAGTCTTGAGTAATATTTCCTATACATAATTCCAACATATATATATATATATATTATATATACAAAAAGTGTTAGTATATATTTAATAATCAATGTTAATTGAAATAAGGTTGTTGTCATCAAAACTCCATTCTCCAACATCCGTACCCCAAGTCAGTTGATATGGATAGCTTTGGGGAGTGGCTTTCGGCTTTTGGCAATAAGCTCTGGTTTCATCTTCAAGTCTTCATGGTATTAGCTTTCGTGCTTCAACTTCTCATGACCTTGGAACCTTGACCCCTTCTGGTATCGACACTAAGCCAGTTATTATGAATAGCCCTTATTCTTATAAGCTCGGTTTGCCTTTGTTGAGTCTACGTGATTAGTTTTTGGTCTTGCGACAGCATGCTTTTGATACATCTCTTGATGACTTATGAAGTTGTTTCTTAGTGTTCGAAAGCCTTTATTCCGACAGCTAGCTTTCGGAGTGTTGCCTTGTGTTTTGGCTTTTATAACTTTGGCGCCTTTATCTCCTCTTATATTGACACTAAGTTAATTAGTGCCGATAGCCCTTCGCTTTTTCTCTACCTGGCCTAGTGCTTTTCTTTCGTACCTGCTTACGGATAATATGGAATCCCTTCTTGGTTACGGATTTCGGGTCATATACTTTCGGCTAATTTTTTTCGTTTCTTACTTCTAGCTTTATATGCCATGTCGGTTGCCTTCTGTGTCGGCACGGCTTTGCTGTTATCCCCATTCGTATCGGTACCAAGCTTTTCTCCCCTGTGCTGGTGTCGATCGCCTATTGACCAAATCACCTCTTTTGTGCTTTCATCTTTAACTTGATGTCGACATTAAGCTTCCGAATCATTCTTTTGAGTTAGTTGCAGTCTGTTACCCCTTCACCGGCAGCAGCTTTAGGTGTTGAGTTTGGTAGTAACAGTTTGGCTCGCCTACCGTAAAGAGTTGGAAAGCAATTTTGTTGAGAACTCTTTAATCATAATTTTAAAATTTAATTAGTAATTAGACTAATTTAAATATAGTGATGAATTGTTAGTGGTTAATGATGGTTGATGATTGTTTATATGTGATGATGGATGATGGTTGCATAAATTAGAGCGCACGCACACACACTCACTATTAAGCGTTAGTGTTATAATGCTTATGCACAGTTGTTATTATTTATTTAATAATGTTGATGATGGTTGCTATGGATGTTTATAATTTTTGTTAATGTTGTGTGACGCACTATTACACTGCAATTTTGGTATTGTATCGGTGATCGATTAAATCTCCTCCATAATCAATAATATTACAATAATATGGGATTTGGTTTGAAAATTTATTTTCAAATATGATGTTTGAAATAATTTGAGAATGGAGTGGGAATGTGAACGAATAGTTTTCGTAAAGGAAAACGTTTTGTTAAACAAGTTTGACATTAAGCAAGACGTTGTAAACAATTGGGCTTTGGAAAAGTGATATTTGGTTTTCTTATCTAAAAAACGTTTTAAAATGGTTTATATAAGTATATAATGGTTTTCTAAAGTATTTTGGAGAAGTTCTGAATAATTTTTATATGAAATTATATTACAGTCAAAATAAAGCTTATCAGACAACGATAGTTCGCGTATTTTAGTTGTAAACTTTAAACGCCTATAACTTTTGCAATTTAAATCAAATTTCCATGAAACAAAAAACGTTTTCTTTCTTTTAAGAAGGGCTTTCAAATAAGTGAAAGCATATTTCAATTTCAACTTATAGTTTTCAAGTTGTATTTAAAACCGTTATGGAAAATATTGTTATAAGAGCAGTTCATCGACCATAACTGCAAAAAACTATTTCAAATGTTTTAAAAGAATGGAATTTTTTTTGTAAAGTCATTATAAATTATTAAAAAGTGTTTTGAATTGGAAATTTTAAGTTTATATCTATTTTGTAATGCTTTTAAAACGCAATTACAATGCTTCTTTTGAAATTAACACGTTTTGAAGTTTTAACCCGCAAATTATTTTCTGAATTATAAGTATTCATTTTTAAATGATTTGTGAAATGTTTTCAAAGTTCAAAAGTATTAAAAATATTTTATATGGAATTTAAATCAACTTATTTAATATTAAAATAGGTTTTTCAATTTTAAATAATTGGATATGGGTTGGAGATGAATCTTCGGATGTTTGATATTAATTTAGTAGATAATGACTCTTATTAGTCAGGAATTTAGAAGGTAGTTTACCATTATTCCGCTTACAATATGAGTTGGATACAGAGTTTAATATGAAGGATAAATTAATGAATTTCTGTCCAAATCTAATTTCAACGGGTTTGGTAAGTTTTCGAACTAAGTTAGTGATTTCCCAATTTGATTCAGATAAGTTGTGTAAAAATAATCTTCTGATATTTGGTATGAAATTCCGTGTGTAAACACATATTATTTGAGGAATTTGGAAGATATTTATATCATTTATTTAGCTTATAGGATTCATTGATTACGAGAAATGATATCGAATATAAGTAGGTACAATTGTTGCGTAACTTATGTTCAATATTGACTGATTTGGGTTTTGCTGTGGATGGTATCTTCAATAATATCATTCTTGAAACCAATGAGATTGAGTTTTGGAAATTCAAATCGTAGTTGGGATTTAATCAAATCTTTGATTAGGCGAAATTTTAAAAGCAAGGGAGTTTGGGGAAATCATAATCTTTTAATTATGATTTAAGAATTGAATTTTGGGTTATTATTTTAAAGTGGGAATCGGAACTGGAATTATAAATTGTGGATTAACGATTTTCAGAGGAACTAATTTTGAATAATAAGTTATCGAATGAAAGGATTTGAGAATAATTTAAGACTGAAATTATAAAAGTATTGGTTAACAGATTATTGAAAGAGATTTGGTTGAAAGTGTAATAACCCGGAAATCTAAGCCAATTTAAAAAAATTTATTTTGGCAATTTTGATGAATTTTGAATATTTAAAATGATTGATTTTAAATAATAGCGACGAGAAATTTATTTTGAATAGATTAGAACGTATATATTTATTTGAATCGTCGTTAGAATATAAATATTTTATTTTGATTATAAAAGGAATTGAAAATGGCGTGGTAGTTCGAAAATTCGATTTCAAAGTTCAAATGAATGTACAGGATTCAAAATAAACCGGATTTTAGCGAAACCTAAAATATTAGAATCTATTTGAGAATATCTTTCCAACGAATCCAAAAAATCGAAATTTCATAACGGGGATAAAATGTTATGCCCAGTGGAAATTTCAGAATCGCTATGGAATTTTGGCCCTTAAAAACGGAAATTTTACAAACGACCTCGGTTTTCGACGAAACCACTTTTGTTGGATCCGGGATGTCAAATAATTGCTAGGTTCCAAAATTCATCATTTTCTGAATCAATATGTGACATGGTGCACTTAAACGTGTTTTGACCATTTCAGTTCAATTTAATCGATTGGAAAATGGCCATTTTTCAAACGGTCTCAGGATTCGACGAAATTAGTTTTGTTAGGACCGTATCATCAATACGAAGCTAGAAAATATTTTTTGGGAATTTTTAGAGCCGTAAGTGGCCTGGGTAAATTGAAATGTGCGTTCAAATTCAATATATAGAATTATATTTTGATTTTGACGGAAACTGATCGAAACGGCGAATTGGCCTGCAATACATATCCTATTGTGTTCTGAACGGGGGTAATTAGCTAGGGGCGACAATCGGTGAGTTTGGATTGGAGTTCGAAATAAAAACCTACCTTTTTGACATTAAATAGAATTATATATATATTATATATATAATCCCTTTCCTCGGTCAACTCCTTTAATTCCTCCCTCTTTCCTCGTTCAATCAAGACCGAAATAAAAGAAAAAAAACCATGCGTTCCTCAAACCGATGGTGCCAACGCCACCAGGCGCCCCGGAGGCGAGCCTCACCCGCACCCCCTTCCCCTCTCCCCCTTCGCGCCTCTCTCCTCTCTACTCTGTCTCCATTCGAACCCGCAATCCCCCCACTTGAACCCTAACTTCACCAAACTTCCTGTCGCAGCCTCCTACCAACATCCGACCACTTGCCGCGCCCCCTTGACCTCCCAAGCCCTCCGCCTCTGATCCCCCCTTCGCTAAAGTTCGGCAGTAAGTGTTCAATTTCAGATTATTTTCAATAATTTGTTTAATGTAGGTAAAAAGCACTGTTTAAATCAGTTTTTAGATATATATAAAAGCATGGTATAAAGCAGATTTTTTACATATATCAGCATTGGATAAAAATCTGATTTTTAATGTGAAGTAGAGATAATAAAAATATGATTTTTATATTTTTAAATAATAAAAATATGATTTTTATATAATACGAAGAATAAAATTATGATTTTTATATTTTTAGAATAAAAAAAAATATGATTTTTATATAGTAGAGATCATAAAAATATAATTTTTGTAAGATAGAGAATATAAAAACATGATTTTTATATTATAGAAAGAATAAAAATATGATATTTTTATCATAGTAAAAACGATATTTTTATCATAGAAAAGACGATATTTTTATCATAGTAAAGACGATATTTTATAATAGTAAAGACGATATTTTTATCATAGTAAAGACGATATTTTTGTATATAGAAAGAAGTGATTTTTATTGTGCAGATCATTATGAATAATAAGAAGTGAATAGCTAAATAAAAAATATAATTTTTATCTATATAGTAGCAGTATAAAAATGTGTTTTTTATATATATAGCGAAGTTATAAAAATGTGATTTTTAATATAAACTTCGTGAAACAGACTGCGTTGGAAACAAGAGGAAGATTTCCTACATATGAAGAGTCGTGGTGTTTGGTTTAACTAATCGGTGAGAACTCCTCACTTTTAATTTATTTTAATTTCTAGTTGAAATATATACTAGGATGTAGACGGTGCTTAGCAGCACCCGACATCCGTCGTACACAGACCATGAATGACTTGTTTGTTTAATTGATGTGTTGTGAAAGTTGATTGTGTGAAATGGGATGAATAAAATATTTTATAGTTAAAAATATGATTTTTAACGTGTATATAAAATAAATATTTATAAACAAATCGGACGATTTGTTTATGTGCACCCATTTGACTGATATTGATTGGGACGATAAATTTTACACATCGCCCAACTGCACAAATAAAAATCTGTGTTTACTGATTTGAAACCCCACACGGGTATTGGGATGATATGAAACGACCCGAACTTCCCCGTGAGGGAAAGCACGGATTTCTTTGAGGACAAGACCAATCAGAACACAAACAGAAGAACATTTCATTGTTAATTACAACAATTCCATCAGAATACAAGAATATACAATATTACACATTAAATATCAGATATTACAATACATTACATAGCAGCGGAAAATAATACAAAACACAACTGAAGGAGATATACAGATACAAAGCTTTCTGAATATCATTCCAGCTGTATACCAGGATCCTGTGAATATAAATCTGCAATATCAAAACTACTAGCTGCCCGTGTGGAAATAGGGGCACCCAGAGTTTAGGTTAAAACAATAAACTCCAGGTCAGTCATGTGACTGGTTTGAGAATTAAAACAGTTATTAATCTTTATTTTAAAGTTAAGTAAATCAAGGAATCACGCCGTATAACACGGAATGGGTTTCCTCCCAAGAATACTAGTGCATAAAACAACAGCGCAATGCTAAATAAAGAATAATGAAGCTATTATAAAACCCAGGTCCCATCACACAATGCAACACAAGCCGGAGGATAGGGTTTTACTTTTAATAACCAAAGAATGCTCGATACATTAAAACAAATCATTTGATACTATTATAAGTGCATAGTGTATAAAACAATTTCAAATATAAATGTATCAATCCTAGACGGCATGGGTACCATATATCATGTCGCCAATACTAGGCTCTACAATCCAAACCGAAAATGTCACGTATTGGAAGTTGGATTTCCATCTGTGAACTGAGACAAAAGATAGTCCTCACCGATCCGAGAGCCTCTAGCCCGCCCCTCAGGCAAGTACTCAGTCAAGCCTTGGATCGTCAGGTCCGGTCCACCGATGTGGAACAAAATGCCTGAACACTGCGTTTCCCCGCCCTTTGGGGCGTAAATGAGTCATATGACTCCATCGGCTCCACATAGTCACCGATATGTCCGAGGTGCCTCGCAACCGCAACAACCACACAGGTGAAAATAATATAAATGTCAGGGCTGGTAGGTCACTGACACCACCCTAACTAGAAGGAAAAGCATGCCCTCCGTGAGGTCCTTCTCTCGTTTTTGGTTCACAACCGGGGTGTGAGGCTCGCAAATTAACGCTACACAAAGTTATGCCACACAGGCAGTGCATTGATCATCAACCACAAGGCTTTGCTTCTCAACAAAAGCCTTGATGATTGGCATCTCAGCATGCCACATAGGCAATTCACGCTATGCAATCGATATCAATCACACAAAATGAAATCCGATGTCAGACACACATCCATTTACAAGTCCGTTCTGGGTCTGAACGAAACCGTAGGAACCTTATCCCTCGCATATCCATCGATCTCCAAGTACGTCTGGACGATCACCAACTGATTCCCTCCTTACAGCCCAATCAAGATCATCAATAATTATCCAATCGATGTGAAGACCTCTGGTCTTCGACCACCGTCTTCACCTTCGACTTATCGTCGTTTCAGTTATTCAGAATGGGCTGAACCCGGTCTTTCCGAATAACTCGCATATATAATAAACAAGTGTTACACAAACACAACATACGCCTCATTCCAATTCATCAGTCACTAACCATAAATTAGTAAGAGAACAATACCCTAAATATTAACCCCGAAGGCCGAAATCAACATCAGATCAATACCCAGGAAACCATTCATCTTAACTAATCTTCAGTTAGTTGTTAAATTTCACATTCTTAGGGAAAGGTTCCCATTAATTTTATCATAGATAAATTATTTAAATTTATTCTTTAGCCTTCTTTTGAATATCAATTCAAACCAAATTATGATTTATCCAAACTAGTCGGGATTAATGAACCCTACCGAAGTAATCATTTATTAAATTTCCCAACCCTAACCTATTCATCCCATGAAGTAAAACTGGTAATACTTCATATCTAACACCACGGTGTTATCGATAAATTCAATTACCATTTCACGTTCAAATCTAATTAAAGATTTAACTATCGTTTGGAGTAAAACTGCTGGTACTCCATTCTCGATCATTTCCTGAATTTGATAATTTTAATTATCAAATTCACTTTTCAATCTAATTAAAGATTCATTAAAACTCTAATTCAGTTTTATTTTCCTAAATTCATTACTTAATGATTATTCAAATCCAGGAAATAAATCCTATCTTTAACTGGGTTAAAGAACCAATGTCATTTAAAACACGGTTCACGATAAACCCAATCCACATTGCATTAATTATCGGGTTAAAGAACGAGTGTCGTTAAAACACAGTTCACGATAAACCCAAAAATCAATTCCAATTCAATTCTTATTTAATTGGTATACTTCATTAAATCAAAATAAAAAGATTTAATCTTTTCTCAACTGGATTTAAGAACAGTATTAATGAAGACACCAATCACAACCAACCCAAATCCCATTTGATATTAAATACAAGGCTCTGAATAGAAAATATATCGGCGTATATTCAATATCCAATATTACAACTAACAAATATCGTAATGGAAATAACGATATAAATATATCTTTCAGATTTCCATAACAATATCTGTATAATCACATCGAAATATTCCAAAGACAATTTCGATTCAAATCCATTTCCAATTTATATATTGGAAATTCTGGTTATTTTTAAAACCATTTCAAATCCACTTTATTTATTTTAAAAATAAATGGGAATATAATTCTAGTTCAAAACTAGTTCATTTCAATAAAAATAGATTTTTATACCTTTTAAACATGGGATTTTTCACCCCAATTCTTTCTAAATCATTTATTATGATTTTACACAAATTATTGATATTTTTAATAATTTTATCAAGGCCCGTACAGTCGATTTCCAATAACGGTCGTCGAACTGCACTTACAGCGAACTTTTCCAAATTTGATTTGGACATAATTCCAAATCCAACCGTTAGGTTTCTAATTTCTTGTATTCGTTAGAAAGCTTCTTTTGATACGAACCCAACGGTTCTGGTTTTAGGAGAATCTGACGGTCAGACCTCCCGTAATGCCCACTCGAAGTCAATGGTCAAAATTCACGAACTACCGCAGCGCGACGCATTCTATTCAGGCCATTATATTATATATATAACATATATAATATATACTCCATCGATTTCCTTTTTAAAACGTATTTTATAAATCGTTTTAAATTCGTTCTTAAAACGATTTCAACTTCATATTCAATTTCTAATCAAAATTGAATATTCCATATCATCGATATATAAATGATAATGTTTTCAAAACATTATATTTTGAAATCAATTCCTTCGATATTCATTATAAAAACGAATAAAATCGATATAAATATCGTTCACGTCAAAATGGCGTTAATCTAATCAACACGGCTATATATATTTAAATATATTCGTGTCCATCCCAAATCGGACATCAAAATCAAATTTTGATCTTTTACTGAATATTATTTAAAATATTCGTTATTTTAAAATAATCGTTATTTCAAAATATTTATTCTTTCTGAACTGGAATCAGACACAGTCAATTACCATATAATTTGATTATATGGATTTCACACAACAAATGTGTATAACAACAATGAAAACAGTAATCCATCATCCAGAGTGCATTCTACACTGTATAAGCATCAAATATAAATATTTAACGCTTATAACAGCCTGTCAATCAATCGATCGACATACAGCTAATTATTGGGATTAGTGCATGTCCAATTTCATCCCAATACCCGTGTGGGGTTTTCAAACAACAAACACATATTTATTTGTGCAGTTGGGCGATGTGTAAAATTTATCGTCCCAATCAATATCAGTCAAATCGGTGTACATAAACAAATAGTTCGATTTGTAAATGAATATTTATTTTATTTCAACACATGAATATATATTTTATTTCAACACATGAATATATATTTTATTTCAACAAATGAATATATATTTTATTTCAACATATGAAAATATATCCATTCATTCCACATCACAATCAATTTTCACCACACAACCAAAATCAAACAAGTCGTCCATGGTCTTTGGACGACGGAGAATAGTTCATATATGCAGTTACATAATAAATAACTGTATAAAGAAAATTAAAGTGAGGAATTCTCACCTTGGGGTTCCACTCCACCGTTTTTATTTCTGAACGGTTTCGATTTATATTCGCCTCCAGTATGTTCCATCGCAATCTGTTTAACACGATTGTCATATTAAAAAACATATTTTTTATTTCAACTCTAAATAGATAAAAATCACATTTTTATATCGCCACCTTATATATGTAAAAATCGTATTTTTGTAATGTTATTCATATTTTTATAACAACGCTACATAAATAAAAATCACATTTTTATACTGCTACTATATGGATAAAAATTGAATCTTTCTATCGCTAATGAATATATAAATATCTCATTTCTACATCATCATTCAAACGATAAAAATCACCTTTTTACTTCGCTAACTTCATAATAAAAATCATATTTTTATTTTCCATTCATACATATGAATATCCTATTCTTACTTCGCCTCCTAGATAAAAAAAATCATATTTTTAATATCTCTAAAATATAAAAATCACATCTTTAATATCTCTATAATATAAATATCACATTTTTAATATCTCTTTACATATAAAAATTATATTTTTAATACTCTACTAATACAAAAATCATATTTTTAGTATTTTTATGCTTTAAAAATCATATTTATTATCTCTATACTTTAAAAATCATATTTTTATTATCTATATATTTTTATATTCGCTACTTCATTATAAAAATCGAATTTTTTATGCTATAAAAATATAATCTCTTATCTATAAAAATATAATCTCTTCCAATTTAAAAATCTCGCCTTTACCATTTCAAAAATCTCGTCTTTAAACACTTTGTATATACAAGAAAAAAAGTCATATTTATAAATCAGTGTTTACCCTAAAAAAACTAAAAATAATTAAACAAGAATTAGTGAAAAAAAGAAGAAGAAGGGACTCACTGCGCTTAAGGAAGAGAGAGGGAAGAAGAACCGCAGTTCATCGGAGGTGGAGTGCTATGGCTGTTAGGCGGCAGTAGAGCATCGGCTTCTAGGGTTTTGGGGTATTCTTGGACGGAGTGAAGGGAGGGGGCTGTGCTGTAGGAGAGGGCGGTTTGGAAGGGGGCGTGCCATTCAAGGGGAGGTGATGGTTTGCTCTGGCGACGTCGAGATGTGGAGGCGCAGACGAGAGAGGGCAGCGCGACATTTTTTTCTTTTTCTGTGTTTGACTGAGTCCAACGTGGAAAGGAGGAAAGGCGGGGTTAAGGAGAGAAGGGTTTATTTTAATTTATATATTTTATTATATTTAAATTTCAAAAAGCAACTATTTATTTCGAACTCGAAATCGAATCCACCGACTGTCGCCCCTAGCTAACTACCCCCATTCCGAACACAATGGGATATGTATCGTAGGCTAATTCGACTCTTCCGATCAGTTTCCGTCAAAATCAAAATATAAATCTATATATTGAATTTGAACGCACATTTCAATTTACCGGGGCCACATACGGACTCTAAAAATTCCTGAAAAATATTTTCTAGCTTCGTATTGACTATACGTTTCTAAAAAACTAATTTCGTCAAATTCCGAGACCATTTGAAAAACGGCCATTTTCTGGTCGATCGAAATTAACTGAAACTGTTAAAACACGTTTTACTTTGCCACGCTCACATATTGATTCAGAAAATTATGAATTTTGGAATCTAGCATAATTTGACATCCCGGATCCAACAAAAGTGGTCTCGTCGAAAACAGAGGTCGTTTGCAAAATTTCCATTTTTAAGGGCTAGAATTCCATAGCGACTATTCTGAATTTTCAATTGGGCATATCATTTTATTCCTGCCATGAAATTTTGATTTTTCATATTTGTTGGAAAGATATTTTCAAATAGATTCTAATATTTTTGGTTTTGCCAAAATCCGGTCTATTTTGAATCCTGTACATTCATTTGAACTTTGAAATCGAATTTTCGTACTATTGCGCCATTTTCAATTCCTTTATAATTATAAATAAATATTTATATTCTAACATCGATTCAAATAAATATATACATTCTAATTCTATTCAAAATAAATTTCTCGTCGTTATTATTTAAAATAATTCATTTTAAATATTCAAAATTCATCAAAATTGCCAAAATAAAAAATTTTAGTTGGCTCAGATTTTCCGGGTTGTTACAATCTCCCCCACTTAAAACTTTTCGTCCCCGAAAAGGAGAGAAGCTGAAAGTTGTTTAACAAATCAACTCAACTTTCATTATGGCTTAAGTTCTTCAACTTTCCAGTTTCTAAGAACTTTTCAAATTTTTCAAAAATTTGGCTAATACCCTAAATTTTCAAAAAAATTCGCCATAACCTCCCCTGCACCGGGAGCTTCGGAATATTTCAAACAGCCTCCCATGGCCCTCACCAACCCAAAAGAAAAAGCCAATCGGCTCATAAAATTATCCAAACCTAAAGAAATACAATAAATATGTACCTATTTGTCGGGCAAACAATTTTATTCCTCTTCTCTAGCCTCTTTGCAATGACCTGTTCAATGGATACACATGTATATGTATGCAATTGTAATCATTTCTCAATATAGTTCAATATTCGGTTCAATTTGGCATAATGGTTCAAAATTTCAAACCAATAATCAAACAATACAACCATCAATCAATTAGTTAATTAGCTTTTCAAATTCATAGTTTTGATATATATATACAGAAAATCATGTTTTTGATGCCAAATCACAACAGTAAACCTATCTAGCTTTGGTTCTCACACCAGTCTGATGGAAATATACAGATATCTCACTTTCGAAGCTCAAACATAAATGTCGATAATGCGGCCGCATTACCAGAATTATCTCTGGGCGACTAGAGTGCGATTCTATATCCATCCAGTATATTAAAACTTCGAATATACGTAGATCAGACATATACGCAAAATCTTTATATTCTTGATTGTCCAAATCAATACAAATAAATATTCAAATACGAATAATTGATTTAAATTTTCAAAACAAAAATTGTTTTCAATTTTATTTTAAAAACATCACTCTTCACACTCATTCTAGAATACTACTGATCCTATCTCTAACGAGTCATTCTCCTTGGATATTACTAATCCAATCTATGATGAATTCTTTTGTTCGATTCTAATATGTCTTGTTCTCGAGCTTTGTAAACCAAAGCTCTGATACCAAAATGAAACGACCCGAACTTCCCCGTGAAGGAAAGCACGGATTGCTTTAAGGACAAGACCAATCAGAACAAAAACAGAAGAACGTTTCATTGTTAATTACAATAATTCTATTGTAACAACCCGAAAATCTGGGCCAGTTTAAAATTTTTATTTTGGCAATTTTAGCGAATTTTGAGTATTTAAAATCAATTATTTTAAATAATAACGACGAGAAATTTATTTTGAATATAATTCGAACGTATATATTTAAATGCGTCATCGTTAGAAAATAATTATTTATATATAATTATAAATAGAATTGAAAATGGCGCGGTAGTTCGATAATTCGATTTCAAACTTCAATTGAATGTACCGGGTGCAAAACAAACCGGATTTTAGTGAAACCAAAAACATTATAATCTAATTGATAATATCTTTCCAACGAATCCGAATAATTGAAATTTCATAGCGGGGATCAGAAGATATGTCCAGTTGAAAATTCTGAATAGTCGCTATGGAATTCAGGCCCTTAAAAATGGACATTTTGCAAACGACCTCGGATTTCAACGAAACCAGTTTGGTTGGGTCCGGGATGTGAAGTTATTGCTAGGTTTCAAATTTAATAATTTTTCGAATCAATATGTGAGCGTGGCAAAGGAAAACGCGTTTGACCAGTTTCAGTTGATTTTAATCGACTTGAAAAATGGCCATTTTTCCAACGGTCTCGGAATTCGACGAAACTAGTTTTGTTAGGACCGTATCGTCAATACGAAGCTAGAAAATATTTTTCTGTAATTTATAGAGTTAATATGTGACCCCGGTAATTTGAAATGTACGTTTAAAATTCAATAAAGTGATTTAAATGTAAATTTAACGGAAACTGATTCAAACGATCGAATCAACATACGAAACATATCCCATTGTGTTCGGAATGGGGGTAATTAGCTATGAACGATAGTCGTCAGAATTCATTTGGAGTTGGTGAGATTAAACTAGTAATTCACGAATTAAAATACTAATTAAATATATTATATAACACCCATGTTCTCCAAACCCTAGTCAAACCTATCATCTCGGTCAAACCATCATCTGCCGCACCCAAAAGGATTTCAACGGCGGTTTTCTTCAATTCCATCTTCCTAATTTTCTTCAAATCCACGACGAAATTTAACGTGAATTCAAAACAAAAATGGGAGGGGCTTCTGAGATCTTAAAGGCCATAAGGTTATGATCGTTAATTACTAACCAAGGAGGCTGATTTCCTCCTTCGAAAAGCAATCGTTCGAAGCCGTCCTCCGGCCATTGGGTGATCTCGAGCTCGCCAGGGTTCTGGCTGTGGGGAGGCGCCGGAGAGGACGACGTCGGGGCATGCTCGGATCTTACTCTGGTCGAGCACAGGAACGGCAAAATCAAACCCTAGTATTGGTGAATGGTTTGAAGCGCGCTCTGGTTATCCTGAAGGAAGATGACAGTGTAATTTTTTTCTTTTTCTTTTCCTTTTTTTTTTTTACTATTCAATTAGTTTAATTGATATAGTATAAAGAGAAATTCTGAACTTCATATTTTATAAAAATAGTAATATTTCATATGAAAATAAAATTAGCATTAGCATTGTTTTTGAAATAATTAGCAAATGTTTTATAAATATAAAGGGGAAATGATTAAAAATAAAAGCATGAATGTTTAAAAATAAAAATAGCTTTGTTTTTGAAAATAATATTGATTTTAAAATAGAAAACAGCATTGATTTTTATAAAATGAACTAGCAGTTGTTTTGTATAGAAAAAGAAAAATATGATTTTTATATATTGAACTTCGAAAGAAAAATATGATTTTTATATTTTTAAAGTAATAAAGATATGATTTTTATATTTTTAAAGTATTAAAAATATAGTCTTTACTATATAGATGATATAAAAAGGTGATTTTTGTTTATGTAGAGAGTTAAAAATATAATTTTTACATGATAGGAATATTAAAAATATCATCTTTATATGTGTAGAAAAATAAAAATGAGATTTTTATAAAGATGAAATCTTTATTTTAGAAAAGGCGAAATCTTTATTTTAGAAAAGGCGAAATCTTTATATGGAAAATAGCGTGATAAAAATATAATTTTTATCTATATAACATAGTAGTAAAAATTCGATTTTTATATATTGAATAAAAAAAAATTCGATTTTTAAAGGTATGAAGCGATTATAAAAATATGATTTTTAAATTGAAAGTGAATAAATAAAAATGTGATTTTTTTATTTTAAAGACATCAAAATATAAAAATGTGTGATTTTTATATATGTAGTGGCTACGGGCAAAGAAGATGACGAAGATGCGATAGCGATGAAGATTTCTATCAATGAAGTGCCGTAGGAGCTAGGATAGCTATATGTGAGAATTTCTCACCTTTCAAATTTGTTTTCTAGTTATATATATATACTAGGATGCAGACGGTGCTTAGTAGCACCCGACACAATCGTCCACAGACCATGGACTTGTTTGTTTGGTTGCATAGATTAGTTGGATTATTTGTTTGAATTGTTTGGTGAGATGAAATTGATTTGATTGATGTGTGAATGGCGTGGGCCTTCACTAGACCGGGGATAAGGCTAGGCCTTGTCCCGTTTCTAGTATCGTGCCGTTATGCTGCCGAAATTTTCTAAAATATGTTAGAAAAATAAAAATATCATTTTATTGAATAAATGAATTGAATAGAAATTCATAGGTTGAAATAAAATGTTTTATCGTTAAAAAATATAATTTTTAACGTGAAGTGAATAAAATAAATATTCATTTACAAACCAGACGGTTTGTTTATGTACACCTATTTGAAGGACATTGATTGGGTCGATAAATTTTACACATCGCCCAACTGCACTAATAAAATCTGTGTTTGATTGTTTGAAACCCCACACGGGTGTTAGGATGAAATTTGAAGTTCACTCATCCTGATTGATTAAATATGTCGATCGATTGATTGACAGGCTGTTATAAGCGTTAGATATCTATATTTGATGCTTATACAGTGTAGTGCACTTTGGTTGATGGTTGATTATTCTTCAATGCTATTACATGTGTGTAATGTATGAAAATCCATATAATTAACTTTATATGGTAATTGATTGGGCCTCATTCCAATTTGAAAAATAAAGAATATTATAAAATAAAAGTTCATGTGTTGACAGTACTCATTCATTGAGATTGGTCATGTGTTGAACGAAATATTTTAGTAATAAAATTTGCACCTTTATCGATATAAAATAAAAGTTCATGTGTTGACAGTACTCATTCATTGAGATTGGTCATGTGTTGAACGAAATATTTTAGTAATAAAATTTGCACCTTTATCGATATAAAATAAAAGTTCATGTGTTGACAGTACTCATTCATTGAGATTGGTCATGTGTTGAACGAAATATTTTAGTAATAAAATTTGCACCTTTATCGATATAAAATAAAAGTTCATGTGTTGACAGTACTCATTCATTGAGATTGGTCATGTGTTGAACGAAATATTTTTGATAATAACAACTATTTTGAAAAAGAAATATTTGAAATAGAATATTTGAAAATAGAAATATATGAAGCCGTGTTGATTAGATTGACGCCATTTTGACGTGAACGATATTTATATCGATTTTATTCATTTTGAAATGAATATCGAAAAATGAATAGAAAACGATTTCGAAATGAATTGAATTGAAATATTTCGAAATGAATAGAATTGAAATATTTCGAAATGAATTGAATTGAAAACGATTTCAAAATGAATTGAATTGAAAACGATTTCGAAATGAATTGAATAGAAAACGATTTCGAAATGAATTGAATTGAAATATTTCGAAATGAATAGAATTGAAATATTTCGAAATGAATTGAATTGAAAACGATTTCAAAATGAATTGAATTGAAAACGATTTCGAAATGAATTGAATTGAAAACGATTTCGAATTGAATTGAATTGAAAACGATTTCGAAATGAATTGAATATAGAACGAATTCGAATTGAATTTAAAACGAATTGAAATGAATTCAAATTGAATTGAAATTTGAATTGAATGGAAATGAATTTTAAAACGAATTTATAAAGAAGAATTCAATTTTGATTTGAATTGAAAAGGAAGTTGAAATTGCTTTTGAAACGGATTTAAAACTATTTATATAATTCGTTTTAAATAGAAATCGACGAAGTATATATTATATATATTATATATATAATATAATGGCCTGAATAGAACGCGCCGCGCCGCGGCAGTTCGCGAATTTCGACCATTTATTTCAAACGGACATTACGGGAGATCCGACCGTCGGATTCTCCTAAAACCGGAACCGTTGGGTTCGTATCGAAAAGAGCTTTCTAGCGAATGTTAGAAAATTGAAATCTAACGGTTGGATTTGGAATTATGTCCAAATCAAATTTGAAAAAGGTCGCTGTAAGTGCAGTTCGATGGCCATTGATGGAAATCGACTGTACGGGCCTTGATAAAATTATTAAAAATAGTAATAATTTGTGTAAAATCATAAGAAATGGTTTAGAAAGGATTGGGATGAAAAACTCCATATTTGAAAAGATAAAAATAGATTTTTATCGAAATGAACTAGTTTTGAACTAGAAATATAATTCTATTTATTTTTAAATAAATAAATTGAATTTGAAAGGGGTTTTAAAAATAACCAGAATATCCAATGATTGCATTGGAGTGGATTTGAATCGAAATTGTCTTCGGAATATTTCGATGTTGGAATTCGTGATTATACAGGTGTTGTTATGGAAATTTGAAAGATATATATTTATATCGTTATTTCCAATACGACATTTGTTAATCGTAGAATTTGATATTGAATATAAGCCGATATATTTTCTATTCAGAGCCTTATATTGAATATCAAATGTGATTTGGGTTTGTCGTGAATGGTGTCTTCACTAACACTGTTCTTGAACCCAGTTGAGAAAAGATTAAATCTTTTTATTTAGATTTAATGAAGTGTACCAATTAAATAACATTTAATTGGAATTGAATCGATATTGATTTTTGGGTTTATCGTGGACAGTGTTCTAAATAACACTCGTTCTTTAACCCGATGATTAATGAATGTGATTTTGGGTTTATCGTGAACCGTGTTTTTAAATGACACTGATTCTTTAACCCAGTCAAAGATTAAAACTAAGTGGGGTTTTAATGAATCTTTAATTAGATTGAACGTGAAATGGTAATTGAATTTACCGATAACACTGTGGTGTTAGATATGAAGTATTACCAGTTTTACTTCATGGGATAAATAGGTTGGGATTGGGAAATTAAAATAAATGATTACTTCGGTAAGGTTCGCTAATCCCGACTAGTTTGAATTGAGGTTCAAAAATAGAATAAAGAATAAATTCAAGGAATTTATCTTGGATAAAATTAATGGGAACATTTCCCTATGAATGTGAAATTTAGAAACTAACTGTCGGTTGGCCAAGCAGAATGGTTTTCTGGATATTGATCTGATGTTGGTTTCGGCCTTCGGGGTTAATATTTGGGAAATTATTCTCTTGATTAATTTACGGATAGTGACTAATGAATTGGAATGAGGCGTATGTTGTGTTTGTGTAACACTTATTTAAAATATACGCGAGTTATTCGGAAAGACCGGGTTTATCCCATTCTGAATAACTGATACGACGATAAGTCGAAGATGAAGACGATGGTCGAAGACCGGAGGTCTTCACGTCGTTTGGGTGATAACTGATGATCTTGATTGGGCTGTACACCCAAGAAGATGGAAACAGTTAGTGATCGTCCAGACGTACTTGGAGATCGATGGATATGCGGGGTACTAGGTGCCTCCGGTTTCGTTCAGCCCCAGAACGGACTTGTAAATGGACTGTGTGTCTGACATTGGATTTTAGTCTGTGTGATTGATTTCTATTAAATATATATCTGTTTGGCGGCGGAGAATTTATTCTCTTGCTTAACGCCCTTCTCTGAGACGTATGAGCTCAGGGGTTATATATTGATGGATATCAAACGCATGGAGTGAATTGCCTGTGTGGCATGCCTAAGTGGCAATTGATCGAGGCTTCTGTTGAAAAGCAAAGTCTTGTGGTGATGATCAAAGCACGGCCTTTGTGGCGTAGCTTTGTGTAACGTTTGCTTCGCGAGTTTCACACCCGGTATGAACCAAAAACGGGAGACGGACCTCAGGGAGGGCATGCGTTTCCTTCTAGATAAAAAGTGGCGTCAGTGGTTTTACACGCCCTGACGAGTTTGACTTATGTGGTTGTTGCTGTTGCGAGGCGCCTCGGATTGATCGGTCGTTCTCGAACCGATGGAGTCATTTAGTTGGCTCATTTACGCCCCAAAGGGCGGGGAAACGTAGTGTTCAGGCATTTTAATCCACATCGGTGGACCGGCCCTGTCGCTCCAAGGGTCACTCGAGCTCTGATCCTGAGACATGGGCTAGATTGTCTCGAATCGGTTGAGGACTATCTTTTGCCTCGGTTCATAGATGGAAACCCAATTTCCAAATACGTGACTTTGCGGTTTTATTTGTAAATCTATATATGGCGGCATAGTGGCATGGGACGCTCATGCCGCCTATGATTGATATTTATGATTTGAAGTTGTTTTATACACTATGCACTTATAATAGTATCAAATGATTTTTTTTAAGCGTATCAAGCATTCTTTGGCTGTTATAAGGGAAAACCCTATCCCCCGGCTTGCGTTGCATTGTGTGATAGGACCTGGGTCTTATAACAGCTTCATTTTTCTTTATTTAGCATTGCGCTGTTTGTTTTATGCACTGGTATTCTTGGGAGGAAACCCGTTCCGTGTTATACGGCGTGGTCCCTTGATTTACCTTTGAAAATAAAGATTAACTGTTTTTAGTTCTCACACCAGTCACATGACTGACCTGGAGTTTATTGTTTTAACCTAAACTCTGGGTGCCTTTATTTTGACACGGGCAGCTAGTAGTTTTGGTTTTGCAGATTTATATTCACAGGATCCTGGTTTACAGCTGGAACGATATCCGGAAAGCTTTGTATCCGTATATCTCCTTCTAGTTATGTATTGTATTATTTTCCGCTGCTATGTATTTAAATGTAATTTAAATCTCTGGTATTTCTGTGTAATTTATTCATTTATACTCTGTATGTTCTTGTAATCTGATGCATTGTTGTAATAGCAATGAAATGTTCTTCTGTATGCATTCTGTTTTGTCGTGTTCTCAAACGATAGGGCGTTTCGAACGGCCTGGATCGGTTTAGCGACTGGTTCGGACCGAGCGAAATTCCTTGCCGTCACAGTTGGTATCAGAGCTTTAGTTTACAAAGCTCAGAGAACAAGACACATTAGAACCATATGAAAGAATTCATCAGATATTGGATTAGTAATATCCGATGGGAATGACTCGTTAGAGATGGGATCAGTAGTATCCTAGAACGAGTGTGAAGAGTATATTTTTAAAGTGAAAACAATTTTTGTTTTGAAAATTTAAATCGACTATTCGTATTTGATTATTTATTTTATATTGATTAGGACAATCCAATATATAAAGATTTTGCATATACGCCTTGCAAACGTGTATTTGAAGTTTTAATATACTGGATAGATATAGAATTACACTCTAATCGCCCGGAGGTGATTTTGATGATGGAGCTCCATCATTGGAATTTATATTCGAGTGACGAACGTGTAATATCTATATATTTCCTATTGACTGGTGTGAGAACCAAAATTAGATAGGGCCTATTGTTGTGATTTGGCATCAAAACAAGATTTTCAGTATATGTATCAAAATTATGAATTTGGTAATCTAATTCACTAATTGATTGATGTTTGTGTTGTTTGTTTATTTGTTTGATAATTTTGAACCATTATGCCTAATTTGATCAAATATTGAATTATATTGAAAATTGGTTGCATTTGCTTGCATATACATATATATCATTGAACAGGTCATAGCAAGGAGGCTAGAGCCAGACAATAAAATTTGTTTGCCCGACAAATAGGTACATGTTTACTACATAATTTCCTGTTTTGTTTGGGTGATGATGATTTTGTGAGCCTATTGGCTAGCCGCTTGGCTTTTTCTTTTTCTTTTTGAGATCTGAAGGACCGGGGAAGCTATTTGAAATTCCCCGATGCTCCCGGTGCAGGGGAGGTTATGGCGAAATTTTTCAAAAATTTAGGGTGTTAACCAAATTTTTGAAATTTTGAAAATTCTCAGAAACTAAAGAGTTGGAGAATGGAAGCCAGATCGAGCGTAGAGTTGATTAATCAAACCACTTTCGACTTTGTTCCTTTTCGGGGACGAAAAGTTTTAAGTGGGGGAGATTGTAACAACCCGAAAATCTGGGCCAGTTTAAAATTTTTATTTTGGCAATTTTAGCGAATTTTGAG